>JAYESA010000002.1:171845975-173045975 GCA_036927795.1 Iris macrosiphon | reverse complement strand
AGGTAACACTAGCATTCATTTTCATTAGGACATAAAGGAGTAGAGGATAAGGGATAGATCCACTCACTTATACAAGTATATCGTGCATGCTCTGATCCCACAAAAGCCATAATTCCTCAAGAGATGATTTGACGGGATGCACAATCTTCTTACTCGGTATGACCATTCCATTGAACCACGCTTCATCAAGTATTCTATCCGGCCGAGATAAGTAAGACTGTATCATCACTACAAACATCTCGATACCCAACACAACTTATGTTCTAACAATCTGATCCATTTAGAAGCCAGTTGAATGCCTCTGCACAGAGTGAGACATTACATAATATACTACTTAAAAAAAGTTTCAAACAACTCTTTTCACTATATCCCTACCAGGCTTAGCTCCTACGGAATTATCAAAGAGAGTCACAAAAACAAAGATTGTTCCTATGAGGATTAAACTTAGACCCTCTAGAAAAATTACCCCACATGGACCACCACACCAATTGTGTATAGAATACAAAGCATAGTTATATATTGAAATATACACTTGGTCACTTTTCCAATATGGGACTAAAGTTCCCAAAGCCAAGTCAAAAAATTCCAACAATTTTTACTTTGCCATCAACTGCCTTGAGTGCCAAATTATCATTTCCAACTTTTTAATATTAACAACATGAATCCTAAAGTTATTATTGCTTGTGCTCGTGAAAATATCGGACATGCAAAAGATGTCATACCATGGAAGTATTTTGCAGCTAAAAACCTGAACAAAATGGAAGCAAAATATCCATATGTGTGATTCATTTTCATACAAAATTAATATTTCCCCCTTATATTTTATATTTCTAATTTAACATTATTTTATTTTATTTATTTGAGAAATTAATTTAAATTTTATATTGCATAGATGCACTTTCATCCAGTGAGATACTTGGGCTTGGACCTACATAGTAGAACTTTTGGCCCATATAAATCAGGTTTTATACAATGCCAAATCAAATGCCCCGCTTACTTTGTTATGTTAGGACTAAATATGAAGTTATTGGCTTGTTCATATTGTTGTGTTATTTTGTTTAGTTTAATTGATCTTTGGTCGATGATTTCAAGCTACAAAGGGATGGTCTCGATCGTGTAAGATTTGATAATTCCATAGTAAGAGGATTTATCGAAGAATGATAGCCATGATCGTGTGGAGGAGGACATAATCAAGAGATCTATGGTTGAAAGATTGAGAAAGAGGGATTATCTTAGTCATGCCAAGAAGGACATGATCGTGGAACGGGTGGACCAAAGAATGGTAGAGCTCACTTGATGAGGCATTACATGCAGGTTTTGGCAATTGAGGAGCCTCATTATGCCAAGGGTTATGAGATATTTGTGTGGAAGTATAGTGGTTCATGTAATTATTTGCTCAAGGATCTTGGTGATAAAAAATTGGATAGATGTTTGGGTCAACAAAGTTACAATAGGACACATAAGACTATGTGTGTTAGAGGGCTTAAGTTATTTTGAATAAGTCTTTCTGACTTGGTCGTAGCTTAGAATAAGTCTAGTGTTGGTTACCATATAGCCAGGCACGAATTTGAATTAGTTTCCTTGTATTTCTCTATTGTTAGTTTGGTGCACAGCTATATAAGCAGTAACACATTAATGAATAAGATCACCTGAGTTTTTTGTTCAACTTTCTAATCTGTTCTTTTTACTTGAGCCAACATATGGTATCAGAGCAGGTCAGGGGGAAAGTGAAGGAATAGCCTTACAATGGAGGATAAAGATTATTTCTCGCAACCATCAATCCCACGCTTCGATGGTCATTACGACCATTGGAGCATTCTTATGGAGAGTTTTCTGAAGTCGAAAGAGATATGGAGTGTCGTCGAGATCGGTATTTCTGAACCAACAACCGAAGCTGCATTAAGAGCATTAACAAATGAATAAATATCAGCTTTGAATAGTCGTTGACTGAAATATCTAAAGACGAAGAACAACCTATTCCAATCCATCGATCGATCAATTTTGGAAACCATTCTTGTTAAAGAAACCTCCAAGCATATATGGGACTTGATGAAGGGTAAATACAAAGGCACGAAGAGGGTCAAGCACGCACAACTCCAAGCTTTGAGAACTGAGTTCAAGACTCTTTGCATGTATCCATGATAATCTATCTCATATTACTTCTCACGGACTATGGCAATCGCTAATAAGATAAGGATCAATGGCAATAAGATGGAGGACATCAAAATAATCAAAAAGATTCTTCGTTCTATAACTGCAAATTTTGATTATGTGGTGTGTTCCATGGGGGAATCAAAGACCTTGATGAGCTCTCAATTGATGAGTTGCAAAGTTTATTGTTGGTTCATGAGTAGCGGATCAACTGACATGTATTAGTGGAACATGCATTATAGTTATAATCATCAATAAACAATACATCTGGTCGCAGATGAGACAACTATGTATAAGGTAGAGGTCGTTCACCTTATGGACGCGGTCGAGGAAGAAGAAACTATCAAGAAGCAGGTTCCACATCCCGACCCTTTGATAAGACCAAAGTCAGGTGCTCCCGCCACAACAGGTATGGTCATTATCAGTATGAATGTTCTACAAAATTAGCTAAAGAAAAAGATGATGAAAATTTTAATTTGGTAGAGACAGAGGATGAACCTATTCTTCTCATGGTTTGCAACACCATGTCTGAGCCTCGGTCCATTGTGTGGTACTTGGAAACAGGTGCTAGTAACCATATGTGTTCAGATAAGTCTTTCTTCTCTGAGTTGGATAACTCTTTTCGTTCCATTGTCCGGCTCGATGATATTTATAAGCTTCCTGTGATGGGGAAGTGCACTGTTACTATCCCTACTTCATCTCATTCATCAATATTTCAAGTGTGTTTTATGTTACAGCGTTAACGTCCAACTTGTTAAGTGTGGGACAACTTCAAGTAGATGATTATGAGATAATCATTCGGAAGGGAACATGTCGAATTCAAAATCTAGAAAAGGGTCTAGTTGTTGATGCTATTATTTCTAGAAATTGAATGTTTCCTTTGAAATTTAACAATTATGCATTTCTCTGTCTTGCTGCCATGGTAAATGAGGAAGCATGGCTGTGGCATCTTTATTATGGCCATTTTAAATTTCATGATCTACAGACTCTCTCTCAAAAAAAATATGGTTTCTGGTCTTCCATATATTAGTCCTCCTTCACAACTCTGTGAAGGATATGTTCTTGGTAAGCAACATCGTGGTTCATTCCCCAAAGGAATGGCATCATGAGCAACATGAGCCTTGGAATTAATTCATTCAGAATCATTCCTCAGTCCAATGGTTATAAGCAGTACTTTATTACTTTCATTGATAATTATTCTCGAAAAACATGGGTGTACATCTTGTAGGAAAAATATGAAGCTTTATCTACCTTCCAAGACTATAAGGCTCTTGTCGAAAAGAAACTAGGACAATATATTAAAGTTCTTCGCTCAGACCGTGGAGGAGAAAATAAATCAGAAGAATTTCTATAAATTTGTGAGATTCATGGCATTAAACGACAGTTTACAACAGCATGTACCAGTCAATAAAATGGAATCAGGGAAAGGAAGAATCATACTATTTTAAATATGGTGTAAACTATGCTGAGAACATCCAATCTTCCCAAGACATTCTAGCCTGAAGCTGTTCTTTGGAGTACTTATCTGCTAAATCAGAGTCCTATGAAGTCCATTCGAACAATGGTGCCTGAAGCAGCATAGTCGGAAAAACAACTTACTGTCCCTTATTTTCAAAATTTTGGGTGCATAACATATGCCCATATTCCTGATTAGAAGCATAAGATGTAACGACCCGCTTCGCGCCAATGTGGAGAGCCGATTCAAACGGTGCAAGTGCGACAACCCATCCCGTCTAGCTTGACGAGAAGATTCTCTTGATGCAAAGGAATTCAGACTTGACCCTTCAGAAGTTTATCTCGGACGATGCGAATCATCGCTAAGGTGGGTGGCTCCGGTAAACCTGTCTTTGTTTAGCTTACACACCTAATAACTTAGACGATACATACTAGTCGCTGGGCAAATTATCCCATGCATACTAATAAAAATACAATATACTAGGGAATAATCCTATCTTGTATTGCTTGTGTTAGAACATGGAAATAAAACTTGGTTTATGGTTGGACCCTCGCATGCTACCTTAGCTTCGTGCATGAAGACTTCGATTATGCTTTTAGTAGATCATTACATGTTTTTTGTAGTACACTTCTTCACATGTTTTCACTTCTTGTTATAAAGATCATGCCACAAATCGATACACTTCACATAATTAATGGTTCACTCAGTTGAAGCCGTAAGACTATCAAAATAGTCGTTCCGAGCAAAGTATGGAAAACATGGAAAGACTTTGGGACTGTTGGGTCGCCAAGGCAACTCCCGAAATGGGAGCTGCATAATGATAAACGACTAAATAAGACATCATCTCGTGGAGGCGTAATAAGACATAAGAACGTGGAGCCGTAATAAGACCTCTGCTCGTGGAGCCGTAATAAAGACATCATCTCATGGAGCCGTAGTAAAATAAAGAAAGAAAAGAATCATGCATGGTAATGGAAAACTTGTGCACAATGTATTGGATTCCTCAGACCATCGTCGGGGTACTGGGATCGTGTCGGCCTAGGAGGAATCATGGTATTGTGCGGCCAAAACGTGGGCAGGGTGTTCAATCCCACGGTTGGACGACACAATATCAGTATTCGGGTCCTTGGGTAGTTCACCCTACACTTGGCGGCCCGTCTACCTGTATGGTACTCTTTGGCTATGCCAGTGACCTTATATTCATATAGATTAAGTTGGCTCGATTGCGACAATCCGCGTGTGAGGTATTACATTGAAACAAGTAACCTAAGTAACCTGAATAATCTAAGTAACATATCTGAACCATTTGAGTATAACACACCTGAACAATCGGAGTAAAAGTAATCTGAGTATCACAAATCTGAGTATATCATTCACCTGAGTTAGAAAACATGCCCGTGGCACTAGTGTTTCCTTATGCAAGTCTTTGAGTCATTACATATATTATGCTTGGTTAACTTGTTTTATACTTGGACAGGGAAAAAAAAATGGTAAGTTGGTAAGTTTTGTCGTGTTACTCTTATATCGCACGGCGCACTGCCACACGAGTTAGTCTTTATATTATTGCCATAAAACTGATTTTAAGGCAAGATTAGAAAGACAATATAATAGATGGTGCACGTAACTAAATAAATGTATTTGGATTTATTGAGCGGGCGAAAAGCCTCCCCAATGGTTCATTCAATGTACTTATAACCCACCAGGTTGCTTGCAAAGTGTGGGAGTATCTCGTTCAGTGCAGAGTTTTTCCTTGTGCACGCAAAGGTGTGGGTTCACTCTGGAGCCTTGGATTGTCACGTCCGGAGCTGAAGAATATATGCAGGACAATGTATTAGAACATCGCCTATGTATCATCCCAAGTTGTAAGCCGCTTGACACATTTTGTTGTTTCGATAGAGAGAGCTTGAGCGACTTGTAATATCGGTCTAGCGCCACTTGTAATACTTATTCAATATCAATAAAGTTCTTGTTTTACTTTCATACTTGTGTTCTTTTTATGTTTTCGCTATGACGACTCTGCGAACTAGTTATCGAACGACTGTTTACTCGTGTCGTTCAATTTTTTGCTGCATTGGAGACTATATATGCGACTCTATGGCTTAGTTATTTTATCGCCTGTTCAGTGCTTGGCCTTGCGCGGACGCATCTTGTGCTCGCACGGCATCATGTCCTGATAGGAATGATCATCCTGCGGGAGTGTTGGCATGGTGATTCACGCCCAGCGGGGACGGCCAATCCTGCGGGAGATCGGGGCATGACATATTGGTATCAGAGCCCGGATTTACATCCTTCGACTTCATATCAATTCTTTCAGTTTTGAAAACTCGTTCGCAGGTTCAGAAGTGTACGCTCTCTCTCGTTGTTCTGTGGGATATTATACACAATAAGTCTAAATAATTTCAAAGGGTCGTACGAATGATTGGTTGATTATGTGAAGGCCTTTGTGCCAAAATATGTCTTATGGGAATAGACTCATGCTAAGAATTGGCAAGTTATGTGCGAACCAGAATACATTTACCTTGATACTAGCAAGTTAGTATCTGATACTAGAATATCGTTCATACGGGATAGCTATACACAGCCTTTCGGTTAAGTCGTATAGGGTATCGCGCACATAGACCTTTGGTGCGAGCGAGTTTACGAGCGAGATTGAATATCGTTCAGATAAGCATAAGCCAAACGTAGAATTGCAAACGATAGAGACGTTATCAGAGTATCGCTAAGGCAAAAATAGAGAATCTTGCTTAAATTTTGAGGAATAGTTTGAACGAATATTCGTCTCGATAAGTTATAAATCAAAGTATAGTTTACGTGGGTGACTATCGATAGATACATATACGAGACGAAGATTTTCGAGGCAACGCGAAGGGATCGTGCTTGAGTTTTGAGGAACGAATCGTTATATGCGAGTGAGCGATGCGAACACGATTGAGAATTTATTTGGATAACTCAATTTCTGAGTGGTGTATGCGATAGCTCAAGAACGAATAAGCGATTTGAGGATAAAGTAAATTTTGAGTATTTGTCGAGTAGCTCAAACCCTGAGTGGTGTATGGATCATCTTGGAAATGTTCGAGCGAAATAAGAATTTTAGGATAGTAATGAGTCTATTAGCAAGCGATGTGATTGTGCAAAGACTAAGTATAAGTAATGCCTAGCAAGTAGTGAATTCGAATGTCTCGAGCGAGAATCGTTCGGACGATTTGAGGATAGGTTGTGCAAAACCGAGAATGTAATCGAATAAGGATTTAGAACGATAAAATGAATGGATATCTTGGTTGAGAAAACTTAGTGGATCGTACGAGCGATTTTGAATTGAATTAAACGGATTAAAACTTAAGTTGAGATAGAATAATCTAGGATGCGATCATAGTTAGCGCAATGAAAGATAACGCGCTTGGAAAATTTTGGATTTAGTCGGATATCGTTCAATAGAATTAGCCCGAGTATGGATAATTATAGTTTCGAATTTGGAAGACTTGATATGGGATCAATAGTTGAAAGAAAGCACGGATTAATGCAAGTTAGCAATTTTGTGGTTTGATGATTGAGATAGGCGATAACCGGATTTGATCTTGAATTGGATGAGTCGATCTTGAATCTAGTTCGAAAGATAGCACTGGACATCAGGACCGGATGAGAATGATTATCCCACGGGAGCGTTGGCGTAGTGATTCACTTTCAAAGAGGATGATCGAACTCGCAGGAGATCAGGGCCTAACATGTTCGAGGATTATGCATACAAACTCGATAAAATAGAATGTAACGAATGTGAATAGACTTTGGCCAGAGGATTTTCTCGTTTAATGAACGATAGGTAGACTATCAAATTGATATTTTAAACTTAAATATTTTAAGGAATATTAGAGGTAATGGATTGATGGAACGATAATATTGTAGTTGGACAATTTAGCTAGGCGGATTATGATCGCGGCATTAACGGTTATTAGGTGAACACGACTTGATGGATTAAAATATAACTTAGATGAAATAAAGTGTAATGATAAGGTATCGTGGTTGCCGTGAGCACCCAAATTTTTTTATAGGGTTAGTTCGATAATTAATAATTTTATTTTAATATTTATTCGATAATCTAATTGAACTTTGGAAACCAACCACCTTGGTTTTAAGATCTTGAGTGCAACACTAGCCTTTTCCTTCCAACCAACCTAGCATGCTCGACTTAGACGAGTCAAATTAGGCTCCTGCCATGATTGTCACTCACAAATTCGCAATCCCATGTCTTGTTTTCGTCGCACAACTTTTGCGACACAATTATGAGAAAAAGATGATTAATTAACCATTTTGTCGTGGCGTACGATTTTAACACGCCACACCAACCCATTGGTCCCAACTAAATCCATGCTATGAGCCTAACTGGTCCTATTACGCACATGACCCTCGAGTTACGTTATTCAAACCCCCTGCATGCTCCCAATATAATATTATATTATATAGAAATAGAATTTATGGATTTATTTAATTAATTTAATATTCATTAATATTTAGTAAATACCTTTTTAATTAATATAAATTTGGTTGTAGATTATTTATTGGAGGAAAAATATAAATTTTCTAGAATTTTTTTAAGTGCTTAACTGTTTTTGGGAATTTTTTACATATAATTATTGTATAAACAAAACAAAAAAAAATAAAAAACCTAAGACCCTAACCCTACCCGTTAACCCAAACCCAAATCCATTAACTAAACCTAAACTCTAAACCCCCCATCCACGTACAGTAGTCTTCCCCCTACTATATATATCTCCTATATATATTGTAAACCCCCTCGACCAAATTTAGGGTTATTAGTTTAGATTGGGAGACAAGGATTTAATTTGGTGACAATTAGAGTTGAACACAGTGCTTTAGAATATATGTGCAACAATTATATGACTTAATACACCTTACCGTTGCTTTGATGTTTGGAGTGCTATGCTAGTAGTTACCTTCAAACAAAGTTCATACACATTTCCTAGACATGCCAGACAACCCATCTGACCCTTGTATAACTCTTAAATACTCAATATTGTGCTTCATTTTAGCTGCACAATATTCGTTACAAATGTCCATGTATATTTTCAATAAATCAAATTTCTCATAATTGCCCATTCCTATTTAAAATTGGAGACACAACCTCAACATGTTCCCTATAACCCAAATTAGGACATTAACCTATTCTGAGCCTGCTACGCCCATGGCACTTGTGTCCCACCCAATTTTAATCCTATGTGTTTTCAATTTACAAAAGAACGCCTTGTGCATTATTTTTTTAATTGAATTAAATTAGAGACCAATCTCACCCAAAGCAAGACCCAACCAAGCCCATGTACACTCTACACCCTTTCATGTGGACATGTTCACCACCCCAAAGAGCCTAGGCTGACCCAAACTTCGAGGTCAGCCCATGTTACCCTCTCCTATATAAATATATTCCTCTCTCCTATTGAAACCCTAAAAAAACCTAAAACTCTAGTCGAATCCCTCTTCAACCTGAGCACCCCTTCTTCCTCCCCCGACCGGACAGCACCACCACCACCACCTCAAGCCGCCACCACCCCAGCCACCTGACCGACGTTGCTTCCCTGTCGATGCCAGACCACCACCCAGTCGGCTGCAACCGCCGGTCCACTCCCATCAACCATCTTCACCATCAACAACACCTCCATCAAACCCAACTACCCAACCCGACGACCCCCTTTCCTACTTCCCTCAACCAACTCCGCCACCCGCCTAACCACCGCCACTAGACTCGCCGGCCAACCACCCTCGCAACACCATCAGCACCACCACCTACACCACCGCCACCCGCCACCCGCATCAGCATCACCAGCATCAACGCCATCCTAACCCGATCCCGACTGCCCCAGTTGCCTGACCACCATCGCATCATCTCAGCCACCACTTCCAGCCCGACCAGTACCACCTTCCCCACGACTGACCACCGTCCCCCTCCGACCAAGCCGCCGCTGCCAAGGCTGCTGCTGCCGCCGCTGTGACTGCTACACCCGCTGCCGTTGTTTGCTCGCACGACGACTGGAGCTCCGTCGATCGCCGAAGAATGTGCACGTCGACGAGACAGAACCCCCGTTCAGCTACGATTAGGTAAACACCCTATTGCCTCTTCTCGTCATTTGTGTCATTGTAGCATTGTGTCATTGTGTCGTGTGTCATAGTTTTGGACACAAACTAAGTAATGTTAAACCCTATATGTGTATGTATGTATGTTTGACTAGATTAGTTACTGTCACGACCCGCACTCGGATATTCGGGCATGAGTGCGTGGGCACGTCCAGCCTACGCCGCAGAGTCGGCGGTAGTACGCTGTCTAGGGCATATCCACAGTTAAAATAATCTAGCTTATTCATAATAAATAAATAGGCAAGAAAAAATGACAGGAAAAGAATGCTAAGATTTCAACTGAATGTGACAACAGATCCAGAGTTTTATTACAGAAACCAGAAGTTAAATCGGGGACAAACCCGATTACTAAGATGAAAGGAAAATAAATAACTACTGCTGGCTACTCCGCAATAGTGGTCTCCTGGGTGGGAGCTGATTCCTCATAAGTGTCATCTGTTCCCTCATAGGGACCATAATATGTAGGGGCAAGGTCCTCATCATCGCCTAAATCAACTGATCCAGTCAGGAAAGGAGCAAAGTACACAATGCACAACAAGATTAAACTAAATATTTATGACAATTAGATTGAGTATCATATTGAGAATATGTATAAAAGAAACAACAATATCTCAGAGTTAATGCTATAAACAGGAATATGAGAAAGCAGAAATAAATGAGACAGGAAATGAAACTACAACAGTCAGCAAGAACTATAACAAGACCAGAAGCTATCTGTGTGCACTTGTGTTTGTTTTAGAATACATAGTTGGCATGTAGGGGTTTATAAGGCTAATCCGGCCGTCATAGACGGCTATTAAACATGAATAATCGAGATCCGGCTAAGGGTACAGTCGCGCACCAACAGCTATTAAACACGGTAGGGGGAAGGGTAAACTACATGCCTTCTAGTATTCTCCCACCCGACACGAAAAACAAGACATGAACTCCAGTATTCAAGACATAAATTCCAGTGTTCTAATACTATGTGTAATCATCAAGGGTACTAGTAGAGCAGGGAATTAATTATCATAATATAAAGATTTAAACTTGAAGTGCAGGTACTTGCCTGATGTTTGGATCCAATTACAGTTTTGTGTCTCGGGGAAAATTCCAGAAATATGTCCAGATGCTGAAATAAACATTACCATCATGCTCATAAGATATCAAATAGCTAGAAACACCTGTCCTTGAGTCCAATTTGGAGACAAGGGCGAAAACGACAGTTTCGGGTCAAAACGGGGTCCGCATGTGGGCCCGCTTTGCACCAAAAAACGTGTCTGGGTCAAAGGTCTCCAAATTCACCAAACTTAGTGTCAACAGGTCAGGAACGATGATACGAACCCAACGGAACTTCCAGAATTGAATTCCGATGAGCCGATCACAAAATCGCCCTCGAGCGGGGCCTGTGGGGCCCACGACACGCGATTTCATCAACGTTCTCAGAATCGAACCAAACTTGACCCACAGGACCAGCGTATCGCTACGAGTCCGATGGCACAAGTTTTGTCTCGATCCGACGTGTATACAGGAAGTTAGGGCAAAATACAGAAAAGTCGGATACGGGACGATGTCCGCGGATACGCGTTGATTTCGGTGTGCACGCACACCCGAATCAGCTTCCGCGAAAATTCACACGTCCGTATCGACGGCGTGCACATATCTGTGAAGACCGCACGCGACCAAGTCGTCCCGTTTGGCGGGGCGTACTCAGTTCCGGGGTGAAACATGGTCTGATTTTTCCTGTTTTTGGATCGCGGTGTGCGATCACCACAGGACGCGATGCCCCGAGCGGTTTGTCCGGGCACCGAGAGGGTCATACAGGCTTCGCAACGCAATTTGCGGAATCGAAAACAGAGCTACGAACAAAAAGTTACAAGTACCTGAAGGGGACCCGAAAACCAGGGTCGAATCGTGTCCGACACGTGTTCGACATGTGTCGGATTCGGGGATTCGAATCTAGGGTTAGGGTTTGGGGATTCGGCTGAGCTCCGGTGGCTCTGCGGCTGCTCAGGGCGGGGGAGGCCGGCCGGGGGTGCTGCGGCGGAGGGCGGCGCGGCGCTCGGGCGGAGGCGGCGGCGCGGGGGCGACCCAGGGCGGCTGTGCTGCTGTTGCTGGGCGCTGTCGAGCGGGGCCGGAGGCAGGCGGAGGACGGGGGAGAGGCGACGGCGACGACGGTGGGAGGGGCGAGGTGGCCGTGGCGGCGTGCGGCGGAGGGGAGCGTGGTGGTGGAGGGGGTCGGCCGAGGGAGAATATAAAGGGAGAGAGGAGGCTGGGGGGGGCCGATAGAGGCGGTGGAGCGGCGTGGAAGGCGGAGGAGGTGGGTGAACGTGGGGTGAGGTGGACGCCGGAGCGGGCGGCGCGCCGGGCGGGGCGGCGCCGGACGCGGGCAGCTGGGCTGGGTCGTGGGAGAAGAAGAGGGTGAGGGCCGGGTGCGGGTCGGGCGGCGGGCAGACCCGACCCGACCCGGTAGGGCTGGGCTGGGTTCGGGTTCGGGCCCAATGGGCCGGGCCGCGGGCCGAGTTTAAAATAAAAAGAAAAATAATAATAATAATAATTATAATAATAATAAAATCAGTAAATAAATTAATTAATAAATAATAATTAAATAAATAGATTTAGGTGTTTTAAAAATAGGTCCGGGGCCCAATAAATTCCAGAAAAATTACCCTAAGTCCAGTTTTCCATTTTACACCCAAAAATATTATTTTCATAATATTTTAATGTTATTTATTATCAATTAAAAATCATGTAATAATTTAAAACCCTGAATTTAATTACAAAAAATTCCCAAAAAATTTCAGAAAATTGCAAAAAATTCAATTTTAATATTTTTGAAAAAAAGGGGCTTACAGTTAGTAATTAATAAATAGTAATTACCCTAATGATATGACTTGTTATTAAGGACTTGTATTTCACCTAAAAACCTAGACATAGACCAAGTACACTGTAACATGAGAAATAAGGACATATAATTGTACAAAACATAAGCAGCTTCGTAAACCCATAACCTTGGTAATTTATTGTCGTGAGGTACACGGTAACTGAGGACAGGACACGTGTGCATCTTAGCTACCTACACACGCGACTCTGTAGTCGACCAGCCGTGAGCCTTGCGTAAGTACCTAAGAGCAGCGTCGTAGTTTGTGTATATCACTTTAGTGTCTGATGATAGAATTTGCTATATTATCTTGTATGTTTAGGGTCACTGGACTAGCCAGGAGATACTTCAGGAGCAGGCTATTGGCATTCACAGTTTGAGGAACCAGGCAAGATACCTTGCCATATTTAGTGTTTAATTTAAAATATGCAAATATTGTATTTTTTTCTTGCTTTCTTTTATACAACTGTGCGCGTCCAAGATTGACTCGGGTGCAGTCGACGAGTACGTCGATGAGTAGTGTACTTGACCTAGTTACTAGCAGACTCACCCCATTGGGAGGATACTCTGATATCTTCCGAGACCTGACACTCTTATACGTTTCACGGTGACAAATTCATATTAGGATGCGGGTTCGCGTACTCGACTAGCTATCATTGCGAGTGACATGCATCACGGTTTAGTACGTAATTCAGGATTATATGATTAGTAGAGACTTGGCATATAGATACGGGGTATGCACATCGAGTATTCGACTTGTATATCTATATTGGGCGGGGAGGAAAGCTAGTAGGCGTATGGGATACACACATTGGATTTTGTAGTATCCGGAGGAGCCACGGATCCAATGACTTCCTTTAATATAGATATTGCATTCTTCGGAGTGATACTGACGTATATATATTGCAGATACCTCATTCTTCGGAATGATGGACATTATATGTACAGATACCACGCTCTTCGGAGTGTTGGACGTTATGTCTACGCCTACCCATACGTACCAAAGTTGTCCTCATATTGCATTCACGTAGATGGTTAACACACCCGTTATTTTATTTTATTTTATTCAGTATTTATATATGGCATGTTTTTATGTATCTTGTTACGTCCCTCTAAGGACCTGTTTCATTTCCAGATTTGGACGAGTCATATTACCCTACAGTGTACGGCCCCGGACATGAGACTAGGTACGCAACTGCGGAGGAGCTAGAGGTGCTACCGTCAGAGTTTCCGTGACCAGTTGGTAGGCCTTCTGCCTAGGATTGGAGCATCATTATCTAGTCAGCCGATGCCCTAGTCATTACTCTTTTTATCTTTTATTCAGTACTTTTATTTCATCATAGTAGTGGGTTTGTTCCCACCAGACATTCTTGGTTGTACTATGATATTTGAGACTGGCGTTTATTTTCCAGTATTTATTCTAGTACTTTTGGTTATATTCGTGGATGAGATTAGATTACCTGTTTTATGATGATATTGGACTTGTTAGTAATTTAGGACAACGTAGCACTCTTCGTTAGGATCCATTAAATTGGGATATCCTCGGAGACGTGTCAGCTAGCTATTGCCACATGGCCTGGTCCCGTGTATTTTTGGGACTGGGGCATGACATGGTTTTATTGGTGGCCCATGCAGGTCTAGTTTATCGCTTGCGGTATGGTAACATGCCCAGTGAGTCTGCAATAGGATAGGAATTACTAGGTCTCATCTACTTTGATTACGTCTTTGAAGTTCCTTCGTATTATTTCTAAATATCTGCATCCTGTTTGCTTGATTCTGTACTCTTTTAATGAAGTTCTATCTCTTGCAGCAAGATGAACTTGCGCAGTGGACGAGGAGCACACGGTGCCGTGGTGCCAGCCGACACTACCCAGAGAGAGGAGATATCCCAGGGACCACCTGGAGAGCAACCACCACCACAGGCCCCGGTGATTCTACAGGCCCCGCTGATACATTGGCGTGAGACTTCTCAGGGCGACCCTACGCAGAAGCATGAGGGTCAGACTTCACAGACAATCCCAACACAACATTTCGAGGGCCAGACTTCGGGGGCTACACCGATGCCACAAACCGAGAGGCCGACATCTGAGGAGACACCTACAGCACAGCCGGAGGTTCCATTGCCACCACCTCCACCCTATCCACCTCAGATGCTACCATCAGATGGACAACCACAGATGCTTCAGTTCTTCCAGGCTATGATGCAGGCACAGTGGCATCAGACCGAGACGTTGAGACAGAGTTTGATGGAAGTTTTGGAGAGGATACCTGCACCAGCACCCGTATTAGCACCTACACCAGTTCAGACAATTGGTACTGTACGAGGGTTCCGCCAGATGGGCCCAGATACTTTTTCAGGCAACGAGACTGCAGAGGGGATCTCCGATTGGGTCGCCAACACGGAGATGCTACTAGAGGCTTCTCAGCTACATCCAGACCTTTAGATGACCGCAGTGAGGGCCCAACTGAAAGGCAACGCCTATCACTGGTGGGATTCTATTGAGAGCAGTGTAGGCAAGACCCAGACATGGGAGCAGTTCAGCCCACCCCATACCCGAGCTACCCGCCGCCTCCTCCCGGCCGGCCACTGCCTCTGACCACCCCCGCAACGACACTACCCCCTCCGGCAAACCTTCCCCCACCTACCACCACCGCCCCCGACCACGGCTCCGCCCACAGCCGCCTCCCTCTCCACAATCCTCAACCCACCAAACACCCCTCCCCGAGCCAGCCCGACCACCCGAGCTCCAACCTCTCCGCCACCGCAGCACGCCCGGCCGCCATCCTCAGCCGACCTCTTCCCCGACCAATCTCCTCCGTCTCCGCCAACTCCCAGCCCCGGCCGACGCCTGAGCTGGCCGCCCTCGTCCCCGCAGCACCGACGACCCCAAAGCCGCTGCTGCTGCTGTCGAACTCCCCGAGCGTTGCCGGAGCTCCGCCCGGCCACCCCCGCCATCGACGATCAGCCACCAGACCCCCCTCGACCCCTCCTTCATTCCAGTAAGGTATAAATATACGAATATGGTATTTTATACCTAGTATTAGGGGCTGCATAGGTTCATATACTAATTATATACTATATATGTATTCTGATTTGGGAATTATTATATATACAGTATATTATATAAATACCTCTGTATAAACACAGTATTTTATATGTATATGTGCTGTATTTTGTATATATTATATATATATTAGAGATACATATATATGTGTATGGTATATACTATATACTTGTCTAAAATACCTATTTATGTATTAAAATACCTATTGTGTATATATATATATATATATATATATATATATATATATATATATATATATATATATATATATATATATGTATGTATGTATGTATATTTGTATTATATGTAGAATATTATATATTTAATATATATTGTGTTTACATATATTTTTCTGTGATTTAGTATATTATATGTAATATAATATTATTTATATATTATATATTTATTTAAATACTTATACGTATTAAACATCTAGTATGAATATATATATATATATATATATATATATATATATATATATATATATATATATATATATATATATATATATATATATATATATATTTTATGTTATTTTGTGTATATAAATATATATATATATATTGTGTATATAAATATATATATATATATACACTATGTACGTAGTATTTTAGTGTATATGTAAATATATGTATATGAATATATATATATATATATATATATATATATAAATACATATATATATACATTGTGTAATTAGTATAATTATAGTGTATATCTATGTATTAAATAAATATATGAGTATATATATATATATATATATATATATATATATATATATATATATATATATATATATATATATATATATATATATATATATATATATATATATATATATATATATATACTTTGGGTGTATATAAGTATATATTATATATTAGTACTTTTCCAATATGTGTATATATGTACTATTAAACATTACATATTTTTATTATATTTTAATATGTATTAGTGAACACATAAGTATAAATGTTATACTATGTATGTATATACTATCTTTAATGTATATATTTAATCATGTATTATTTTATGCAAGTACTTATTTTATGTATTAATGTATTATAGTATATATATTAACTAATATATGTAATTATATATGTATGGTATATTTAAATACTATATCTGTGTACTATAGTAGTATGTACATATATGTTATTAAATTCCTTATACATAATGAACAATAATATATGTTATATTAATGCATTATGTATGTATATACATATGTCTAAATGCAGTTGAATATATAAATATATAGGTTACTAAATCATCTATAGTATATATGTGTATAGGTGTTGTGTATGTATACCTGCTCTATGTTAACATAGGTAGTTAAGCATGGTGTAAAATTTAGTGAATCATAATTATTGTTATCTGTTCGTAGGCATCCGAGACGGTGCTACCTTGACTGCTGGTTCCGGAGCATTGCTTGTGTACACCAGAGTTCCAGGCAAGTATACCTTGCCTTGTTGATGCTGTCTAAATTCAGATGTTAACTAGTTGCATATTTCATTGTTTCAATATTAAACTGTGCGCGTCCGAGAAGACTCGGGTGCAGTCAACGAAGGCGTTGACGTTAGGACTTGTGTCTGACCTAGTGTCTAGTGGACCCACCTAAAGTTGAGGACTTATCAATATGACTTCCCAGGCCTTGACACGTATCTTAACACGTCACAGAGTGAGTTCATGTAGGGATACGTGCTTCATGATCGACTGGCCATCAGCATGAGCAGCACGTGTGACGGCATTTAGCTTAGTTGTTTATTTCTGTTGCGACTTGCATCATAGTATGAGGTGTCCACGTCGCATTTGCGACTTGCACATTGACATGGGGCGGGGAAGACAAGCAGTAGGCGTATGGGACCGACATTTGGCCGCCGTAGTTTCAGAGTAAACTGCGGGGCCGTGAGCCTCAGTGTTACCCGGCTATGGGCCATGCGTTACCCGGATATGGGCTCAAGTTCCCGGTTATGGGCTTATATGCGTGTCGATACATCCGACAGAGGTTACTAGCTGCGCGCTATCATGATCGGTGATGTAGTCAGCATATATACTCCTGACGTTCAGTTTACAGCTAATGCCAGGTACTTAGCCTCTGGCTCGACGCTATGCTTTATACCTTTCACCTACCCATACGTACCAGGGTTGTCTTCAAAGTGCATTTCACTTAGCTGGTTAGATTACCCTTGAGTTTACACAGTATTTACTTTATGGCATGCATTTCTGTATACTTGTTACGTCCCTTTGAGGACCTGGTTCTCTTCCAGATCCGGACGAGCACTTGTACTCTACCATCTATGGAGCAGGAGTAGAGACAGAATTTCTGATTGAGGACTATGAGGCATTTCCAGGGGAGTTTCCGTAATTTGAGTACGCAGCTACATCGGACTAGAGTTTTCATATCTAGCTAGTTGATACTCTAGTCTAGTTATCTTACTCTTTCTGCACTTTATTTCCATTTCTGTATTTCAGTGGGTTTGTCCCCATTCAGACTATTTTAAATGTATTATGGATATTCAGACTCTTGTATTTTATTTACCAGCATTTATTTCAGTCTTTATGATATTGTACCCTGTGGATGAGATTAGACATTGCATGCTATATATTAGCATATTAGACTTGTTAGTATTTTAGGACAGCGTAGCACACTTCGATAGGATCCATTAAATTAGGATATCCTTCGGAGTCGTGTCAGCTGGCCAATGCCACGTGGTCTGGTTCCATATATTTTGGGACTGGGGCGTGACAATTTTTAAAGCCCTAAAAACTAATATATTTTTAAACCTAAATAAACCCTGACTGAACCCGGTTTATTTGGAAATAAACCGAACCGAACCGCAGTAAACCAAACCGAACCAAACCCACTCCTAACGGGTCGGGTCGGATCCGAAATGAACCCGACCTGGACCCGGACCCGTTTCCCAAACGAAAACCCTAATCCTAAACCTAGCCAGATTCATTGTTCCTGCGACCCCTATATTAACCCTCGACCGCCTGCCGAAACCCTAGCTCCGCCGCCCTAAGCCCCGAGCCCCGCCATTGTCCCCGACGACCCGCTCTCCCCTCCTCGACGACCAGAACCCCTCTCCTTCCTCCGTCCTACCCCGGCTGTCCTCGCCTCACCCCGAGCCCCGCTCTGACCACCTCCTCGAACCCCCAACGCCGCCCTGAGCCCCCACACCTTCGTCTCCTCCGCCCGGACTTGCCCCGCAGTGCCTCAGCGAGCCCTAGCCACTCCTTCCCCGACTCCACCTCCTCCTCCCTCAGCCATCGCCCCGCTCTGCCACAACCCCCTCGACCACCCGCAGCCTCGACGACAACCCCCTCCAGCAGCCCCCGACCTCGGCAACCCCTCCGCCTCGATGCCCTAGCCGCCCGACGAGCCCGCAGCACCTCCGCCTGTCAACCCTGCCCCGGCGAGCAGCTGCCTTCCTTCTGCCATCTCCCACATCAAAACCTAGATCGGACACAGCCCGGATACGGCACGGCCCCGTGTCGGTGTGTCAAGATGACCCACGGACACGAAGAACCCCGTTCCACGGAGCCCTGTTCAGGTAACCGGTTCTCTCTCCTCGTTATTCCGTTTTCTGTTCTGTCAGTTGTGACGCGTAGGCTGTGTGACCCTCTTGATGTCCGGGCAACCCGCTCGGTGCGTCGCGTCCTGTGGCGATCGTAAACCGCGATCCAAAAAAAGGAAAAACAATACCCCATTTTCACCCTGAACTGAGTACGCCCCGCCAAATGAGACGACTTGGTCGCACGCGGTCTTTACCGAAACATGCACGCCATTGATACGGACGTGCGAGATTTCGCAGAAGTTGATTTGGATGTGCGTGCACACCGAAATCAATGCGTATCCACCGACAACGTCCCGTATTCGCCTGTTCTGGAATATGGCGTAACTTTGTGTACACACGTCGGATCAAAACGAAACTTGCGCCATCGAACTCGTAGCAATAAACTGGTCCTGTGACCCAAGTTTGGTTCGATTCTGAGAACGTTGACCAAAATTGCGTATCGTGGGCCCCACGGCTCCACTTGACGGACAATTTTGTGATCGGCTCATCGGAATCCAATTTTGGAAGTTCCGTTGGGTTCATATCATCGTTCTGGACTTGTTGACACTAAGTTGGACGAATTTGGAGACCATTGGTTCTGACACGCTTTTCGGTGCAAAGTGGCCACACGTGGACCCCACTTTGATCCAAAATTACGGTTTTGCCCCTGTGTCCAAATTGGACGAAAGGGAGGTGCTTTCTAGCTATTTTGCTTATTCTAGGAATATTGGTAATATCTATTTAAGTATCCGGAGATATTTGTTCTGAGGCCATAGCTTATGGTCCTGTGTGTTGGATATCTGGACGTTACATTTTACAGCTTCTTGTCAGGCAAGTATACCTTGCCATTGTACTATTATTTATATTCCATATGTTGCATGCATCTTTATTTTCTGTCTTTAGTTCATATATTTTAACTGTTATATAAAATGTGCGCGACGGTGTCGTCGCGGTATATTTTTATTTATGTAATTGCATTGACCTTGTTTATGAGACTACCCCATTATCATGTAGCACCATTAGGTTTCATTTGACTGTGACACCATTAGCTCCAGAACAGCCGGCGTAATGCAGTATTTCCAGGCTGCTCCGGCGTAAAAAGGTTGTTACATCGCTACTTTGGCGTAAAACCTACTCGCTTTTAATACAGTGGGAAGTCGTACGGAGAACTCTTCGTATTCCTCGAATGAACCTGTCAAATCATGCAGTAAACCTGACTCCTGACAAAGAGTACTGCATGACTATCCAGACGACGGCAGTAATAATGGTGCGGCACAGAGACCCAAACCGTCGTTTAGTGATATTTCCTTGATACAAATCGCTTTTACGCGTTCAAGGGAATACGCCGCCTAGTTTTATACAGGCAAATGCGAGCTTTTACGCTCAACAAGAGACAAACGAACCGCCACGTCAAAAGCTGCTCTTCGTACAGAGCTCGAGGCACGTCTCGGTAGTTAATGCGCATGATGGGGGCAGATCTCTGCATTTAATGCACGAGATTTGGTTCTATTTTCAAAGACTGGGTGAGCCATAATTACGGCTAATACGTCCACATCATCACCTCTACATAGTACGCCATCAGGCTATTTTCAGCTATAGGAGCACGCTGTACGCTACCTCCTTGAAATACGCCGACCTGGCTATTTTCAACCATAGGAGTACGTCGTATGCTATCTCCTCGGAATACGCCAACTCAGGCTACATTTGCATTGGTGCGTAATAAGGCTATTTGGTCCAGAATTAGCTCAAGACCTCAGTCAAAGAAGGAGGATCGGCTATCTTGTACGCTAGCTACCTATCCATGCAGCATCAGGCTTCTACGCCTACTGGGCTTCTACGCCTACCTGGCCTCTACGTCAGTTTGACAACTATTTGGCTTCTACGCCAACCTTTTCTACGCGAGGGACAGCTACCTACGTGGCTTGCATGCCGTGATCTTCGTAGCAGTTATACGTATTATCTCATAATGGGACACGCGTCACACGCATATTTAGAGGATCATTTATACGTGGGTGGCAGTTATTGTAACCGCCGCGTAAAAAGTGCCATACTCTCCACTATCCGGCTTCTACGCCGACTGGACGGTTACTGTCACTAAAACCATATAAATAGAGACCTCTATTGACAGAGGTCCAGGGTCGGAAAAGAAGTCAAAAAAAATCGAAGAACAGAGAGAGAAGAGCTCAGACAGAGAGTAGTGATCGACGATTTTGGCATCGAGCATCCACTCCCCTTTGCAATCTTTGAAGCTTCTCCGTCTTCTACAACACTTCTTCATCATCGTGTGGTCCAAGGGACAAAGTGATCGACCGCAGATCAGACTCCTATAACAATATTTACCCAGATTAAAATTTGTACTTGACATCCTCGTATAGGATTAATTGTACTTCTTGTTTGTAAACCAAAGAGAGGGTTTCGTATAAACCTTGTTTTATTTCTTTCATTTATTATCAAACACCCGCCAGTGCATTCAATGTACTAATAGTGCACCATGTTGCTTGTACGGTACGGGAGTACCTCGTTCGGTGCAGAGTTTTCCCTCGTGTGCGCTAAGGCGTAGAGTTTTCTTTGGAGCCTTGGAGTATCGCGTCCGGAGTTGAAGCACATATACAGGACACAATGTATTGGAACATTACCTATTTATCATCCTATGTTATAAGCCGCTTGGCACATTTTATTGTTTCGAGATTGAGAGAGCTTGAGCGACTTGTAATCTCGACCTTGCGCCGCTTATAATACTTATTCAATATCAATAAAGTGCTTATTTTACTTCTATGCTTGTATTCATTCTTTGTTTTCGCTATGAAGACTCTGCGAACTAGTTATCGAACGGACCTTTACTCATGTCGTTCAAAATTTTGCTGCATTGGAGTATCTATGCAACTATGTGGCTTAGTTATTTTATCTTCTGTTCAGTGCCTGGCCTTGCGCGGGCTCAGCTTGTGCTCGTGCGGCATCATGTCCTGATGGGAATGACCGTCCTACGGGAGCATTGGCGTGGTGATTCACATCCAGCGAGGATGGCCGAACCTGCGGGAGATCAGGACATGACATAATAAACTAGATGATAAGGGCGTCAAGTATATTTTTCTCTGTCGAAGTGACCATTCAAAGGCATACAAGCTATATAATCCGAACACTAAAATGATTATTATTAGTCATGATGTGGTCTTTGTTCGATGAAGCTAAGACATGGAATTGGAGTGCTACACCTTTGGGTGTAAATATCGTAGTTAGTTTTGATGGTGATGCAGAATCCTTCCACCTTCCCAATGTTGATATAAGTACCTCCCTTGGACAATCTAATCTAACAAATGGTAGTGAAGCTCAAGGTCCTCATGCTATTCCAAATCTACCAGACTAGCCTTCCACTCCATCTTCAAGCACTTTTGTTGACGAAACACTTCCTCCGATGCATGACCATTCCAGGCCTCCACACACCAGGCAACGACCATCTTGGATGCAAGACTATCAAGTATCATTAGCAGACTCTGATGATCCACTTCTTCATTTTGCATTATTTTCTGATTGTGCACCCATTTTATTTGAGGATGCTATTGAAGACCCAAAGTGGAAAGAAACCATGGATAAGGAGATTCAGTCAATCGAAAAGAATCACATATGGGAGCTGCAAGACCTTCCAAGAGGTCATCATTCCATTGGTGTCATATGGATATACAAAACAAAGTTGAATGCCGATGGATCAGTTCACAAGCATAAATCTCGCTTGGTTGCCAAAGGATATCAGCAACGCTTCGGTGTTGATTAGAGCAAAGTATTTGCTCCTGTTGCAAGACATGATACCATTAGATTGGTACTTGAATTAGCTGCCCAAAACAGTTGGCATGAATTCCAAATGGATGTCCAATCGGTTTTCCTTCATGAGGACCTAGAAAAGCAAGTGTTTATTGACCAGCAACCTGGATATGTTCAGGTAGGAAATGAACACAAGGTCTACAAATTACGCACGACACTCTATGGACTGAAACAAGCACCAAGAGCATGGTACAACCGTATTGAAGCATATTTTCTTCGTGTTGGATTCCTGAAGTGCTCGTATGAGCCCACTTTATTCATCAAATTCAGCAATGAAGGCAAGCTTCTTATTGTATGCTTGTATTTTGACGATATAATCTTTACCGGAGATGCTCATTCCATGGTTGCTGACATCAAGTAATCTATGATGTCGGAGTTCGATATGACTGATCTTGGCATGCTACACTATTTTCTTGGTCTCGAAGTTCTGCAGTCTTCAAATGGCATTTTCCTCTCTTAACAATTTTTTTTTGGAAGTGCTAGATAATTTTCAGATGCATAATTGCAACTCCGTGGGCACCCAGTTGATATTGAATTAAAGCTCAACAAAGATTCTGATGGACATGCGGTCAATACGACCCTATACAAGCAAATCATTAGTTCCTTGATGTATTTAACTACCATACGGCTTGACATAATGCACGGGGTCAGCTTGCTCGGCCGTTATATGGAACGTCCTACGAAGCTTTACCTCCATGATATAAAAAAAATCTTACATTATTTAAAGGGGACGATTGGTTATGGTTTATTCTATAGTAAAGGTGTTTCATCGGGTCTCATAGGCTTCACTAATAGTGATTATGCTGGTGATTCTGATGATAGGAAAAGCACCTCCGGTTATGCTTTTACAATCGGATCAGGTGTTATCTCTTGGTCCTCAAAGAAACAATCCATTGTCACTCTGTCCACTACCGAGGTTGAGTATGTTGCTGCTTCCTCTTGCGCCTGTCAGGCTATATGGCTGTGACACCTCCTTCAAGAACTCCACTATTTAGCCTCTGGCACGACCCTAGTTTTTTGCGACAATAGCTCCATAATCAAGCTCTCAAAGAATCCTATTCTTCATGGTTGAGGCAAACACATTGATGTGAGGTACCATTTTCTTCGTGATTTTGTACAGCAAGGGACCCTTCAACTGAAGCATTATCGCAGTGAAGATCGAGTTGCTGATATCCTCACAAAACTACTCAAGTTTTCTTTCTTTGTGAAACTCTGACACTTACTTGGGGTCCATCCATTGCATCTACCATATTAAGGAAGGGAAGTCATAGTAGCTAGCTCATCGTAGTAGGTAGTAGCTTCTTCTATATTGAATATCATAAATATTCAGTTTAAGGGAGGGAATGTTAGAGGGATTAAGTTATTTTGAATAAGTCTTTCTGACTTGGTCATAGACTAGACTAAGTCTAGTGTTGGTTACCATATAACCAGGCACGAATTTGAATTAGTTCCCTTGTATTTCTCTATTGTTAGTTTAGTGTGCACAGCTATATAAGTAGTAGCACATCAATGAATAAGATCACCTAAGTTTTCAGTTCAAGTGTCTAATATGTTCTTTTTACTTGATCCAACAATGTGTGCCCATGAGACAAAGTGGATCGGCAACCTGATAACATGTTTGAGACTCATTTTGTGTCAAGGAGGGTGCAGACCACAATGATAAATGTTATGGTGAACCAGTTTGCTTCATATCTCGAGGAGAAAATGGATAAGTACGGAGAAGACCGCAGGGAAAAGAAAAAGAAGATTCAACACGAGGTGACCATCAGTATGTCAAGTGACAAGGAAGTGAAAGTCGTTGAGAGACTTGATACATCCGTCGATGAGAGCGTCGAGGAAACATATGAGGGAGAATCTCACAAAAAAAAAATTGCATCACCGAGACAACTTTGCGTAGCCTATCAAGCTAGGAGGTTATTTGGAAAGCCTCCGAAATACCTTAGAGTTGCATGGACTCCTTGGGAAGATTACTTAGATATTCTTTGCAAGCTTCTTGAAATATTTCTTGCATCTAAAAACTTCTTGAGAATTCCAACAATTTCTAGAGGGCTAGATATAATTTGTTGGTTGATATGTGCATCGTAAATTGATATATATTTTCTAGATTGTTCTAGCTGTTAGATTTAGGACATTTGTCATCATCTTGTTCATCAAGGAAAAGTCCTTCACATAAATGAGATATGTCTCATTTGTTCATCACCATCCAAAAGCTAATCTTCTAGCATAGTGATATTTATCAACAATCCAATCTCTTTATGTTTTGCTCTACAATTTTTCATTCTCTCCTGGGGAAAGCTTGTACGGATCTTTGAAGAGAAAGTTCGTACGTCGAATGGAGCAAGGTGTAGACAAAACACTAATTTGTGACAACTAGATGCAAAAGTAGAAAAGTTAAAAGGTATTAGGAGCAAATTAGCAATGGTTCTTACTCTTATGCTTCAAAACTATTAAAGGATTGAGATTTAGTTCCCTCATGCGATTTCAAGTCTATCATAGTAAAGATTCATTGCAGCTCAAATTTAACTAGAGAAAAAAGAGAGTTACATATGAGACTCTTAAGTTCATGATAGATAGTAATATCAAAGATATGATAAATATCGAAATCAAACATGCTTTTAAAATCAACTACAAGTATTCTACCTTGACACAAGGTTTTACATGATTATTGTTATGAGCGTCACACAATACAACTTCTCTAAGATGATCAACCGAACTTTTCTAAGAATTGAGAAATCTCGACGAGAGCTCCTGCCCTATGTATAGCTTAATATAAGCTAAGCCAACTTCTTCATATTGTCGCAAAAAGCTTGCAAGTGTTCCTTCGCAACGCATTACGACAGCACGCGAACGCCCTTCATGGGTGGAGGTGAGTTGAGGATGGTACACAAAGCGATTGGATAATCGAACAACGGGACGACATGGTCCGGTGTCAGCCCCGTAGAAGCCTACTTGCCTCAGGTCTGTCAAGCACAAGGATTCGTAGGCAACCAGCTGTTGCGGGATCTTGTCGTGCGGATCCCCCTTCAACCATCTCGAGAATTTAGTCGATAGATTCTCTTTTGCATCTTTAATCACTTCTATAACCTCAAAAAGTGGTGCATTCACAATATAAGTTCCGGTTTGTTCGGTTATGACTTTGCAGATGCAGTTTCCGTAGTAGCCACCCTCTGCGGGGAGCTCTTCGCACAGTTTCTGGCGAATATTCGTAGGAAAATCGAGAGAAGCATCAGCGTGTTGCGGAAGGTCGATAGCTCGCGTGCGACATTGCCAGAGCATCGATGCCAAGACATCGAACGATGAACATCTTAGCCCGGTCTCTTTCGTGTACTGGTTCACCAGCGGGTTGATGCTCTCTCGAGAGAGATCCATTGTGTGGCGTTCGAGATGGGAAGGTGGTGGTGTTGCCGTTGCGCTGTGTTAGTTCAATCCCAAGAGGAAAGGTATTAGGAATGGCTTCCCTGCACCACACCGGCTTCACTTTAGGTGTCTCGAGTCCTAATTTGGCTATCTCGACTATTGCTACTATGAACTGTCCCACTCCGGCCGCGTCGAAAAATACGTGGTTGCAGATGTAGCCGATTATAAATCCACCACACTCGAACTCTGTGATCTGAAGCAGTAGAACATTCATCAATATACAATCAGGTACCAGTTTGATTAGTTATTCTTTGATAGGGATATATGACTCTATTCCGTCATTGTTACAGTCATTGTCAATTAAAAAGTTTGATAGATGAACAGAAAGAGATCAAACTATACCTGCAACATAAAAATTAAATCATCCTGGGCAACTCCAGGTGGGGGCAAAGGGAGGAGTTGCTCTTTAGATATCGCGAAAGGCTCGCTCTTTAGATATCGCGAAAGGCTCGCTCTCCATGTACCCGACATCTTTGAGACTGCAGGCTGCATATGCCATGGCGAACCAAACGCCTTCGCCCGTGCAAGAAACTTGCAGCTCGCCGTCGTCAGAGCAGGAATTGCAGCCAGCGGCGGGGTAGTACGGAACTAGTGCCTTGCCCAGTGCTGACCTTGTGACCTCTGCAGGCTCATGCCCATGATTGTACACATGAAACATTTCGACAAATACCTCATGACCGGAACCCGGTCCAAGCTGGAGAGGGAGAGATGGCCGGATGGCGTCGGCTTGGAGGGGCTAACCAGTACCGGAGCCTTCTTGGTTACCGGGGAGATCATGGTGGATGCTGTATGAATGGATTTGATGATGTTTGCTATGTGTTGTATGCCTCTTTATAGAGTTATAGTGAGAGAACTTGGTAATGATAATGTGGAAATACCATGTTTGAAAAATGGTCATGATGCCACCACTTGTATATGCAACTGCGCATAAATTAAGCAGAGGGGAATTAGAAATGACTGATCAATTCTCTATGCGTGATGCATTCAAACTCAATCATTTATCTAATGCTTAACACGTTGTTGAAGGACCTTCAGACTTGCATATTGTGATTCCTCATGCAACTTATTTTCTAGTGTATCCTTGAAAATTAGCAACTCATGACAAGGTTATATCAGTATGAAATCACACGCTTACAACTTGCGAATTAAGGCATTACCACCATTAACCACTGTCCTGAGGCTGGAACTGGTACTAACCAGTAGATACAAATGACATAAATTCGGAGATGGGACTTTGAACCAAGAACCTGAACTAAGTTGTTCCAAGGAAAAAAAAAAAAAACTCCCAAATTTCTCAGAGTCAAAGAAGTGGGGTTATATGTCCAATGTCAGGAAGGCAGCAAAAATATGGGTTAGGTTCAAGAATCTTGAGCAAGCCAGAGGTCCTCGTTTGCAGGATTTTAAGGGCACCAAACATAACCCTACCAGTTCCTTTTCAGAAGGAAACAAAAGTTTGGTGCTTCTATTTTGTCTATACCACCCTTGATCAATGATAAATCGTGCTGTCATCATGCACGGGGGCTCTCGAGCACAAAAATTTCAAACCACGCGAAAAATTAGTCAGCTAACGCAGGGACAAATAAAAAAATATAGACTGAAGTAGACTAGAGTGGATTCAAATGAACTGGATGTGGACTAAATATTACTAAATAAAACAAAATAAATTAAAATAAAACAAAAATAAAATCAAATAAAATCAAATCAAAAATAGAAAATAAAAAATTTACTGTATAATAATTTTATATTAATTAAGTATTTAAAAAAATTGAAATTCCTATACATATCGTCAACTGAGTTGGTGAAAATTAGGAGTGCTCGATTTTCGCCAACCCAGTTGGCGAAACTCCGACAAAAACCTACGTGGAATCCAACGTGTCAGATTTTGTGCGGGAATGAGTGGATTTTCGCCAACTGAGTTGGCAAAAATGTGATGGGTTGATTTTTTTGGATTTGTTTTTTGGTTTTATGTTTAGGGTTTGATTTGGTTTGGTTTTTTGTGTTGGTTTGATTTATGTTGGGTTTTTTTTGGTTGGTTTTTGCGTTATTTTTTTTGTTGGTTTATTTTTCAGAAAATTTGCTATACAAAAAATATTTTTAAACAAATTAACTAAAACGAAATAATTTTTCAAAAATTTGAAATTACGAAAGCTTTCGTCATCCCTGATGGCGATTTTTTTTTAGGTTTTTTTTGTTGGTTTTTTTAAATTTTTGACAATACTAATTCGATTTTTTTAAATTTTCTGTACAGAAAATATTTTGTCAGAAAATTTGTAGTACAATACTAATCAAAAAATTTGTTGTACAGAAAATATTTTTGAACAAATTAACTAAAACGAAACAATTTGTCAAAAAATTTGAAATCACAATACTAATTTGAATTTTTTTTTTAAATTTTTGACCTCCAAAAATTAGTATAGATAACTAAAACAAATAACAAACTAATTATCATTCATATTAGTATAGATAATAACAAATTAGTATAGATAATAAAAAAATTCGAAAAAAAATTACCGAAAGTAAAATTTGGAGGTCGAAACATTATTTTTTTTGCGATTCTAAAAATTTTCGAAGTCCGTCAAACGGTAAAACTGTTTATCCCGTAGTACTTTTTGATATGGTCATTTTAGCACAAACTGTACCTTGTTTCGATCTCTCAGTCAAAAGTTATGATACTTTAAAGTTTTAAATTTTAAATTTTTTTCTGTAACATGTGCGTCTTACTTAGGATGAAAATTCTTTCTACAGGAATTGTGTTACTCTCGTCGAAGACATACAAATCGACATATTGTTTGACGAAAAACGATTTCAAAACAAATAGTTATGGCCGCTTGAAGTCTGCTCGACGATAGACGTAATATTCATACGGCAGATTTTTTTTTTTCAATGATAGCATATTTTGGATGTTAAATTTTATTTTTTTCTAATTTATTTAAAAAAATTATTGCTACAACAACTTTAAAAAAAAAAAACTAAACCTAAATAAAACTAAACAAAAAGAAATTTTTAAAAAAAGAAAAGAAAAACAAGCAAACCAGAAAAAAAATCGAGTTGGCTCCCCCGTTTGTTTGTTTTAAAAAAGTAAATCCAAATTTTCGCCAACCCAGTTTGGCGAAAATTTGACAAATATTAAAAAAAATTATTATCACATATTTTTGTCATCAGAGATGGCAAAGCGTGCGTAATTTCAAATTTTTTACAAATTATTTCGTTTTAGTTAGTTTGTTTAAAACTATTTTCTGTACAACAAATTTTTTGTATCAAAAAATAAAAAATAAAATTTTTCGGATGGGTTGGAGCCCACCCTACGCTACCCTACCCCTGGATCCGCCCTGACCTAACGCATGATGGAAAAGAAGTATTTCGAGACATACATATGCATGTCCCGTAACTTAAATTTACAGATCTCCTAAGGATGTATGGGTGCATGTATCCCAAAATCGAGCATCTAGAAACAATACTTGCATCTCAACAAGTTGTTGATTTACCTATACTCGAAGGACCTTCAGACTTGCTTTTGTGATTCCTCATGTAACTTATTTTCTAGTTTATCCTTGAAAATTAGAAACTCATGACAAGGTTATCAGTCTGAAATCACAATGCTTATAGCTTGCAAATTAAGGCATTACAATCACTAACCACTGCGTCCTGAGGCTAGAACTGGTACTAACCGGTAAATACAAATGAAATAAATTTGGAGATGGGATAATTTGAACCAAGAACCTGAACTGAGTTGTTCCAGGGAAAAAGAAGTAGTCAAAGAGTTAATGTGGACCAATAATGCAGCGGATACAAACATTCAGCTAGATATTCTCTGCAGGTGAGTCAAATATGTGGGAAATATTTCCTATGTCAGGAAGCAAAAAAATGGGTTAGGTTCAAGAATATTGAGCGGGCCAGATGATTACTAGTGACAGATGTCTTCGTTTGCAGGATTTTATGGTGATGGTACTGCCTTGATTAGTTGATTTTTTTTTTTTTTCCCTCTCCCTTATTCGTAACCGAGTGTTCCTTCTCATAGGAATCAAACGACAAAAAATTGGTTCTTCTATTCTGTCTGTACCTCGCTTAATAAACAACAGATTGTGCTGTCACCAGCACTCTGTTGACTGTGTGTTCTCTCACACATGGATAGTAAATCCAACTTCCTAAAGACATGTTCTTGATCCACTTTTTTCTCAACCCATTCTTCCTCTTGAACTATTCCTAGCCACTTGTTTTTTCATGTTGGCTCCTTAATGGGATGGTGACTCATGAATTGTGGCTCAACTTTAGCCTTTAGTTGAGGTTGGTAACCTATTTATACCACCCTCCTCTCAATTGATGAGTTAGAGAGAGAGAAAAAAGCCTTCAAAGTTTACTCTTCCTTTGATCCAAAAATCAAAAGCAAACATCTATTCCACCTCCATTCTCTTCCGTGTTTCGTTCTGGGCAAGGCTAAGTTCGGGTCGCATCTCTCGAAGTTGTGTGCGACAACGAGAAGCCGGTAGTACTGGGAGTTTTACCACTAGGAGCATCTGAGAACAGTCTGCACATAGACCTCGGATCAACTCTTAAGGCAGTGCGTTCAGCACGACTTTCCCATAGGCCGGTAACTCTGAACTCATTTTTATTTTAGTTGCATATTTGCTGAAAGAAACAGAAAGAATGTTTATTAATGCTAACAATCTAAGAGTTGACCCTTAGTGAAGCACTTGTCGTTTAGTTTACTGTCGTTCAAAATAATTTTGTTCAACGAGTTTCTTTACAACTTGCTGTTATCATTATATTGCATTTGTTAGTATTAACAAATCTTCATACTGTTGTAAAACAAGTAGTGGACCTATTTTGAACATACTGGTTTCCAAATCTTCTTTCTCAAGATTGCATTTATAAAATATTTTTATTTGTCAGCAAAGTTTGATTTTCCATAAACTTGCTTTTTGAATACTGTCATATTAGTGTTGCATAAGAGAATTGTTAACGTGGCCTAACTGTTAAATAGTTTAGCACTATCAGCAAATATCTGTGTTAAAGTTGTTACTTCTAATACTTAGCAAATTGGTTGGAAAGTGCTAATACACGGATAATTTTTTTTTTAAATACACTGTTAACGATTTTGTTAGAACATCATTAATTGCTTACTTAACAATTTCAAGACTATTACATAACAAAGTGTTGTTAACTAAAGTTCCTTTGTTCATTGTTGGAATAATTATAAATTAAAAAAAAAAATTGTTGAACATATAGTGCTACAAATTTACAAAACTGCTTGTTCATTATTTAGATCAATACAGTTGTTGTTGCTTGCTGTTTTAAGAATTAGAGTATATAAATAATTGTCAGCTTTAATTATTGATCAGTATATTCTATTTAATATAGTTTATTTATTCTGTTGGAACATAGAACCTAACTTTTACTCCTGTGTCATTAAATTTTCTTTTGATATATTCAATATTTTTAAGTTTAAGGAATTAGTTTATTGACCTTGCAAATTCTTTTAAATCTAAAGTTCTAAAAAGTAGAGATAAGCTTGGGAACAAACTGAAAAGGTCCTTCTGTCAAACGGGTGTAAACAGCCCTAAACGACACGGTATTTAAGTGTCTTCGGACCACCGCTAGCTGGGAACCGGCCCTTACAGCTAACCCAAGTTAATCAAAACTTGATAGAATAAAGATTTATTAAGGTTGATCAGCAAGATCACTGAACTAGTATTTTTAGAGCCTCAGGCACCCTCTTTGAGTAGCAACACTATTCTTGCAGACTTTAGACCGCCTTACTAGTTACCATGACTGGCAAAGACGAGATTTCGACTGCTAAGCCAGCTAAGTTTGATGGCACTCACTTCAAGAGGTGGCAGATTCAGATAAAATTTTGGCTCACCACTTTAGGATTGATCTCAGCAATTGATGGGTCCACCCATCTCAAATGATTCTGATGACACTGAGTCTGACGTAGGAGTGTCTAAACCCTCTAGCTCCTCAAAATCAAAAACTCCTAAGGAAATAGACTTTCATTGCTTCCATCGAATTCTAAGCGCTTTATCTGATTCTCTTTATGATATATTCTTTGAATATAAGAGCGCTAAAGAACTTTGGGATGCTTTGGAAGATGAATATGGATGTGATGATGCCGGAATTGAAAGATTCAATTCTTCCTCATTTAATAGGTACTTTATGGTAGATTCAGATCCATGAATTCCAAGAATATATGAGGCATATCCAAGCTAAAGGCTCAACCTTTTCTACTGAATATAAGATAGCTTGCCTGATAGATAAACTCCCCCCTTCTTGGTCTGATGTTAAAAAGGAGCTTATTCATACACAATGTGACCTTACCTTTGCTCAAGTCTTAAAGAAAATCAGAACAGAAGAAAAAATTAGGCTAAGGTCTAATCCCAAGACTGAGTCTAAGGCTAAGGTAAACCTAGTAGAAATTTCCAAGGAAAACCCAAGTCTAATAATCCTCACAAACCCAAGAAGAACTTCTTCAAGAAGAAGAAGAACTTTCACCCTCATCATCAGAACCATCAACACCAGCAAAACCATAGACCTAGAAATTTTAGTCAGACTCAGGATCAACAGAAATTTTGTTTGGTGTGTGGGAGAACAAATCATCTATCCTTCAACTGTTTCCAAAGAAAGACGGAACCTATCAAGACTCCTTATAAGGGGAAAGGTCCATCCAAACCAGAAGCTAACATGATTCTGAATGGGCCTACCAGTTCCTTCAGGTCTGTGACTTATCAACCTTTAGTTAATATTTCTTACCATTCTGATGACTGGTGGTTGGATTCTGGAGCTAATGTTCATGTTTCATTTGATCGCTCCTGTTTTTCAAACTATCAGGAATCATGTGGAGGAGGTATAACCCTAGGAGATGGCTCTTCGGCACAGATTGTAGGAAAAGGAAGAATAGATCTAAAGATGACATTAGGAAAAATTCTGCCTCTTCATGATGTTCTTCATGTGCCGTCAGTTAGGAAAAACTTAGTTAGTGGATCCCTTCTTGTAGCATCTGGATACAAGATTGTAATGGAAGCCAATAAAGTTGTATTTTCCAAGAATGAGTCCTTTGTTGGAAAAGGATTTGTAAATGATGGTCTTTTTATTCTCAGTACTATAAACAAAGTGTCGGATCATTCTCTTGTTGTTTCTAATGTAGAATCTTCAAATATTTGGCATGATAGACTAGGTCATGTGAATCTAGGTTCCCTTAGAAGGATGATGAACTTAGATCTTATTCCCAAGTCTTCTGTAGATAATAAACACAAATGTGAGATTTGTGTTCAAGCAAAACATACTAGACTACCTTTCAAATCTGTAGAAAGGAATTCTGACCTTCTAGAACTAGTTCATAGTGATGTTTGTGATTCCAATAGAATCTTGACCCGAGGAGGTAGGAAATACTTTGTCACTTTTATAGATGATTGTTCAAAGTATTGCTATACCTACCTTCTCAAAACCAAAGATAAAGTTCTAGATAGATTCAAGGTTTATAAATCTGAAGTTGAGAACCAATTAGAGAAAAGATCAAGATCATTAGATCTGATCGTGGCGGAGAGTATACCTCAAACGATATGACTAACTTCTGTGAAGAACACGGAATAATTCATGAGGTGACTGCTCCGTATTCACCACAATCCAACGGAGTTGCTGAAAGGAAGAATCGCACTCTGTTAGACATGGTAAATGCCATGCTTCTCAGCTCAGGTGCTCCTAATAATTTATGGGGAGAAGCCTTATTAACAGCCTGCTACATCCTAAATAGGATCCCTAGTAAATCAAAGGATAAGACTCCCTATAAACTATGGAAAGGTAGAACTCCTAGAGTCCATTATCTCAAAGTATGGGGATGTCTAGCAAAAGTAGGAATTCCTGAACCTAAAAAGAGAAAGATTGGACCTAAGCCAGTAGATTCTGTGTTTATAGGATATGCCTCAGATAGCAATGCCAATAGATTTTTAGTGACTCATTCTGAAGTAAATAAAATCTCTAACAATACCATTATAGAAGCTAGAGATGCAGTTTACTTTGAGAATATATTTCCTTTTAAGAATAGAATTTCCTCCAACCCCACCAGCTCTTTTCTTGCTCCTTCTACTAGTTCCAATTTTCAGCCATATAGTTCACAACCTGAACAAGATTTAGAGCCTAGAAGAAGTAAAAGAGGAAGGATTGAAAGAAACTTAGGGGAAGGTTTCTTTACTTATTTGATAGAGGGTGATCCCACAACTTACGAAGAAGCAATATCCTCTCCTGATGCACCTTTCTGGAAAGAAGCCATCAACAATGAGTACAACTCCATCATGGAGAATAGTACTTGGTATTTAGCAGACCTACCCTTAGGTAGTAAACTCATAGGTTGTAAGTGGATCTTCAAAAAAAAACTTAGAGCTGACGGTACTATAGAGAAATACAAAGCTAGATTAGTAGCCAAGGATTTCACTCAGAAAAAGAGATTAGATTACTTTGATACCTACTCTCCTGTAGCTATGATTGCCTCTATCAGAACACTTCTAGCTTTAACATCCATTCATAACATGTTAATCCATCAAATGGATGTAAAAACAGTATTTTTGAATGGAGATCTAGAGGAAGTAATCTATATGGAGCAACCTGAAGGTTTTATTGCTAAAGGTCAAGAAAAGAAAGTTTGCAGATTAGTAAAATCACTTTATGGCCTAAAGCAAGCTCCCAAGCAATGGCACAGCAAATTTGATAAAGTGATTCTAGAATTTGGTTTCTTGCCAAATGAGTATGACAAATGTATATACTCTAAAAACATTGATGAAAGTTGTGTCATTTTATGCTTGTATGTAGATGACATCCTCATTTTAGGATCAAAACTTGAGTTGATAAATAATACTAAAGATTATTTATTTAGCAAGTTTGACATGAAAGACCTAGGTAAAGCCAACATGATTCTAGGAATGTAAGTGTCTAAATCCAAAGAGGGTTATACTCTATCCTTAGTACACTCTATTGAGAAAATGTTGAAAAAATTTCAGTACTTTGATAAGAAACCTGCTCCTACTCCTTTTGACAGCAGTATCATTCTCAAGAAGAATGAAGGTTCACCTGTAGAACAACATAAATACTCTCAGATGATAGGTTCTCTTATGTATATAACGAATATAACCCGACCTGACATCGCATTTGCCGTTGGAAGACTGAGTAGATATACCAGTAACCCAAACCAATCACATTGGTCAGCATTAGAAAGAGTATTTAGATATCTTAAGGGTACTATAGATTATAGACTTCATTATACTAGACACCCAGATATCATAGAAGGTTATTCAGATGCAAACTGGGTTACTGACTCACATGATGTAAAATCCACTACTGGATATGTGTTTACTCTAGGAGGAGCTGCAATCTCCTGGGGCTCATGTAAACAAACTATCATAGCTAGGAGTACAATAGATTCTGAAATGATAGCTTTGGATACTACTTGTACAGAAGCTGAATGGCTTAGAAATCTGATTATGCAAATACCTGTTGCTCATATTCCTGTTCCTGCTGTTTCTATAAATTCTGATAATAAATCTGTTATAGAACTACTAAAACATGATTCTGTGAATGCTAAGATGAATAGGCACCTGCAGCTGCGCTTCAAGTCAATCAAGTGCCTACTAGACAAATATGTGGTTCTTGACTATATAAAGTCAGAAAAGAACCTTGCAGACCACTTGACAAAGGGTCTGTCTAGGACATTGATCCTAGAATCATCGAGGGGGATGAGGTTAAGCCCATAAGTAAATCACCAGCAGTGGCAACCCAACCGAGTCTGACTGGAGATCCCAAGAAGCCGGTTCAATGGGTAGAAACAAGCTGAACTTCGGTGACTATTATGGAACACTGACTCAGAGATTAAATTCTCATAAACTAATGCCCAAGTGGCTGTACGAGGTTGTCACTACCCCATTTCCAGAGCTGGATATTTTTTTTATTTTTAATTTGGTTAAGTGTGTATTATTTATAATTAATTATATTTATATTTAATTAATGATTGTATTATATTTTTATTGATTGTTTTTAAATTTTGGCTAGCCTGGACCCATGTCAGACCCTAGTGGACCCATGTCCGACCCAGCCCATACCCCTGTGAGACCTATTTTTGGGTTTAGAATATTTATTATATTTTTAGTGGGTTAGTTGGAGAGATTTGGAGCTAGTTTGAGTGCTTTTGGAACCCGGAACCCGAAACCAAGTCAAGTAGGGGCGTTTTGGGAATTTGGAAACTTGGCAACCCCTTTATTATTGCTTTGGCCGACCCATTCAGCCCCCCCCCCCACCCGTGGAACAGCAGCCCCCTCCCCCTTTGCTTCATATTCTACTTCTTCTTCACTTCTTCTTCTTCTCCACTTCTTCTTTCTTCTTCCTTCCTTCTCCAAGTAAGTTTCCCTTCCTTTTTCTTCCTTCTTTCTTCCATTCCTTCTTCTTTATGCTAGCCCTAACCTTGCATTTTCTCCAACCTAGGTGTGAGGAGCTTAGATCTAGTGTGGAAGCTAGATTTGGTGGCTTGGAGCTTGAGGGAGGTGATTTCTAGTAGATCGGAGACCTTGGCCTTGGGATTCCAACTCCCAAGAGATAAAACCCTAACTTTTCCCTTGCTAATTACTTTTATATAGTATAATTAATAGTTTAGAACCTTCTTAGACCCTTAGGCTACCCGTGGGAGGAAGTTGGAACTAGTTTGGTTGTGTTTGGAGACTTTAACACTAGGTTTTGTGTCAATTTCGGGTGAAATCCGAATTTGGCCCAATTTTGGGTGATGCCCTAGGTTAGACGGACCTAGGTAGATGTTGTCGGGTGTCTAGAGGGTGAGTGCGTGTCTTCGTTCGGACACGGGAAGTCGTGTCGTGGAAAAACGGGCGTTTAGGGCAAATTTGGGGCTTTTCGTCGTCGCCGATTCTAAGTGCGTGCGCGTTTCCTCCACGGACCTAGAATCAACGCGGAAGCACTTTTTCTAGGATCGAGGCATCATTTAGAGCACGAGGGTAAATTTTGGGCCGATTCCGAGTTCGTTTGGTGTGCATTTCAGGAGGTTTTCCGAACCGCGCACCGCGTGTTCGTCGAAATGACCGAACGGCCATTTCGGCTTGGTTTTCTTGTTTCGGGCTTGTGCGCACGTTGGGTTAGTATCGGAGAGTGTGTGCTAGAGTTTTTGAGTTATATTTTATATATTTTAGGGTGTTGGTGAGTGTCGGGGTCGTTGGGCGTGAGTGGGGTGTGTTGTTGTGTGTTGTGGTTGAGTGGTGTTGTGTCTCTCTCTATATATTTATAAGTGTCTATATATATATATATTTATATATATATGTGTGTGTGTTTATGTATATATATTTATATATATATGTGTGTATTTATATCTATGTGCTTGTGTATGTATATGCCTATGTGTATCTATATATATATGTAGATGTGTAAGAGTGTGTGTGAGTGTGTTGATATGTATATATATATATATATGTGTATGTGTTTATAGATATATATATATATATATGATTATGAGTTTGTGTGTATATATGTATATATATTTATATATATATATATATATATATATATATATATATATATATATATATATATATATATGTATGAGTGTTTGTGTGTGTGGTTGTGTGTTTGTGAGAGTGTGTGCTAGTGTGTGTGAGAGTGAGTGTGTGAGTGAGGATATATAGATATATATATTTGTGCTTGAGTGTGTGAGTGTGTATAGGTATAGATATATATAGATATATTAGTGTATATATATATATAGATATATGTGTGTATAAATATATAGATGTGTGTTTATATATATAGATATATGTATGTGTTTGTATAGGTGTGTGTGTATTTATATGTATATGTGTGTGTGTGTTAATATATATATGCTAGTATGTGTGTGTTAGTATATATATTTATATGTTAGATGGTATATTGTCATGCCCCAGTCCCAAAATACCGAGGGACTGGACGCGCGGCAATGGCCAGCAGCACGCACCGATGGACAACCCAATTTAATGGATCCATCAGGGCATGCTTAAGCTGTATTCTAACAGTAAGATGTTACAAGTCACAGGTATTTCTAATCTCATCCACAGAATAAACACAGATTAATTGCCAGAAATATTGCAATAGAATAAATAAGCAATATCAAATAAGTATCTCGGGAAACAATCCGAGAATCAGTCTGTTACATTAAAGGAAATAGACAGGAAATAAAATACTGGAAATGGAAATAAATAGTAGATGAAGCCGGTACTCAGGAGAAGTCTTCTGCCACGATCTCGTCCTCAGGTTCCTGTTCTGTTCCGAGAAGTGCTCCTGTTCCGTACACCTCGGGGTAGATCTCTTCAGCTATACCTGGGGACATAGTCCATTCCAGGTCCTCAGGGGACATAACAAGGTACAGAAAATACAAGCCAAAATAAATGCAGTGCAGCAATAAATGAAACCATAGGGTAAACTATATAACCAGCTAAGTGATATGCAAGTTGAGAGTTTTAGTCATACTCAGGCTGAGGCTACTACAGGATCAGTGTCGGAGAAACCCATAGCAGCATTTTCTCGAAGGGCCAGAACAGGTGCCATAGCTCTGTGTCAGAGACTAAGACACATCCAGATGTCAATATATATAATATAATCAGCCTTTGATATGGTAATACTCTTCCTACCCCATGTAATCTCACGTCACAGTTCCATAATGTCTCAGGTCCAGTCACGCAAGATCGAACTAATGCAATGAGTCAGGATAGAGTCTAAGCATGTAAACTGTATATGTCATGAATATGCATCCTATACGAAATCACCATGTATATCTCAGGGAATTCCGTCACATGAATAGTGTCAGGTGTCCTGGGTTGAGCAGTTAAACAAGTTTATATATGACTCTACAAGAAATCAAGTAAAATACTATAACAAGAATTACTGCGAGTTGACAAGCTCTATGTTCCCACTGATGCAAAATTAAACCAAGAAAATATTTAGCAAGCTGCAGGGTTTGGCAAGGTACACTTGCCCACTGATGTATAACTAAGTCCAGGAAATAGGTAGCATAGCTGCAAGTTTTGGCGAGGTACACTTCCTGCGGTTCCGGTTCCAATTGCGGCTCTGGCTTCAGCTGGATTAGCAGGCGGTACTCCGGTTGATGAAACAAACATCACCATCAGATCCAGAAAATATCAATCAGCTAGAAATGCCTGTCCTTGAGTCCAATTTGGAGACAAGGGCAAAACGGCCATTTTGGGTCAAAACGGGGTCCACAGGTGGGCCCGCTTTGCATCGAAAAACCCGTCAGGGTCAAAGGTCTCCAAATTTACCTAACTTAATGTCAACAGGTCAGGAACGATGATACGAACCCAACAGAACTTCCAGAATTGGATTTCGATGAGCCGATCACAAAATCGTCCGTCGAGCGGGGCTTGTGGGGCCCACGACACGCGATTTCGTCAACGTTCTCAGAATCAAACCAAACTTGGGTCACAGGACCAGCGTATCGCTACGAGTCCGATGGCGCAAGTTTCGTTTCAATCCGACGTGTGTACACAAAGTTAGGGTGAAATACAGAAAAGTCAGATACGGGGCGATGTCCGCGGATACGCGTTGATCCCGGTGTGCACGCACACCCGAATCAGCTTCTGCGAAATCCTGCACGTCCGTATCGACGGCGCGAACGTATCTGTGAAGACCGCGCGCGACCAAGTCGTCCCATTTGGCGGGGCGTACCCAGTTCCGGGGTGAATCGGGTCGTTGTTTTTCCTGATTTTGGATCGCGGTGTGCGATCATCACAGGACGCGATGCCCCAAGCGGTTTATCCGGGCACCGAGAGGGTCATACAGGCTTCGCAACACAATTTACGGAATCGAAAACAGAGCTACGAGAAAGAAGTTAGGAGTACCTGAACATGGTCGAAAATCGGAGTTTTCGTTGTGTCCGACACGACACAGGACACGTGTCTGTGTCCGACACAGTGGAGAATTAGGAATTAGGGTTAGGGTTTGGGGTTCCCGGCGGAGCTGCGGCGGAGGGTGGCCGGGTTGAGGCGGAGGGGCACGCGGCGGCTCTACGGCGCCGGAGTCGGGCACGGGGCGACTGCCGGAGCGGAGCAGGCGGCGCTCGGCTGCTGCTGCGGCTTGTTGTTGCCTCTGCTCGTCGAGGAGAGGTGGGGAGGAGGAGAAGAGGGAGGGGGCTGCCGTCGGCGAGGCGGAGGGCGGCTGCCGTCGGGGTGGCGGCGCGGCTGGGGGGTAGGTGGCCGGAGAGGCGACGGAGGGGGGTTAAATAGGAGAGAGGCTGGGGAGGTTGGCTCCGGGCGAGGCGGAGGGGAGAGGGGCGTCGTGGGCGGTGGAGCGGAGCGGGTGGAGTCGTGGCCGAGCGGAGCGGGCGGGCGGCCGGGCGGGGCGGCGCGGGAAGCGGGGACGTGGGGGAGACGGGTCAGGCGGGTCGGATCGGGCGGTCCGGGTCTGGCCGACCCGACCCGACCCGCTAGCAGTGCGGGCTAGGCTGGGCTGGGCCCACTGGGCCGGGCTGAAAAATGGGTTGGGCCGGAGAAAAATAAAAATAAATAAATAACTAAATATTAATCCATAAATAATTTAATAAATAATAAATAATTAAATAAATAGTTTTTAGGTGTTTTAAAATAGGTTCGGGGCCCAATAAATTCCAGAAAATTACCCTAAGTCCACTTTTTCATTTTACACCCAAAAATATTATTTTCATAATATTTTAATATTGTTTATTATCATTTAAAAAATATTTAATAATTAAAAACTCTGTTTTTAATTACAGAAAAATACCAAAAAATTCCAGAAAATTGAGAAAAATCCAAATTTAAAAATTTTGAAAAATCAGGGGGTTTACAATCTACCCCCCTTAAGAGGATTGCGTCCTCGCAATCAAAGAATAACCGGTCAACAGAGATGACGCGGTCGCAAGCATTGTTCGAAAACACATCCCAAGATACTTAGGGAATACCGTTTCCCTAAGAATGAAAGTTATACACTTTCCAGAAAAAATTTAGTTAAAACAAAAGAACTACAATTTTTAGGAAAACCAGGTTATTATTAACAAGTTACAATTTACTAGGTTGGGGCTGAGGTCACGAGCCAATAGGCACGGGCTAAAACAAGACCAGAAACGGATAACTACGGATTACTTACGCGCATCAGCGTCTTGCACAGTCATCGCATAAGATTGTCCTCGTCCTTGTGGTAGATTCCTCTGCTGCTACTGGGCTTGCTGGAAGGGTGCTGCTTGAGGCGCTGGTGGAGCTTGCTGGTTCGCCCTTGGTGCTCTTTCTCTACGCTCAGGGCAGTCTCTCACTGCATGCTGTCTGGATCCGCAACCTAAGCATAGTCCTAACCTGCGTCGGCATTCCCTGGCTAGATGGCCTGCTTTGCCACAGTAGTGACAAGTAGCAAGGACTATCACTTGTGGAGTGGTTGCTTTCTGCTGTTGGTGCGGTCTCTTTACAGATTCTTCTTGTGGTGCTCTGGATGTTGCTGATGGGGAAGACCTCTTCAGACTGGTTTCTCTCTTGGTGACGCGCTCCATGCATCGAGCCGCAGCAAGGACGTCCGAGTATGATGTTGGTGCGATGGATCCAATTAGTTTCTGTAGCTCGAAGTTTAATTCGTCGAAGAACTTCTCGGCCTTCTCTTCTTCTGTCGGGATCAATGTTGGGGCGAAGCGACTTAGACGGATGAACTCAGCGTTGTACTCTTCCACCGTTATAGTATCCTGAGTGAGGCGATTGAACTTATCCCGAAGTTCTGATCGAGCGATAGCCGGAATGTACATCTCCTGGAAGAGTCTGGAGAACTCCTCCCAAGTAACTCGGTCTGGTCCGAGCCGTGTCTCCTCGGATAGCCACCAGTGATGGGCATTGTCCGTCAATTGCATTCGAACGGCAGTCATCCAACGTTCCCGTGGAAGCTCAGCTGCTTCAAGTTGATGCCGAATGTTGGTGAGCCACTCATAAACTTCTGTGGGCTCTTCCTTGCCTGAGAAGGTACGGGGCTTTAGTTGGCGGAAGTCAGTGATGGAGCCCGTCGATGGCCGTCGAGCTGGTAGGTTGGCCTGCTCCAGTGCAGTTACGATGCTGTCCCTCAAGAAATTAGCCTCGCGACGCTGAGCCTCGTGTTGGACTTGTTGCTGGGCTTGCATCATCGCGTAGATCAGTTGGAATATCTGTTGCCCTCAATCGGCTGTCCTTGTGGGAATACGGGCGCTGGTGGAACGAACTGCGGCGGAGGTAGGATGTCATCACGCCAAAATCTGGAGGTAGGTTGACCTGCCTGCTGGCTCTGTTGAGTTGATGGAACTCCTCCGACTGGTGTCACTTCGTCGTCATAGGTGACACCTGTAGCTTGTGGGGTTCCGGCAGGAGTCTCGCTGCACTCTTGTGGGTCCATTTCCCTGCATCCAAAATAAACTATAAGAGGCGCACAGGAATCAAGGCAGGATGCAAGTCAATAAATTAATTCGAATAGATATCAAGAACGATTCAAGCAAGTGGATGAGATCCTAAAAACTTATCCTATTATTATTGCAGGCCTGTTCGGTCCCTAAGTTGAAACCGAACAATTTAGTCGTTGACCTGCATGGGCCACCACAAAAACTATGTCACGCCCCAGTCCCAAAATACCGAGGGACTGGACGCGCGGCAATGGCCAGCAGCACGCACCGATGGACAACCCAATTTAATGGATCCATCAGGACATGCTTAAGCTGTATTCTAACAGTAATATGTTACAAGTCTCAGGTATTTCTAATCTCATCTACAGAATAAACACAGATTAATTGCCAGAAATATTGCAATAGAATAAATAAGTAATATAAAATAAGTATCTCGGGAAACAATCCGAGAATCAGTCTGTTATATTAAAGGAAATAGACAGGAAATAAAATACTGGAAATGGAAATAAATAGTAGATGAAGCCGGTACTCAGGAGAAGTCTTCTGCCACGATCTCGTCCTCAGGTTCCTGTTATGTTCCGAGAAGTGCTCCTGTTCCGTACACCTCGGGGTAGATCTCTTCAGCTATACCTGGGGACATAGTCCATTCCAGGTCCTCAGGGGACATAACAAGGTACAGAAAATATAAGCCAAAATAAATGTAGTGCAGCAATAAATGAAACCATAGGGTAAACTATATAACCAGCTAAGTGATATGCAAGTTGAGAGTTTTAGTCATACTCAGGCTGAGGCTACTACAGGATCAGTGTCGGAGAAACCCATAGCAGCATTTTCTCAAAGGGCCAGAACTGGTGACATAGCTCTGTGTCAGAGACTAAGACACATCCAGATGTCAATATATATAATATAATCAGCCTTTGATATGGTAATACTCTCCCCACCCCATGTAATCTCATGTCACAGTTCCATAATGTCTCAGGTCCAGTCGCGTAAGATCGAACTAATGCAATGAGTCAGGATAGAGTCTAAGCATGTAAACTGTATTTGTCATGAATATGCATCCTATACGGAATCACCATGTATATCTCAGGGAATTCCGTCACATGAATAGTGTCAGGTGTCCTGGGTTGAGCAGCTAAACAAGTTTATATATGACTCTACAAGAAATCAAGTAAAATACTATAACAAGAATTACTGCGAGTTGACAAGCTCTATGTTCCCACTGATGCAAAATTAAACCAAGAAAATATTTAGCAAGCTGCAGGGTTTGGCAAGGTACACTTGCCCACTGATGTATAACTAAGTCCAGAAAATAGGTAGCATAGCTGCAAGTTTTGGCGAGGTACACTTGCCTGCGGTTCCGGTTCCAATTGCGGCTCTGGCTTCAGCTGGATTAGCAGGCGGTACTCCGGTTGCTGAAACAAACATCACCATCAGATCCAGAAAAAATCAATCAGCTAGAAATGCCTGTCCTTGAGTCCAATTTGGAGACAAAGGCAAAACGGCAATTTCGGGTCAAAACGGGGTCCACAGGTGGGCCCGCTTTGCACCGAAAAATGCGTCAGGGTCAAAGGTCTCCAAATTTATCAAACTTAGTGTCAACAGGTCAGAAATGATGATACGAACCCAACGGAACTTCCAGAATTGGATTCCGATGAGCCGATCACAAAATCGCCCGTCGAGCGGGGCCTGTGGGGTCCACGACACGCGATTTCGTCAACGTTCTCAGAATCGAACCAAACTTGGGTCACAGGACCAGCGTATCGCTACGAGTCCGATGGCGTAAGTTTTGTTTCAATCCGACGTGTGTACACAAAGTTAGGGTGAAATGCAGAAAAGTCGGATACGGGGCGATGTCCGCGGATACGCGTTGATCCCGGTGTGCACGCACACCCGAATCAGCTTCTGCGAAATCCCGCACGTCCGTATCGACGTCGCGCACGTATCTGTGAAGACCGCGCGCGACCAAGTCGTCCCGTTTGGCGGGGCGTACCCAGTTCCGGGGTGAATCGGGTCATTGTTTTTCCTGATTTTGGATCGCGGTGTGCGATCACCACAGGATGCGATGCCCCGAGCGGTTTGTCCGGGCACCGAGAGGGTCATACAGGCTTCGTAACGCAATTTACGGAATCGAAAACAGAGCTACGAGCAAGAAGTTAGGAGTACCTGAACAGGGTCGAAAATTGGGGTTTTCGTTGTGTCCGACACGACACAGGACACGTGTCCTGTGTCCGACACAATGGAGAATTAGGAATTAGGGTTAGGGTTTGGGGTTCTCGGCGGAGCTGCGGCTGAGGGTGGCCGGGTTTAGGCGGAGGGGCACGCGGCGGCTCTGCGGCGCCGGAGTCGGGCACGGGGCGGCTGCCGGAGCGGAGCAGGCGACGCTCGGCTGCTGCTGCGGCTTGTCGTTGTCGCTGCTCGTCGAGGAGAGGAGGGGAGGAGGAGAAGAGGGAGGGGGCTGCCGTCGGCGAGGCGGAGGGCGGCTGCTGGCAGGGTGGCGGCGCGGCTGGGGGGTAGGTGGCCGGAGAGGCGACGGAGGGGGGTTAAATAGGAGAGAGGCTGGGGAGGTTGGCTCCTGGCGAGGCGGAGGGGAGAGGGGCGTCGTGGGCGGTGGAGCGGAGCGGGCAGAGTCGTGGTCGAGCGGCCGGGCGGGGCGGCGCGGGAAGCGGGGACGTGGGGGAGACGGGTCAGGCGGGTTCGGGTCGGGGGTCCGGGTCTGGCCGACCCGACCCGACCCGCTAGCAGTGCGGGCTGGGCTGGGCTGGGCCCACTGGGCCGGGCTGAAAAATGGGTTGGGCCGGAGAAAAATAAAAATAAATAACTAAATATTAATCCATAAATAATTTAATAAATAATAAATAATAAATAATTAAATAAATAGTTTTTAGGTGTTTTAAAATAGGTCCGGGGCCCAATAAATTCCAGAAAAATTACCCTAAGTCCAGTTTTTCATTTTACACCCAAAAATATTATTTTCATAATATTTTAATATTATTTATTATCATTTAAAAATCATTTAATAATTAAAAACCCTGTTTTTAATTACAGAAAAATACCAGAAAATTCCAGAAAATTGAGAAAAATCCAAATTTAAAAATTTTGAAAAATCAGGGGGTTTACATATATATATATATATATATATATGTATGATTGTATATATATATATATAGATATATATATGAGTGTCTATTTATAGGAGTGTATGTGTGTGTATGAGAGGGGGGGAGGCCACAGCAGGCCTGGAACAGCAGCTGCAGCAGCAGCTTTGCTGCTCCAGCAGCAAGGAGCAGCAGCCACAGCAGGAATAGGAGCAGCTGCAGCAGCAGAAACAAGAGCAAGAGCAGCAACAGCTTCTAGTAGTAGATTAGTAGATAGATAGGTAGAGGAATAGATATATAGATAGCTAGATAGATAGAAATATAGATAGATAGATGATAGTTAGATAGATATATTAGATAGATAGATAGATAGATAGATAGATAGATAGATAGGTATGTATGGTTAATAGATAAATAGGTATATGGTTAGATAGATTGATGGATATGTGGATATACATAGATAGCTAGATAAATAGATAGGTAGATATTAGATAGCTAATTAGTTAGATAGATACATAGATAGATAAATAGATATATGATAGATAGATGGATAGTTAGATAGCTATTAGATCTATGGATAAATAGGTAGTTAGTTAGATACCTAGATAGATGCATAAGATAGATAGATATATAGATAATAGATAGGTAAATTGATAGATAGACATATAGATAGATAGGTAATAGAAAGATAGATAGATATATAGTTATATAGCTAGCTAGATAGATAGATTCATAGATAGGTAGATTAATAGATAGATAATTAGATAGATAGTTAGATAGGTAAATACTAGATATAGATAACTAGTTAGATAGTTAGATAGATAACTAGATAGGTAGATGGATAGGTAGAGGGATAGTTAGATATATAGATCTATATGTATAGGTATATACATATAGCTAGGATAGTTTAGATATCTAGATATAGATATACATATATATTTATGAGGAGGGTAAGGTAAGGTAAGGTATTGGGTATAGATATATAGGTATATGCCTATATGTATTAGATATCTATATTTTAGCCTAGAATATAGCTAGATATATATGTTTATGCATAGTTAGTTAGCTAGAGGGGTAGTCGGGTTGAGTTTAGAGCGGTATCTCAATACCTTGAGATACCAAGGTATCTCAATACCTTGAGATAACCAAGGTATTGAGTTTCGAGCGGGGTTTTTGAGCAATAGCCTAGTAATAGTATTGGAGTGATTTTTATATGCTTATGTGTGTATATTTTTAATAAAGTAAGATTATTTTATAAAGTGTTTGTTTATTCTATGTTAATGTTATATTTGTATTTGTTCAATAACAGGCAAAGAAAAACATATAAAATATAATTATAAATAGAATTCTTAAGCGACCAACGATAGTCGCAACAAACTGCCTTTGGTGGTCAATAGTAGTTTCCATACACTATCTACTACGACCAATCATAGTGTCTTAGGCGACCAATGATAATCGCCACAGACTACTTTTGGTTGTCAATAGTAGTATTTATATACTACCTATTACGACCAATCATAGTCGCTACATAGTTTTTTAGGCGACTAATAATAATGGTCATAAACTACCTATTACGACCAATCATAGTCTCCATAGGCAACTTTGGGAGACCAATGATAGTCGTCATAGACTACCTATGCTAACTATTTTAGTCGACAAAGGTATTTGGGCGACTCACCCTCCAAAAAAATCCTACAACCTAAGGTGACAAAGTCTTGGCCAAAACCTTGGAACGGCAAATTTTTTTTTTTTGCAATAGCGTAGTAGCCAAAAATCTTTTGCGACTAAACTACTTAATTAGTCGTCATATACTTTGGGCCAGGAGCCTGAGACGACGATGCTTGTAACCAAGGAATTTGGTGACGATAAACCTTAGGCAACTAATTTTGTATTTAGACGAAAAAAAACCATTGGTCGCCTAAATTCGTTATCTTAGTAGTGTAACTACGAATGCACAAGTCAAGCTGGGTAGGAGAAGTTGATAACAGATAGAAGGGGTGCATCAAAGCTGTTAGCAGATTAATCCACCAACAAAGTTATTGAAGGTAGATCATACCTCTTGAATGATGGATAAGTCTATTAGATTGTTCAGAACCAACGTTGCCCAAGTTAGATTTGATCGTCTCTGTCGATCTGTTTCATGGAACTAGCAAGCTCAAAGAAACTTCTAGAACCCTCTTGAATTTTACCATCCTTCGTCTGACAAAGAACTAACGTGCTGAACAATGTCACTCGATTGTTGCTTATATTTCTAAGGGATACTCTTCTCTTTTCTCGTGTGAGCACTAAATACTGAAATACACAATATATAGGGGAGCAATCCCCTCGGTAACGATCACCACCTTCTAACTAACTCCTATAAAGTGAGACAATTACCAGCAATTACTCTCGATAAAAAGGATAATTACAAAATTGAACAATTCAAAACCACGACGTTGAGATAGAGCAATAGTTTCACGGCACTACCTAAGTAGCTCCGTGGAACCAACAATACCCGCGTTCGATGCACCCGATGCGTAGATGCGAAGTGATGGCGCCAACTTTGCGTCTGATCCTAGCTGCAATGTGATTTCTTGATGAGATAAAAGAGACGAAACAAATGTTTGTTGTCGGATTTAATCCTTGCCTATTAAAAAAGCTCCACCATACCGAGCACATGAGCTGACTGATCTCATGTGTACTGTTAAATATTGAAATATACACTTGAGATTTTGCCTCAACATGAATAGTGGGACCATGTTATTAATGACCAAATTCAAATAAACTACAACTTGATAGAAGGAAATGAGTTAAATAGCCGACCATGTCATTTATGGTCTTGATTGTGGGAGGCTTTTGCCTATTGTACAGATTAAAACATAACATGGATTATCAAAGGCGGAGCTACCCAAGTCACGACCGGGGTGTAACCCATAATAGAATTTTGGAAGAAGAAAAAAATTGACTTTTTTTAATGTTTTCTTAGTTAATTTTTTATTCGCTTGTTTGAATTTGAAATATGCAACAATTATTTTAAGTGATAAATAAATTCTTAAAAAGCTTGATACTTTAGACGGTATTTATGTCGTTCAAGGTATATCTAAAGTTTAGTCTTTCCATAATTTTACCTCTAGGAGAATTCGAGAAGATGTCTGCACATAGACCTCGAATATTCAAACTTGCTCCGCCATAGATGATGATATATGAAGCAGCAGCAGCGAAAAGAAAACGCATTAATAATGTATGAGAGTGGAGTTACTATAGCTGTGGTGATCTTTCAGTTCACTAGTACATCAATATTCAAATTGCACACATAGTAGCCCACATAGTAGAGAGCGTTCTGAAATGGCTATCAACGGTAAGTTAAATAATACTACAGTTATGGTCAATGTCGTTCACTTCAGAGATTTTGATACAATCATTGAGATAATAAAAGAGTGGCGCCATCATAAGCTCACATTTGATACATGTAACCCTCATTTGGCAATCAAGATTTACGATTTGTATTATATATTTTGTGTGATTTTGTGATTCTCACTTTTCACTTAGAGCCAAACTCTTCAGAAAACTACTTCTCTACAATATATATATACTTGTACCTGGTGTTCTTGAGAGAGCTTTGCCTTGCCAAGAAATGAAAGGAATGAGGAGGTTGGCAGCAAAGACCATCGACCAGTCCAAGAAGCCGTGGCACATAGCAGGGCCTGCGATACTCACCGGAGTCTTGCAGTTCTCCGTATGGTTCATAACCACAGCCTTCGTCGGCCATCTCGGGAACACAGAGCTTGTCGCGGTCTCCATTGCTTAGAATGTTATAGAATGATTTTCTTACGGAATACTGGTAAGACAATAATTCACCATCTGGTTATCATCAAGCCTAATTATTTTCTCTTCTTTGTTCTTCTAAAAAACAACCGCTATAGGTAACCTACTAATTACAAGATATCGAACTAATTAACAACCCCCCAAAAGAAGAAAAAAATCCATCTACAGCTAAAGAGTCGTTCATTATATAATTTATCTATCTAATACTAATGCTAATGCTAATGCTAATGTTATTGAAAACCAACAGGAATGAATATAAGCTATATACCCTGTGGTTACAGGAAATTCAAAGCAACGAAAAGAGAAAAGTTCCCTAAGTAATATCTTAGGTGCAACATTGTATCCATCCATTGCGAAGTTTTAGTACGTTAAGCTTGGCAAACTTGTTTGTATCAAGGTTCACAGTATAGGTATTGGTTTATGACCCTTGCTCTCAGTAACGGTAGTTATCAGCAGTGTCAGATCTGAGTTTGACTTCTTCATTCCAAAAAGCCAAAAAATAAAAAAAATTCTAATATAATTCGACGATCACTTCGTACTCGGGTTGTAATTCCCGTTGAAGGTCCCGACTTACCAAGTATTGCAACGCGTCCTTCCAATCCGGGTATCCAAACAAACTACAGGTCTCACAAACCCGTACTTCTAAAGCACGTAATCGTTGTTCCCTCCTAGGCCGAACAATCCCAGTGCCCTGGGCGCACCCATTTGAGAAAACCAAAACCCGTGCACAGGTTATCCATGTCCATGATCAAGCAATGCGTGAATAGTTTTACTATGAAACACATTCACGACTACCAAAATAAAAGTAAAAAATATACATATCTACTCACATCATTTAATCGTTCTCGTGTTAACTACACATCCGATCAGTGTTCCAATTGGTGACCCGCAAGTCCCAACAATCCAAGACACCATGTAATTATTTGATAGTTTCGTGGGTACCATATCCCTTCCGATACAGTATTTCGCGGGCACCATACCCCTTCCGACACAGTTGCACGGTTTTGAACCACAATTGCTTACTTCGCTTACAAATCATACGTACTTGATACTCGTGCACTAATGCACGCTTCTACCTTCCGCATAACGGCAGTTTCGTGGCCTTCCGCATAACGGCAGTTCCGTGGCGTTACGCCACAACTGCTCGCTTCGCTGATGAAACGTTGTTACTCGAATATCGTGCACGGATGCACGCTCCGAGGTAGCTGTTTAATGTTGTATCCTTAGTGTTCAATATACATTACGACTCTTGTTATCTGAACCACGCACGTTGAATCTATGACATTACCAGCACGCAAAGGGTGTAGTTTATTAAGGCATGAAGGAGTAGAGAAAAAGGGCTAAAGCCCACCCACCTATACTGATCTTCCTATTGTTCTGTTGAGCCGATGTAGCCTATTACCCCAACTATGCGATCTGTTGTGATGTACGATCTCTCGCACTGTTCTAAACTAGCCCTCTGATTCCATCCACGAGGCCAATATCATGCTTCAGTCTGCAACGGGGCTAAATATCAACCTTAGAGAATTCAGCATAAAGACTGCACATGAAACCAAAACCAAATAAGCCCTTCTTCGAGTCAATTCACCTTCGTAATGTACCGTACGGTGCGGGACATTACATTTTACATGTAGAACAACTTAGATACTCATAAGATGATAGATCTATGTGACAAACTATCATAGTTAGGAGTATCATCGACTCTGAAATGGTATATTTAAACATAGCTTGTGCTGAAGCTGAATGGCTAGACATCTTATTATGTATATAAAAATTTATATAGTTGTCGGTTTTACAAATTGTGTTAGTCAGTCTGTTATAGATCATGCTATATATATACATGATCTATAAATTCTAAGATGAACAGGAACCTGCAGCTGTGCATCAAGTTACAAAGAGCCTATTAGAAAAAATATAGTTCTTGACTTATAAAGTCAGAAAAGAACTTTGCAGAACTCTTGACGAAGAGTCTGTCTAGGACATTATTCCTAAAATCATCGAGAGTGATGGGATTAAGCCCATAAGTAAGTCACCAGCAGTGGCAACCCGACCAAGTCTGACTATAGATTCCAAGAAGCCAGTTCAATGGGTAAAAATAAGCTGGACTTAGGTAACTAATATAGAACACTGAACCTGAGATTAATTCTCATATAATAATGCCCAAGATGCAGTACGGAGTTGTACAATGATATTCCATCCCTATGATGACAGTGTTCCGGTATGATTTGGTTAGGATAAGATTTTTAAATTTTTAATAGGTCAAAGCATGATTATGTAGGGTTGACACCAATCACCAATACTATGAGGACTTAATTATATGAGAGGTCATGGAGACCGTAAATATGGGACAGGGCGATCCATTATAACTCTTATGTACAAGAAAAAAGTGGGCATGGCCAATCAAAAGTGTCATCCTGATAGACCCAAGAACCTCTAGCGTACTATGTGTATTATTTTCTAAATCTGATTTAAGAAGTCTGATTCAAGGCGTAGTCCATCAAGTACTTCTTCAGATAAAGACAATAGTCACTAAGAGAGATTCAAGGCTGTAGTCCATCTCATCTATTGCGTAGTATTCATTTATCCAAAAATTTTCTACTCTTATTCTTTTAATTTTTATCTCAATTTTTTTTCGGAACTTGGTTTTTTAGGGGGATTGTTTTATATTTATTAAAGTAAATAAAAAAAAACAACTTCCTTACACCTACCATTTTACATTACTTGGCCTATTAAATTACTTCTAAATTGCTAAATTATTAGCAAATTGAATCCTATTAAATCCTATTCAAATTGTTGGGCTGAGGGATGATTATATATATATATATATATATATATATATATATATATATATATATATATATATATATATATATATATATATATATATATATATACTCTATTTCTTTATTTGGATGTGCTCTCTTTCGGAGAAGAAAAAAAATGTCTCTTAAGAAAACTATCTTTCTTTCTCTTATTCTTCCAAAGTGCTCCTCCTACAATCCTCTGAGCAAAAGCTAAGTTTGGATCGTTTCTCCCGGATCTGTGAGGGATTTTTACCTCTAGGAGGATTCGAGAAGATGTCTGCACATAGACCTCGAATAATCTCTAAGAGCGGTGCTTCGTACATGACTTTTTCGTTGACATGTATCTCTAAAATTTTATTATTTTATGTTGTCCTTGCTGTAGGAAAACAAAAAACATTATTATCCAACAAAATTTACAGGTCTTCTAAGGATGTATGGGTGCCTAGTTATGTCGTTTGGAAGAGAAACAATGGTAGAATCTTAACAAGTTGTTGATTTACCTATACTCGAAGGACCTTCAGACTTGCATATTGTTATTCCTCAAGTAACTTATTTTCTGGTTTGTCCTTAAAAAATTAGTAACTCATGACAAGGTTATCATTCTGAAATCACACTGCTTACAACTTGCAAATTAAGACATTAGAACCATAAACCACTGTGTCCTGAAGCTAGAACTGGTACTAACCTGTAGATACAAATGACATAAATTTATATGTTGGTTCATCCCTTTTATTAGCATGCATCAAGTTATTGCCTAGAGACTAACATGTAGAGTCTATTTTATTAAGTGTGAAGGCCAAGTAGAGACGAGTTCACCGAAGCCACACACCTGAACGAGGATTCTGTCTCGACCGAGCGGTACTCCGAGCAAGCCACTGAAAATGCCTAGTCAGAACGTCGTTGCACCAACGATTCATCTTACTGAACTGAGTGTACTGCCCCACTTCGCAACTTTGTTATATCAGCTTAAAAAACTGAGCTTTTAGCTCATTTTTTAATATAACCTTATGGTCTCAAATTGAAACGAGGCATTTGAGTAGCGAACGTCAGGTTCGTGGTCGGTAGAATCACCGCAGGATGGAAAGTTCAAAACATATATCGGATCGGTGCAGAGAGAATTTTGATGCGAAGAGTGTCTCAATTTTTGAGTGGTATATGACATACCACGAAGTAATCGATGCATCGTAACGTTCGCATGAACATCAATAGATTTGGTTACAACGGATGGGATAATGTCTAGACTTATTTGGGAAATTATAAGGCAGTGTGTGACACGTCTATTCCTCGATGCATTATGTTTGAACGATTGGGAACAGACTCCCGAATCGAACACATGTTATGTCGAACGAATATTCAAAAAGTGCTAAGTAGACAGTTGGCTGAGAATGGCGAAGGAAATCGATAGCGGCCAGGTGCGCACACATGCTTAAAGGATCGATGCAAATCCAGTAGTAACAAGCGTAGTCCGTGGATTTGTAAACACAAGAAAACTGATGGCCGAGCAAAATGACTCGTTTGCGAATGAATGATTCGAAAATAGTTTGTGTCACATAAAATATCGAGGAGTTTATCGTTGTTTCTTTTGACTCATGATCGCTAACTAGGTTATGCGATCGGGATATAACAGAGGCAGATATTTAAGTGATGGTGCAACGAGCGTGGGCAAGTTTTCTACGAAACATAAACGGATGTGGCGTATCGAAATAGATATAGTTGGAATAAACTTATCGCAGAAAATTATGTGCAAGACATCAGGACTATGCGGCACGAATAAAATGCATAGAAATTTACATAGCAATGGGAATGATCGAAACGGGAGCAAGGATCATAGGGGATGGATTTTTGAGAAAACTCGACGGGACTTGACATCGGGATGATTTACAATATCGTTCAAGCAAAAATCTATTGTGCAGGAGCCTTAAGCGAAATAAAGGATAGAAATGGAATAATGTCTACGATTCATAAGCTTACGTGTAACGATACGAGAAGTCATATCGAACGGTCAAAAATTTACTTGATGGAGTCAGGACAAAATGATAGAGTTAGCGGGATAACCTAGCGGGAATGGAAATTTAATTGAGGATGATTTCACCGAGTATGGAGTATCGCGGATATCGATTGAAGGGTAGATAGAATCAAACCCTAAGACGACTAGATGATTCCTTGGTTAATTAATATGTTGGCGGGTAGTGTATGTATTTCAGAATTTGAAACGTACTCTCAGTATTGGTAGAATCCCATAGAATTTATCGGGAATTGGTTTGGCTTCAGAATAAGATATAACATGGTTCTTGGTAACTATCATCGTTGATTATCCATAACTATCTAGTGTAGCTTCGAGGCAGATGACCCTAGAGACTTAACCGTTGAATCAAAGAAATCGTTGGAGACCCATTGAACGACCCTAAAGATGACACATAAGAGATTGCGTCAAGGATAAATATTAAGTGGTGCATGTTGAAGATAAGTCTAGGTGATCGAATATAAAATTTAAAATTTGATGGAATAGCCTTCGGCTAAAAAATATAATATATCAAAATTTTGATGGTTGGTGATTTCGTACTCGATAGAGTATGTAATCTTAGATGCGTTAGGTAAACGTTAGTGTCAGATAGAATGATGCCTTTGAGCATCGTCGATTTTATAGCGAGAACCGAAGGATGGTTAGCGTTGGTTATCGATTCGATCAACGCTAGCAATATATGTTTGGACAGTGCGATAGCATATCGGATTATTTTGAGAAACGAGATAGACGGGAATGGTCGATTTAAATTAGTCCCTTTCATCGGAAAGACTTAGAATATTGTCTGGGTAAGTCGTCTAGCGGGGGTGAACCTAGACGTTGATGCGTCAGCAGTTTGGAAAGGATTTTCGTGAGAAATAGATGGCACGAGAGATAGTATGATTTGAGGCAAAGAGTGCTTGCATATGTTAGACTCAGTCCATATCAAGCAAGACTTCAGAAATAGTTGGACAAGAGGTGGCTAACAGTTAGACGAATGTGTGTTGTAGTTGTAGAAAACTCATTAAGATCGGATGCGCAAGGGCTTGACGCAACGCATGTGCGGGAATATCGATACGAAAGGATTTGAGGAACGAGAAAGTGTTGTGGAGAATCGTTGCGTTCGGATTACGTAATGACTCAATGCAATGCGCATGTCAGATTTGTCAACAAGAAACATATCAAGATGGAAGGCTATTATGACGCAGAGATCCGTGGCGGAGAATCAGGTGATCAGAAATAGTGCACATATGCAAGAGTTACGGGAATGGACACTAAGGACAGATTCAGTCGGGAGTATGAAATAATTGGTATTTTCGAAAATGAAGTCGCACCTCCAACTTGTCCGATTTCGCTATCACTAAGCTTGGTTGTAATGCATATATTTTGTGGACGCCTAAAAATATGTGTATGAATCCAAACTAAAGGATATGATAAACTCGAATAAAGCTATAGGAAAGCGATGTGAAGTTAAAAAAAATCATACGAGCGTTGCATATGAAACAGAGATAGTGAATTTGAGGCAGTGCTTGAAACGAAGGTTAGGTGTTATTGAAAAGGAACGAGCATGGATTTTGGTTCAAGAACGAATCTTATTTTGAGTGGTATATTATGTAATGTCCTACTCCATATGGTACATTATGCTGAGTCAGATTGAAACGAGACATTTGTGTTGGCTTCATAACATAAGTCGGAATGGAAACGAGGTATTGAGTTGCTTGCATTACGATAAGACGAATTCGGAAACAAGTATTGATTCGGGTTTTGGTTTTATTTACAGGCTTTATGTAAAACTTTCTGAGGTTCAATTTATCGCCTCGATGCGGGCAGATGTATGGAGTCAAGTATCGTGCAACAAAATCAGTGGACTAGTTCAGAGCGAGACAGAAATAGCAAAACTTAAGCGATGGTACAGTTTTCCTTGAATCCGCTTGGGTCGGATGATTGAGAAGCATTGCGTTCTCGTATGGTCGTACCAGTTAAGTAAATCGTGCTTCGCATTCAGACCACGGATATTTGCGGATAAGATGTATCGACTCAGGTGGAGCGATAGGCTGTGTCAACTCGGCAAAATGGCTAAGCAGATAAGTAAAGGTGAGCGGGCCCTGACCCTTCTCCTCTACTCCTTCATGCTTAATAAAATACATCAGTTGCGTGCTAGCGATATTATAGATTCAACATGCGTGGTTCAGATAATAGAAGTTGTAACATAAGTTGAATACAAAGATAGAACATTGAAACAAGGTATATCGAGGCATGCATCAAGAGCACGAGTATCGAACGAGAATAATAAGAATGCTTCTAAGTGAAGTAGACAGTGCGATTCAGACCACCGAACTGTCAAGAAGGGATACGAGATATCTCAAGAAATTGAAAAGGGGAAATGGTGCCACGGAACTATCGATCAGGGATAGGACACCATGGAATATTGTGTCGAGAAGCGACACGGTGACTCAGAGTATTTGGCGACTACGGGTCACCACGGAACAATGAATCAGAGGACGAAGAGGCGCTAGAGTATAGTGGGACGAGTCGATTCATACCTCGCTTTACTTACATTTTAATAGTAGGGCGAGTAGACACGTACCTCGTCGTACTTAGATTACCGAAACTAGCGAACGGGACATGGTGCCTTGAGACAGCGCGAGAACGATATAGTATGTCGAGTATAAACGTTGCATAGATATCAATGGCAATGGGCTGCCCGTACATGGGTTAAGGTACTCCTCGAAGGAAAGTCGCCGGAGTTCCAGGACCGTTCGTCCTAGGAGGAATTTGAGAGTGCTTTCCTAGCACGGTATAGCGAGGCTTTCAGGCGGGTTGCTCCCGGGCGCTGAAATGATCGTCTCATACCATAGAAATAACATTGGGGACCCCAGGTCGACTCGAACTGAGAGGATGTACCACTAATGATCGTGGCTTACAAGACCTCCACAGGGCTAGCAACCCGACTAAGAAAGCGTGTCGTAATGTCAAGATAAGTGCCCAATATGATGCTTGTGTCGTCAGTAACTTTCATATAGATAAGCTGCGGTGGGCTATCGAACATTTGAGCCAGGAGGATGAATGCCGCCTTGCATCGAGCAAGAGTGTACACATCGGCTATAGATTCAGAGTCGCCTTTGAGCGAGGCAATTTAACATGTTTCATGTGTTTCATAAGCATGTACAAGTATTTCTTGCTTAGTTAATGACGTGAATCGAATAACATGCTTAGAGAACGAGATGACCAATTATAACAAGTTTACTTAGCGATGTGATTGAGTATAAAATGCTTCCCTGCTTAAGTGAATTCAATTGCCAATATGCGAATATGCTTTCATAACTTCAAAGTTTACATGCGAGCATGATTTACTGCTTTCGAGGCATTCCTCAACATGAACTGAAATTCATCTAAGTTCTAATAGAAAGATCACTATAAATCTGTATGATTTCCATGATCACTTAGTATCGGTTTAGTTGAGTGGGTTATCATGCTCACAAATACAAGTTGAGTACTGACCCACGATTGTCGGCACCCTCTTTCAGGTTCTCAGGTGCGAGGCCTTAGCTTAGATATACAAAGATGTGATATATGGAACGGTGAAAATCCTTTGTAAGCAAGAGAGATCAATGAGTGTTGTAAGACAACTTGGCATATTCAAGCCTTTGTAACCGCTGCATTTATAAATAAAGCGCTTTGCTTTGCATACTCTGAATGCACTACTAGAAAAAGCGGGATTAGCGACGCATTTTAGCGACTCCATGTAAAAACGTCGCTAAATTAGCGACTCCATAAAAAACGTCGCTAGCCGTCGCTAAATGGCGACATTTAGCCACGTTTAGCGACTTTTATTAAGATTTTAAAAGATTAGTCACTATAAGTTCAATTAAGGTCGCTAAATGTCACTAATATGTCTAATTTAGCAATATTTAGCGACGTATTTAGCGATGTATATATTAAAAATATTTAGCAACGTGTTTAGCGATGTATTTGACGTCGCTAAAGCTTATTTTAGCGACGTTGTTATTTGACGTCGCTAAACGTCGCTAAATTTTGGTTAATTAGGGCTCAGTTTTCTTTTTCCCCATCTGTCAAAATTTTTGAAAACTTTCGATTCCCGCCCTTCTCTCCGGCGACCGGCAATTTCCCCCCCCTCTCCGGCGATCGGCTCTCCACGGCTGCGGCTACTCCGGCATCCCCCTTCTCCTCCTCGAGCTCTAGGTAAATCCTAACTCTCTCTCTCACATGACACACACACTGACACAACACACACTTGACAGACACGACACACACACAGACACTGACAGACACACACACATACACACACACACACACACACACACACACACTGACACAAACACTGATCAGGATCTAGGGTTAGGGTTAGGTTTTTTGACCTGGGGTTAGGGTTAGGGTTTTTCTCCTATACATCTATTTTATTCAATATTGTCAACTATTAGTTTATTCATACAATATTTGATCTATTGGATGTGTCCATGTGAATTGAGGGTTGGTATCATGGTGGTGTGGTGTATGGAGGATGTATCCTAGAGTATCTTGGTGTTGTACACCAAATGTTTGTGAATTGGACTAGTGGTTGTGTGTGTGTGTCTATTTATGCCTTAGTGTGTACAATTACTCCTCAATTCTCATTTTAGCAAGTTACTTTAGTTATATATATATATATATATATATATATATATATATATATATATATATATATATATATATATATATATATACTAATGGTTGGAGAACTTGGGTTTTGGTTCTTTATTTGGATACGTATCACAAATTCATCAAGTATGCACACTAGGTATTTGACTAATTGCCACTAGTGCATATAGGTACATTAGTATATAGTGTATTTCTCTCTCTCTCTCTCTCTCTCTCTCTCTCTATATATATATATATATATATATATATATATATATATATATATATATATATATATATATATATATACATGTGCATGAACATATTGATATGTTATTTATTAATAATTATGAGTGTGTGTTTCATAACCAAGTGACTGTGTAAAGTGTGCATGTGTGCAAATATTGTGGTAGTGGTTGTAATATTATATTAGGTGTTAGAGGTGATAATTAACATATATCAATAGGGGGAATTCCTGTGCTGAGGAACTTGATGTGTTGGATAACTAATTCAGTTTTCATTAATAGTTTAGTGTTTCTGTGCTCAGATATCTGTATGCAATTAGTAAGGATCGGACAAGTTTTACCAGTGCTTCCAAGGGCAGCAGTGCACTTTAAAAGCAACTACATTATGTATGCATTCAGATAACAATGAAGGGGAAGCAAATGTTGCAGAGTGTTCAGACATTGGTTTAAGTGTATCAGTTTAGGCTAACCAGTATAACTTGGCATTAAGTATAGATGGAGATCAGGTTCTGACCCTTGGTAGCAATACCTGATACTGTGGGTACACAAGAGTGCAAACTTTAGAGGGGAGACTTGTACATGTTGTGCAGACCTCACAAGTAGTAGTGGTAATTCTGTTGCTGTTTGGGCAGCTGTATCAGTACAAGAATGTGCTTGCTGGGTTGATGGGGGGTTTAGATATCAGTCATTGACAAAGGGAAGTTGGTATTAATTGTACAGGCAATTGTAGGGGGGAGTCCCTCTGCAGTTGTAGACTACACCTATTGCAGTAGCCTGCTAAACCCTGTAGTTGGGTGTACAACAACTGATGGTTGTAGTTCTGCAGCAACAGTAGCAGATTGGTGGTTAAGGTTGGTGGTTAAGCATTATTTGAGAATTTGTATCAGGTTTAAGGGGTGTTGGAGTACTTAATAAGTATGGGTCATAGGACTGATCTCAGGATTAGGACCAGAGTGTATATATAGTACCTTGTATCAGTTTATACGCTGTTATGCATATCAGATCAAACCCTCAGATAGTAGTAATGTTAAACTTTTTAATAAAGTAGTAGGTTGCTCTAAGGTAAGGGTGATATTGGTGTGTATAAGTTCTTTGAGTTGGTGACTGTGTTGGATACACAAACTGGTGTATCAGTGAATAACTGTAGAATGCTTTGAGATATGCATCATATTTCGACTGTAGAATGTACTATATATTTGTGTTTCTCTATATTCATCATATGTTGTTATCAGATATGACAGGACGACGCGGAGGATTCGACAGGTCCCGAGGTAGATAGAGTGCTCCTCCGGTACTGCATACTGTTGGTTTCGGATCATCGTCGTCCAGTACTCCAGTATATCGATCACTCACATCTCTGACTGTTGGGACGAGTAGTTCCAGGCGTGGTAGTACACCCTCGTCCAGCGTTCCTCCTGCTGACGGAACCATGGGGACAGATGAGCATGTCGAGGAGGTCGTGCCCACATTGTCCCAGCGTCAGCAAGATCCTCCATGCGCACCTCCGGAGGAGACGAGGACAGAGATTTGGGCCGACGGTACAAAGTAAGTCAATTAGATGGTTTAGTATAATATATATCGTGTATTTCTTTATTCATCGTATATTGACTTTTTCAGTATTCTAAATTATTATCTCTGTATAGATATCGTCCATCGTCGGTTCAGAGACGCCTGGGCCAATTTCTGAGGAACAACTACGGTGGCCCTTGGATCAACTACTCTGAGGCTCCGGATGAGAGGAAGGCATTCTGGTTTGCGCACTTCCAAGTAAAGTATATTAAATAAATCCTCTAATTTATGCATATTATATAACTTATCCGTGATGCTAACTTACTAAATTATTTATTGTAGCAAACGTATTTTTATCCTCCGCACTGGGCCGAGTTGATCGAGCGGCTCTTTCTTACCGTTGCCGCCAAGCTTATCCGAGATGCTCTGGATGACCAGAAGGCTCGTGATCGTGCTGTAAAATCGATCCAAGGTTGGATCATGCCTGAGCAGTGGACTGCGACGAGGGCTAGATTCGACGATCCGAGCTACAAGGAAATGTCTGAGAAGGCCAAGGCGGCTAGGCGGAATGCTGCCAAGTGGTGTGGTGGCTCGATTCCGATAAAGGAACATTTCCGTCGTTTGGTATATTTTTTCTTTTAAAATATATTATTTTAATGTAAGTACTATAAAATGGTACTTGGAAAAAATGTTTAAGTTTAGTAATAAATAATATATTTTTAACAGGTACAGAGGGGTGAGGATGCAAACATGGTGACCGTCTTCTTGGCCACCCATCGCAAGGACGAAAATCTCATTGATGAGAGGGCCTCGCAGACCTATGTAAGTATTACTTTACTTTGTGTTAATTTTAATATAACTTAGGCAATTATCGAGTTTCCAAACCTTTCTAGGCCGAGTATCTTAGGCTGCGTGAGCGGGCGACTGCTAGTGCACCTACACCTGGAGAGGCTGGTACTTCGTCGCAGCCCGCTCCAGCTCCGTCGGCGGACGACCTGTGGGTGACCGCAACTGGTGGTCTCCATAGGGGTACGTACTATGGTACAGGCTCCTATGGCGCCCTGGTTGCGATGCAGTCATTTAGGGCCTCCCCGATAGCTGTGCATTCCACACAGCCCTCGCAGTTGCAGCCCTCGCAGTCGTCGGCTAGAGTCCAGGAGGCCGTCCAGGAGGCCGTTGACCGTCAGATTACGTCTCTCCGTGACGAGTTGCTGCGAAGGATGGAGGAGCAGCCCCGGTCCCAGCCGCAGGCGGACGATCCGATGCTCATCGCACGATTCGATATGCTCGACCGCAGCATGACGGAGCTCCGGAATTTGACAAACGATATTAGAGCCTCTACAGACCGCAACATCATGGAGCTGCAGGCGTCACAGCTATCGATGGGCGAGAGGCTGACGATGATGCAGGATTCAATGGTTCATAGCAGAACGAGGCTGTTATCTACCATGGATTCTTACAACCAGCGACTCGCAGACTTGGAGCGGGCACGGCCTCCTGGCGCGCCTATATCGACACAGACTCCACCGACGTCACTGCCTTCTCCATCGACATCGGTGTCGATTCTACGGGACGAGTATAAGCAGTTCTTATCCTTCAAGCGCGCCGGTGGTCAGCCTCCGGCAGATCCGTAGTAGTGTAGCTAGTTACTGGATATTTTTTATTATTATTATTTAGAATACGATTTTATGGATATAAATTTGCCATATTCTTTACGATGAGATTTGCTGGATGCTTTCTTTTCTTCAAATTTTATTATATTATTCATATTAAATATGTTATTTTATCGGTGTTGAGTGTTCAGTGCCTGTTTTCCCTATTTTTTTCCAATTCAATGATACAAGTTGCAATATAATACACAGTCCCTATACAAACTCAAACACACTGAATTATAATACACACACTCTCCCTATCTCTGAGTACATTAAGACCAACACACAACATAGATAATACTGTCTTAATTCACTGATATTCACACAGTTCCTAATATATTTTGGTTTACAACTGATAATTGATACTTGGCCTGTATTTACCCAGTGCACTAGAATTTCCCCCCTTGGTGCTGCTACTGTGTCCTTTATTCAATTATTTCTACTACCATCATATACCTGATAATGAACCCAAGGGGGTTGGCAAACCCAGAAATGCAATTCAGTAATATATATTTTATTTTTTTGAAAATTAGCGACGTTTTTAGCGACGTTTAGCGACGTTCATTTACGTTGCTAACTACGTCGCTAATTAGCGATGCTGTTACACGTCGCTAAAGACGTCGCTAACGAAGTCGCTAAAATCGTCGCTGTACGTCGCAAACTGCTGACATGGCATTATTGCTAGGTCATTAAAGACGTCGGTATAACGTCGCTATATAAGTCGCTAATTAGCGACGTTTAGCGACTTTATAAACGTCGCTAATTAGTGACGTTGCGTCGCTAAACGTCGCTAAATTTAGCGACACATTAAAGTCGCTAAAAAACGTCGGCATAGTGACGTTTAGCGACGTTTTATGTTTTAGCGACTTGAAATTTTCTGACTTCTTTAAAACATCGCTAATTATGTCGCTAAACTAACTTAGCGACGTTGTTTGGTTATTTAGCGACGTTTTTAGGCGTCGCTAATTTGACTTTTTCTGGTAGTGATGTTTCATATTACTCTATAAATTTTTTACTGCGACTCGGTATTTTCTATGAAAACTATATGTTTTATCTTCTTGTCTTGTATGTTGCGCAACCTAGGCACGCATGACATCGCGTCCGGAGAACGATTATCGACTTTACGAAGTCAGGACGTGACACTGAGTAGATCGAGACGTTACACGCATGACTATGTCAAGTGCCAAGGAAGTGAAAGTCGTTCATAGACTTGGTGCACCTGTCGATGAGAGCGTTGAGGAAACATTTTGGGGAGAATGTCACACACAATTTTTTTTTTCTCCACCGAGACAACTTTGTGCAGCCAATCAAGCTAGGAGGTTATTTTGAAAGCCTCATGAATACTCTAGAGTTGCATGGACTCTTTGAGGAGATTACTTGGATATTTCTCTTAGATATTCCTTGAAAGCTTTGAAATATTTCTTGCTACTAGAAACTTGTCTATAATTCTAACAATTTTCTAGAGGGCTAGATATAATTTGTTGGTTGATAAGTGCATTGTAAATACATATTTTCTAGATAGTTCTCGACGTTTGATTTACGACACATGTCATCATCTTGTCCATATAGGTAAAGCCCTTCAGGCCGCAAGATTAATGAGATGTGCCAAATTAATCATCACCACCCAAAAATTTTCTCTAGCATAGTGATGTTTTTCAACGATCAAAATTCTTTCTTTTTTGTTACACATTCTCGATTTTGCGAACTAGCTAAGTCTTGGATGAAATCTTGCACGAGTCTTTGAGGAGAAAATTCGTATGCCACATGGAGCGAGATGTAGACAAAATACTAAGTCCGTGACAACAAGCTATAAAAGTGGAAAAGTTCAAAGGTATTTCGGAGCTAATTAGCGACGGTTCTCATTCTTATGCTTCGGAACTCCTAAAGGATTGAGATTTATTTCTCACACTATTTCAAGTCTATTAGATCTATACATAATAAAGATCCATTGTAGCTCAAATTTAACTTGAGAAAAAGAAGAGAGTTACATATGAGACTTGAAGTTTATAGGATAGATAGTAATATTAAAGAAATGATAAATATTGAAATCAAACGTGCTTTTAACATCAGTACTATATATATTCTACATTGAGAAGACACAAGGTTTTATATAACTATTGTCATGAACATCACACAACACAGCTTTTCTAAGACGATCAACCAAACTTTTCTAATAATGAGAAATCTCGACGAGAGCTCCTGCCCTATATATAGCTTAACATGAGCTAAGCCAACTTCTTCATTTTGTCGCAAAAAGCTTGCAAGTGTTCCTTCACCACCCATTGTGTCAGCACGCGAACGCCGCCCTTTATGGGTGGAGGTGAGTTGAGGATGGTACACAAAGCGATTGGATAATAGAACAACGGGACGACATGGTCCGGTGCTCCCCATCCGTTGTTGTCATGCCGCATAGAAGCCTACTCGCCTCAAGCCAGTCAAGCAAAATGATTCGTAGGCAACCAACTGTTGCGGGCTCTTGATGTCATGTGGATCCCCCTTCAACCATGTTGAGAATTTAGTTGATAGATTCTCTTTTGCATCTTTAATCAGCCCCATAACCTAAAAAAGAGGCGCATTCGCAATATAAGTTCCGCTTTGTTCGATTATGACTTCGAAGATGCAGTTTCCGTACTAGCCACCTTCTTCAGGGAACTCTTTGCACAGTTTCTGGTGAATATTTGTAGGAAAATTAAGAGAAACAATAGCATGTGGTGGTAGGTCGATCGCACTTGTGCGACGTTGCCAGAGCATTGCTGCCACGAGATCGAACGATGAACATCTTCGCCCGGTTCCAGCAGGTTGATGCTGTCGAGAGAGAGAGAGAGAGTTCGCTCATGTGACGTTCAAGATGGGAAGGTGGTGGTGTGGTGTTGCTGTTTCCCTATGTGTTAATTCCATCCCAAGAGGAAAGGTATTAGGAATGGCTTCCCTGCACCACACCGGCTTCATTGTAGGCGTCTCAGAGTCCTTTGGCCATCTCGCCTATTGCTACTATGAACTGCCCCACTCCCATCGCGTCGAAAAATGCGTGATTGGCGATGTAGCCGATTACAAATCCACCACATTCGAACTCTGTGACTGAAGAAGTAGAACATTCCAATTCCATCAGCATGCATGCCCAAAGTTATTCGTTGATAAGGATATATGTCGTTATCCCTCATTGATGCAGTCATTGTCAATAAAAAATATAAAAAAAAAAAGTTTGATAGATGAATAATAATAATAGCTACAGAAACACGTACGTCGATGACCGGAAAGAGAACGACTATATATAGTACCGAAGCGTGGAGACCATGGTGGATGCTGAATGATTGGATGTGATGGTGTTTGCTATGTGTTATATGCCTTTTTAGAGTTATAGTGAGAGAACTTGGTAATGATAATGTGGAAATACCATGTTTGTGAAATGGTCATATGATGCCACCACTTGTATATGCAACTGCACATAAATTAAGCAGGGGAAATTAGAAATGACTGATCTATTCTATATGCGTGATGCATGCAAACTCAATCATTTACCTAATGCTTAAATATATTCTATATGTGTGATGCATGCAAACTCAATCATTTACCTAATGTTTAAATATAATCGGGATATTGCATAAATTACAGAAAAAACATCTTACTGTCTTTTTAATTGAACTGATTTTTGTCGTTGTTGTTTTGAGAAATTTAGGTTCCTAGGTATACCAACAAGCTAATCATAACACTGTACGGAAAACAAGGATTTCAAGATATATGTATGCATGTCCCGAAACTTAAATTTACGGATCTTCTAAAAATGTATATAGTGGTATTAGTGTTTTTGTCTTTGGCCTAAGTGAAGATAGTCCCATATTGATAAAACCACTAAATGGGTATTTCCAATATAATACTTTGTATGAGTTGAGGTGTGCACATGGGGTGTGGTGGGACACATGGGTGTCATGTGGGAGTATTTTTCTAGGAGGAAAAATAATTAACTTTTTATGAAAGTATTTATGCCTTTTCTTATTCTCTTTGATATTATTCCATAGTTAGCAACTTGGACTCGAACTAAAGGGCGCAAAGTGGCACTTTGTTGGTACACTTTGCATTTAACTCGTTTTATGCGCGAGTTTTATGCTCGAGTTGCATGTAAGTGTTGCATGAGCTGCGCTGAGCGGGTGCTGAACGGGCGTTGGACGGACGCTGAGCAGGTGCCGAACGGGCACTGAGCGAGCTATGCATTGGGCTGTGGTTCTGGGATATCAATTTTGTATATTGACTTTTTAGTCCCACATCGAAAAGAAGAGGTGGATGGGCTTCCATCATTCCTTATATAAAGAGCCATCTAGTCTCCTTTTGAGACAGATCAATTTTTTTTGAAAAATGAGTCCAAAGGAGTCCGTTCGAGTCACACAAAGAGGTGACTACGAGTGTTCCAAAAGTTCTCTTGTGAACTTGCTGGCTCCTGGAAGCAGATCGTCGATAGAGGATGAATCTTGCTTTGAGCAATGGTGGTTTTCACAGTCCCAGCAAGAATAATTTTTTATTCTGTCTTCTTCTCATTTTTTTTCTTGGTTCGTTCTATCTGATTGCAAATGCGTTTTGCAAGGAAGAACGAAGGTACTTTTCGTTTTATTGTAACTATGTTCTGTCCGTCTGCAACTGCGATTGCAAGGAAGAACGAGAAGTTTAGTTAATTCTGATTCTTTTGTAATCTTGAGAGCAAGTTGTAATCAGAATCCTTTTATAGTTCTTCGTGGAAATCGAGAATAGACAGAGTGAAAACTTTTGTGTGAACCTTTGATATCGACCATGCTTCTTCCATCTTTGGTTAAGCCTCGGGACTAACAATCTCAAAGCAAGATCCGAGAAAGATAGAAAACAACCATGCGTAACTTATCGACACTAGTTTTAACAAACTTGAGAAGTTTGACGAGGATCATTACAACGCTTGAAAGAGGAAGGTCTGCCTTAATCTTTAACTCACAGAGGTGGACTACGTTCTGACAGAATCGGAGCCGGTTGTTCCAGACGGTGATGATGCTACTGTTCGGACAGTTGCTACTACAACTGCTAAGCAAAATAAGTGGAGAAAAGACAACAACCTTTGCAAGCTGCTGATTCTGAACTCCATGGAGGATACTCTAGCAGAGTCATACAACAAGACGGACCATGCTAAGGTTGTATGGGAGTCTCTAAACAAGCATTACAAGGCGGATGAGAACCGCAACAAAATTCATGTGACTGAAAAAGTCTGGAATATGCGATTTAAGGACAATAAGATTATGTTGCCTCAAGTCAAGGAGTTTCTCAAGTTACGTCAAAAACTTGAGGATGATGGCATGACCTTAATCGACGTCTTTGTCGTGTGGGGTATTATGGCCAAGCTTCCGCCAGGATGGAGCAATTTTATCTCGGACATACACCAGAAGAAGATGCAAGTTAGTCTTGATCAACTACTGCACAACATCCATGTTGAAGATGAGTTGAGGGCTCAAAACAAAATGGACACGTTATCCAAGCAATTGGCAAAAGCCAACTTGGTGCATGCAGGCGACTCCAAGGTAAAGCAGAAGACTTCTCACTACAAGAAGAAGGACTTCAACCATCTCAAGGTGAAGTCAGCTTCATTCAAGTCGAAGCCAAAGCCCAAGTCAGATGTGACTTGCTTTAACTGTGGCAAGGAGGGCCACTATCGGAGAGACTGCAGATCCAAGCCCAAACAGAAAGAGCAAGGTGAGCCTAACAAGGTTGCTATGATTGTACAGGTTGTGACGGTTGGTGTTGACACTGACTGGTGGGTGGACATTGGCGCATCCTGCCATGTTTGCTCGAAGAATGAGTTGTTTACCATCTACAAGCCTACATCTGAGAAGGTTATGATAGAAAACCAGGCACAAGTTAAAATACTTGGGATCGGAATGGTGGTACTAAATCTTACTTCGGGGAAGTCACTGACGCTTCAGGATGTGAACCACGTACCGGTAATAGCCAAAAATCTGGTCTCGAAAAGTCTATTTTGCAACGTAGGCTTGAGGATGGACATCAATGCTGGACAGATAGTGATGTCATACAAAGGAACATACTTCAAAAAAGCATTTTGTACCGAAGTGATGTTCAAACTTCAGCTTGTAACTCCTGTAAATAATATTAATGTAATCTCTTCTTCTGGTTACTCTCTTGAGTTATAGCATAATAGACTAGGACATGTTCACTGTAAAAGGATAGACAAGATGTCTAGTCTAGGTCTTATCTCCAAATATGGGGGTAAGAAGGTGGAGAAGTGTAAGATTTGTGCGCAGACAAATATCACAAGAAAATTGTTCAAACGGGTTAACCGAAGCACAAATCTTCTAGAGTTGGTGCACTCAGATATCGGTGACTTCAAACAGTTCTCCACAAAGGTCAGGATGAAGTATTTCATTACATTCATCGAAAACTACTCGAAGTATGCGTTTGTCTATCTGCTCAAGTCAAAAGATAAAGCGTTCGATAAGTTCAAGGAGTTCAGGGATGAGGCTAAACGTCAAACAGGGCAAGAACTCAAGAGACTCAGAAGTGATCGAGACGGAGAGGATAGGTCTATTAAATTTGCATCATTCTGCAAAGAACATGAAATTGTCAATGAGACAACTGCTCCGTATTCTCCTCAATAACACTACTAGAATAAGCGGGATTAGCGACGTTTTTAGCGACTCCAAGTAAAAACGTCGCTAATTTAGCGACTCCATGTAAAACGTCGGTAGACGTCGCTAATTGGCGACATTTAACAACGTTTAGCGACTTATATTCAGTTTTTATAAGATTAGTTGCTATAAGTTCAATTTTGGTCGCTAAATGTCGCTAATATATCTAAGTTAGCGACGTTTATATTAGAAATATTTAGCAACGTGTTTAGCGACGACCGTAACGTCGCTATAATTTAATTTAGCGACGTCCTTCTTTGACGTCGCTAAACGTCGCTAAAATTTGGTTAACTAGGGCTCGGTTTCCATTTTTCCCCAACTGTCAAAATTTTGAAACGAAAAAAATTTCCCCCCGCCCCCCCCGCTCCGTCGACCGCCTGCTCCGTCGACCTCCCCCGCGGCTACTCCGGCATCCCCCTCTTCTTCCTCGAGCTCTAGGTAAAGCCTAACTCTCTCTCTCTCTCTCTCTCTCTCTCTCCACATGTGATACTGACACAGACACGACACACACACACAGATGGTGACACAGACACATACACGACACACACACACTGACACAGACACTGATAAGGACCTTAGCGTTAGGATTAGGTTTTTTGACATGGACACAGACACTAATATCACATGGACACAGACAGTGACACAGACACTGAGCTCGAGATGTGAGGGATTGTGACAGTTGTAGTAGGGTTATTACCTGCAAGTGATACACTTTAGAAGTGTTAGTATGTGGAGTCATCAGTTAGTATATTATCTGTTGTTAGTATTGGTACATGGAGGAGACCAAATGAAGTTTGGTTACAGACTTGGGGCTCTGGCATGGGGCACTGCAGCAGTGCACCCAAATGGTGCCTGTCAGTTAGGCTTGGGGGCAGTCCCTAGGCACTGCAGAGGCATGCCTTAGTGCATCTCAGTTTCAGTTTGGTATCAGTCATCAGTACTTATACACTGATACGTATCAGGGACTGTGTGAGGTATTAGTACAGGCAATTGTAGGAGTTGATGCAGGCAAGGTATAAAGTCAAGTGTTAATAGGGTATATATAGATATGTAGGTTAGTGATGTTTAGAGATGTTAGATAGGAGTGTACTAAGATGGTATCTAGAATAAGAGGGATGGCATGCTCGAGCCTTGTAGTGGGCAGTGAGAAGGAGGTCTGCAACAGTGAGCAGGCAACCGAAGAGGAAAACTATTAGCACTGTGTCATTTCAGCAACCATGTATCAGTAAGTATCAACAAGTCCCACTGTATCAGTACCCGTTTTCAGTTGCATTTAGTGAGCTATGTATACTAGTTTTAGTTAGCTTAGTGTCCAGGTATTGGTTAGTTGGTTTAAGATGGGTTAGCATGAGTTATTGGGTAGAAGTTAAGGGTATCAGTTTTGTATTAAATTAGTACATAGTTAGTGTAGTTAAATAATTACTTACTAATATACTTGATTTTGTTAATAGTTAGCTAAGTAACTATATGTCCTAGTAAGCATTGTATACAGTAAAGAACCCAAGCTTTTACCAATAATATAAAATATTAAAAAACTAAGAGACTTGACCTCTTTTTAGTTGTTTTGAATATTGCTTATTTTAGACTTTGATAAATAAAAGTATGTATTATATCAGATATGATTTTTATAGTACGGTTAAGTTATGAAGTTAGGTGATAAACCACTGTATGTAATAATTTATATGATACATACTGTCATTTTTGCAGAAGTATCTAGAAATGGATATGAATTACTATCTGCGTCATCGTTCGTGGATGTACAACCGTCATCCTGATGACATGTGCGGTGTGCGGGATAAATTCATTGAAGGTGTACAGCAGTTCCTGCAGTTCCCCAAGGCGTTCCCTCAGTACATGGACGGTACCAAAATTAAGTGTCCGTGTGTGAGATGTCACAACAGGAAATATCATCCAGAAGTGGAAGTTACATATCATTTATACTCGAAGGGCTTTACGCCGAATTACTATCAGTGGACCGCGCACGGAGAACTTGTATCTCTAGCATCGGAGTCGGAGCCCTATGTGGAGCCGTATATGGATGTCCAAGACCACGATGCTTACAACGACGGGTTGGTGAACATGGTTTATGATGCGGCGGGCCTAGTTTCAATCCTGACAATTATGATGCGGCGGGACCTAGTTTCAATCCGGACAATTATGATGCAGCTGAGGAGGCACCGAATGCCGATGCTGCAAAGTTTATGGAGTTGCTTGAGAATGCAAGGACTCCACTATATCCTGGTTGTGAGGATCATTCACCGTTGGAGGTGGTTACAAGATTATTGAGCATCAAGTCCGATTTTAACATGTCGCAAGAATGCTATAATCGACTGCTCGATTTGATTATAGAGATCTTGCCCGAGGGTGCAAAGTTGCCTAAAGACTTCTATCGATCTAAGAGGATGGTGAGATCGCTTTGGATGGGATACGAGAAAATCGATGCATGTCGCAACGGGTGCATGTTGTACTACAAAGACGACAAGGATGAAGATGCGTGCAGATTCTGTGGTGCTGATCGCTACAAGGCCACTGTTAGAGGAAAGTCTGTCGGTGCAAGGAATCCTACCGATTTGATGCACTACTTGCCTTTGACGCCGCGGTTGCAGCGGTTGTTTATGGTTAAGGAGACTGCAGAAAACATGAGTTGGCACAGGCGAAAACAGATCGAAGGAGTATTGGATCATCCATCCGATGGAGAAGCATGGAAGCACTTTGATCGAGAGTATCCATATTTTGCCGAGGAAGCGCATAATGTCAGATTGGGGCTCTGCTCTGACGGTTTTACCCCATTCGGACTTTCGGGCTCCCAGTATTCGTGTTGGCCTGTGATCGTCACTCCGTACAATCTACCGCCTTGGATGTGCATGAAGACTCCGTATATGTTCCTAACCGTTATTATCCCGGGTCCGAACAATCCGAAGAGGAACATCGATGTGTATTTACAGCCTTTGATAGATGAGTTGAATCAGCTGTGGGAAGTCGGTGCCAACATGTATGATATTTCTAGAAAACAGAATTTTCAGATGAGGGCAGCACTTATGTGGACCATCAACGACTTTTCGGCCTATGGAATGTTATCGGGATGGAGCACCCATGGTCGTCTCTCATGTCCGTATTGCATGGACCGTTCTCAGGTTTTCCGTTTGAAACACGGAGGCAAACAGTGCTTCTTCGATTGTCATCGACAATTTTTGCCGAAGGATCATCCGTACCGGAGGAATCGGAATGCTTTTCGTGCGGGAGTTGTGGAGAAGGCCAATCCACCGCCAAGGTGGCCCGGATGCACGATATGGAAAGAGGTAAAAGATTTACCAAGTGCTATCGAAGAGCCTGCTAAGGGGTACAAGTGTGACGGATTTGGTCGCACCCATAACTGGACGAAGAGGAGTATATTCTGGGATCTGCCATATTGGAGCACCAATCTGATCAGACATAACCTTGATGTCATGCATATCAAGAAGAATGTGTTTGATAACATAATTAATACTGTAGTGGATGTAAAGGGGAAGATGAAAGATAATCCGAAGGCCAGGTTGGACTTAGAAGACATATGTAGGCGTCCTGCATTGCATTTGATAGAGGAGGGGAATGGAAAAGTTAAAGCAACCTAAGTCAGTTTTTTCACTAGATAAAGAGGATAAAGGTAGACTTTGTAGGTGGATTCAGGGTCTAAAGTTTCCAGATGGGTACGTATCGAACTTGAAAAGATGCGTCGACCTCAAGGAGAACAAACTAGTAGGTATGAAGAGCCACGATTGTCACGTATTCATGGAGAGGTTAATTCCGATTGCATTTCGAGAATTCTTACCGCAGGTCGTTTGGGACCCATTGACAGAGCTGAGCATATTCTTCAGAGATCTTTGTTGTACTAAGTTGCTCGTCGATCGTCTAGAAAAGCAAGAGAGGAACATTACGGTAACACTATGTAAGCTCGAGAAGGTGTTTCCTCCTGGATTCTTCGACTCTATGGAGCATTTGCCAATTCATCTTTCCTATGAGGCACGTGTTGGTGGTCCTGTCGGTTATCGATGGATGTACCCCTTCGAGCGCCATCTGAATCACCTAAAGAGAAAGGTGAAAAATAAGGCATGGGTTGAAGGCTCTATTTGTGAAGCTTATGTTCTCGAGGAGATTACAAACTTTTGCTCGACGTATTTCAAACTGCATGTTGCTACTAATAGGAGATTACAAGCTTATGTTCTCGAGGAGATTAAAATGGTACTTGGAAAAAATATTTAAGTTTAGTAATAAATAATATATTTTTAACAGGTACAGAGGGGTGAGGATGCAAACATGGTGACCGTCTTCTTGGCCACCCATCGCAAGGACGGAAATCTCATTGATGAGAGGGCCTCACAGACCTATGTAAGTATTACTTTACTTTGTGTTTATTTTAATATAACTTAGGCAATTATCGAGTTTCCAAACCTTTTCTAGGCCGAGTATCTTAGGCTTCGTGAGCGGACGACTGCTAGTGCACCTACACCTGGAGAGGCTGGTACTTCGTCGCAGCCCGGTCCATCTCCGTCGGCGGACGACCTGTGGGTGACCGCAGCTGGTGGTCTCCAGAGGGGTACGTACTACGGTACGGGCTCCTATGGCGCCCTGGTTGTGACGCAGTCATCTAGGGCCTCTCCGACAGCTGCGCATTCCACACACCCCTCGCAGTCGCAGCCCTCGCAGTCATCGGCCAGAGTCCAGGAGGCCGTCCAGGAGGCCGTTAACCGTCAGATTGCGTCTCTCCGTGACGACTTGCTACGAAGTATGGAGGACCAGTCCCGGTCCCAGCCGCAGGCGGACGATCCGATGCTCATCGCACGATTCGATATGCTCGACCGCAGCATGACGGAGCTCCGGAATTTGACAAACGATATTAGAGCCTCGACAGACCGCAATATCATGGAGCTGCAGGCGTCACAGCTATCGATGGGCGAGAAGCTGACGAGGATGCAGGATTCAATGGGTGATAGCAGTACAAGGCTGTTATCTACCCTGGATTCTTACAACCAGCGACTCGCAGACTTGGAGCGGGCACGGCCTCCACCGACGTCACTGCCTTCTCCATCGACATCGGTGTCGATTCCACGGGACGAGTATGAGGAGTTCTTATCCTTCAAGCGCGCCGGTGGTCAGCCTCCTGCAGATCCGTAGTAGTATAGTTATTTTTATTATTATTTAGGATGCGATTGTATATTATGAATTATTGATACTTCAATAATAGGCATGTTGTATGATGCTTCTTGTGGTCTTTAATTTTTTAGTTAATTTAATTGGATTATATAGTTATCTTGCATATCCACATTTAATTGGATTGATACTTCAACAATGCTTCTTGTGGTCTTTAATTTAATTGGATTATATAGTTAACAAGATTGAATCATGTTGGTGTGTGTGATGAAGATGGTTACGGTGCTAGATTGGGGAAGAGCCGATACGAGTGTGCCTCTTGCAAGAAGAGCTTCCACTCCTACCAGGCTCTAGGCGGGCACCGTGCGAGCCACAAGAGGCTCAAAGGGGGATGCTGCAGCAGAGGAGACGAGAGTACTACTAGCCCATTGGATGTCGTCGATCCGACAGTTGTCCACAGTGGAAAGGCTAAAACTGCAGGAAATCACCAATGTGGTGTTTGTGGTAAGGTGTTTGCTTCTGGACACTATTTTTTTATTTTTTTTAAAATTAGCGACATTTTTAGCGATGTTTAGCGACGTTCAGTTACATCGCTAAATACGTCGCTAATTAGCGATGCTGTAAAAAGTCGCTAATGACGTCGCTATACGTCGCCAATTGCTGACATGGCAGTATAGCCAGGTCATTTAAGACGTCGGTATAACGTCGCTATAGACGTCGCTAATCAGCGACCTTTAGCGACTTTAATAAACGTCGCTATTTAGCGACTTGGCGTCGCTAATCGTCGCAAAAATTTGCGACACAGTAAAGTCGCTAAAAACGTCGGTATAGCGACGTTTAGCGACGTTTTTTTTTTGGCGACTTGGGTTTTTCCGACAACTTTATAACGTCGCTAATTACGTCGCTAAACCAAATTAGCGACGACATTTTGTTATTTAGCGACGTTTTTAGATGTCGCTAATTTGACTTTTTCAGGTAGTGTAAAATGGAGTAGCTGAAAGGAAGAATAGGACATTGACAGAGATTATGAACTCAATGTTGTTAACTGCATGTCTTCCAAACTGCTTATGGGGAGACGCTGCGCTTACAGCTACGTTCATTCTGAATAGAGTGCCGTACGCAACTTCTGATGTCACTCCTCATGAACTCTGGTTCAAAGTCAGACCCAACCTAAATATCATTCGAGTATGGGGGTGCCTAGCATATGTGAAGCTTCCGGACTTGAAGATTTAGAAGTTGGGTACGAGGACTACCAAGACCATCTTCCTGGGATATGCTGAAAAGAGTAATGCTCAGAGGTTTCTTGATATTGAGTCAAATCATATCATCGAATCTCGCGACATAGAATTCTTTGAAGATAAGTTTTCAAGCACAAGAATATTGTTATCGCAGACATTCTAGAGAAAAGTGTGAGTGCACAAGAGGACAACACTTCCAAGAAAGATGTAGTCCAAGAAGAAGTTGTCATTCCAGAGACAACGTTCGAACCAGAACTCGCAGAGCCGGTGTCTTAGTGAGTAAGGAGATACAATGACTTCAGAGATAATTTTGTCACCTATCATGTTGGAGCTGATCCGCTCACTACTAGAATAAGCGGCACTACTAGAATAAGCGGGATTAGCAACATTTTTTAGCGACTCCATGTAAAAATATCGCTAATTTAGCGACTTCATGTAAAAACGTCGCTAGACATCGCTAATTGGTGACATTTAGCGACGTTTAGCGACTTTTATTCAGTTTTTAAAAGATTAGTCGCTATAAGTTCAATTTAGGTCGCTAAACGTCGCTAATATGTTTTATTTAGCGATGCTTAGCGATATTTTTAGTGACATATATATTTTGGACATTTAGCGACGTTATTAGCGACGTTTAAGACGTCACTAAATTAGCGACGTCATTATTGGCGTAGCTAAAACGTCGCTAAATTTTTTACTTAGGGCTGATTCCCCCAATTTTCTTCGATCTCTCCCTCTCCCTCTCCCAAATTTCAAACACACGCTCTCGATCTCTCCCGCTCTGGCTCCTCCTTCCTCCCTTCGGCGACCCCCCTCGGCCGCTTCCTCCCCCTCCGGCTCTCCTTCACCCTCCGGCGCCCCCTCCTCCCTCCCGGCGACCCCCCTCCAGCCGCGTCCTCCCCCCTCCGGCGCCGCCTCCTCCCTCCCGGCGACCCCCCTCCAGCCGCGTCCTCCCCCCTCCGGCAGCGTCCTCCCCCCTCCTCCTCCTCCTCATCTTCCTCCTCCTCTAAGTAAACCCTAACTCTCTCTCTCTCTCTCTCTCTCTCTCTCTCTCTCTCTCTCACACAGGACACACATGGCACTGACACGACACACACACGTTACAGACACTAACACGCACACTGACATGACACACACACGTGACCTAGGGTTAAGGTTAGGGTTTTTGACCTAGGGTTAGGATTAGGGTTAGGGTTTTTGACCTGGGGTTAGGGTTGGGGTTAGGGTTAGGGTTTTTGACCTGGGGTTAGGGTTTTTGACTTGGGGTTATGAATGAAGGATATCTGATATCGATGAACCATGATTCTCTAGCTAGGATTTCTTGTAAATAATGTTGCAAGAGCCTGAGTCCAATTCATGTCTTTGAATGTCCAGAATAATATAATTTATTTGGCTAATGTAATCCAACTTGAGCATATAATGACTTCATAGATATTCTAAGATTTTTTTGGTGTCAAAGCAGTTCACAAGTGAAGAGATATTCTATATAGGCATTGGATACAAGTTGATGCATTGACTTAGAGTTGTTGAGTACTAGTTCTATGAATGCTGAGTATAGGTTGGCATCATTACTAAAATTAAATTTACATCCAGGACAAAATAAATAATTTACTACTTTTGTAATGACAAAGAGGTCTGCTAATAGAGAGGACCAACCATGGAGAATTCCATAGCCTACTAACTGATGGACAAAAACAACAAGAAGCCATTAGACTGTTATGAAGAACCAATCATATTCCATTAGACTGACACAGACACGACACACACACACACACGTGACACCAACCCTAACCCAAAACTGACACGACCTGGGACCAGGACCTAGGGTTAGGGTTAGGATTAGGGTTAGGGTTTTTGACCTGGGATTAGGGTTAGGGTTTTTGTGATAAGGGCTTAGTGTGATCCATGACTGCAGTTGATCCTCCCTCACTGGATCCATGGGTTCGCCATTGATGATCGAAAGTTTTGGTGGTGATCCACGAGGAAATCCCTTGCAGCTCCTTCTCGGATCCTCTGTGTACTCTTTCAAAGTTTGTACCCGAGCTTCGCCATGGATTGGAACTCGAATCGGTGGAGATTCATGTGTCACGCCCCGATTCCGTGAAATCGATAGTCGTCCCCCGGGCGTGACCGTCGTGCGGGCCTAGGTTGCGCACCGCACAAGGCTAAGTATTTTGTTTCGCATAGCGAGCACATATTCAGAGTACGCAGATAAGTTGAACAAAGATTGAAGCATGAAAAAGTTCTCTTTTATTGATAATATGAACATCTATTACAAACTCCTTGAACTGAGTCATAAGGATTGCCTCTATGGCTTACAAAAGTGTTGACACAAAATGAGATAGCAGTCCTGTACATTACATCCTTTACTAAACTCAAAATATAAGACCTTGTGTCGGAACGACTGCTTTGCCACGAAGTTGCATGGTTGCTTGGTGGCTAGCTTCTTCTCCAAAATATTTCTTCTTCTTCAAAATGCTTCAAAGGTTGGCACGGTCGAGGCGTGCCTATAGCTGGACTGGATTGGGGGTTTGTCTCCTGCTCCTCGCTCGGCTCTCCTTAGCGCGGGGAACCTGTTTCAACGAGGGTCAGTACATCAAAACGTACTGGTGAAGGCAAGCTAACCCAACTATACCAATCAACACATTGTTTTAATGAAGCATGCATATTTTGTGGGTTTCTATCTTGCCTTAGTTTATTTTACAGCAAGAAATAGATATAAGAATCAATGAAATAACCTGCCACCGCTCGGTGACATTTACCTGCCCGTCTGAATCACCTGCACATTACTTACCATGCCTTCCCTGCCAAGAAGACACAAGTTAGTTACAACAGGTTTAAATATACAAGGGGATCACTGGCACGTTGCCATAATGGACGGGCTAGTCTCGGGACGGAATGACGTGCGGCGCAGAGAACAGGAGGCGCCACAAGCCACTCCATCCGAAGCAGGCGACTATCGTGAGTTCCATCCGGATCGGATCGGTGCCAGTGCCCCAGCGACCGTCCGCAGGAACTAAGACCTTGTGCACAAGTTGTCCGTGATCAACGCAGTACACTAAGATAGCATTTGAGGCAATATCAGGCACAGGGCAATAACATGGCAAGATCTACTTTAGCATAGTCTTTCTGTTGAGTTATTGCATTTAAGATGAGTTCTATACATAGCACAGTTTTAAGAAGAAATATACATTCTAACTTATATTTATGCATATGATGAATATTCCAAACGAGCAAGCATATCAGTAAGTAACCGTTCACAAGTTTCATTTGACAAGCATAACTTTACCCAAGTCTATTCCCTTTATTAACTTGAAGTCTTTTAGTTATTACTTGGTATCGTTTGATCGGGGCAAGCACGAATACAAGATTTTGATGTGAAGACTAGCAAGTAGGGCTAGCTAATCGGGTTGGTAGCCACTCACTTTAGTAGTTGGAAGGAAAAAGGAAAGAAGTGCTTTAGGAGTCCGCTCGAGCGACGCCTACTGCTGGATCACCTGTATTGACACGAACAGCTGATCAGTACTTCTTCCTCTCTTTCCGTTATCGGAATTGAAGTGCAGTCCTAAGAACGGAAGCAATGAAATCCATCAAAACCGTTCAAGAAAATCCAAGCAAATCCGAAAACCAATTCAAGGCACGAAAGCAACAAGCGACAGCAAAAACTAGGCAACAAAAGAATGCAGCGGAGAGGTCCCTCCTGACTCTGCCGCTAAGTCGATCCCAGGGGCACGGTCCACTGAATATGGGAATCGATTCCGAAGAGACAAATCCATAACGAGGATGAGTTCTTGATTCAATCTATCCCGATCGAACGATACCGTCTTCTATTTCTTAGCCGCGCTCCCCGAATAGGGGGAACGGGGCACCACATCATGGAGAGATCCATGGCAGCTTATGCTTGGATCTTCGGCTGACTCCATGATTGGATCTATATGCTGCTCTGATACCATTTGATTTCCAAATCTGGATGACCTAAATCTGAAACATATCTAACCGCATTTGACATTGTAGAATGATTTGAAGGAGAAATTGGAGAAGAACAATACTATTTGAATTTGAAAATAGAGAGGAAATGATTACAATAGAGAAGAAATTGATGGAGAAGAGAATTCTAGGGTTTGATTACAGTTTAGGGAACTTTTTTTATTACAGCCTACTGAACACATAAAATCAAACGCTCATGAGCTCTAGTACAAATCTATCTCAAGCTAATGTTTATGTACAAAGTAATCTGGGAAGCCAACAACTACTAGGATACCTATTGGCACCACTAGTATGTTTAGTGCCAAGGTATATAATATTTTGGTAATGGAGGCTACAAAAGTTGTTTGACGAAACAAAGCTTCGTGAAACCCATACTAGTTGGTAACAACAAATGGTACTCATTTTCAAGTTTTATTGGCTTTAAATCATGTTTAGAATAGAGTAATTATTGACACCATGAGATAGAGTACCAATTTAATGTTCCTTTATTTTTTTAATAAAAAATAGTGAGGTTTCAATGGCTTGTACTATTTTGGTGTATAGGGAATGATCCTCTACCACCTATTTTTTATGCATGTTTCTTTATATTATGTCTTAAATATTCTATTTAATATGTATGTTTCTGTGGTGTGTCTGGGCTAAACTTTCTTAGGATTGTGAAGAAGGTTAACTATGTTATAATAACCAGGCAAAACATTATTTTCCCCCATAGTTGTGTTTAATTAGAGGATTCACGAATCTCAATGGGAGAGGGTTCACAAGTCTCATTGGGAAGCAGCCATTTGTATCGTTTAAGGATCTCAGAATAAGTATTAGGCTTTCTTTTCATGCTCATAGTAATACATAACCTGCTAGTGAGATTCACAAATTCAAGTAAGCAAAATCACTATATGATCTCAAACTGGTTATACTATTTTGTTTTCTTTTATAAATTTCTTTGTAAAGGGTACGAGCTCCTAGTAAGGTTGTTCAACAACAAAAACAGAGTTTTATTTTAATTTTTTGGGATCGACTTTGTGAGTCATCTAATTCTTCCATTCCATATTATTAAGGGTATGTCTTAAGTAATATCTGTTATCAATTATATTCTTTGTTTTCATCTATCTTACCAGATGGAACCCATGAGAGAGACACCTCCTACTGTTAAGGAGGAAGTGATGCCTCCTACTGTTAAGGAGGAAGTGATGCCTCCTACTGTTAAGGAGGAAGAGATACCACCTGCTATATCTCAAACGGGGAGTTCCAGTCACCCAGCACCTATAGCGGCTGTATCTCAGACGGGGAGTTTCAGTCACCTAGCACCTATAGCGAAGATTGGTCACATAGACGCTGTTTATGCGCAGTATCTAAGGGATTGTTATGTGCCCCAGCATATTGGATATCCTCGAGATTGATACTGTGATGTTTCATATACTTTTATTGTAGTTATTGTGTGATTATGATACTTATATATTAAGCCCATTGTGTGACTGTGATACTTATATATTATGTATTTTGTGTGACTGTGATACTTTTATTTTGTGTGTATTGTGTGACTGTGATATTTTATATACTTTTTGTGTTATTTCGTACGCAAAAAATTCAATGGAGGGTTGCTCCATGTCTGTCTATAATAATATTTGTGTGTATTGTATGACTGTGATACTTTTTATTCATATTAAGTGATGTTAATTTACCGATGTTGAGTGTTCCACCGAAGGGGTCGGCGAACCCAGAGAATTCAACGGAGGGTTGCTCCGGGTCTATTTTTAATTAGAAATTCATAAATTACAGGAATAATTGTTTGGAAACAATTCAGTATTCATTTTTTTATTTTTTCTGTAAAATTAGCGACGTATTTAGCGACGTTTATACACGTCGCTAAATACGTCGGTAATTAGCGACGTTAATAGACGTCGCTAATGATGTCGCTAAACATGTCGCTAAATACGTCACTGTACGTCGTAAATTGCTGACATGGCAGTACTGCCAGGTCATTAAAGACGTCGCTGTCACATCGCTATATAAGTCGCTAATTAGCGACGTTTAGCGACGTTTGTGTACGTCGCTAATTAGTGAAGCTGCGTCGCTAAACGTCGCTAATTTAGTGACACATTTAAGTCGCTAAAAAATGTCGGTATAGCGACGTTTAGCGACGTTTTTCCTTTCAGCGGCGTGCTGAGTTCCGACTTCTGTAAAACGTTGCTAATTACGTCGCTAAACGTGATTAGCGACTTTTTTTTGTCATTTAGCGACATTTTTTGACGTCGCTAATTTGACTTTTTCTGGTAGTGGCTTACCTATAATGAGGTGATAAAGACCAGAGATATTGTCTTCTGGAATGAGGCTATCAATGAAGAGTATGATTCAATAACCTCCAACAACACTTGTGTGTTGATCGATCTACCTGAAAGAGCAAAATCGATCGGATGCAAGTGAATATTCAAGAAAAAGATGAAAGCTGATGGAACTATTGACAAGTTCAAGGCAAGACTGGTAGCCAAGGGGTTTTTTCAGAAGCAGGGGATCGACTACTTCGACACATATGCTCCAGTAGTGCAGATGATGACCATCAGGATGTTAATTTTTCTAAGTGCAATTCATAAGCTAGTCATTCATCAAATGGATGTTAAGACAGCATTCCTGAATGGAGAATTGACCGAAGAGATTTACATGCAACAGCCAGAAGAATTTGCCATCAAAAGGGCTTAAAGACAAAGTCTACAAGTTGGTAAAATCATTATACGGTTTGAAGTAAGCTCCCAAGATGTGGCACGAGAAGTTTGATAAATTCATAAGATCAAACGGCTACAGGATCAGTAAAACGGACAGGTACGTTTACACTAAGTTCGTTGACGGGAGAGGAGTCATCGTTTGTCTATACGTGGACGATATGCTAATCCTAGGTATAGATCTAGCACATGTCAATGAGACAAAAAAGTTTCTCTCATCTAAGTTCAGTATGAAGGACTTAGGGGAAGCTGATATTATCCTAGGGATAAAGATTACCTGGACAGACACTGGAGTGGCATTGTCACAGTCTCATTGAGAAGATACTCACACCTATGGATATCAGGATCTTCCAGGGATCGATACTCCGTACAGGTGTGACAAGAAGCTGAAGCCAAATCTAAAGAAAAGTGTCAAGTAGCTGGAGTACTCAAGCGTCATCGGGAGTCTGATGTATGCAACAACTACCACAAGGCCTGACATAGCTTTCGCTGTGGGGATGCTGAGTCGGTTCACGAGCAATCCAGGAGTGGAGCACTAGAAATCTGTGAAGAGAGTGATGAGATATATCAAGAGTGAAGAGATATATCAAGAGTGAAGAGAGTGATGAGATATATCAAGTGGACTCAGAAGTATGCACTACACTACAACGGTTATTCGACAGTGGTGGAAGGCTTCAGTGATGCAAGCTGGAGTTCGGAAGTATGGAACAAAAGGTCCACATGAGGATACGTCTTTTACATGGGTGGAGAAGCTATATCATGGAAGTCGAAGAAACAGACAATGCTTTCTCATTCCTCAATGAAATCTGAGTTCTATGTACCGGCGGCTGCAGCAGATGAAGCAGAGTGGCTTCGAAAGCTCATGTATAATCTTTCAGTGGTGAGTGCGTAGATTTTGGAGGTACCGATTTACTGTGACAACCAAGCGACTGCAGCGGTGGCATCAAATGATCTCTTCAACGGTAAGAAGAGGATTGTGCAGCTGAGGCACATGGGAGTGAATGATCTTTTCAAGACCAGAGACATTGCCGTAATTGATGTTCGAAGCCAGAAAAATTTGGTCGATCCATTCACCAAAGGTCTTAAGCACCAGCTGATCGAGGTTATAGCAATCAAAATGGACTTGAAGACATTCTGATATTGTCTCTTTGTAATCCTGCCATTTAGTTTTATACTATTAGTTCAAAAATAAATCTAATAGGCATATAGCTATTGGTTCAAGGGAGGATCATTGACTGGAAGAATATCAGGAACAATTGGTAGTCCTTTAAGACATTGAGGGATTACGGACCCAGAACCACTATTGTCTACTAATTTTTCTTTTGTGTAGAATAAGTCATGTGAGAGGATGGCTTAGATGCCTTAATGAGTTTTCAGGTATTTTGAATGTCTGGTGTGCTTAACAGGAAGCATGGTAGCGCAGCACTACAAAAGAGCATAAGGTCTCCATGCTACAGTGGGTGACACCACCAAGAGGTTCCTCGGTAAGGGTAATACCTCGGCTTCGTAAGCTATGTCACAGCCGCGTAGCACCACACATAGGCAGGTAGCCTAATGCTGTAGAATGAAGAGTGTAGGCAGCACTACAAAGAGGCCAGTGTCCTCATGTTACAATGGTGTGATACCACAGAGGTAAAAGATGTAAATCATCGGCTACGCGAGTCTTGTCACAGCGGCGTAACACCGCAATGAAGCGCAAGGCTTCGTGCTGGGTAGTTTGGCACTACAAAGAGGCTGGGACCTCATGCTACAGTGGCATGACACCACGATGAGGTGTAGCATCGGCTCTGGGCCATGTCATAGCGGAGTAGCACCACAAGGAAGCTCGAGGCTTCATGCCAAGGACTCCTTAAAAGAACTCACCTAGAGTGTATGGAAATTAGAGATATAGGCCGTCTCTTGAGAAAAAAATTGTAGATGCACAAAATACATACACCAAAATCAAGTGTGTACAGGGCCTTTAATGTGAAACCGAAAGCACAGCTGATGTCATTGTGTGAGTGAAAAGAATTGCAGCTATGGTGCAGAATTCAAGTCTTAGTCCATTCTTGTATCATACTGTTGTTCTACCCATGTGGAAAGATTCAAGTCGAAGCGACATCTATCATAATACATGATGGACAGTCATTGTAGGGAATGCTCAACCCATATATATATTGAGATATGTGGGAGATTATTGGTGTTTTTGCCTTTGGACCAGTAACGATAGTCCTACATTGGCTACACCACCAAGTGGGTATCTCAATATAATACTTTGTATGAGTTGAGGTGTGCACATGAGGTGTTGTGGAGCACATGGGTGCTATGTGGGGGCATTTTTCTAAGAGAAAAAAGGATTAACTCCTTATGAAAGTATTTATGCTTTTTGTCATGCTCTTGGATATTATTCCATAGAAGCTAAGTCCCAAAAGGGCTTAGCAACTCGGACTCGGGCTCAAGGGCGCAAAGTGATGCTTTGTTGGCGCACTTTGCACTTAGCACGTCAGCATCGTCGTAAGGCGCTCGTGCGCTCGTTTTATGCGAAAGTTTTATGCTCGGGTTGCATGCGCGTGTTGCATACGCGTGTTCATGAGCGGGCGCTGAGCGGGTGCTGAACAGGCGTTGGACGGGCGCTGAGCGGGTGCTGAACGGGCGATGAGTGGGTTATGCATTGGGTTGTGATTGTGGGATATCAATTTTGTATATTGACTTTTTAGTCTTACATCGGAAAGAAGAGGAGGATGGGCTTTCATCCTTCCCTATATAAAGAGTCATCTAGCCTCCTTTTGAGACAGACCAAAAAGTTGAGAAAGATGAGTCAATAGTTGCATGTTAACAAGTTGTTGATTTACATATAAAGAGTCATCAAGGGGTGCATGTATATATCCCAAAATCGAGCATATAGTTCTGTCGTTTGGAAGAGAAACAATAGTTGCATGTTAACAAGTTGTTGATTTACCTATACGATTGAAGGACTTTCAGACCTTGCATATTGTGAATTCTCACGTAACTTATTTTATAGTTTATTCTTGAACATTAGCAACTCTTGACAAGGTTATATCAGTCTGAAATCACACGCTAACAACTTGCAATGCAACCCTAGAGGTTTGGTACAACAGCATTACAACCACTAATTAACCACTGTGTGTCCTGAAGTAGAACTGCTACTAACCAGTAGATACAAATGGCATAAATTTGGAGATGCGACTTTGAGCCCAGAACCGGAGCTGAGCTGCTCCATGAAAGAAAAAGAAAAAAGACTCGGACGTGGACCAATAATACATTTTTTTATTTTTTTACTTTTGGCACAGATTTTCCAGTTCCTGTGCTTTCTGCAACTCCGACCTTTCCGCTTGTGTCCCACGGTACATAGACCAATAATACAGCGGATACAAACATTCTAGAAGATATTCTATGCCAGGTGAGTCAAATAAGTGGGAAATATCTCCTATGTCAGGTTCGAGAATATTGAGCAGGCCAGATGATTACTAGTGACAGAGGTCTTCGTTTGCAGAATTTTATGGTGTAGGTACTGACTTGATTAGTTGGATTTTTTTTTTCCACAACCGTAACCCTACTAGTTCCTTCTCAGAAGGAAACAAAGGCTTGGTGGTGTGCTATCAGGGGTCCTCAAGCACATAAATCTCAAATCCACGAGAAAAATTAGTCACCTAACGCATAAATTAACTCAAGTAAGGAGATGAAGTGACATACTATGAAGAAAACGATGCAATGTAGACTAATATGGACCTGCTATGCTATAAGGTCTCCTAATATAATAGAATATGTTACAAGTCTTTGGTGAAGACTAATCTATGAATGAAAACGAACTGAAAGCAAAAAAAAAAAAAAAAAAACCTAGTAGGGGTGCATCAAAAAATATCAAGAAGGGGGTGCATCAAAGCAGATTAATCCATTTGACTGAAACTGTTTGAAAGCAACAGATTTGCTGAATATTTCTTGAATAAAGGAATAGTCTATTATGGTGCACAGAATTACCGTTGTTCAAAATAAAATTTAACCGTCTCAACTTTATAGAACTAGCAAGTCAAAAAAAGCTTCTAGAACCCTCTTGGAAGTCACCATCCTTCGTCAGACAAATTAAGCACTAACGAGCTGAACAATATCACTGGATTGTTACTTCTGCTGCAGTAAGGGATACTATTATTTTCTTTTCTCTTGTGAGCACTAAGTGCTGGAAGACACAATATATAGAGGAGCAATTCTTCCGGCAATGGTAATCACCTACTAACAACATGAGCGGAAGACCATGGAGTAACTTCTACAAACTGAGGCAATTACCAACAGTAACTCTCCGTAAATAGGACAATTACAAATTAAACAGCCAGCAAAATCACGACGCTGAGATAGAGTAGCAGTTCCATGACATTACCTAAATAGCTCCGCGGAACCAGCGGGAACCCGTCTGATGCGTACGTGAAAAGCCATGTCACTGCTTTGTACCCGATCCTAGCTCCAAAGAAATTTTCATAAAATAAGAGAGAAAATAAATGTTTGTTCTAGGATTTAAACCTTGTCCACTAGAAAAGATTCACCATACTAACCACTTGAACAAATCCATCTCACATGTATAAGACAATAAATAATTGCTCAAATATTAAAATTTATATACTTGGAATTCTGCCTCAAAATGAGATAGTGGCGATATGATAGTGGGACCATGTCAGTAATGATTAAATTCAAATAAACTCGATAGAAGGAAATGATTTAAATAGCCGATCATGTCATTTCTGCTCTTGATGGTTGGAGGCTGTTGGCTATTGTACATATTTAAAACATAACATGAGAGCGTTCTGAGATGGCTATCATCAGAAAGGGAAATAATAGGACATTTATCGGCAGTGCCATTCACTTTAGAGATTTTGAGACAATAGATAAGGAAAGAGTGTGAACCACAAGGTTTGGACTGGCGCCATCATAAGTTCACATTTGATACATGTAACCCTTACTTGAGAATCAAGATTTACTATTTGTATTACATATTAGGGCGACACTCTTCAGCAACTACTTCTCAACAGAATTGTTCTCTATCATACATATATGCTAGTAAATTCACATTTAACGCACGTAAATTAATTTTCTTCCGTCTGTTATTAATGTAAAATAGTTTAAATAGTTTAAATATATTTAAATTAAGATTTATTATATATATGTTTATATTTTAATTAGAATTTGTTATATATTTGATTATATTTTAATTATAATTCGTTATGGATATATTTTTAAGATATATTCTCACATAATTAAAAAATAAAAAATATAAATAAATTTAACTAATTTTTTAACTACTTAACATTATCTAATTATAAACAAACATCTGTTCTAACTCATGTGATTAATGTGGGAGGTATTCTCCCCGGTTGAGTGGGTTTGAATTCTTGGATTATTTTTTATAACAAATTTAATTTTTTTTAATAATTTTTACGTAATATTAATTTTTTTAAATAATTAATTGATGATATAAATACGACTTAGACGGCTTAATTTTGAGTCGTTTTCAAGCCCCCTTATATTAGTTGAGAAGAGATGTAGTGTTATTTATAATAATTAAAAAAATTCAACATTTTTTTAAATAATTAATTTATTATATACATACTACTTAGACAGCTTAATTTGACCCATTTTCAAGCCTCTCCTATATATACTAGTAACGTGCACGTGCATTACACGTGCGTAAAATAATTAGTAATAAATTCAATTATAAAATTATTATAAATACTATCGTTCCTAGGAATCGAACTAAAGCAACCAAGAAAAATACCTTCTATCGTAATCACTTGAGTTAGAATTGTTTAGTTATAAATAAATAATATTAGATAGTTAAATAATTAGTAATTTTTTAAAACAATAATTAGTGGAGTATTTACATATGGCTTAGACGGCTCAATTTTGAGCCGTTTCCTATATATATATATATATATATATATATATATATATATATATATATATATATATATATATATATATATATATATATATGTATATTGTAATTGATGTCTAGCCTAGCGGTTAAGACCGATGCAAACTACCCAGGAGGTTGCTTGTTCGAGCCTCTTGGGCGCCATTTAATTCCTCTTTGAGGGAATTAAGTGGTGGGTTGGTGGTGGGTGTTGTGTAGGTGCGGTGCCGTGCCGTGCGACTACGGTTGCGTGAGGCTTTCGGGCTGGATGGGGCCTTTGGGCTTGTGCTGCCTTCGGGCCGAGATGCCTTCGTACTGGGATGGGGGCCTTCGGGCTTGGGATTGTATATATCGACATTCGGGCTGGATTAGTTGTAAACCTTCGAGCTGAGTCGTAGCCTCTCGAAGGGTGTGTGAATGAAGCATTTGATCCCTGACGGTTCATGTGGAGAGGCTACACCCAAGTTGTTATTGGAAGACATTTGGAACTGGCCCACTTCATGCGCACAGGCAAGCCGGACGCATGGGTTAGTTCGATATAACTTTCCATCAGTAGCGCGCATAACAGTTAATGGCTCGCACTGACATATACTTCTTTGAACTAGCACACACTGGTGCATAGTACAAAGAGTCAAAGTTGTCCCCATCTCCAAGGTGTTGGCGCATGGGGTTGGTATCGTAGGAGATCCTGTCAAAGATAGATTCCTTCTTTCCGTCTTTGGCGCATGCTGGGGATCTCATGCGCTTGGAGTTTGGTGAGGCATGCTTCTTTTTCTGTTATCATGCCCTATCACGCCCCAGTCCCAAAATATCGAGGGACTGGACACGTGGCAATGGCCAGCAGCACGCACCGATGGATAACCCAATTTAATGGAGCCATCAGGACGTACTTAAGCTGTAACGAAGGTCTACTACAACAAATTACACTAATCTCATCCATAAAGATAAAGAAATAAACTGCATAATGAAATGAAAATAAGTAGCAACAAGAAGTCAGTCGGGAAAACAATCCGACTTATGTCTGAATACACTGGCTCAATAGGCCAGGAACAAAAGAGATAAACATAAAGTAAATACTGAGTACGGGATCAGGTACTCAGGAGAAGTCTTCGGCAGTCACCTCGTTTGCAATGTTCAGTTCTGCTCCAGCATCAAGTCCAGCAATAGCCTCAGCTCCTGTCCCGTATATCTCGGGGTACTGCTCCTCAGCTAAACCTGGGGACATCATCCATTCCCGGTCCTCAGTGGACATAGCAAGGCACAAAATAAAACAAGCCAAATAAATGCAGTGCAATTAAATAAATGAAACAACAAGGTAAACTATGTAACCATCTATGTGATATGCAAATGAGAGCAACACTAGTACTCAGGCTGAGACCGCTACAAGCTCTGTGTCGGGGAGCCGGTAGCAGTAATAACACGTAAAGGGTCTAGCTCTGCTGGAGAGTCTACAACCTCACAATAATAGTAGATATATATATATAACAGCCTGTAGCCTGTGTGTCTCTCCCCACCCAATGTAATCACGCAAACCATGACCATAACGTCTCATGTCCATGTCAGCGGGATTATAACTAATGCAACAAGTCATACTGTCTATAAATAAATATCTCTGTCAAGTCCTGCATCCTATCCAGAATCACCACGAATATCTCGGGAAGATTCTGTCCATGTATAGTGTCAAGTGTCCTGGGTTGTAGGGTACTTGATAGGTCAAGTACAAGATTAAAGGGTATCGTAAATCCATCTCTAAATGACGAACCCAACATCGCGTACGGTGTTGGCACCCGACTAGGATCGGACACTAGGTACGTCATACGTTTCCTAGGTTAAGCAGTTTAAACAAGTTTATATGAATTTACACAAGACATCCAGCAAAGTATTATTACAGAAAATATGAAGATAAAGACTGCAGGTTTGGCAAGGTACACTTGCCTGATGTTTGGATTCCACTTAGGTCCTGTTCTCGGAAATTTCCAGAGATGTCTTCGAAAGCTGAAATAAATAGTACCATCACGCCCAGAAGGTGTCAAATAGCTAGGAACGCCTATCCTTGGGTCCAATTTGGAGACAAGGGCAAAAAAACGGTAATTTCGGGCAAAACGGGGTCCACCGGTGGGCCCGCTTTGCACCGAAAAACGTGTCAGGGTCAACGGTCTCAAAATTCACCAAACTTAGTGTCAACAAGTCAGGAACGCTGATACGAACCCAACGGAACTTTCATATTTGAATTCCGATGAGCCGATCACAAAATCGCCCGTCGAGTGGGGCCTGTGGGGCCCACGACACGCGATTTCGTCAACGTTCTCAGAATCGAACCAAACTTGACCCACAGGACCAGCGTATCGCTACCAGTCCGATGGCGCAAGTTTCGTCTCGATCCGACGTGTGTGCACGAAGTTAGGGTGAATTGCAGAAAAGTCGGATACGGGGCGATGTCTGCGGATACGCATTAATTCTGGTGTGCACGCACACCCGAATCAGCTTCCGCGAAATTCCACACGTCCGTATTGACGACGCGCACGTATCTGTGAAGACCGCATGCGACCAAGTCGTCCCGTTTGGCGGGGCGTACTCAGTTCCGGGGTGAAACAGGGTCTGGTTTTTCCTGTTTTTGGATCGCGGTGTGCGATCACCACAGGACGCGATGCCCCGAGCGGTTTGTCCGGGCACCGAGAGGGTCATACAGGCTACGCGTTGCAATTTACGGAATCGAAATCCGAGCTACGAGCAAGAAGATACACGTACCTGAACGGGGTCGAAAAACAGGGTTCTCGTCGTGTCCGACACGTGTCGGACTCGGGGATCAACTTAGGGTTAGGGTTACCCAGGTGGGGCTGCGGCGGCTGAGGGGCGGCGCTGCGGTGGGGGAGGCCGGCCGGAGGGGGCTCGGGCGGCGCCGGCGAGGCTGGGCGGAGGTGGCGCAGGGGCCGGAGGCGGCCGGAGCAGCGGCGGGGTTCGCCTCTGGCTGCTGCTGCTGCTCGGCTGTCGTCGGGCCGGAGGCAGGCGGAGGAGGAGGAGAAGAGGAGGGGGCGGTGGAGGAGACGACGCTGGGGTGCTGCGGGTCCGGCGGCGGCGGCTGACGGTGGTGGAGCGAGGTGGCGGCGGAGTGGGGTCTGAGGCGGTAGGGGTCGACGGTCGGGGGGGGTATACATATAGGAGAGGGGCGAGGGAGAGGGGGCCGAGGGGGCGGAGGACGTGGGGCGACGTGGGCGGAGCTAGCGGAGTGGGAGGCGGGTCATGGCGGCCGAAAATTGCGGCGGGCGGCGGAGAAATCGGGGCTGCTTCGTGGGGGTGATGGGGGTAGCGGGTCGGGCGGCGGGTTCGGGTGTGGCCGACCCGACCCGATAGGAAACGGGCTGGGCCGGTGCGGGCTGGGCCGGTCTGCGGGCTGGGCCGAAAACAGTAAAAATAATAATAATAATAATAATAATAAAAATAATTAATTAATTAATTACCTTAAATAGTTTTTAGGCATTTAAAAATAGGTCTGAGGCCCAATAAAATCCAGAAAAATTATCCTAAGTCCGGTTTTCTATTTTACACCATAAAATCATATTTTCATTACATTTTAATATTAGTTATTAGCAATTAAAAATTATACAATCACCACAGCACCTATGTAAATTCCTGAAAATTGCAGAAAAATTCCCCAAAAATTGATTTTAAAAATCTGAAAATTTGAGGGTGATTACAATCTACCCCCCTTAAGAGGATTGCGTCCTCGCAATTGAAGGGTAAACTACAAAGGGCACGAACTACAGAAATAAAAAAATGCTTAGGTTTTACCTGCATCTGCAAATAAGTGTGGATAACGCTGGCGCATAATATCCTCTCATTCCCAGGTCGATTCGCCAGGAGAGTGCTGTTTCCAAGCTACCCGAACCAGTCTGATTGTCTGCCCTCGCAGGGTCTTTTCACTGGTGTCGAGTATACCCACTGGCTGCTCCTCGTATCTCAGGTTAGGGCCCACCGAAATCTCAGAATGATCAACTAAATGGCTTGGGTCAGTCACGTATCGCCTCAGCTGTGAGACGTGGAATACATCATGCACTCCCTCTAAGGATGGAGGTAATACAAGACGATAAGCCTCCTCGCTAATGCGCTCCAAGATATCAAATGGCCCAATATACCTTGGGCTTAACTTGCCTCTGCTGCCAAATCTGATAGTACCTCTAGTGGGCGAGATCCTCAAAAATACATGCTCTCCTTCCTTGAACTCCAGGGGACGTCTGTGCGCATCGGCCCAATGCTTCTGTCTATCCTGGGCTGCACGGAGATGATTCTGAATCTGCCTTACTTTATCCACTGTCTCCGTTACCAACTTTGGACCCAGTAATTGACGTTCGCCAACGTCACTCCAGCATATCGGCGATCTGTACTTCCTTCCGTACAATGCCTCGAAAGGTGCCATCTGTATGCTTGCCTGATAGCTGTTGTTGTAGGAGAACTCCACTAAGTGCAGATGATCTTCCCAAGATCCTCCAAAGTCTAGTATACATGATCGCAGCATATCTTCCAAGATCTGAATTGTGCGCTCTGATTGGCCATCTGTCTGAGGATGATAGGCAGTACTGAATTTAAGCCTGGTGCCGAGACTCTCTTGCATGCTTCGCCAGAAGTGAGATATAAATCTCGAGTCTCGATCTGATACAATACTAACCGGCACTCCATATAATTTTATGATTTGTCGCATATACATGTCGGCTAGTACTTCCGTGGATTGTCCGACTCTGAATGGCAAGAAGTGAGCCGACTTAGTGAGCCGATCCACGATAACCCATACCGCATCCTTTCCACTAGGGCTTCTTGGAAATCCAGTGACGAAGTCCATGGTAATATGCTCCCACTTCCATTTAGGTATGGGAAGTGGCTGCAACATACCTGCAGTCCTTTGGTGCTCGGCCTTCACCTGCTGGCAGACTAAACATTTTGCCACAAATCGGGCAATCTCCCTTTTCATTCCATGCCACCAGTAATATTGTCTTAAGTCCCGGTACATCTCGGTTCCTCCTGGATGAACAGAGTATATGGAGCTATGTGCTTCTGTCATCAATTCCTGCCTTAATTCTCCATTTGGAACATATAGGCGATTTCCGCACCTTAATGTCCCGTCCTCGTGGATGCGAAGTCCCGTCTGCATGCCTGCTTCTGTTCTCTCTTTCAGCCTTCGGAATCTAGCATCAGTAGGCAAAGCTTCTTTGATTCTCTCCACCAGCGATGACTTAACTTCAAGGTTAGATAGCAAGCCATTTTGTCCAGGTAAAACAACCTCTATCTGGAGATCTTGCAAGTCTTGTAATAGCTGAGGCTGCTCCGTTAAGAAATAAGCCGAGGGTTTTCTGCTGAGGGCGTCGGCTACAACATTTGCTTTCCCCGGGTGGTACTGCAGATCTATGTCAAAGTCCACCATCAACTCAAGCCAACGCCTTTGCCTCATGTTGAGCTCCTTCTGAGTATAAACATACTTCAAGCTCTTATGATCAGTGAATATTTCAACCTTCTCTCCATACAGATAATGCCTCCAGATCTTCAATGCAAAAATCACTGCAGCTAGCTCCAGGTCGTGCGTTGGGTAGTTCTTCTCGTGGACCTTCAACTGCCTCGATGCATAAGCTATAACCTTGCCATGTTGCATCAAGACACAACCTAGTCCACTACCGGACGCATCACTATAAACAACAAAACCTCCTAACCCTGAGGGAAGAGTCAAGACTGGTGCTGTTGTTAGACGCCTCTTCAATTCTTCAAAGGCATTCTGGCATTCTTCCGTCCATATGAACTCTTGATCCTTCCGTCTCAGCTTAGTCATCGGCTCTGCGATCCTTGAAAAATTTTCTACGAACCGCTGGTAATACCCAGCAAGTCCAAGAAAACTTCTCACTTCTGCAACAGAGGTAGGGGTAGGCCAGGTTTCTATAGCAGTGACCTTCTTTGGGTCCACAGACAGTCCTTCACTCGAGATAATATGTCCTAAGAATGGCACCTTGTCCATACATAACTCACATTTGCTGAGTTTGGCATATAGCTTCTCCCTTCTCAAAGTTTCTAGCACAATTCTGAGGTGTTCCTCGTGCTCTTCGTGGTCCTTGGAGTAGACTAGAATATCATCAATGAATACCACCACGAACTTATCCAAGTACTGATGGAAGAATCCGTTCATCAAACTCATAAATACAGCAGGTGCGTTGGTTAAACCAAACGGCATTACTAGGAACTCATAATGTCCATACTTAGTCCTGAAGGCCGTCTTTGGGATATCTTCCTTTTTCACCCTAATCTGGTGATAACCAGATCTAAGGTCAATCTTTGAGAATACCCTAACACCACTCAATTGGTCAAACAAGTCATCAATGCGCGGTAAGGGGTACCGGTTCTTAACAGTTACAGCATTAAGGGCTCGGTAGTCAATGCACAACCGCACAGTTCCGTCCTTCTTGGGTATAAAAAGTATAGGTGCTCCCCAAGGTGAAACACTAGGCCGGATGAATCCTTTCTCCAGAAGATCGTCAACTTGCGCTTTCAACTCCACTAACTCCTTAGGTGCTAGCCAATATACCGATGAAGTGATAGGTTCGGCTCCTGGAGTTAGATCTATTGTGAATTCTATCTCCCGATCAGGTGGTAAACCTGGAAGGTCGTCGGGAAATACATCCACAAATTCTGTTATGACTCTTGGGTAACCTGAATCCTCTTCTACAGTTAATACCCTAAGAGTTGGCTGGACCCCTTATTCTACAGCTACTCGAAGAAATTCAAACTCAGGAAGGCTAGGGGGTCTAAATATCACTTTTCCAAGCCGGCAATCCAGTGTCGCATGGTACTGACTTAACCAGTCCATACCAAGTACAACATCGTAATCAGGCATAGAAAAGATCAGGAATTGGGCTCGCATCTCTCGGCCACAGACTACTACCGAACATGATCTACATATATCACTAACCGGGATAATTCCACCTCCCGTTAGAATTCTCTTCATCTTCGAGAGAGGTGTGGTAGCTACTCTATGTGTGGCTACGAAGCTAGCAGCAATAAATGAATGCGAGGCTCCAGAATCAAATAATACTACAGCAGGAATTGAAGCTACTAATATGGTACCTGCTATCACTTCGCCTGCAGTAGCTTCCTCAGTGACTGCTAGTGCATATGCCTGACCTCGTCTCTGAGCGGGACCCCTTTGCTGACGAGCCTGCTGGAACAAAGCTGCCTGAGGTGGTAGTGGTGGCCTGGCTCCTCCAGGCCCTGTCTGTGTTGCTCCCCCAGCTGGAAGAGCTGGCCTAGGTGCAGGTGGAACTGGTTGATTCGGAACTCCCTCTCGACGTTCTGAGCAGTCCTTTGAGAAGTGTTGTCCGGATCCGCAAACCAGGCAGAGTCCCAGCTTGCGTCTATATTCTCTTTCAATATGTCCTACTTTGCCGCAGTAATGACAAGTAGGTAGGTTCTTTGATGCTGCTTTCTGAGGCAGGTTCTTCTGGGGCCGTTTAGCAGATTCCCCTGGTGATGACTTGGACGGTGCTGAGGAGAATGGACGTTTCAGGCTTGATTCCCTCCGAGTAACGCGCTCCATCCGACGTGCTGCAGCTAGGACGTCAGAGTAAGATGTGGGCGCGACCGATCCGATTAACTTCTGAAGCTCGAACCTGAGTCCATCAAAGAACTTCTCCGCCTTCTCTTCTTCAGTAGGAATTAGAGAAGGGGCAAAGCGGCTCAGGCGAATGAATTCGGCGTTGTATTCCTCCACCGTCATGTTGCCCTGGATCAGGCGGTTGAATCTGTCTCGGAGTTCTGACCGAGCCACAGCAGGGATGTATATTTCCTGGAAGAGTCTGGAGAACTCCTCCCAGGTGACCTGATCATATTCGAGCCTTCTTTCTTCGGACAGCCACCAATGATGCGCGTTGTCCGTCAGTTGCATCCTGACGGCAATCATCCACTTGTCCCTTGGAAGTTCAGCGGCCTCCAACTGATGCTGCGTGTTCGTAAGCCATTCATGAACTTCAGTTGGTCCTTCCTTGCCCGAGAAGGTACGGGGTTTGAGTTGGCGGAAATCTGTGATAGATCCCGTCGTTGGTCGCCTATTTGGTGGATTTGCATATTCCAATGCTGCGACTATGCTATTCCTTAGGTTCTCGGCCTCATGACATTGGGCCTCCTGTTGGATCTATTGTTGTGCCTGCATCATGGCGTAGAACATCTGGAACATTTGCTGTCCGTCCATTGCCTGCCATGGGGGGAAAGACAGGCATCATAGGAGGGAACTAGGGTGGAGGCGGGATGTCATCACGCCTGAACCTGGAACTTGGCTGGCCAGTTTGGTTGTTCTGAGAGGATTGTCCTCTGGTATCTGGCGTCGTTCCAGCTTCACAGGTAACCACCACTTCAGGCGGTGTACCCAAGGGATTCTCGTCACCACTTCTGGGATCCATTACTCTGCATAAAAAGAAAACAATGAGAACGCACAGAGGAATCAAATCAGGATGCAATTCAAGCAATTTAATTGAATTCGACATAGAGTCCAAAAACGATTCAATCAATGGATGAGATCCTATAACTTATCCTATCTTATTGCAGACCTGTTCGGTCCCTAAGTTGAAACCGAACAATTTAGTTTAGACCTGCATGGGCCACCACAAAAACTATGTCACGCCCCAGTCCCAAAATATCGAGGGACTGGACACGTGGCAATGGCCAGCAGCACGCACCGATGGATAACCCAATTTAATGGAGCCATCAGGGCGTACTTAAGCTGTAACGAAGGTCTACTACAACAAATCACACTAATCTCATCCATAAAGATAAAGAAATAAACTGCATAATGAAATGGAAATAGTAGCAACAACAAGTCAGTCGGGGAAACAATCCGACTTATGTCTGAATACACTGGCTCAATAGGCCAGGAACAAAAGAGATAAACATAAAGTAAATACTGAGTACGGGATCAGGTACTCAGGAGAAGTCTTCGGCAGTCACCTCGTCTGCAAGGTTCAGTTCTGCTCCAGTATCAAGTCCAGCAATAGCCTCAGCTTCTGTCCCGTATATCTCGGGGTACTGCTCCTCAGCTAAACCTGGGGACATCATCCATTCCAGGTCCTCAGTGGACATAGCAAGGCACAACATAAAACAAGCCAAATAAATACAGTACAATTAAATAAATGAAACAGCAGGGTAAACTATATAACCATCTATGTGATATGCAAATGAGAGCAACACTAGTACTCAGGTTGAGACCGCTACAAGCTCTGTGTCGGGGAGCCGGTAGCAGTAATAACACGTAAAGGGTCTAGCTCTGCTGGAGAGTCTACAACCTCACAATAATAGTAGATATATATATATAACAGCCTGTAGCCTGTGTATCTCTCCCCACCCAATGTAATCATGCAAACCATGACCATAACGTCTTATGTCCATGTCAGCGGGATTATAACTAATGCAACAAGTCATACAGTCTATAAATAAATATCTCTGTCAAGTCCTGCATCCTATACAGAATTACCACGAATATCTCGGGAAGATTCTGTCCATGTATAGTGTCAAGTGTCCTGGGTTGTAGGGTACTTGATAGGTCAAGTACAAGAGTAAAGGGTATCGTAAATCCATCTCTAAATGACGAACCCAACATCGCGTACGGTGTTGGCACCCGACTAGGATCGGACACTAGGTACGTCATACGTTTCCTAGGTTAAGCAGTTTAAACAAGTTTATATGAATTTACACAAGACATCCAGTAAAGTATTATTACAGGAAATATGAAGATAAAGACTGCAGGTTTGGCAAGGTGCACTTGCCTGATGTTTGGATTCCACTTGGGTCCTGTTCTCGAAAATTTCCAGAGATGTCTCCGAAAGCTGAAATAAATAGTACCATCATGCTCAAAAGGTGTCAAATAGCTAGGAACGCCTATCCTTGGGTCCAATTTGAAGACAAGGGCAAAAAAAGGTAATTTCGGGCCAAAACGGGGTCCACCGATGGGCCCACTTTGCACCGAAAAATGTGTCAGGGTCAACGGTCTCAAAATTCACCAAACTTATTGTCAATAAGTCAGGAACGCTGATACGAACCCAACGGAACTTTCATATTTGAATTCCGATGAGCCGATCACAAAATCGTCCGTCGAGTGGGGCCTGTGGGGCCCACGACACGCGATTTCGTCAACGTTCTCAGAATCGAACCAAACTTGACCCACAGGACCAGCGTATCGCTACGAGTCCGATGGCGCAAGTTTTGTCTCGATCCGACGTGTGTGCACGAAGTTAGGGTAAATTGCAGAAAAGTCGAATACGGGGCGATGTCCGCGAATACGCATTGATTCTGGTGTGCACGCACACCCGAATCAGATTCTGCGAAATCCCACACGTCCGTATTGACGACGCGCACGTATCTGTGAAGACCGCATTCGACCAAGTCGTTCCGTTTGGCGGAACGTACTCAGTTCCGGGGTGAAACAGGGTCTGGTTTTTCCTGTTTTTGGATCGCGGTGTGCGATCACCACAGGACGCGATGCCCCGAGCGGTTTGTCCGGGCACCAAGAGGGTCATACAGGCTACGCGTTGCAATTTACGGAATCGAAATCTGAGCTACGAGCAAGAAGATACACGTACCTGAACGGGATCGAAAAACAGGGTTCTCGTCGTGTCCGACACGTGTCGGACTCGGGGATCAACTTAGGGTTAGGGTTACCCAGGCGGGGCTGCGGCGGCTGAGGGGCGGCGCTGCGGTGGGGGAGGCCGGCCGGAGGGGGCTCGGGCGGTGCCGGCGAGGCTGGGCGGAGGCGGCGCAGGGGCCGGAGGCGGCCGGAGCAGCGGCGGGGTTCGCCTCTGGCTGCTGCTGCTGCTCGGCTGTCGTCGGGCCAGAGGCAGGCAGAGGAGGAGGAGAAGAGGAGGGGGCGGTGGAGGCGACGACGCTGGGGTGCTGCGGGTCCGGCGGCGGCGGCTGACGGTGGTGGAGCGAGGTGGCGGCGGAATGGGGTCTGAGGCGGTGGGGGTCGACGGCCGGGGGGGGTATATATATAGGAGAGGGGCGAGGGAGAGGGGGCCGAGGGGGTGGAGGACGTGGGGCGACGTGGGCGGGGCTAGCGGAGGGGGAGGCGGGTCGTGGCGGCCGGAAATCGCGGCGGGCGGCGGAGAAATCGGGGCTGCTTCGTGGGGGTGATGGGGGTAGCGGGTCGGGCGGCGAGTTCGGGTGTGGCCGACCCGACCCGACCCGATAGGAAACGGGCTGGGCCGGTCTGCGGGCTGGGCCGAAAACAGTAAAAATAATAATAATAATAATAATAATAATAATAATTAATTAATTAATTACCTTAAATAGTTTTTAGGCATTTAAAAATAGGTCTGAGGCTCAATAAAATCCAGAAAAATTACCCTAAGTCCGGTTTTCTATTTTACACCATAAAATCATATTTTCATTACATTTTAATATTAGTTATTAGCAAATAAAAATTATACAATCACCACAGCACCTATGTAAATTCCTGAAAATTGCAGAAAAAATCTCCAAAAATTGATTTTAAAAATCTGAAAATTTGAGGGTGATTACATGCCCCAGTCCCAAAATACGTAGGATTAGGAATACATAAGCATGCCCGCCGTATGTATATGGTAACTCTAATATATGAAAACCATAACAAATACGTACGATGTATTATGAATAATAATTCACAAGTGGTATATAATGTTACAAGTCACATGCAATACTAATCTCATCCACAAAACTAATAAAAATAAATAACCAAATATGGCAAATAGCCAAGTATGAAATAGTTGAGAAGACCAATGGTTGGGTGGAAACAAATCCACTACCAAACTAGAATATGAAAGAAAATGTAATAAGTACATCATCCAATGATCAGAGAGACTCGAAGGGAAGACCTGCTCGAAAGAAAATTTAGTAGCAAGTTATGATTCGTGCTCTTGCGAATAGCCATGATCGTCTACACCTGGCACTACCAAAATATGATGAAATAGCGACGTTTTTAGCAATGTCATCATAAAACGTCGCTAATATTAAAGACTTGAGCGACTCCAAAAATAAACATCGATATACGTCGTTGTTGGCGATACATAGCAACGTTTAGCTCCTGTACTTCAGTTTTTTAAAAGAATAGTCGCTATAAGCTTCTTTAAAGTCACTAAACGTCGCTGAATTTTTTGATTTAGTGACGTTTAGTGTAACCCCCTGATTTTTCAGAAATTTTTAATTTGGATTTTTCACAATTTTCTGTAATTTTCTAGGATTTTCAAGAATTTATTTTAGATTCAAATATAATTAAAAATATCCCAAACTTTCATTCTAGGTTTTAAATAATAAAATATATTTTCTAGAAGTTTTTGAGAATTTTCTGAGTATTTTTAGTATTTATTGGGAGTTATTTAGGCTAATAACTAATTTTTAGGACTTGTAGAATTTATGGTGCAAGCCCAGGAATATAGAATGGACCCATGTTATTTTCTAAGGTTTATAATATTATTATATATTTTCTGGAATTATTTCAGAATTTTTGGAATAATGTTAGTATTTATTTTTAGTTTTATGGCAAAACTAATTTTTAGAGCTTCTCCTAATTATAGTAGGAAATCTATGAATATAAAATTATCCCAAATATTTTTTTAGGATTTTTCGGTTCAAAATATATTTTCTGTAATTTTTCCAGATTTTTATGATTATTTTTAATGTTTATTTTGAGTTATTTAGATTTAAAATGACTTAAATAATATTCTGATAAAGGCAAATCAAAAATAAATAATATAAATAAAACCATCCAATCAGATTCTGACACATGTCAGCCTATAAATAACCATTCAGCCGTAGGAACATCTATATATATATATATATATATATAGAGAATAAGGGAGGTGAGATGGCACCTCACTCCCAAAACAAGGGTGGCGGTGACGTGGCACAATTCCAACCACACATTTCATAATTGGCAAATTGCACTTAACCCCCTCCCCTCGTTTGTGTGGTTGTGATTGTGCCACATCACCGCCACCCTTGTTTTGAGAGTGAGGTGCCACCTCACCTCCCTTATTCTATATAGATATATATATATATATATAATAACCCTAATTATCTCATTATTTTAGAGAGAGAGATTTGGGAGAATTGTCATCTAGGGTTTCTTCATCTTCCAAAAGCCATTGCGTATCGCTCCGGACTCCAAACGAGACCTAGTTTCTTGCGTTAGAAAGATATTGAGGTTAGCTTTCTGATTATATAAATTGTTTTTTCGAAATTATTAGTATTAAATTCTGGAAAATTCGTAGAGCACAGCATGTCCGAAAATAGACGTGTTTTGATGTTTTCGTAATTTTGGGAGAACCCGGAATCAGAATCATGAACCGTTTAAATTTTCGGAAAGCTAATATCGAGATTAACGACATATATTTTTCCCAGAATTTAATTCAAAGTATTTACATACTGTTAATTCTGTAGAACTTCTAGGTTAGAATTTAACCATCGGTGCACAATACAAAATTTGTATGTGCCATAATTTCTAAATAAATTTGAATTCGGATGAGCCGTAAATTCCAGTATGTTTTTGATGCTAAAATCTACAGGAAATCATGCATGAAAGTCGAGTTTGTGTCGGTTGACTTTTTGGTCAACAGATCGCCTCGATTTGCGTGCCATGAGTCTCGAGTTGATAAAATTTAGTTTCTTTGGACAAAATTTAGGAATTAACATAAAAACTAGAATAATAAGATTAAAATAGAATTTTAAAGTAATTATTCCAGAATTAAATAAATTAAAATAAATTATCTTTTGACGTGATAAATTTGTAATACATAGGCTATTTGGACTGTGACTTGGACTCTGATTCATACCAGCAACAGGACCCCAGGCAAGTGTATCTTGCCAAACTCTGTAGTATTATTATATATTTTCCTTGCTTCATTTATATTGCTGTGCATGCTTAACCTAGGACCGTGTGACTTACTTAGCGTCCGATTAATAGTCGGGTGCCAACACCGTACGCGGCGTTGTGTATTGTCATCTAGAGATGGACATTCGTGACACTTTATATTCTCATACTTGTCTTACCGAGTACACTATAACCCAGGATACTTGACACTATTCATGAGACAGAATCTTCCTGAGATATTCATGGTGATTCTGTATAGGATACATGTTACATGACTTAGACATTATATTCCTAGATCTCATTATGACTTACTGCATTAGTTATGATCCTGCGTGGCATGGACATGAGACGTCGTGGACATGAGACGTATGATTACATTGGGTGGGGAGAGACACACAGGCTACAGGTTGATATATATATTATGACGGCGTCTCAGTCTCTCTCTGAGCTAGACAGCTGCCGGTGTCTCAGTCTCTCGCTGAGCTAGACAACCATATGATATCACTACTACCGGCTCCCCGACACAGAGCTTGTAGTGGTTTCAGCCTAAGTTATAGTGCTGCTCTTATCTTGCATTTCACTTAGCTGGTTATATAGTTACACTATTGAGACACACAGGCTACAGGTTGACTATATTGTGCCGGCGTCTCAGTCTTTCGCTGAGATAGACGACCACATGATATCACTGCTACCGGCTCCCCGACACAGAGCTTGTAGTAGTCTCAGCCTGAGTACTAGAGATGTTCTCACCTGCATTACACATAGATGGTTACATATTTACCCTATTTATTCATTTATTCTATTTCACTGCATTGTTATGGCTTGTATTTTCTGTACCTTGCTATGTCCCCTGAGGATCTGGATATGAATTATGTCTCCAGGATTTGAGGACGAGATCTATCTCGAGGTATACGGGACCGCAGCAGGAGTTGATCCAGGAGCTGTACCGCCATCCGAGGACGAGGTGGTAGCCGAAGACTTTTTCTGAGCATCTATGTTCCATGCTCAGTATTTACTTTATTCTGTCATTTATATTTTGGTCTGTTGAACCATTATATCAGATATTTATCGGGTTGTTCCCCGAAGCACTTTGTTGAGACTAGCTGATAATTTACATTCCTTATTTATTCTGTGGATCATATTTTATATCTTGTGTGGATGAGATTAGTTGTGCCATGTTGTCGTAGACTTGATTTTACAGCTTAAGTATGCCCTGATGGATCCATTAAATTGGGTTTGTCCATCGGTGCGTACTGCTGGCCATTGCCACGTGTCTAGTCCCTCGGTATTTTGGGACTGGGGCATGACATGATTTTTGTGGTGGCCCATGTAGGTCTACGACTAAATTGTTCGGTTTCAACTTAGGGACCGAGCAAGCCTGCAAATAGGATTAGAGTATAGGATCTCATCCACAACTGACTATGACTTCTCATTCTCCTTTCAATCCATTTCGTTGAATAATTGTATCCTGCTTGATTCATGTGCCTTCTCATTAGTTCCTTAAAGTGTAGCCTTCTCCTAGAATATACCAGTCCCTGTTGATAGAATGATAAGTAGGGTAACCTTCCTATTAAGAGTACAGCTAGGATATTGACACACCCCTAAGTAGAACGCTTAATCAACCCTAGCGTCTCTCACCTATAAAATAATTTACCATTATTTCTTGTTATAGTCATGAATGACCTAAGAAGTAGTATAGGCACTGCTAAGAGCTAATTAGAGATTGGACCCTAATGTTGAACCCGGTCTTGAGGAACCAATAGAAATTCGAGATCGAATGTTAGGACTGAACCTAATGTGCATAGTGAGATAGTGTTAGGATATAGGTTCGTGTCGTAATATTAGCAGACAGTACCTTAGAAGGCCAAGAGCAATGTATAGAATATTTTTCTAATCATACCTCAAACCTAGCAACTAGCATACCACTTTCCCTTAGAAAATCATGATGCTATCTAGAGCCCCTATTCTAATTTCATATATTGCTCCTCTGCGACCATAGCGCTCGTTAGAGTGCGACGACTGATTACATTTCTTCTCTTCATCTTTCAACTCGTTCCAACTAACCCTTCTGATTATAGACCAAGTGATTTTATTCTATGCTAGGATATATATAGCTTGCTAGGATTAAAGCTGTAGTCTTGAATTTGAAAATTTTGTGCTTGGTAGTTAGAGTTCGATAAGTTTGAGTTAATCTTGTAGATTGTGACCCGATGATTACCCCTTAGTATTAAATCACGTAAATTGTACCCCCACCTCGATACAAGTTATATTTTCTTTCCCTTGAGACTAATAACCTTTCCATTCTCGCTATTGACACATGTTCTATGAGCACTATGTGTAAAACCCCTTCCTAGAAAATCGTATATACCTTTTTATTTATTAATTATTAATTAAACTGTAGTAATTAGCGCTAAATAGGAGAAATAGATTTTTATTAATTTTTATGTTAGGTGTTCGGGCACTTAGAGGACTTGTGGGACCATCAGGAATTTTTCGGAATTTATTCCATGTAGGAGACCCCTTGAGCTGTTGCTAGCCTAACGATGTGCAATACCCTAATCTATAAATTTTCTTGTGTGTGAATATATATATATAAAAAAAGAAAAGAAAGTATAAGAATTAATTTAATAAGAGTTAATAATAATAATAATAATAATAATAATAATAATACTACAAACCATTCTGACTATTATCCTTTCTTAGCATACTTTGCTTAGCCTCAGCCAACTTGCTGAGAGAAAGCCCGCCCATAATCCCTTAGCACCCGCAGCAACTTGACATATGCAGACCCGCCCCTTTGATTCCTTCAGCGGCTTCACCCGCGGACCGCTCTTCCTCCCTCTCTCTTTCCTATATTATATAATATATATATATATATATATATATATATATATATATATATATATATATATATATATATATATATATATATAGTTAGCTCCCAAAAATCCTAATCTAAATTTCCAGACCTCCTCTTCCCATCTAGAGCCGTCACCGCAGCCAGAGAAGCCCCGCCAAGCCATCCAACCATCCCGTCGACGCCGACCTCGCGAACTGCAGTTTCCCACTCGAGGTACCTTCGCTCCGGCGTGATTTCCCGTCGACTCGCTCGACCAAACGCTATTCCGTCTTCATAGGTATGATCATCCCTTAACCCTCTCAAATATTTGTTTTATAGCCAACCTCGGAAAACGTGTGCCCCTAAGTGAAAAATAGCGTCCAAAGTGGACGGACATACCCAATTCTGGAATCACAGAAAACTGCGGTGACCACCCCTATTGTCGAGTTCGTATCTCCCACCACAGAGATCCGAATTCGGTGATTCTTTTTGATACCTGTAGAATTCTTGACCTAGTTTATTTTCTGTAAAATAACCCTATGCTATTAGTTGCTGTGGACATAATGATATTCGTCACAAAACTGCGCGCACCCACTTTTTCCATATTTCCAAAAGTTGGAAAACGGAGCGCGCCCCGCCAAACGGGACCGACCCGCCGTGTGCCAAGTATATCGAATGGTACATGTAGCATAACCGGACACGTGAAAATTCGTGGGGACTGATTCGGACGTGTGTGCGCGCCGGAATCAGGTCGTATCCGCGGACACATCTCGTGTCGCAACTTTTGTGGCACTCGCGCGTATTTTGTGCATGCTTGTCAGATTGCGACGAAACTTGTATGTTTTTATTTATGTAAAATGTTTTTAATTGTTATATATTTTTAATTGTTATATAAAATGCTCGCGACGGTGACGTCGCGATATATTTTTATTTATGTATTTGCATTGACCTGTTTATGAGACTACCCCATTATCATGTAGCATCATTAGGATCATTTGACTGTGACACATATTTTTACACGAGTTGTGAGTCTCATATAGATCATGGACGCACGTATTGACTGATCATCGGTACGTGTGGGACGTGCGTTAGGAATAACTGCTGTTAGAAACTTTGCATGCTAGAAGACTTAGCAGTTATTAGAGGTCTATGGACATAGCCTATTGTAGTACGGTGGTCCCATCCTTGTCCTTGTTTGGTTGCAGGATTGGGCTAGGGTACTAAGGATAGGCTATGGACCAAATCGTGTCATGGATGTGACATGCTTAGAGCATTGGGTGGGGAGAACAACAAGTAAGGCATTTGGGCTCCTTTGCACTTTCCTTGTGTAACCCGTACGCTCCGCCGGAGATACGCGGTCATGATGACCCCTATATATTATCATGGCGGGCCTCCGGTGTTCGAAAGATGCCGTGCCTTTGTAGGCTCCTGGATCTCCAAGAGAACTATGCCAATCCCATTTATGGCCAGATAGCCCACTTGTTAGAAAGTTGTTCTTAACTGCATTCACTTTAGACGGTTAGGCGACCCTTTGGATATTTATTTCAGTACTTTATTGGCATGTGTTTAAGTATCTTGTTATGTCCCTCTGAGGACCTGGTCCGCTGCCAGGTGTACCTGTTCTTGAGTATTTGCAGGAGCACAGATTTGGAAGGATATAGACGCTCCGTGGATGTCTTCTCTTCGAGCCTTGATTGGTAGCTGGTACTTATATTGTTTGAGTGAGTTGTACTTATATTGTATTTACTTTTCCATTCGAGTTGGTAGTGGATTTGTTTCCATCCAACTATTATCTTTAGATCCTTTTTATTGAGATCTAGTTTCATAGATACTGGTTATTTATTTCTATATAATTTTGGTGGATGAGATTTAGATTTTCCCCTGTGACTTGTATTACATTTTTATCACTTGTGGATTTGATATTCATAATTCAGCGTACATATGGATTTGGTTTCCATATATTGGAGTTGCCATATCCATGCGGCTGGCATGCTTACGTGTCCTAGTCCTACATATTTTTGGGACTGGGGCGTGACATGTTTTTGTGGTGGCCCATGCAGGTCAAGAGCATATTGTCTCGGTTACGTTACTGTACCGAACAAGCCTGCACCTAGGACTAGAATATAGGATCTCATCCATAATTGACCATGATTCATCTTCCTCCTCTCTATTCTATTCGAATAATTGCATCATGCTTGATTCATGTACTTCCCTAATAGTTCTTTGAGTATAGCCTTCTGCTAGAATATAGGAACCCCTATTATTAGGATGATAATTATGGTAGCACACCTATTAAGAATACAACGAGGATATAGACACACCACTAAGTTTAGAATATCTAGTGAACCCTAGAACTCCTCATCTTTAGATTGGTATACCATTACCCCTTGATGTATTAAGAAGACTTGAGTAGTATAGACACTACTAGAGATAGTTAGAAGTTTTACCATAATGTTTGACCCTAGTATTGAGGAACCAATGGAGAACCAATATTGAACATTAGGACTGAACCTAACCTTCATAACTGGATAGTATTAGAGAACTATAAAACTTATGTCATTGTCTTATTATTAGTAGACAAGTACCCTAGAAAGCCAAGAGCAATGCATAGAATATTTCCCTAATCATACCTCAAACATAGTAGCTAGCGTACCACTTCCCTTTAGAAACCATGATGCTATCTATAGGCCCTATTTTAAATTTTACATCTTGTTTCTCTGAAACCCTAGCGCTCACCACTCGCGCGACGACTAAATTATGATCTTCTTTTCTCCATCTTTCAATTCATGCCAATCTGAAGCTTCTGATTTTAGACCATGCAATTGTATTCTATGATAGGATATATGGTTTGCTAAAGTGATAGTTGTAATCTTGAATTTTGAATTTTGAATTGTGTGCCTTGTAGTTAGAATCTGTTAGTTAAATTGTTCAATTAGATTGTGATGATTACCCCTAGTTGTAGACCACGTAATTTGTACCCTCACCTCGATACACGTTAGACCCCTCCCCTTTAACGGCCAGTAACTCTTCTATCCTTACCATTGACACCTGCTTGTAAGTGCTATGACTAAGACTTAGGATGACCATTACCTACATAAAAAGGATACCCTAATCAATACCAAGATTTTTCCTCATATACCCTAATAAAGAGTTTCTGTTTTATTTATATGTGCAAGATTATTTTGTAGGACCCTCTTAAGACTGTCACAGTATTAGTTTAATTATTATAAGTTGGGTAGTATGCCTCACAACCTAGTATCATATAGTCCACTTGACCCATCGAGGTAGTATAACTAAATGATATTAATTTTATGCTAGCACTAGACGACAATGTTTATTCAGACGGTGGAATTTAGAGGCCCATGCCCTATTTGGTTGACTAGCGACTTAGACAAGGAGGTTGTATGATAACCGTAGAGATTGTAGAATCTTTGTTATTATTGCTTATTTTGTTTTGTTTTTTTTTGTAAACCTGAATTAATTTGTACCTCCTTTCATCATCATCTAGCGTACTTATATTGCTGTACCACCTTGACTTATGCTGCTATTTTATAGCCTAGTTTTTGCAAGCTTATTCCTCATCAAGCTTGTTCATAACATATATATTAGTGGGTCGACACACTAATACATTTCAGAATCAGTGTGTTAAGGTCTGGCCAACCTTAGTGCGCTTGATTCACCCTTCGTAACGCTACTTTACGTGGATTGAGATATGTAGTGATTAGTAGACGGATATACTTGCCCCTAGACATGTCTGACACATCGTATCGGTTATATAACTGTACTGATACGCGCATGTAAATAGAAAGTTACCAAAAATAGGATTTCAATCCACGACTGTCCTGACAACTCTTTTTTCGAATTCCTTAATCTCTTTGAACCTCGTAATCGTATTCTGTCACCTTCACCTTGAATTCTTTATTATTGCTCTCCGTCTTCCCCTATTTCGGAAAGACGAAACCTCGTGCTGGTATAAGTTGACACTGATAGTACTAGATATACCCCATAAGGCTAATCACATGACTTAGTGACACTTTTTTTTATAATTGATTAAGGGTATATCATAGGTGATATGTTTGGTGTTAAAACTTTGATAATTGAATAGCATAAGTAATTAAATTAAGGAATATTTTCTTAAGGTATATAGCCTTATGTGATAGAGGGGTAAATTTTAAGTTGGGTAGTAGTGCATTGTCAACTTGAGAGGAATTTCTTTTAGACTATGATCGAGTAAGACTAGATTTGGAGAGGTTCAAGCCATAGTAATTTTGAGAAATTTAGAAGGATGACTAAGATGATGAGGATCAATGAATTGATATTGAGGACCCAATATTTATACCTTAAGTGCATAAGTTAAATTTTTGATCAATGAAGGTAGAATCACCAATTTGAATTTAGAGGATAAATATATAATTTCAGACTTGAATATTGGTGGACTGCATTTAAATTTTTTTTTTTCAATTTGGTGATTTGAATTAAGAATTAAAATTTTGGGTTGGACGACCTATTTGAAATAATGAGGATGTGAATGGAATTTAAAGAGTTGAGGCATACAAAATTTTATAAGTGAAAATGGAAATATATTAGACTCAAACCACTTCTAAGGGAGATTATGATAGTTAGAGATCGTGAGGTAAAAGTTATATGCGTATGTAAATCTTGGAGATGTTATGTGGATATAGATAATTTGAAACAAGGGGAGAAGAGATAACCATAGGTTAAATTTGGATTGGAGCAGTGGTCAGCTTAACCTAGAAGTGACTGCAATGGATATGATTAGGATTTTAGTTATCGCAAGAAGATTGCGACTGACTTGCCTTATGGTACATAAAGGATTAACCGATTCTGCCTTATTTCAATTTTGAGGACGACATTGTCTTATGTTGGCTGAATTGTGAACCCCTCACCCAAAATTTGACCTACTCGGCTTAGGTAGTGAGACTGAGGCTAGCACGAATCCACTTAGAAATAGAACATGACATTTTCATTTAGTTTTACAATATGGTATCCCTTGGCTTGCCTTACCATTGCTTCGATAATTGGAGCACTTTCCTAGTCACTGCCCTCCTACAAATTTCACACCCTTATCCTAGACATGCCCATCATCCAATTCTCATCTTTGTGCAATTTTCCAATTGTTGGACGCTTTTATGCAAAAGAGCATTTATGTATCCACACCATTGGACATGACACATGAAGAAACCTATTTTTCGCTCATATGGATTTTTCCATGATTTTTTTTTCGGGATGTACAACGTGCAACATCGCCCACCCCTTTAAACCTAGTCTTGCATTTTAAATAATGCAAATCTTATACCATCATTGCATTCTATCGTGGCTTAATTTTAATTTCGAGGACAAAATTTTTATAAGTTGGGTAGAATGTAAAACCCCTTCCTAGAAAATCGTATATACCTTTTTATTTATTAATTATTAATTAAACTGTAGTAATTAGCGCTAAATAGGAGAAATAGATTTTTATTAATTTTTATGTTAGGTGTTCGGGCACTTAGAGGACTTGTGGGACCATCAGGAATTTTTCGGAATTTATTCCATGTAGGAGACCCCTTGAGCTGTTGCTAGCCTAACGATGTGCAATACCCTAATCTATAAATTTTCTTGTGTGTGAATATATATATATATATATATATATATATATATATATATATATATATATACAAATATATATATGTGTACATATATATTTAAAAAAAAGAAAAGAAGGTATAAGAATTAATTTAATAAGAGTTAATAATAATAATAATAATATAATAATACTACAAACCATTCTGACTATTATCCTTTCTTAGCATACTTTGCTTAGACTCAGCCAACTTGCTGAGAGAAAGCCCGCCCATAATCCCTTAGCACCCGCAGCAACTTGACATATGCAGACCCGCCCCTTTGATTCCTTCAGCGGCTTCACCCGCGGACCGCTCCTCCTCCCTCTCTCTTTCCTATATTATATAATATATATATATATATAGTTAGCTCCCAAAAACCCTAATCTAAATTTCCAGACCTCCTCTTCCCATCTAGAGCCGTCACCGCAGCCAGAGAAGCCCCGCCAAGCCATCCAACCATCCCGTCGACGCCGACCTCGCGAACTGCAGTTTCCCACTCGAGGCACCTTCGCTCCGGCGTGATTTTCCGTCGACTCGCTCGACCAAACGCTATTCCGTCTTCATAGGTATGATCATCCCTTAATCCTCTCCAATTTTTGTTTTATAGCCAATCTCGGAAAACGTGTGCCCCTAAGTGAAAAATAGCGTCCAAAGTGGACGGACAGACCCAATTCTGGAATCGCAGAAAACTGCGGTGACCACCCCTATTGCCGAGTTCGTATCTCCCACCACAGAGATCCGAATTTGGTGATTCTTTTTGATACCTGTAGAATTCTTGACCTAGTTTATTTTCTGTAAAATAACCCTATGCTATTAGTTGCTGTGGACATAATGATATTCGTCACAAAACTGCGCGCACCCACTTTTTCTAGATTTTCAAAAGTTGGAAAACGGAGCGCGCCCCGCCAAACGGGACCAATCCGCCATGTGCCAAGTATACCGAATGGTACACGCAGCATAACCAGACACGTGAAAATTCGTGAGGACTGATTCGGACGCGTGTGCGCGCCGGAATCAGGCCGTATCCGCGGACAGATCTCGTGTCGCAACTTTTGTGGAATCGCGCATATTTTGTGCACGCTTGTCAGATTGCGACGAAACTTGTGCCACTGGACTCGTGGTAACGCGCTGGCCCTGTGACCCAATTTTCACGCATTTTTGAGATGGTTGACCAGATCGCCAATTGGCGGGTCCCACAGTTGACTTTTTGGACAAAATTCTGTTCGGCCCATCGGAATCCACATTTGGACATACCGTTGGGTTCGTATTGACATCTAGAGTTGTTTGACCCATAGTTTGTCCCATTTAGAGACTGTTACCCTCGGCATACTTTTCGGTGCAAAGTGGACCCCACTTTTACCCGAAATTACCGTTTTACCCTGTGTCCAAATTGGACGAAAGGGATATGTTTTTTTAGCTATTTTGCTTATTTTGGGAACGTTGGTGATATTTATTTCAGCATCCGGAGACATTTGTTCTGAGACCATAGCTTCTGGTCCTGTGTATTGGACATCTGGACGTGATATTTTGCAGTTTCTTGCCAGGCAAGTATACATTGCCATTGTACTGTTATTTTTATTCCATATGTTGCACGCATCTTTATTTTCTGTCTTTAGTTCATATATTTTTAATTGTTATATAAAATGCTCGCGACGGTGACGTCGCGATATGTTTTTATTTATGTATTTGCATTGACCTGTTTATGAGACTACCCCATTATCATGTAGCATCATTAGGATCATTTGACTGTGACACATAATTTTACACGAGTTGTGAGTCTCATATAGATCACGGACGCACGTATTGACTGATCATCGGTACGTGTGGGACGTGCGTTAGGAATAACTGCTGTTAGAAACTTTGCATGCTAGAAGACTTAGCAGTTATTAGAGGTCTATGGACATAGCCTATTGTAGTACGGTGGTCCCATCCTTGTCCTTGTTTGGTTGCAGGATTGGGCTAGGGTACTAAGGATAGACTATGGACCAAATCGTGTCATGGATGTGACATGCTTAGAGCATTGGGTGGGGAGAACAACAAGTAAGGCATTTGGGCTCCTTTGCACTTTCCTTGTGTAACCCGTACGCTCCGTCGGAGATACGCGGTCATGATGACCCCTATATATTATCATGGCGGGCCTCCGGTGTTCGAAAGACGCCGTGCCTTTATAGGCCCCTGGATCTCCAAGAGAACTATGCCAATCCCATTTATGGCCAGATAGCCCACTTGTTAGAAAGTTGTTCTTAACTGCATTCACTTTAGACGGTTAGGCGACCCTTTGGATATTTATTTCAGTACTTTATTGGCATGCGTTTAAGTATCTTGTTATGTCCCTCTGAGGACCTGGTCCGCTGCCAGGTGTACCTGTTCTTGAGTATTTGCAGGAGCACAGATTTGGAAGGATATAGACGCTCCGTGGATGTCTTCTCTTCGAGCCTTGATTGGTAGCTGGTACTTATATTGTTTGAGTGAGTTGTACTTATATTGTATTTACTTTTCCATTCGAGTTGGTAGTGGATTTATTTCCATCCAACTATTATCTTTAGATCCTTTTTATTGAGATCTAGTTTCATAGATACTGGTTATTTATTTCTATATAATTTTGGTGGATGAGATTTAGATTTTCCCCTGTGACTTGTATTACATTTTTACCACTTGTGGATTTGATATTCATAATTCAGCGTACGTATGGATTTGGTTTCCATATATTGGAGTTGCCATATCCATGCGGCTGGCATGCTTACGTGTTCTAGTCCTACATATTTTTGGGACTGGGGCGTGACACTATGATTAAGACTTAAGGTGACCCTTACCTATATAATGCAATAGGAGACCCTAATAAGTACCAAGATCTTTCCTCATATACCCTAATAAGAGTTTCTATTCTATTTTACATATGCAAGGTTATTTGCAGGATCCTCTTAAGACTGTCACAGTAGTAGTTTAATTCTTATAAGTTGGGTAGTATGCTTCACAACCTAGTACCACATAGTCCACTTGACCCATCGAGATAGTGTAATTGAATGACATTAATTGTATGCTAGCATAAGACGATAGTGTTTATTCAGACAATAGAATTTAGAGGTCCTTGCCCTGTTTGGTCGACTAGCGACTTAGACAAGGAAGTTGTATGATAACTATAGAGATTGTATAGTCTTAACTTCTTGTGGACTCGAAATATGCTGTGACTTATTTCATCATGATCTAGCGCATTTATATTTCACAACTACCTTGACTTATGCTGCTATTTTATAGCCTAGTTTTGCAAGCTTATTCTTTATCGAGCTTGTTCATGACAAACGTATTATTGGGGAGGCCCACAATAATACATTTCAGAATCAGTGTATTAAGGTCTAGCTAACCTTAGTGTGCTTGATTCGCCCTTCGTAACGCTACTTGACGTGGATTGAGATATGTAGTGATTAGTAGACGAATATACTTGCTCTAGACATGTCTGACATATCGTATCGGTTACATAATTATGCTAATACGAGCGGTCGAACAAAGGATTACCAAAATAGGATTTCAATCCATAACAGCTTTGACAATTCCCATTTGAATTCTTTAAACGCCTTGATCCCGATACTTCTATTCTATTACGCTGCCCTTGAACTCTTTATTATTGGCCACCGTCTTCCCTTATTTCGAAAAGACGAAACCTCGTGCTTGGTAAAGTTTGATACGCAGAGAGTACTGGATATACCCCATAGGCCGATCACATATTTGAGGATTATTCTTCCGTAATTAGGGACATACCATCTATGATATAATCGACATTGAAGTTTTGAGGATTGAATTACATGAGTAAATAAATTAAGGAATATTTTCTTAAAGTATATAGCCTTATGTGATAGATGGGTAAATTCTAAGTTGGGTAGTAGTGCATTATCAACTCGAGGGGAATTTTTTTTAGATTGTGATCGAGTAAGATTAAATTGGGAGAGGTTTAAGCCATTTTAATTTTGAGAATTTTAGAAGAATGACTAAGATGATAAGGATTAATGGATTGATATTGAGGACCCGATATTTATACCTTAAGTACATGATTTAAACAATGAAGGTAAAATCATCAACTTGAAATTTAGAGGATAAGAAGATGGAATTTCAGACTTGAACAATGGTGGATTGCATTTAAATTATTTTTTCAAGTTGATGATTTGAGTTAAAATAAAAACTTGATGGTTGGACTACCTATTTGAAATATTAAGGATGTAAATAGAATTTAAGAAGTTGAAGCATACAAAAATTTATAAGTGAAAATATGAATAATAATGGACTTGAATTACTTCTAGAGGAGATTATAATAATTGGAGATCGTGAGGTAAAATTGATATGCGTATTTAAATCTTGAAGGTGATATATGGATTTAATTTAAATTTGGATATGGATAATTTAAAAAAGCGAGAAGAGATAACCATAGGTTGAATTTGATTGGATCAGTGGTCATCTTAACTTAGAAGTGATTGCAATGGATATGATTAGGATTTTAATTTTCGCAAAGAGATTGCGATTGACTTGCCTTATGTACACGAAGGATTAACAAATTATGCCTTATTTTAATTTTGAGGACGACATTGTCTTAAGTTGGCTGGATTGTGAAACCCCCTCACCTAAGAAGTAGACCTACTTGGCTTAGATAGTGAGACTGAGGCTAGCTCGAATTCACTTAGGAATAGAACACGACATTTTCCATTTAGTTTTACAACATGGTATCCCTCGGCGCGCCTTACCATTGCTTCGATAATTGGAGCACTTCCCTAGTCACTGCCTTCCTACAAATTCCACACCTTGTCCTAGACATGCCCATCCTCCAATTTCCATCTTTGTGCAATATTTCAATTGTTGGGCGCTTTTATGCAAAAGAGCATTTAGGTGTCCATACTATTGGACATGACACACGAAGAAACCTATTTTCACTCATGTGAATTTCTCCCATGATTTTCGGAATGTGCAACGTGCAACATCGTCCACTCCTTTAAACCTAGCCTTGCATTTTAACCAATGCAAATCTTAGACCATCCTTGACTTCTACCATGGCTTAATTTTAATTTCGATGACGAAATTTTTATAAGTTGGGTAGATTGTAACCCCCTGATTTTTCAGAAATTTTTAATTTGGATTTTTCACAATTTTCTATAATTTTCTAGGATTTTCAAGAATTTATTTTAGATTCAAATATAATTAAAAATATCCCAAACTTTTATTCTAGGTTTTAAATAATAAAATATATTTTCTAGAAGTTTTTGGGAATTTTTTGAGTATTTTTAGCATTTATTGGGGGTTATTTAGGCTAATAACTAATTTTTAGGACTTGTAGAATTTATGGTGCAAGCCCAGGAATATAGAATGGACCCACGTTATTTTTTAAAGTTCATAATATTATTATATATTTTTTGGAATTATTTCAGAATTTTTGGAATAATGTTAGTATTTATTTTTAGTTTTATGGCAAAACTAATTTTTAGAGCTTCTCCTAATTATAGTAGGAAATATATGAATATAAAATTATCCCAAATATTTTTCTAGGGTTTTTCGGTTCAAAATATATTTTTTGTAATTTTTTCAGATTTTTATGATTATTTTTAATGTTTATTTTGAGTTATTTAGATTTAAAATGACTTAAATAATATTTTGATAAAGGCAAATCAAAAATAAATAATATAAATAAAACCATCCAATCAGATTCTGACACATGTCAGCCTATAAATATTCATTTAGCCGCAGGTACATCTATATATATATATAATATAATAACCCTAATTATCTCATTATTTTAGAGAGAGAGAGAGAGAGATTTGGGAGAATTGTCATATAGGGTTTCTTCATCTTCCAGAAGCCATTGCGTATAGCTCCGGACTCCAAACGAGACCTAGTTTCTTGCGTTAGAAAGATATTGATGTTAGATTTCAGATTATATAAATTGTTTTTCCAAATTATTAGTATTAAATTCTGGAAAATTCGTAGAGCACAGCATGTCCGAAAATAGACGTATTTTGATGTTTTCGCAATTTTGGGAGAACCCGAAATCAGAATCATGAACCGTTTAAAGTTTCGGAAAGCTAATATCGATATAATCGACATATATTTTTCCCAGAATTTAATTCAAAGTATTTACATACTTTTAATTCTGTAGAACTTCTAGGTTAGAATTTAACCATCGGTGCACAATACAAAATTTGTATGGGCCATAATTTCCAAATGAATTTGAATTCGGACGAGCCATAAATTCTAGTATATTTTTTATGCTGAAATCTACAGGAAATCATGCATGAAAGTCGAGTTTGTGTCGGTTGACTTTTTGGTCAACAGATCGCCTCGATTTGCGTGCCATGAGTCTCGTGTTGATAAAATTTAGTTTCTTTGGACAAAATTTAGGAATTAACATAAAAATCAGAATAATAAGATTAAAATAGAATTTTAAAGTAATTATTTTAGAATTAAATAAATTAAAATAAATTATCTTTTGACGTGATAAATTTGTAATACATAGGCTATTTGGACTGTGACTTGGACTCTGATTCATACCAGCAATAGGACCCCAGGCAAGTGTACCTTGCCAAACTCTGCAGTATTATTATATATTTTCCTTGCTTTATTTATATTGATGTGCATGCTTAACCTAGGACCGTGTGACTTACTTAGCGTCCGATTAATAGTCGGGTGCCAACACCGTACGCGGCGTTGTGTATTGTCATCTAGAGATGGACATTCGTGACACTTTATATTCTCGTACTTGTCTTACCGAGTACACTATGACCCAGGACACTTGACACTATTCATGAGACAGAATCTTCCTGAGATATTCATGGTGATTCTGTATAGGATACATGTTACATGACTTAGACATTATATTCCTAGATCTCATTATGACTTACTGCATTAGTTATGATCCTGCATGGCATGGACATGAGACGTCGTGGACATGAGATGTATGATTACATTGGGTGGGGAGAGACACACAGGCTACAGGTTGATATATATATTATGACGGCGTCTCAGTCTCTCTCTGAGCTAGACAGCTGCCGTTGTCTCAGTCTCTCGCTGAGCTAGACAACTACATGATATCACTACTACCGGCTCCCCGACACAGAGCTTGTAGTGGTTTCAGCCTGAGTTCTAGTGCTGCTCTTATCTTGCATTTCACTTAGCTGTTTATATAGTTACACTATTGAGACACACATGCTACAGGTTGACTATATTGTGCCGGCGTCTCAGTCTTTCGCTGAGCTAGACGACCACATGATATCACTGCTACCGGCTCCCCGACACAGAGCTTATAGTAGTCTCAGCCTGAGTACTGGAGATGTTCTCACCTGCATTACACATAGATGGTTACATATTTACCCTATTTATTTATTTATTCTATTTCACTGCATTGTTATGGCTTGTATTTTTTGTACCTTGCTATGTCCCCTGAGGACCTGGATATGGATTATGTCCCCAGGATTTGAGGACGAGATCTATCTCGAGGTATACGGGACCGCAGCAGGAGTTGATCCAGGAGCTGTACCGCCATCCGAGGACGAGGTGGTAGCCGAAGACTTTTTCTGAGCATCTATGTTCCATGCTCAGTATTTACTTTATTCTGTCATTTATATTTTGGTCTGTTGAACCATTATATCAAATATTTATTGGATTGTTCCCCGAAGCACTTTGTTGAGACTAGCTGATGATTTATATTCCTTATTTATTCTGTGGATCATATTTTATATCTTGTGTGGATGAGATTAGTTGTTCCATGTTGTCGTAGACTTGATTTTACAGCTTAAGTATGCCCTGATGGATCCATTAAATTGGGTTTCTCCATCGGTGCGTACTGCTGGCCATTGCCACGTGTCTAGTCCCTCGGTATTTTGGGACTGGGGCTTGACATTTAGTGACGTATTTATCGATGTTGCTTTTTTCGATTTCTAGCGACGTTTTTAGCGACGTCGCTAACATCGCAAAATTTTTAATTAGCCATATTTAGCGACGTCTATTTATGACATCGATAAATTTTTTAATAAGCGACGTTTAGCGACGTCTATTGATGACGTCGCTAATTTTTTTAATATAGGGTACAAGATTTTATTTTCCCCAATTATGTCGAACTCCTTCCCAAAATTTTGAAAACCCCCCCTCTTTCCCCCCCCCCATCCGGCCTCATCCTCCTCCCACCATCCCTACCCCCCCCCCCACCGGCTCCCCCACAGTCCCCCTACTCCGGCTCCCCACCCCCCGAGCGCCCCCCCTCCCGCACGGCTCCTCCCTTTCGAAGTGGCTCCTCCCCTCCGACGACCTCGGGCTTCTCCTCCTCCTCCTCTAGGTAGACCCTAACCCTATCTCTCTCTCTCTCTCATATACACAGATGCAGACACGATATGACACTGATACAAACATGACACACACACACACACTGACACAGGACACTAACAAAGACATGACACACACACACACACTGACATGGGACACTGACACGGGATACGACACAAACACATACACTAACACGATATGTCACTGACACGACACATGATATGACACAGACCCTAACCCAAAGTCGAGACACGACACATACCCTAACCCTATCTGAGTTAATTAGACGCAGCCTTGGGTATCAAGTGAGGTGTTATACAGTGCACACTTGTGCACAATGTAGTGAGGGGGTGTGTGTATGGATATCTTGATGTCGCGGACACTAACCCTATCATAATCCTAACTCGGAGACACACACACATGCGGACACTAACCCAAACTCGAACACGTGGACATACTAACACGCATACACTGACCCTAACACGGATACGAACACATACACACATGTTTGTATCATGTCATCTCATGATACGTATGGTAAAATTGTAGGACACATGGATATGAAAGGTTAGGACACGATATTGAGGATAAGGTTGTAAGAATTTTATCGGACACGGACACACGCATACATGTCAAGTGTGGATATCCGGGAGTGTATCAGTGAGTGTCAACTATGTATCCTGGACCCAAAAAAATTGACACTGGATATCCTTGACTTGACTTTTCAATTAAAAAGTTATGGCCTAAACAAATGTCAAGTGTGGATATCCAGGGTACAGAGTTGACACTCACCGATACACTGCAATATAAGTATCCAGGATACAGAGTTGAACGAAGAATTATTAGTGCTAGAACTAGGTGTATTAGTGCATGTACTATATTCCTGAGTATTCTTATGTGTGTGTAGACGAGTAGGTGTATACACTACCAAATATTCACATGAGTATATACTTGAACGATGTCTATTCATCTTTGCAAGAGTATCTAGAAATGGATATGAATTACTATCTGCGTTATCGTTCGTGGATGTATAACCATCATCCTAAAGACATGTGCGGTGTGTAGGATGAATTCATAGAGGGTGTACAACAGTTCCTGCAGTTCGCCAAGGCGTTCCCTCAGTACATAGACGGTACCAAAATTAAGTTTCCGTGTGTGAGATATCGCAAGTTAAAATATTATCCAGAAGTGGAAGTCACATATCATTTGTACTCGAAGGATTTCATGCTGAATTACTATCAGTGGACCGTGCACGGAGAACTTGTGTCTTTAGTATTAGAGTCAGAGCCTTATATGGAGCTATATATGGATGTCCACGACCATGCTGCTTACGATGACGGGTGGGTGAATATAGTTTTTGATGCGGCGGGACCTAGTTTCGATCCAGACAATCATGATGCAGCTGAGGAGGCACCGAATGCCGATGCTACAAAGTTCATGGAGTTGCTGGAGAATGCAAGGACTCTATTATATTCTGGTTGTGAGGATCATTCACCATTGGAGGAGGTTACAAGATTGTTAAGCATCAAGTTCGATTTTAACATGTCACAAGAATGTATAACCGACTGATGGATTTGATTATAGAGATCTTGCCAGAGGGTGCAAAGTGTCACTACCACATTTTCTAGGAAAGGGTATTTTGGTAATTTCCTATTTAAATAAATATTGTGCATGGTAAATAATTATTTGTTGTATTATTTAATTGTTGTTAGTTATTATTTAATTATTTTAGACTTATTTTAGTGGACCCAACTAGTTTAGTTTGGACCCATGGACCAACATGAATTAATTAGTTAGACTTGGCCCATTTAGAAAGCCCATAGTTAAGGAGATGGATTAAATTAATTAAATGATTAGACTAGAAGCTTCCTTCCTTAATTATTTCTTCATGAGAGGCCCCAAGGGGTACATTGGACATTTTACAATTGCTTGGGGGAGGGGCTATGGCCGGCCTATTAAAGAGGGGGGGAAATTTCTCTCTCCTCTTATCTCATTCCAAATCTAGATCTAGAATTCTCCCACTACCAAATTCCCTCTATTCCCAATCCAATTCCCTACCAAATTCATTCCAAATTCTTCCCAATTCACCATTAGAGAAGGAGGAAGCAAGGATCTAGAAGAAGGAAGCAAGGATCTACAAAGAGGAGCAAGGATCTACAATTTGGAAGCAAGTTCATCTCAATTGGAGGTTTCATTGGGAATCCATCTCCCAATAGGTATAATTCAGATTTTCCCATTTAAATAGCTTCTAAATCTGGGATTTAATCATGTAAAATCAACCCATATGTATGTACTACCCATAGGACTTTGTTTTGTGTTCATAGGAGACCCATGGAGAAAGTTATGGTGCTTTTTGTGTCAATTTTGTTGGAATTCCGAATTTATATTTTGTTGTGTGTGTCAATTGATCCTATAGATCAATTGAACATGAGATTTGTGTTTGAGGTTAGTGTCGTGTCCATATTGGGATACTTGTGGTTCGTATCCCAACTATTTGGTGATACGTGTCATTTGGGGGTTTTCCTCCGACACGGGGCTTTGAACATGTCGTATTTTGACACGGACACATAGATCTACTTTTGACACTTTGATTTGTTCATAAATATTATTTGTGTTTTGTTTGTGTCCTTCGGGGTACAATTGGTTGTGTGTTGGACTCGTGTCACATGCGTATCCTAGATCTAGTGGGATACGGTGTGATACTCTCCAATTTAATGTGTTTATGTGAAGATCTAATTATGTATGGTTTAAATTCTTCATTTAAAATTAGTAAATATATATAGATATTATATATTTATTTTGTGTATTTATTATGGTAATTATTGTAGCATGGATCTATATTTTGTGTGTGCAAATAGTGTACAATATAATATGTAGCTTGCATGAAATATATATGTACTACTTGTTAATAATATAATTTGTACATAAAATGTTTTATAAAATATATTTGTATGTTTAATTGTGTAAATGTATTATTATAATTATTATGTACTTTTGTATATTAATGTATATATTTTAGATGTGCTTCTAAGCCATGTTAAAATATGTACATTAATACTTGGTTGTGTATTATAGCTTTTAAATATTTGTTTATATGTATAAGGTTATATATACATAAGTATTTATTTATAGTATTTATTTATTTATTGTTTTATATATTTAATATATTGATTTATATATATATTATATATATAGTATATATATATTAAATGTTTTAGCGACAGCATCTATTTATGACAGATTCTGTCATTAATAGCCTCGGGCAGCAGCAGCAGCCGCTGAAGCCATTAATGACAGATTCTGTCATTAAAAGCACAGCAGCGGCGGCGGGTTTTGAGCGGCAGTTTAATGACGGTCTTCTGTGACAGTTATTAACTGTCACTATTTAAGTGGCAGTGGATTTTAATTCACAGGGGTTTCTGCGACAGTTTTACAGTGACAGTCAAGACTGTCACTATAGGCTGTTTAATTTCAATTTTATTATTTAACTCCCTATTTTCAGTGACGCTTTGGCAGTTTTATTTATATTATATATATTATTGTTATATATATATGTATATATATATGTGTTTTGTGAGGTATAATAATTATTATAATATAGTATTTTAATTGTATGAATATTGGTTTGCATATATATTATTTATGATATATATTATTTGTATTATTAATATACTTTGTGTAAGATTCTTTTGGAATCTATTTTGATTCCTAAATTGTTGTAGTTTATTCTATATTATTTTTATAGATGATTTGTAAGGTTGACCTAGGTTTGACCATGTTTGACTTTAGTGGACTTTAGAGTTGACCATAGTTGACTTTTAACTTAGAATTGACTTATTGGCCTAGAAGTTGTCTAGTTTGACTTGTTATCTTTCCGGGACCTTGTTTTAATGTTGTATTCCATATCTAGGTCTTCCAGGCACCGAGTCAGACATTTGTGAGACTGTTCATTGGACTTCAGGCGAGTACATTCTCTGATAGTTTCTCATTTATGATATCCTCTATGTTCGTTGTATCTAGTGTAGATATACATGTTCTCTTGACACTATGGTTACACGGATTGGTATATCCGGATCTCGTCATGAGATGTTATTCCTTGGTATATGGTGTATATGGTGCAAGTATTGTTTCATTGGTTATCTTGTACATGTACAGACACCGATTCTCGGGGAGACTAGCTATCTTCTTGGGGAATCTAGTGCCATAACGTACCGTGGTTGGATCTATTATACCAGTCGGGGGTGGGGAGTATTTTAGTGTAGATATGTGATCATACCCTCCTTGTGCATGTCTTATTTCTTGTGAGTGTTGATCATACACCGCACGTATGATTAACCAGGCCATTATACTCTTGTGCAAGTTCCCAAGCCGATCACATGTTAAAGCTAGTACTCACACACTTAGTCATTAGTATTCTTGTTCCATCAGCATATTGTTCATTATTGTATTTTTTTTCCAGTATTTTCTTATTGTCTCTACATTCTTGTCTCTATTTATGCATCTTGTTTATCCACAGCTATTTACTGTTACATAGTTTTTATCATTGTTTGAGAACTGCTGTTAGGGTTGTACTCTGCTCCTTTCCTGACTGGATATATTTTTCCAGATGACACTGAGGAGTACCCTACCTATTATGGACCCCAGGATGTTGTGGGTTTAGATTCTGAGACCCTGGCTCAAGAGGGACTTATCCCAACTGAGACAGTTGACCCCGGGAGTTGTAGCTTTATAGTTTTGTAGTATTCTTTTGTACTGGATTTGTCTCCAGCATATTTCTGTATTTTTCTCCAGACTCATTGATGTATTATTTTAGACTCATGAGTTGTATTGTGACTATTCTATTCTTATCTGATTCGTGTTCATTCTATCTTAGTTCTGTGATTGAGTACACTATCTTTTGGTGGTTCATTATATTAGATAGACTTTCTAGACAGCGTTCTACCGCCGATTCTGCGGCGTAGGCTGGGCGTTGTTTCCGACTAGTACCCTTACCCCGGGTGCGGGTCGTGACACGTTTTTGGTGGTGGCCCATGCAGGTCTAGCTTCACAAGTATGTGATGTCGTGGTAGTGCGACAACTTAGTTGTACTACTGCGAGCCTGCGATAGGATATAGGATATAGGCTGAGATACTCAATCACATCTAGGAAAATTCTTTTGATTCAACTATTCTCCTTTGACATTGATACTTGATCCCTTAAACTGTCCTTTCCTTGATATCTTACATCTTGTGCCATATTGATTCTTTCTTTCGCTTTGTCTCAGGATGCCGCCTAAGACTAGATCACAGCAAGGGAGAGCAGTTTCTGAGAGGTCTGCGACATCCCGAGGGCCTGCACCAGTCACTTCTCCGGTGATTGGAGTGTCAGCTGCTTTCGGAGGTCCACCACCCACTCAGAGGACTGTGCCAGCTGTATCTGAGGGGCTTCCACCTCCACCTCCTGTGCCAGCAGAGGCGTCACAGATGTTTACTCTATTTCGTGAGATGCTCGAGGCACAGAGGGCTCAGTCGGAGGCACATCAGAGGCAGACCGACGTTCTACGGCAGGGCATCGAGAGTGCTCATCAGCTTGCTCGTGCTGTAGTTGAGAGAGGAGTTCCGGTCCAGCAGCAGGTTGTTCCTCAGGTTGCTCAGCTTCGGCCAGGCAACATTCAGGACTTTAAGAAACTGGAGCCTAGAGTTTTCAAAGGGACGGAGGGCATCGTCTATGCTGATGATTGGCTCGAGGACATTGAGCGTCTTATGAGGGTGTCCCGTCTTTCTGAAGATCTGAAGGTTGAGGCGGTAGGACTTCAACTGTTCGACGTCGCTCGTACCTGGTTCAGGAATGAGCCGGTTCTAGTTGACGCAGGACAATCTTGGGAGGTATTCAGGGACCTTTTCAAGAAGAAGTTTTTCGCCCGGATAGACAGGCTTGACTTGGGGAGACAATTTGAGAGTCTCATTCAGGGAAGCATGTCTGTGGAGGAATACGCTGCAGAGTTCGGTAGGCTGAGCCGATTTGCAGAGTATCTAGTGAGGGAGCCGGAGGTTCGAGCTATTCGTTTCCGAGAGGGTCTAAACTGGGAGGTGAAGATTCTCATTCCGTCTTTTTATGAGACATACTCGGAGATACTTGCGGAGGCACGCAAGGTTGAGCGGGATCTGGGTTTGAAGACCAAGAGAGACCGTGATTCTTTTCTGGGGGCCAACGGCAGTGCAGTATCTGCCAAACGTCCTCATTTCCAGTCCAGACCTTTCCAGCAGCCACAGCAGAACCAGACTCCAGCTAGAGCGCCTTTTCACCAGGCACCTCAGCAGCAGAGGCAGTTACAGCAAGCTCCATGCAACTTCTGCAAGAAGCCCGGCCACATCTGGAAGGTTTGCAGGAAGAGGCTAGGAGTTTGTTTGTATTGTGGTACTGAAGGGCATCAATTGAGGGAGTGTCCTCGTCATGCAGTTCAGGGAGCAGCTCCAGCTCCGAGGGCACAGATGAGACCACCTGCAGCACAACCGAGGGGACCGCTTCCGACACAGCAGTAGCGTTTTGTCCAGCATCAGCAGCAGGGAGGTGCTCGGCAGGGACGAGCGTTTGCTATGACAGTCGAAGAGGAGGAACCCACCGGAGATGTCATCGCAGGTTCTATTCTTCTTGATTCCATTCCAGCTTTAGCCTTGTTTGATAGTGGTGCTTCCCATAGTTTTGTATCTGTTTCTTTTGCTTTAAAGCATGGTTTGGTAGCTGAGTCTTTGCTTAGGACTTGCAAGATCATGACCGGGGGAGGCATTATCCTGGTTAATGATATTTGCAAAGATCAGAGAGTTACTCTGGGAGGCCGGGAGTTGAGTGCGTGTCTACTTGTAATGCCACTTCCGAGCTACGACATTGTACTCGGGATGGATTGGTTGAGTAGGCACCGTGCTAGCATAGATTGTAGAGGAGGTAGAGTTTTGTTTGGTCCGCCAGGAGAGCCAGAGTTCGAGTTTGCTAGAGGAGCTGCGGAGCAGGAAGAAGGCATTATTTGTGGAGCTATGGTGGAAGACAAGGAGTTGCCACATCCGTTGATAGCAGAATTTTTGGATGTGTTTCCTGAAGAATTGCCAGGATTGCCGCCAGATCGAGATGTTGAATTTTCTATAGACTTGGTGCCAGGTGCAGAACCGATTTCGCAGCATGTCTATAGAGTAAACAACAGCGAGCTGGTCGAGTTGAAGAAGCAGGTGGACGAATTGCAGGATAAAGGGTTTATCAGATCGAGTTCTTCACCATGGGGAGCCCCGGTATTGTTTGTACCGAAGAAGGATGGATCGGTGCGTATGTGCATTGATTACAGGGCTTTGAATAATCTCACTATCAAGAATAAGTATCCTTTGCCACGGATTGATGATCTGTTTGATCAGTTGAGTGGTGCAAAGGTATTTTCTAAGATAGATCTGAGATCAGGCTACCATCAGGTGAAGGTGAAGCCGGAGGACATACCGAAGACTGCTTTTAGAACTCGGTATGGTCAATACGAGTTTATGGTGATGCCGTTTGGTTTGACTAATGCACCGGCGGTATTTATGAACTTGATGAACAAGGTGTTCCACCAGTACCTTGACAGGTTCGTGGTGGTGTTCATCGATGACATACTCATATACTCGAGGACACCGGAGGAGCATGAGGAGCATTTGAGGATTGTGTTGGATGTGCTGAGGAAGGAGAAGCTGTATGGGAAGTTGTCCAAATGTGAGTTTTTCTTGGACAAGGTGGAATTCTTGGGGCATGTTGTGACTGGTGATGGTATTTCAGTGGATCCGAAGAAGATTTCAGCAGTGGAATCTTGGAAGACTCCGAGTTCGGTAGCAGAGATCAGGAGTTTCTTGGGATTGGCAGGCTACTACAGAAAGTTTGTGCAAGATTTTTTGAGGATTGCCGAGCCGATGACCAGACTCACAAGGAAGGATGTGGAGTTTGTTTGGACGGAAGATTGCCAGGCCGCTTTTGAGGAGTTGAAGAAGAGGTTGACGTCTGCTCCTATTTTGACATTGCCATCAGGGTCCGGAGGTTTCACTATTTATAGTGATGCATCGGGAAAGGGTTTAGGTTGTGTTCTTCAGCAGCATGGGAAAGTGATTGCCTATGCATCCAGGCAATTGCGTCCTCATGAAAAGAACTATCCTACCCATGATTTGGAGTTGACAGCTGTCATATTCGCCCTGAAGTTGTGGAAACATTATTTGTACGGAGAGCGTGTGGAGATCTTCACAGACCACAAAAGCTTGAAGTACGTTTTCACGCAGAAGGAGTTGAACATGAGGCAGCGTCGGTGGTTGGAACTGATGAAGGATTTTGATATCTCTTTGCAATATCATCCTGGGAAGGCCAATGTAGTTGTCGATGCTTTGAGCAGGTATCCGGTAGCTATGTTCTTGACGCAGGATCGATATTTGTTGGAGGACTTGGAGAGCTTGGGCATTGAGGTGATTGTTCCTGGTGGTGCTATGCAGATGTGGGGATTGCAGATACATTCAGATTTGATGGATAGGATCAAGGCAGCACAGTATGATGACGTATCTTTGAGGAGTATCAGAGCTCAGGTGAGAGCAGGATTGGAGGATGATTTCACTATTGCAGAGGATGGATCTTTGAGGCATGGAGTTAGATTGTGTGTGCCTAGTGGGGAGTTGCGAGAGGAGATATTGCAGGAAGCGTATCGCTCTCAGTATTCCATACATCCAGGTGCTAACAAGATGTATCGGGATATGCGAGAGAGTGTGTGGTGGTATGGCATGAAGAGGGAAGTGGCACAGTTTGTATCCAGATGCTTAGTGTGCCAGCAGGTGAAAGCCGAGAGGCAGAGGCCAGGAGGTTTACTTCAGCCATTACCCATTCCAGAGTGGAAGTGGGAACACATTACTATGGATTTTGTGTCCGGACTACCACGATCTCCAGGAGGGAAAGACGCGATTTGGGTCATTGTTGATAGATTGACCAAGTCGGCCCACTTTTTGCCTTTCAAGGTGGGTTTGTCTACGGAGAAGCTGGCAGAGATGTATGTGAGGCAGATCGTTAGGATACATGGAGTTCCCGTCAGCATAGTCTCAGATCGGGATAGTCGTTTCACTTCTCATTTCTGGAGGAGTTTGCAGGAGAGTTTGGGCACTCAGCTCAAGTTCAGTACTGCATATCATCCCCAGACAGATGGGCAGTCAGAGAGGACTATTCAGACTCTCGAGGATATGTTGCGCACTTGTGTACTAGATTTTGGGGGTTCTTGGGAGGACCATCTCCATTTGGTAGAGTTTGCTTACAACAACAGTTACCAGGCCAGTATAGAGATGTCACCTTTTGAAGCTCTATATGGTCGGAGGTGTCGTACTCCTTTGTCTTGGGACGATGTTGGAGAGAGAGTTTTGCTTGGGCCAGAGATGGTTGTGGATGCAGCAGAGAAGGTTCAGTTGATCAGAGACAGACTTCGAGTGGCACAGGACAGACAATGGCATTGGGCCGATAGCCATCGGAGACCCTTGGAGTTTGAGGTATAGTTTAGATTTTATTTTGTGTGCTTGTTCTTGGTTGTTTGTTATAGATAAGTTCTTAAGGTGGTGTTTTGTTCTAGGTGGGTGGTTTGGTGTTTCTGAGGATTTCTCCGACACGAGGCACGATTCGCTTCGGTGGAGGCGGAAAGCTTAGTCCGCGATTCATTGGACCTTTCACTATTCTAGAGAGGGTCGGTGCAGTTGCTTATAGACTAGACTTGCCACCTGCATTGGAGGGAGTGCACAACGTGTTTCATGTGTCGCAGTTGAGACGATACGTGGCAGATCCTAGTCATGTATTGGATCACTCAGAGATAGAGGTGGGCCCTACTCTTAGCTATCCAGAGCAGCCAGTTGGAATTCTGGATCGGAGAGAGAAGGTGCTGAGGAACCAGACTATTCCTTTGGTGCGCGTCGCATGGAGGCATCACTCTCCGGGGGAGTCTACCTGGGAGAGAGAGGATGACATGCGAGAGCGTTATCCATATTTGTTTGTACCTTGAGGTATGTTATTTCTAGTTATGTTCTGTTCATTGTTATGTTCTGTTCATTAGTTAGTTGTGATTCTTTAGTTCTGTTCTGTGATTTTTTGGGGGTAGTTTTCGTCTTTGAATTTCGAGGACGAAATTATTTTAAGGAGGGTATACTTGTCACTACCACATTTTCTAGGAAAGGGTATTTTGGTAATTTCCTATTTAAATAAATATTGTGCATGGTAAATAATTATTTGTTGTATTATTTAATTGTTGTTAGTTATTATTTAATTATTTTAGACTTATTTTAGTGGACCCAACTAGTTTAGTTTGGACCCATGGACCAACATGAATTAATTAGTTAGACTTGGCCCATTTAGAAAGCCCATAGTTAAGGAGATGGATTAAATTAATTAAATGATTAGACTAGAAGCTTCCTTCCTTAATTATTTCTTCATGAGAGGCCCCAAGGGGTACATTGGACATTTTACAATTGCTTGGGGGAGGGGCTATGGCCGGCCTATTAAAGAGGGGGGGAAATTTCTCTCTCCTCTCATCTCATTCCAAATCTAGATCTAGAATTCTCCCACTACCAAATTCCCTCCATTCCCAATCCAATTCCCTACCAAATTCATTCCAAATTCTTCCTAATTCACCATTAGAGAAGGAGGAAGCAAAGATCTAGAAGAAGGAAGCAAGGATCTACAAAGAGGAGCAAGGATCTACAATTTGGAAGCAAGTTCATCTCAATTGGAGGTTTCATTGGGAATCCATCTCCCAATAGGTATAATTCAGATTTTTCCATTTAAATAGCTTCTAAATCTGGGATTTAATCATATAAAATCAACCCATATGTATGTACTACCCATAGGACTTTGTTTTGTGTTCATAGGAGACCCATGGAGAAAGTTATGGTGCTTTTTGTGTCAATTTTGTTGGAATTCCGAATTTATATTTTGTTGTGTGTGTCAATTGATCCTATAGATCAATTGAACATGAGATTTGTGTTTGAGGTTAGTGTCGTGTCCATATTGGGATACTTGTGGTTCGTATCCCAACTATTTGGTGATACGTGTCATTTGGGGGTTTTCCTCCGACACGGGGCTTTGAACATGTCGTATTTTGACACGGACACATAGATCTACTTTTGACACTTTGATTTGTTCATAAATATTATTTGTGTTTTGTTTGTGTCCTTCGGGGTGCAATTGGTTGTGTGTTGGACTCGTGTCACATGCGTATCCTAGATCTAGTGGGATACGGTGTGATACTCTCCAATTTAATGTGTTTATGTGAAGATCTAATTATGTATGGTTTAAATTCTTCATTTAAAATTAGTAAATATATATAGATATTATATATTTATTTTGTGTATTTATTATGGTAATTATTGTAGCATGGATCTATATTTTGTGTGTGCAAATAGTGTACAATATAATATGTAGCTTGCATGAAATATATATGTACTACTTGTTAATAATATAATTTGTACATAAAATGTTTTATAAAATATATTTGTATGTTTAATTGTGTAAATGTATTATTATAATTATTATGTACTTTTGTATATTAATGTATATATTTTAGATGTGCTTCTAAGCCATGTTAAAATATGTACATTAATACTTGGTTGTGTATTATAGCTTTTAAATATTTGTTTATATGTATAAGGTTATATATACATAAGTATTTATTTATAGTATTTATTTATTTATTGTTTTATATATTTAATATATTGATTTATATATATATTATATATATAGTATATATATATTAAATGTTTTAGCGACAGCATCTATTTATGACAGATTCTGTCATTAATAGCCTCGGGCAGCAGCAGCAGCCGCTGAAGCCATTAATGACAGATTCTGTCATTAAAAGCACAGCAGCGGCGGCGGGTTTTGAGTGGCAGTTTAATGACGGTCTTCTGTGACAGTTATTAACTGTCACTATTTAAGTGGCAGTGGGTTTTAATTCACAGGGGTTTCTGCGACAGTTTTACAGTGACAGTCAAGACTGTCACTATAGGCTGTTTAATTTCAATTTTATTATTTAACTCCCTGTTTTCAGTGACGCTTTGGCAGTTTTATTTATATTATATATATTATTGTTATATATATATATATGTATATATATATATGTGTTTTGTGAGGTATAATAATTATTATAATATAGTATTTTAATTGTATGAATATTGGTTTGCATATATATTATTTATGATATATATTATTTGTATTATTAATATACTTTGTGTAAGATTCTTTTGGAATCTATTTTGATTCCTAAATTGTTGTAGTTTATTCTATATTATTTTTATAGATGATTTGTAAGGTTGACCTAGGTTTGACCATGTTTGACTTTAGTGGACTTTAGAGTTGACCATAGTTGACTTTTAACTTAGAATTGACTTATTGGCCTAGAAGTTGTCTAGTTTGACTTGTTATCTTTCCGGGACCTTGTTTTAATGTTGTATTCCATATCTAGGTCTTCCAGGCACCGAGTCAGACATTTGTGAGACTGTTCATTGGACTTCAGGCGAGTACATTCTCTGATAGTTTCTCATTTATGATATCCTCTATGTTCGTTGTATCTAGTGTAGATATACATGTTCTCTTGACACTATGGTTACACGGATTGGTATATCCGGATCTCGTCATGAGATGTTATTCCTTGGTATATGGTGTATATGGTGCAAGTATTGTTTCATTGGTTATCTTGTACATGTACAGACACCGATTCTCGGGGAGACTAGCTATCTTCTTGGGGAATCTAGTGCCATAACGTACCGTGGTTGGATCTATTATACCAGTCGGGGGTGGGGAGTATTTTAGTGTAGATATGTGATCATACCCTCCTTGTGCATGTCTTGTTTCTTGTGAGTGTTGATCATACACCGCACGTATGATTAACCAGGCCATTATACTCTTGTGCAAGTTCCCAAGCCGATCACATGTTAAAGCTAGTACTCACACACTTAGTCATTAGTATTCTTGTTCCATCAGCATATTGTTCATTATTGTATTTTCTTTCCAGTATTTCCTTATTGTCTCTACATTCTTGTCTCTATTTATGCATCTTGTTTATCCACAGCTATTTACTGTTACATAGTTTTTATCATTGTTTGAGAACTGCTGTTAGGGTTGTACTCTGCTCCTTTCCTGACTGGATATATTTTTCCAGATGACACTGAGGAGTACCCTACCTATTATGGACCCCAGGATGTTGTGGGTTTAGATTCTGAGACCCTGGCTCAAGAGGGACTTATCCCAACTGAGACAGTTGACCCCGGGAGTTGTAGCTTTATAGTTTTGTAGTATTCTTTTGTACTGGATTTGTCTCCAGCATATTTCTGTATTTTTCTCCAGACTCATTGATGTATTATTTTAGACTCATGAGTTGTATTGTGACTATTCTATTCTTATCTGATTCGTGTTCATTCTATCTTAGTTCTGTGATTGAGTACACTATCTTTTGGTGGTTCATTATATTAGATAGACTTTCTAGACAGCGTTCTACCGCCGATTCTGCGGCGTAGGCTGGGCGTTGTTTCCGACTAGTACCCTTACCCCGGGTGCGGGTCGTGACACAAAGTTTCCTAAAGACTTCTACCGATCTAAGAGGATGGTGAGATCGCTCTGGATGGGATACGAGAAAATTGATGCATGTCACAACGGGTGCATATTGTGCTACAAAGACGACAAAGATGAAGATGCGTGCAGATTCTGTGGTGCTGATCGCTACAAGGCCACTGGTAGAGGAAAGTCTTTCGGTGCAAGGAAGCCTACCGAATCGATGCACTACTTGCCTTTGACGCCGCGGCTACGGAGGTTGTTTATGGTGAAGGAGACTACAGAAAACATGAGTTGTATAAGTGGAAACAAATCGAAGGAGTATTGGATCATCTATCCGATGGAGAAGCATGGAAGTACTTTGATCGAGAGTATCCAGATTTTGCTTCAAATCCGTGTAATGTCATATTGGGGCTCTCCTCCGACGGTTTTACCCCATTTGGACTTTCGGACTCCCAGTATTCGTGTTAAACTATGATCGTCACTTCGTACAATCTACGGCCTTGGATGTGCATGAAGACTCCGTATATGTTCCTAACCATTATTATCCCGGGTCCGAATAATCCGAAGAGGAACATCGATGTGTATTTACAGCCTTTGATAGATGAGTTGAATCAGCTGCGGGAAGTAGGTGTCAACATGTACGATGTTTCTAAAGCAGAATTTCCAGATGAGGGCAGTAATTATGTGGACCATCTGTAAACACCCTAAATTTCAGGAATAAAATTTATATAATTTTCCGTATTTTCGGTATTTTTCTGGAATTTAAAGCTAAGGTAATTTGGGGTTGAATAATTTTAAGTGTGGCTAAATGGGGTTAAAATATTCTGGAAATAGAAATTTATTGGGTAAAATGGAGAACCGGATGCATGGCATTTTTCGGCGAATTTATTGGACACCGGAGCAGCGTATCGAGGACCTTTAGCTAATTGGATTGTGAACCAGACCCAAATTCGAACCAGACCCAAATTCGAACAAACCCGAAACCCGCGTGGAAACCCTAGCCCGCCGGAGTTCCTGTAGACCACCTATAAAACCTTCTCGGTTTTCGTGCCCAGCCTTGGAAATCATCCGCCGTCATCTTCCCCGATCGACCCTCTCCCTCCTCCGCCTCTCTCAGGCATCGACCATCCGCCGCGAGCAGAGTCCGACTCCCCCATCCCCGTCAGACCCTCCGCCCTCGGCCGTCAACCATCCCACGGCTCCACCGCACCCTCCTCCCTGCTCGAGACCCCGCCTGGAGACAGCCCCAACCCCGCCGGCGTAGCACCGAGCCGACCCTAGACGCCTCGACGACCTACCCGCGGCCGTCCCCGAGCGCCGCCGAGCCGCTGAGGACCGGAGTCGACCCCGCTGTCGACTGATTTCCCTCCGCGACCGACTCTACAGCAGTATCCGCGACTGTCCCCGAACGCCGCCGACCTCGCCGCTCCGCTGCCCTCCCCGAGCCGAGTCCGACGAACCCCGCTGTCCCGAGTCAGACCCTAGGTCTGGACACAGCAACCCGACACGCGAGGACACGACCAGGACACGGAATTGACGCGTGGACACTTGGAAAACAGAATCCACGGAGCCCTGTACAGGTACTGTTTTCTCCCTACTCGCGACTCCGTTTTCAATTCCGTCGATTGCTATGCGTAGACTGTATACCCCTCTCGGTGCCCGTGCAATTCGCTCGGTGCATCGCGTCTTGTAGTGGTCGTACACCGCGATCCAAAACAGGAAAAAACAACGCCCTGTTTCACCCCGGAACTGAGTCCGCCCCGCCAAACGGGACGACTTGGTCGCACGTGGTCTTTACCAAACTGTGCGCGACGTTGATACGGTCGTGTAGGATTTTGCAGAAGTCGATTCGGAGGTGCGTGCACCCCGGAATCAACGCGTATCCGCCGACGACACCCCGTATCCGTCGATTCTGAAACACGCTGTAACTTCGTGTACACACGTCGGATCGAGACGAAACTTGCGCCATCGGATCCGTAGTAATACGCTGGTCCTGTGAGCCAAGTTTGGTTCGATTCTGAGGACGTTGACAAAATCACGTATCGTGGGCCCCACAGGCTCCACTTGACGGGTGATTTTGTGATCGGCTCATCGGAATCCAATTCTGGAAGTTCCGTTGGGTTCGTATCGTCGTTCCTGACTTGTAGACACTGAGTTTGCGGAATTTGGAGACCCTTGACCCTGACGCGCTTTTCGGTGCAAAGTGGGCCCACATGTGGAACCCGCTTTGGCCCGAAAATGACCTTTTTGCCCCTGTGTCCAAATTGGACGTAAGGACAGGCATTTCCAGCTATTTGACATCTTCTGAGACTGTTGGTGATGTTTATTACAGCTTTTGGAGTAGTACCTACCGGATCCACTGATACAGGGACAGTCGTTGGTTTTCGGACATCAGGCAAGTGTACCTTACCAAACTCTGCAGTTTAGTTATCTATTTTTCTTGCTTATATATATATTGCTGTGCATGCTCAACCTAGGACCGTGTGACGTACTTAGCGTCCGATTATCAGTCGGGTGCCGACACTGTACACAGTGTTGGGTACGGTCATCTAGAGATGGACATCCGTGACACTTTATTCTCGTACTTGTCTTATCAAGTACTCTATGACCCAGGACACTGGACACTATTCATGAGACAGGATTTTCCCGAGATATTCGTGGTGATCCTGTATAGGATATAGGACATGGACATTATATTCTTAGATACTGTATGACTGGTTGCATTTAGCTATGATCACGCTTGACATGGGCATGAGACGTTATGGTCATGATATGCGTGGTTACATTGGGTGGGGAGAGACACACAGGCTACAGGCTGTATTTATGTATATCTTCTATTATTGAGAGGTCGTAGACTCTCGTAGCAGAGCTAGACCCACTACCGGTTATTACCGCTACCGGCTCCCCGACACAGAGCTTGTAGTGGCTCAGCCTGAGACTAGTGCTGCTCTCACTTGCATTTACACTTAGATGGTTACATATTTACCCCTTTGTTTCATTTAGTTATATATTGCTGCACTGATTATCTGTATTTATTGGCATGAGCTTTCTTGTACCTTGCCATGTCCCCTGAGGACCTGGATCCGGATTTTTGTCCCCAGATTTTGCAGACGAGGTTTATCCCGAAGTTTACGGGACCGGAGCAGGAGCTGATCCAGGAGTTGTACCACCATCCGCGGACGAGGTCTTAGCTGAAGACTTCTCTTGAGCATCCTTGTTTATGCTCAGCTTTTATTATTTATTTCAGTCTTTGATATTCTGGTCAGATGAACCATTGTACTAGATATTTATCGGGTTGTTCCCCGAAGTACTATGTGAGACTGGATGATGATTTACATTCCTTGTTTATTCTGTGGATCATGTTTATGTCTTGTGTGGATGAGATTAGTTGTACCATGATTGTCGTAGACTTGTTTTACAGCTTAAGTATGCCCTGATGGATCCTTTATAGTGAGTTGGTCCATCGGTGCGTACTGCTGGCCGTTGACACGCGTCTGGTCCCACGGTATTTTGGGACTGGGGTGTGACATGGTTTTTGTGGTGGCCCATGCAGGTCTACGACTAAATTGTTCGGTTTCAACTTAGGGACCGGACCAGCCTGCCCTAAGGATAGTATAAACTATAGGATCTCATCCATTATTTAACCATTTGTTGAACTCTATATCGAACTCGAAATATTTTTACTTGAACTGCATCCTGTATTGATTCCTCTGAGCGTTCTCATAGTTTATCTTTTGATTTCAGAGCAATGGATTCCGGGAACAGAGATGATATTCCTTTGGATACGCCACACGACGCTGTGGTTACTTATGGAGACGGAGTGACTCCAGGGAGTGGAGGACCAGCATCGCAGAGCGATCAAACCGGACAGCCTAATCCAAGGTTCCGGAGAGATGACATCCCACCTCCACCACAGTTCACTCCCCAGATGCCAGTATTTCCGCCAGGACAAGCCATGGACGGGCAACAAATGTTCCAGATGATGTATGCTATGATGCAAGCACAGCAACAGATTCAGCAGGAGGCCCATCGGCAGGAGGCCGAGTATCTGAGGACCAGCCTGGTATCCGCATTGGAGCAGGCAAATCCCCCAACGAGGCGAACAGCGACGGGATCTATCACTGATTTCCGTCACCTCAAACCTCGCACATTTTCTGGTAAGGAAGGGCCAACGGAAGTTCATGAGTGGCTCACCAATATTCAGCATCAGTTGGAAGCCGCTGAACTTCCGAGAGAGAAGTGGATGACTGCAGTCAGAATGCAGTTAACTGATAATGCGCACCACTGGTGGTTAGCAGAAGAAAGGAGGCTCGGACAGGACAGAGTCACATGGGAAGAGTTCTCTAGACTCTTCCAAGAGATGTACATCCCGGCAGTTGCACGGTCAGAGCTCAGGGACAGGTTCAACCGCCTTATCCAAGGCAGCATGTCAGTGGAGGAATATAATGCGGAATTTATTCGCCTGAGCCGCTTTGCCCCGACATTGATTTCGACGGAGGAAGAAAAAGCAGAGAAGTTCTTTGACGGCTTGAAGTTCGAGCTTCAGAGAGTGATTGGATCGGTAGCACCTACCTCTTATACCGATGTTCTTGCAGCAGCCCGACGCTTGGAGCGCGTCGCTAGAAGGGAGACTAACCTGAAGAGGCCTATCACATCAGCACCATCCAGGCCAGCACATGGGGATTCAGTAAAGCGAACCCAGAGGGGTATGCCAGATAGAGCAGCACATAGAGACAGACCTCTTCCTACTTGTCACCACTGCGGCAAGGTAGGACACATTGAGAAGGAATGCAGGCGTAAGTTGGGATTATGTTTGAGCTGCGGATCCAGCCAGCACTTTTCCCGGGACTGTTCTGAACGCCGAGACGGAGCACCAAGACTAGCATTGCCTGCACCACGACCAGCTTATCCAGCAGCAGGAGCCCAACAGACAGGAGTTGGTGGGGTCAGACCACCAGCCCCCGGAGGGAACCAGCAGAGACCACCCCTGGCACCACAGGCAGCCCTATTTCATCAGCAGCAGCAGCAGCAGAGAGGTCCAGCTCAGGGACGGGGACAGGCATTCCCATTAGCTGTTGAGGAGGAGGCTACAGCAGGCGAGGTCATTGCAGGTACTATTTTAGTAGCTTCATTACCTGCAGTAGCATTATTTGATTCTGGAGCATCACATTCATTTATAGCAGCTAGCTTTGTAGCCACCCATAGAGTAGCTACCGCACCCCTCCCGAAGATGAAGAGGATTCTTACGGGAGGTGGAATTATTCCGGTTAGTGATGTCTGTAGATCATGTTCTGTAGTAGTTTATGGAAGAGAAATGCGAGCCCAATTCCTAATCTTTTCCATGCCGGATTATGATGTCGTACTTGGTATGGACTGGTTGAGTCAGTACCATGCGACTCTTGATTGCCGACTTGGGCGGGTTATATTTAGACCGCCTGGACACCCAGAATTCGAGTTTCTCCGAGGAGCAGTAGAGCAAGGAGTTCAGCCTACTCTTAGGGTATTATCTGTAGAAGAGGAGACAGGTTACCCAAAAGTCATATCAGGTTTTGTGGATGTATTTCCTGATGACCTTCCAGGTTTACCGCCTGATCGGGAAATAGAATTCACAATAGACTTAACTCCAAGAGCAGAGCCAATCACTTCATCAGTTTATCGGCTAGCACCTAAGGAGTTAGTGGAGTTGAAGGAACAGGTAGATGATCTGTTGGAGAAGGGTTTCATTCGCCCCAGTGTTTCACCTTGGGGAGCACCCATCTTATTTGTGCCGAAGAAGGATGGAACAGTACGGTTGTGCATTGATTACAGGGCACTGAATGCTGTCACCATCAAGAACAGGTATCCCTTACCACGCATTGATGATCTATTCGATCAATTGAGTGGTGCAAGGGTATTCTCGAAGATTGACCTTAGATCCGGCTATCATCAGATCAAGGTGAGGAAGGAAGACATCCCGAAGACAGCTTTCAGGACGAAGTATGGGCATTACGAGTTCTTGGTGATGCCGTTTGGTTTAACCAACGCGCCAGCAGTGTTTATGAGCTTAATGAACAGAGTCTTTCATCAGTTCTTGGATAAATTCGTAGTGGTGTTCATTGATGACATTCTCATATATTCCAAGAGCCCTGAAGAGCACGAGGAGCATCTCAGAATCGTGTTAGAGACCTTGAGACAGGAGAAGTTATATGCCAAGCTCAGTAAGTGTGAGTTCTGTATGGACAGAGTGCCTTTCTTGGGACACATCATATCAGGAGAAGGACTCTCAGTGGATCCAGAGAAGGTTGCAGCAATTGAGACATGGCCTACACCCACATCAGTCGCAGAGGTAAGAAGTTTTCTCGGACTTGCGGGATATTACCGAAGGTTCGTAGAAAATTTCTCAAGGATTGCAGAACCAATGACGAAGCTGACACGAAAGGATCAGGAGTTTGTATGGACAGAAGACTGCCAGAAGGCTTTTGAAGAACTGAAGAGAAGATTAACAACAGCACCTGTCTTGACTCTTCCTTCAGGGTCAGGAGGTTTTGTTGTTTACAGTGATGCATCAGGCAGTGGACTAGGATGTGTTTTGATGCAACATGGCAAGGTCATTGCTTATGCGTCGAGACAGTTGAAGGACCACGAGAAGAACTACCCGACACATGATCTGGAGCTAGCAGCAGTGATATTTGCATTGAAGATATGGAGACACTATCTTTATGGAGAGAGGGTAGAAATCTTTACTGATCACAAGAGTCTGAAGTATGTGTATACTCAGAAGGAGCTTAACATGAGACAGAGGCGTTGGCTTGAACTGATGGTAGATTTTGACATCGATCTGCAGTATCATCCGGGAAAGGCGAATGTTGTTGCAGATGCACTCAGCAGGAAGCCTACGGCTTATTTCTTGACAATGCAGCCCGAGTTATTGAAGGACTTACAGGAGCTTCAGATAGAGGTTGTCTTACCAGGACAGAATGGATTGATGGCTAACCTTGAGATTCAGTCATCACTCGTAGAGAAGATCAAGGAGGCATTGCCCACCGATGCTAGATTCCGAAGACTCAAGGAAAGGACAGAAGCCGGCATGCAGACAGGACTTCGCATCCACGAAGACGGGACATTGAGGTTTGGAAATCGCTTGTATGTTCCAAATGGAGAATTGAGACAGGAGTTAATGACTGAAGCACATAGCTCTATGTACTCTGTTCACCCAGGAGGAACCAAGATGTATCGGGACTTGGGACAGTATTACTGGTGGCATGGAATGAAGAGAGAGATCGCAAGATTTGTGGCCAAATGCTTAGTATGTCAGCAAGTGAAGGCCGAACATCAGAGAACTGCAGGTATGTTACAACCGCTCCCGATACCGGAATGGAAGTGGGAGCATATCACGATGGACTTTGTCACAGGATTTCCGAAGAGCCCCAGCGGAAGAGACGCAGTATGGGTGATCGTGGATCGACTCACTAAATCGGCACACTTCTTGCCATTTAGAGTTGGACAGTCCACAGAGGTACTAGCTGCCATGTATATGCGACAAATCGTCAAATTACATGGAGTACCTGTTAGTATTGTATCGGATCGAGATTCGAGATTTACATCTCATTTCTGGAGAAGCATGCAAGAGAGTCTAGGCACCAGACTCAAATTCAGCACGGCATACCACCCGCAGACAGATGGACAATCGGAGCGCACCATTCAGATATTGGAGGACATGTTGCGATCATGTATGCTAGATTTCGGAGGATCTTGGGAAGATCATTTGCACTTAGTAGAGTTCTCCTACAATAACAGTTATCAGGCCAGCATCCAGATGGCGCCATTTGAAGCTTTATACGGAAGGAAGTGCAGATCACCTGTGTGTTGGAGTGACGTTGGTGAACGTCAGATACTGGGACAAGAATTGGTAACGCAGACAGTGGAGAAGGTGAAGCAGATACAGAATCATCTACGAGCAGCTCAGGACAGACAGAAGCATTGGGCAGATACACACAGGCGTCCCCTAGAGTTCAAGGAAGGAGATCATGTGTTCTTGAGGATTTCGCCCACTCGTGGTACTATCAGATTCGGGAGCAGAGGGAAGCTGAGCCCAAGGTATATTGGGCCATTTGACATTCTAGAGCGCGTTGGTGAGGTGGCTTATCGCCTTGCATTACCTCCATCCTTAGAGGGAGTGCATGACGTATTCCACGTCTCCCAGTTGCGAAGGTACGTGACCGACCCAAGTCACATAGTCGATCATTCAGAGATCGCAGTAGGCCCGAGCTTGAGGTATGAAGAGCAACCAGTTGGCATCATCGACGTCAGTGAGAAGACATTGCGGGAACAGACAATCAGACTGGTCCGAGTAGCATGGAAACATCATTCTCCAGGCGAATCGACTTGGGAACGAGAAGATAGTATGCGTCAGCGATACCCCCACTTGTTCGAGGAGGCAGTTGTAAACTAGGCCACCTTGTATTTCCATAACCTTCTTCAGTAGCTTATTCTTTGATTGCGAGGACGCAATCCTTTTAAGGAGGGAAGATTGTAAACACCCTAAATTTCAGGAATAAAATTTATATAATTTTCCGTATTTTCGGTATTTTTCTGGAATTTAAAGCTAAGGTAATTTGGGGTTGAATAATTTTAAGTGTGGCTAAATGGGGTTAAAATATTCTGGAAATAGAAATTTATTGGGTAAAATGGAGAACCGGACGCATGGCATTTTTCGGCGAATTTATTGGACACCGGAGCAGCGTATCGAGGACCTTTAGCTAATTGGATTGTGAACCAGACCCAAATTCGAACCAGACCCAAATTCGAACAAACCCGAAACCCGCGTGGAAACCCTAGCCCGCCGGAGTTCCTGTAGACCACCTATAAAACCTTCTCGGTTTTCGTGCCCAGCCTTGGAAATCATCCGCCGTCATCTTCCCCGATCGACCCTCTCCCTCCTCCGCCTCTCTCAGGCATCGACCATCCGCCGCGAGCAGAGTCCGACTCCCCCATCCCCGTCAGACCCTCCGCCCTCGGCCGTCAACCATCCCACGGCTCCACCGCACCCTCCTCCCTGCTCGAGACCCCGCCTGGAGACAGCCCCAACCCCGTCGGCGTAGCACCGAGCCGACCCTAGACGCCTCGACGACCTACCCGCGGCCGTCCCCGAGCGCCTCCGAGCCGCTGAGGACCGGAGTCGACCCCGCTGTCGACTGATTTCCCTCCGCGACCGACTCTACAGCAGTATCCGCGACTGTCCCCGAACGCCGCCGACCTCGCCGCTCCGCTGCCCTCCCCGAGCCGAGTCCGACGAACCCCGCTGTCCCGAGTCAGACCCTAGGTCTGGACACAGCAACCCGACACGCGAGGACACGACCAGGACACGGAATTGACGCGTGGACACTTGAAAAACAGAATCCACGGAGCCCTGTACAGGTACTGTTTTCTCCCTACTCGCGACTCCGTTTTCAATTCCGTCGATTGCTATGCGTAGACTGTATACCCCTCTCGGTGCCCGTGCAATTCGCTCGGTGCATCGCGTCTTGTAGTGGTCGTACACCGCGATCCAAAACAGGAAAAAACAACGCCCTGTTTCACCCCGGAACTGAGTCCGCCCCGCCAAACGGGACGACTTGGTCGCACGTGGTCTTTACCAAACTGTGCGCGACGTTGATACGGTCGTGTAGGATTTTGCAGAAGTCGATTCGGAGGTGCGTGCACCCCGGAATCAACGCGTATCCGCCGACGACACCCCGTATCCGTCGATTCTGAAACACGCTGTAACTTCGTGTACACACGTCGGATCGAGACGAAACTTGCGCCATCGGATCCGTAGTAATACGCTGGTCCTGTGAGCCAAGTTTGGTTCGATTCTGAGGACGTTGACAAAATCACGTATCGTGGGCCCCACAGGCTCCACTTGACGGGTGATTTTGTGATCGGCTCATCGGAATCCAATTCTGGAAGTTCCGTTGGGTTCGTATCGTCGTTCCTGACTTGTAGACACTGAGTTTGCGGAATTTGGAGACCCTTGACCCTGACGCGCTTTTCGGTGCAAAGTGGGCCCACATGTGGAACCCGCTTTGGCCCGAAAATGACCTTTTTGCCCCTGTGTCCAAATTGGACGTAAGGACAGGCATTTCCAGCTATTTGACATCTTCTGAGACTGTTGGTGATGTTTATTACAGCTTTTGGAGTAGTACCTACCGGATCCACTGATACAGGGACAGTCGTTGGTTTTCGGACATCAGGCAAGTGTACCTTGCCAAACTCTGCAGTTTAGTTATCTATTTTTCTTGCTTATATATATATTGCTGTGCATGCTCAACCTAGGACCGTGTGACGTACTTAGCGTCCGATTATCAGTCGGGTGCCGACACTGTACACAGTGTTGGGTACGGTCATCTAGAGATGGACATCCGTGACACTTTATTCTCGTACTTGTCTTATCAAGTACTCTATGACCCAGGACACTGGACACTATTCATGAGACAGGATTTTCCCGAGATATTCGTGGTGATCCTGTATAGGATATAGGACATGGACATTATATTCTTAGATACTGTATGACTGGTTGCATTTAGCTATGATCACGCTTGACATGGGCATGAGACGTTATGGTCATGATATGCGTGGTTACATTGGGTGGGGAGAGACACACAGGCTACAGGCTGTATTTATGTATATCTTCTATTATTGAGAGGTCGTAGACTCTCGTAGCAGAGCTAGACCCACTACCGGTTATTACCGCTACCGGCTCCCCGACACAGAGCTTGTAGTGGCTCAGCCTGAGACTAGTGCTGCTCTCACTTGCATTTACACTTAGATGGTTACATATTTACCCCTTTGTTTTATTTAGTTATATATTGCTGCACTGCTTATCTGTATTTATTGGCATGAGCTTTCTTGTACCTTGCTATGTCCCCTGAGGACCTGGATCCGGATTTTTGTCCCCAGATTTTGCAGACGAGGTTTATCCCGAGGTTTACGGGACCGGAGCAGGAGCTGATCCAGGAGTTGTACCACCATCCGCGGACGAGGTCTTAGCTGAAGACTTCTCTTGAGCATCCTTGTTTATGCTCAGCTTTTATTATTTATTTCAGTCTTTGATATTCTGGTCAGATGAACCATTGTACTAGATATTTATCGGGTTGTTCCCCGAAGTACTATGTGAGACTGGATGATGATTTACATTCCTTGTTTATTCTGTGGATCATGTTTATGTCTTGTGTGGATGAGATTAGTTGTACCATGATTGTCGTAGACTTGTTTTACAGCTTAAGTATGCCCTGATGGATCCTTTATAGTGAGTTGGTCCATCGGTGCGTACTGCTGGCCGTTGACACGCGTCTGGTCCCACGGTATTTTGGGACTGGGGCGTGACACCATCAACAACTTTTTGGCCTATAGAATATTATCGGGATGGAGCACTCATGGTCGTCTCTTATGTCCGTATTGCATAGACCACCCTAAGGCTTTTCGTTTGAAATACGGAGGCAAATAATGCTTCTTCGATTGTCATCGGTAATTTTTGCCAAAGGATCATCCGTACCGGAGGAACATGAATACTTTTCGTGCGGGCATTGTGGAGAAGGTCAATCCACTGCCAAGGTGGCCCGAATACACAATATGGGAAAAGATAAAAGATTTACCAAGTGCTATCGAAGAGCCTACTAAGGGGTACAAGTGTGACGGATTTGGTCGCACTCATAACTGGACGAAGAGGAGTATATTATAGGATCTGCCATATTGGAGCACCAATCTGATCAGACATAACCTTGATGTCATGCATATCGAGGAGAATGTGTTTGATAACATAATTAATACTGTAATGGAGGTAAAGGGGAAGACGAAAGACAATCCGAAGGCCAGGTTGGACTTAGAAGAAATATGTAGACGTCCTGCGTTGTATTTGATAGATGAGGGGAATGGGAAGTTAAAGCAACCTAAGTCAATTTTTTAACTAGAGAAGGAGGATAAAGGAAGACTTTGTAGGTGGATTCAGGGTCTAAAATTTTCAGACGGGTACGTGTCGAACTTGAGAAGATGTGTCGACCTCAAAGAGAACAAACTGGCAGTTATGAAGAGCCACGATTGTCACGTATTCATAGAGAGGTTAATTTCGATTACATTTTGAGAATTCTTACCGCAGGTCGTTTGGGATCCATTGACAGAGCTCAGCATATTCTTCAGAGATCTTTGTTCTACTAAGTTTCTCGTCGATCATCTAGAAAAGTAAGAGAAGGACATTGCGGTAACACTGTGCAAGCTCAAGAAGGTGTTTTCTCCTGGATTCTTTGACTCCATGGAGCATTTACCAATTCATCTTTTCTATGAGGCACGTGGTCCTGTCGGTTATCGATAGATGTACCCGTTCGAGCGGCATCTAAATCACCTAAAGAGAAAGGTGAAAAACAAGGCATGGGTTGAGGGCTCTATTTGTGAAGCTTATGTTCTCGAGGAGATTACAAACTTTTTCTTGACGTATTTCAAACCTCATGTTGTATAAACACCCAGATTTTTCAGAAATTAAAAATGAATTTTTGGGTTTTTTGGAATTTTTATCTAATTAAAATAAATGTTCTTCAAAAGATTAATATTTTTAAGTATTAAATTAAATATTAAAATATTATGAAAATAATATTTTTTGAGTATAAAATAAATAATTAGGTATAGTGTAATTTTCCTGGAATTTATTGGGCCCAGAAACTATTTTTAAAGACCTAAAAACAATATTTTTAAATAAACCAAAACAAACCAACCTGAACCAAACGAAACCAAATCGGTTTATTATTAAACCAACCTTAACGGGTCGGATTTGAACCCGACCCGTACCCGCTAACCCGTACCCGATCCGAACCCTATTTTAAACCTAATGGATTCGGATCCGAACCCAGAATCCGAACCCGCCTAACCGGACCCGGCCCGCTAGGACCCTGCACAGTAACCTCTGAACCCCGATCCCGCCGACTTCCTTCTGTCGTTCACCCGTCGACCCTTCGTCTCCCCCAACCGACGCCGTCGGCCGCCTCTTCGCCTTCACCTCCCCGCCAATGGCAACCGGATCCCTCTCCTATAAAACCCCCACCACTTCACCGCCACCCCCACCTACGACTCCCCATCACAGCCCACCGCTTCTCCTCTCAGCCGACGACGCCTCCGCCCGAGCTTCCCTGGCGACCCTCCGGTGACCTCAGACGACAACCCTCCGCCGCCGCCAGCGACGATCATGAGCAGAGCACCCGTCGCCGAACGTCGTGTCTAGCCGCAGCCACCACCGACGAGAACTGCCACAGCAGCGGGCACAGAGTCGCCCCGTCCACGCGCAGTATAGTTGTTACCGACCCCCTGCTCAGGTAAAATTTTCTCTTTCCTCGTCGTACCGATGTTCGAACGGTCTGTTACAACCCATTCCCTAAGTGACTCTCTCGAAACACGTGCAACTCATTCGGGGTATCGTGTCCAGTGTCGGTCGCAAACTGCGACTCAAAAACAGGAAAAAAACCTATTTTCTGAAAAATCAAAAATTAGTCTTGAACTCGTAAGTTCACGACCGTTTTGCGTACAACCTGTTAATTAATTCTAAATTTTACTTAAACAGTTATTTAGACCATATAACCAAGTTTTAAACCCTATTTTTAGTTTATTTTATTGAGCTGTAGATTGTAATTATTTTGCGGGTAAAAATGACCAAAATTTTGGTTATTTAAAATTTTGATTTTCTCGGAACTAGGAGCGCCCCGCTAAACGAGGCGACTTGGTCATGTAAAAAATTTACCGAAAGGTGTGCGCCTTCAATACGGACATGTAAGATTTTGCGAAAGTTGATTTGGATATACTTGCACACCGGAATCAACGCATATCCGTCGGCAAAACCCCGTATCGGCCCTGTTCTGAAACTCGTTGTATCTTTGTGTGTACTCGTCTTTTCGAAACGAAACTTGCGCCATCGGACTCGTAGCGATACGCTTTTCCTGTGACCCAAGTTTGGTTCAATTCTGAGAACGTTGACAAAATCCCGTATCGTGGGCCCCACGGCTCCACTTGACGGGCAATTTTGTGATCGGCTCATCGGAATCAAGTTCTGGACATTCCGTTGGGTTCGTATCATCGTTCTGGACTTGTAGACACTAAGTTTGACGAATTTGGAGAACCTTGTCTCTGGCACGTTTCTTGGTGCGAAGAGGGCCACATGTGGGCCGTTGTTCTCATCAAAAACTGTCAATTTTGCCCCTGTATCCAAATTGGACTTATGGACAGGTAAGTCTAACTATTTCATATCTTTTGAACATGATGGTAATATTTATTTCAGCAACCAGAGGAATACTTGAAGATCCCGCTGATACCAGAGCAACTATTGGTATTCAAACTCCAGGCAAGTGTACCTTACCAATTTTACAGTATTTGCTACATAATATTTTCTTGATTTAATTATATGATATAAATGTTCAACCTAGGACTATCACGACCCGCACCCGGTATATGGGCACGAGAGCGTGGGTACGTCCAGCCTACGCCGCAGCATCGGCGGTAGAACGTTGTCTAGGTCATGTAACTATCTAGTCAATCTCACATGAATATCCAACTCCATAAGGAGACACAGATATCACAAAATAATATGGAATACACTCAATCACATAAGCTAATGAAATACGAGTCTTGCCAGTACGTCGATGTACATATGGCAGTCTTCTAACATGTTACATGGTCACAGGTCAAGATAGCTACGGTATCCGTAATTTCATTAGGGTTACCTAGTACACATGCATATAATGCCTATTATTTATCATAAACATTAATACTAACTAATTGCAAGTATAATATATATATGCATTTAGATATACTTAATAGAGTTTATACTATATATATATATATATATATATATATATATATATATATATATATATATATATATATATATATTTATGTACGTATACATATATATACATTTTTATTAATCTTAGCATATGCATTAATATTCATTGGTATATATACGTAAACCAATTTATTACAAGGACCGTGTGATATTTCTTAGCGTCCGAATAATATTCGGGTGTCAACGCTGTACGCGAAGTTGTGTAACGTCACCTAGAGATTGATCTCGCGACCCTATACATTTTCGTGCTTGCATTATCAAGTACGTCATACCATAGGACACTTGACACTGTTCATGAGACAGAATCTTCCTAAAACATTCATGGTGATCCTGTATAGGTTATAGGATTCGTGACATAGATATTACATATGCTTAGCTATCATTATGACTCGTTGCATCAGTTATAGGTCATGATCTTGCGTGACATGGACATGAGACGTCGTGGAGATGAGACGTATGATTACATTGGGTGGGGAGAGACACACAGGCTACAGGCTGATTTTATATATTATTACGGTGCCTTAGCCACGCCGAGCTAGGTCCCTACATGATATTACTGCTACCGGCTCCCTGACACAGAGCTTGTAGTAGTTGTAACACCCCGTTCCGCTCAAGCGGACTGCCGTCTCAAACGGCAATAGTACAGCTGTCCCGACCCGCTTTGCCTCGAACGAGAAGCAAAGAATATCCAGACTTGCCCCTACAGAAATTCGGCTTGGACTTTCAGAGGCTCGCTCGACGTATCGCTCTACCGAGGCGAATCATCGCTAAGGTGGGTGGCTACGGTGAACTTGTCTTTGCTTAGCCAGCACACATAAAATCTGGAATATTCATGTTAGTCGCTAGGTGAATCACCCCCTGCATGCTAATAAATCCAACGCACCTAGCTAAGGGAATAATCCCAACTCATATTGCTTGCTAGAACATGGAAATAAAATACTGCTTATATATGTTCAGACCCTCGCATGCTAAGTCCCTTAACGGTTTCATCTCTCGGCTTACCTTCGGGTCCGAGCAAACGTGTCTACTTATGTTCCTTAGAAACGCATGCTTGTCTGCTTGAAATGTTACCATGTTTTCATGCAAACCCCGGAAGACTACTACGTAGTCGTTCCGTGCCTGAACGAACCTGCAAGTATCCGGGACCATTAGGTCACCAAGGCAATCCCCGAACCAGGGGCACGCATCAGGGTAACGAATACTGAACGTGAATCCTTAACGTGACAACTGAATGATAATCACATCAAGTTTATGTCTGAACGAGAATCACGTCACGTAATGAACGAATCTCAGCTCTTGGAGCAAACGCTCGTTCAGATCACGAATCATGGATTATCATTCAAGTTGTGGATTGAAACTGACCCTGATCCTGACCTGCATGTCGCGGACAACTCGACAACGAGGCACGGTTCCACGGGCGGTCACTGGGGCACTGGGACCGACCCGATCCGGATGGAACATAACGTAGTAGTCGCTCACGTGATTGACGGGATGGTTTGCAGCGCCTCACATGCTTTCGTTGCATTCTCTACCCCGCCAATTGACTACGGTCCTTTATGGCTATGCCAGCGACTAACGTTCATATAGATAAGTCATCCTCGCTTAGCGGCTATCCGCGTGCGAGTCATTGCATCGCATCAAGAAACAACTAAACACCTGAACGATCATGTTAAAATGACCCTCATGTCTGCATATGCTATGCTTCCTGAATGTTATCCTTGCCGTGCTTGAATTAACGATATTTGCCTAAATGTTGCCTTGGACAGGGAAGGAGATGGTAAGTTGGTAAGTCTCGCCGTGTTTCCTCTAACATCGCACGACGCACTGTCCGACACGTTAGGCTACTCAATATTTGCATGAAACTGATCCTAAGGCAACTAGAAAGACAACTTAATAGTTGTGCACGGAACCTGTATTACGTGTTTGGATTTGTCGAGCGGGCGAGTAGCTTCCCCACCAGTGCATTCAATGTACTGATAATCCACCAGTTTCTATGCAGGGTGCGGGGGAACCTCGTGCGGTGCGGATGCCTCCAACGTGCGTGCTAAGGCGTGGACATCACTCCGAAGCAACGGTGCATCCGGAACAGAAGCACATATACAAGACATAATGTTGTGAACATAGCCCGAAATCGCCTGAACATCGCCTGTACAATCATTCCAACATTTGTAGCCACTTGGCACGCTTTTACTGTTTCAGAGAGAGAGGCTTGAGCGACTTGTAATCTCGGTTATACGCCGCCTGTAACACTTGTTCATATCAATAAAAGAGCTTGCTTTACTTCAACTTGTGTTTCAATGCTTCCGCTATATTTGTCGACTCAGTGAACCTGTTACCAAATCGCTATGCGTTCATGACTCCGCTGTACTCGGATAATCTGTGCGACTCTGTGGCTTAGAACTCTTGCCTCCAGCCAATGAACCATGGCCTTGCACGGACGTGGATCACGCTCGTGCGGCATCACGTCCAGATGGGTCAAAGCGATCATTCCGCGGGAGCGCTGGCGAGGGTGATTCCCGCCTAGCGGGAACGGCCGAAATAGCCTGCGGGAGATCGGGGCGTGACATGTTGGTATCAGAGCCTGGCTTCTACGCCTTTGGCCTTCAATTCGATATCTCTGTTTCGAAAGCTCGTTCATGGGTTATGTGCACGCTCTCTCTCAATGCCTCGATGAGATGTTCCAACAATAAGTCTAAATACTTTCAAAATGCGTTTTGAATGATATGCTTGCTTGTATGTTGCTGTGCTGCGAGTGGCCTTTGTGCCAACCTGTGCGAACCCTTGGGAGTATCGCTAGTAGCTTGTCCGATTTTTAATAACCCTAAGTTTGGTTGAATGCATCTATTCGAGGGATGCCTTGAACTAGTGCACCATCCAAGACTTAAGAAAAGGTGAAACTCGAGTGCTAAGACTTCGTTATCACTGAGCTGGTTGACGTGTTCACGCTAGAAGTGCACTTCGAAAGTGCGCACGATCCAGTCTAAGCGATATGCTAATTTTGAAGCTTGTGCAAGTGAATATCCAAATGAACAAGTACAATGACTTGTCTAGGATTGCCTCAACCCTAGATTACTGCTTATCCTCAGTAAGTCTCGAGGACGAGACTTTTTCTGAGTTGGGTAGGATGTAACACCCCGTTCCGCTCAAGCGGACTGCCGTCTCAAACGGCAATAGTGCAGCTGTCCCGACCCGCTTTGCCTCGAACGAGAAGCAAAGAATATCCAGACTTGCCCCTACATGAATCCGGCTTGGACTTTCAGAGGCTCGCTCGACGTATCGCTCTACCGAGGCGAATCATCGCTAAGGTGGGTGGCTACGGTGAACTTGTCTTTGCTTAGCCAGCACACATAAAATCTAGAATATTCATGCTAGTCGCTAGGTGAATCACCCCCTGCATGCTAATAAATCCAACGCACCTAGCTAAGGGAATAATCCCAACTCATATTGTTTGCTAGAACATGGAAATGAAATACTGCTTATATATGTTCAGACCCTCGCATGCTAAGTCCCTTAACGGTTTCATCTCTCGGCTTACCTTCGGGTCCGAGCAAACGTGTCTACTTATGTTCCTTAGAAACACATGCTTGTCTGCTTGAAATATTACCATGTTTTCATGCAAACCCCGGAAGACTACTACGTAGTCGTTCCGTGCCTGAACGAACCTGCAAGTATCCGGGACCATTAGGTCGCCAAGGCAATCCCCGAACCAGGGGCACGCATCAGGGTAACGAATACTGAACGTGAATCCTTAACGTGACAACTGAATGATAATCACATCAAGTTTATGTCTGAACGAGAATCACGTCACGTAACGAACGAATCTCAGCTCTTGGAGTAAACGCTCGTTCAGATCACGAATCATGGATTATCATTCAAGTTGTGGATTGAAACTGACCCTGATCCTGACCTGCATGTCGCGGACAACTCGACAACGAGGCACGGTTCCACGGGCGGTCACTGGGGCACTGGGACCGACCCGATTCGGATGGAACATAACGTAGTAGTCGCTCACGTGATTGACGGGATGGTTTGCAGCGCCTCACGTGCTTTCGTTGCATTCTCTACCCCGCCAATTGACTACGGTCCTTTATGGCTATGCCAGCGACTAACGTTCATATAGATAAGTCATCCTCGCTTAGCGGCTATCCACGTGCGAGTCATTGCATCGCATCAAGAAACAACTAAACACCTGAACGATCATGTTAAAATGACCCTCATGTCTGCATATGCTATGCCTCCTGAATGTTATCCTTGCCGTGCTTGAATTAATGATATTTGCCTAAATGTTGCCTTGGACATGGAAGGAGATGGTAAGTTAGTAAGTCTCGCCGTGTTTCCTCTAACATCGCACGGCGTACTGCCCGACACGTTAGGCTACTCAATATTTGCATGAAACTGATCCTAAGGCAACTAGAAAGACAACTTAATAGTTGTGCACGGAACCTGTATTACGTGTTTGGATTTGTCGAGCTGGCGAGTAGCTTTCCCACCAGTGCATTCAATGTACTGATAATCCACCAGTTTCTATACAGGGTGCGGGGGAACCTCGTGCGGTGCGGATGCCTCCAACGTGCGTGCTAAGGCGTGGACATCACTCCGAAGCAACGGTGCGTCCGGAACAGAAGCCCATATACAAGACATAATGTTGTGAACATAGCCCGAACTCGCCTGAACATCGCCTGTACAATCATTCCAACATTTATAGCCACTTGGCACGCTTTTACTGTTTCAGAGAGAGAGGCTTGAGCGACTTGTAATCTCGGCTATACGCCGCCTGTAACACTTATTCATATCAATAAAAGAGCTTGCTTTACTTCAACTTGTGTTTCAATGCTTCCGCTATATTTGTCGACTCAGTGAACCTGTTACCAAATCGCTATGCGTTCATGACTCCGCTGCACTCGGACAATCTGTGCGACTCTGTGGCTTAGAACTCTTGCCGCCAGCCAATGAACCATGGCCTTGCACGGACGTGGATCACGCTCGTGCGGCATCACGCCCGGATGGGTCAAAGCGATCGTTCCGCGGGAGCGCTGGCGAGGGTGATTCCCGCCTAGCGGGAACGGCCGAAATAGCCTGCGGGAGATCGGGGCGTGACAGTAGTCTCAGCCTGAGTTCTAGTGATGCTCTAATTTTGCATATCACTTAGCTGGTTATATAGTTTACCCTATTGATACATTTTTATATACTGCATTTATTTGGCTTGAGTTATTCTTGTACCTTGCTATGTCCCCTGAGGACCTGGAATCCGGATTATGTCACCAGGTTTAGCAGAGGAGATCTACCCCGAGGTATACGGGACAGGAGCAGACGTTGGAGTAGTACCAGTACCAGAAGATGAAGTGATCGCCGATGATTTCTCTTGAGTATCTGCTTTATCTATACTCAGATATTTCTGTTATTTCTTGTTATTTGAATTTGATCGGGTTGTTCCCCAAGATATGTTTTATTGAGACTTGATGTTGCTTTATATTTCATATAGATTGTATTTATTTCTGTGGATGAGATTAGTAGCATAGACCTTTATTGTTATTTTATAGCTTAAGTAAACCCTAATGGGTCCATTAAATTGGGTTTGCCCATTGGAGTGTGCTGTTGGCCATTGCCACATGTCTAGTCCCTCCGTATTTTGGGACTGGGGCGTGACATAGTTTTTTTGGTGGCCCATGCAGGTCTACGACTAAATTGTTTCAGTTTTAACTAAGGAATCGAGCAAGCCTGCGATAAGGATAGGATAAGTTATAGGATCTCATCCACTTGATTGAATCGTTCTTGATCTCTATATCGGATTCGAATTTCTTGACTTGCATCTTGCCTTGATTTCTCTATGCGCCTCTTATAGTTTATTTTTGATGCAGAGTAATGGATCTATGAGCAAGCGATAAGACTCCTGCAGGAACACCACAAGGTGTTGTAGCCACCTACGAAGAAGATGGAGTGACGCCATTAAATGGAGATCCCTCCACTCACCAGAGTAGTCAAGAAAATTAGTATGCCTCAAGATTTTGACGAGATGATATCCCACCACCATCGCAGTTTACTCTATTGATGTCTATTTTCCCACAAGGGCAGGCTATGGACGGACATCAGATGTTCCAAATGATCTATGCAATGATACAAGCCCAACAGCAGATTCAACAAGATGCTCTGCGTCACGAGGCAGAGAATCTGAGAAATAGTATAGTGACCGCACTGGAGTAGGCGAATCTACCAGCACGACGGCCATCGACAGGATCTATTACCGATTTTTGCCAACTAAAGTCCCGTACCTTTTCTGGTACGGAGGAGCCCACTGAAGTTCATGAGTGGCTCACAAACACTCAACATCAATTAGAAGCAGCTGAGCTTCCAAGGGAACATTGGATGACTGACGTCAGGATGCAGTTGACGGATAATGCACATCACTGGTGGCTATCTGAGGAGACACGGCTCGGACCAGATCAAGTCACTTGGGAAGAGTTCTCTAGACTCTTTCAGGAGATGTACATTCCATCTATTGCTCGATCAAAACTTTGGGACAAGTTCAATCACCTTACTCAAGACAATATGACAGTGGAAGAATACAATGAGGAGTTCATTCGACTGAGTCGCTTCGCTCCAACCTTGATCCCGACAGAAGAGGAGAAGGCTGACAAGTTCTTTGACGGACTAAACTTTGATCTACACAGACTGATTGGCTCTGTTGCACCTACTTCTTACTCAAACGTCCTTGCTGCAGCACGACGCATAGCACGTCAACAAGAGAGAGTCGGCCTGAAGCGGTCTTTCACATCAGCACCAGCCAGAGCACAATACGAAGAAGCTGCAAAGAGATCTCATATGCACCAACCACCCAGAGCATCTCCGCAGGCACTGCCTATCTGTCAATATTGTGGCAAGCGATGCCATATTGAGAACGAGTACAGACATAAAATAGAATTATGTTTGATTTGCGGATCCAACCAATATTTAGCCAAGGAATGCCCTCAGCGTCGAGAGGGAGCAATAATGGTAAACCGACAAGCTTTACCAGCACTGAGGCCAGCCTATCCAGCATTGGGAGCACCACATACGGGAGTTGAAGGAGTCATACCACCAGCTCCAGGAGGGTATCAACCGAGGCCACCTTTGGCACCCCAGGCAGCACTCTTCCAGCAGGCCCAGCAACAGCAGAGGGCACCACCGCAAAGACAAGGACAAGCTTCTGCGATGACAATAGAGAACGCGCAGACTCGCGGAGTAGCAAATACGCGTAAGATTTAAGTTTTATCATAGCTATCTATTCCTAGTAATGCCTTAGCATGTGCATGTTTATTCTATTTCACTAGCCTAAACCTAGTATTTTGAACTTGTTAATAATTGATAACCTAGTTTTCCTTGCTCTAACCATATTTCTTTACTCTTGAATTACCTAACTTTCATTGTCTAGGAAAATACTTTATATTTTTTGCTTAACCCTCATCATTGGATTTCTCCTTGATCATGATTCTTTGGTTGTGTAGTGCTTCGAACATATTTTGCAACCGTGTCATCTGACTGATTATGTTTTGTTATTCTTTGATTGCGAGGACACAATCCTCTTAAGAAGGGTCAATTGTAAACACCCAGATTTTTCAGAAATTAAAAATGAATTTTCGGGATTTTTCTGGAATTTTTAACTAATTAAAATAAATGCTCTTCAAAGGATTAATATTTTTAAGTATTAAATAAAACATTAAAATATTATAAAAATAATATTTTTGAGTGTAAAATAAATAATTAGATATAGTGTAATTCTCCTAGAATTTATTGGGCCCTGAAACTATTTTTAATGACCTAAAAATAATATTTTAAAATAAACCAAAACAAACCAACCTGAACCAAATCGGTTTATTATTAAACCAACCCTAACGGGTCGGATTTGAAACCGACCCGTACCCGCTAACCCATACCCGACCCAAACACTAGTTTAAACCTAATGGATTCGGATCCGGACCTAGAATCCGAACCCGCCTACCCGGACCCGACCCGCTAGGACCCTGCACAGTAACCTCTGAACCCCGATCCCGCCGACTTCCTTCCGCCGTTCACCCGTCGACCCTTCGTCTTCCCCAACCGATGCCGCTGGCCGCCTCTTCCCTTTCACCTCCCCGCCAACGGCAGCCAGAGCCCTCTCTTATAAAACCCCCACCACTTCACCGCCACCACCACCGACGACTCCCCATCACAGCCCGCCGCTTCTCCTCTGAGCCTACGATGCCTCCGCCCGAGCTTCCCCGGCGACCCTCCGGCGACCTCAGACGACAACCCTCCGCCGCAGCCAGCGACGATCACGAGCAGAGCACCCGCCGCCGACCGCCGTGTCCAGCCGCAGTCACCACCGACGAGAACTCCACAGCAGTGAGCACCGTGCCGCCCCGTCTACGCGTAGTATAGTCGTTACCGACCCTCTGTTCAGGTGAGAATTTCTCTCTGCTCGTCGCGCCGATGTTCGAACAGTCTATTGCAACCCATTCCCTGCGCGACCCTCTCGAAATCCGTACAACTCGTTCGGGGTATCGTGTCCTATGTCGGTCGTAAACTGCGACGCAAAAACAGGAAAAACCCTATTTTCAGAAAATTATAAATTGGTCCTGAACTCGCAAGTTCACGACCGTTTTGCGTGCAACCTGTTAATTAATTCTAAATTTTACTTGAACAGTTATTTAGACCATATAACAAGTTTTAAACCCTGTTTTTAGTTTATTTTATTGAGCTATAGATTGTAATTATTTCGTGGGTAAAAATGACCAAAAATTTGGTTATTTAAAACCCTAATTTTTTCAGAACTGGGTGCCCCGCTAAATGAGGTGACTTGGTCGTGTGCGAATTTCACCGAAAGGTGCGCGCCTCCAATACAGACGTATAGGATTTCATGAAAATTGATTTGGATGTACGTGCACACCGGAATCAACGCGTATCCGTCGACAACGTCTCGTATCGGTCCTTTCTGAAACTCGTTATAACTTTGTGTGTGCTCGTCGTTTCGAAACGAAACTTGCGCCATCGGACTCGTAGTGATACGCTGGTCCTGTGACCCATGTTTGATTCGATTCTGAGAACGTTGACAAAATCCCATATCGTGGGCCCCACGGCTCCACTTGACGGGCAATTTTGTGATCGGCTCATCGAAATCCAGTTCTGGACATTTTGTTGGATTCGTATCATCGTTCTGGACTTGTAGATACTAAGTTTGGCGAATTTGGAGAACCTTGTCTCTGGCACGTTTCTCGGTGCAAAGTGGGCCACATGTGGACCCTGCTTTGACCAGAAACTGTCAATTTTGCTCCTGTATCTAAATTGGACTTATGGACAGACAATTCTAGCTATTTTATATCGTCTGAACATAATGGTAATATTTATTTTAGCAACCGGAGGAATACTTGAAGATCCCGCTGATACCAGAGCAACTATTGGTATTCAAACTCCAGGCAAGTGTACCTTGCCAATCTTATAGTATTTGCTACATAATGTTCTCTTGATTTAATTATATGATATAAATGGTAAACCTAGGACTATGTTACATTGCTTAGCGCGTCATGCCCCAGTCGTAAAATACGTAGGACTAGGAATACGTAAGCATGCCAGCCGTATGTATATGGGAACTCCAATATATGGATACCATAATACACACGTATGCTGTAATATGAATATTAACTCACATGTGGTATATATATTGTCACAAGTCACAGGGCATAACTAAATCTCTTCCCCATAATCAAATATAAATGAATAACCAAACAACTATATAACTAAATCAAGTATAAGGTACTTGATAAGAACAAGTAGTTGGGTGGAGACAAATCCACTACCAAACTAGGATATAAAAGTAACCACAATAGGAGTATCATCCAATGATCAAAGAGGCTCAAAGGGAAGATCTCCTCGAAAGATAACAAAGTAGCAAGTACTGATCCGTGCTCTTGCAAATAGTCATGATCGTCTACACTTGGAAAGGGACCAGGTCCTTAGAGGGACGTAACAAGATACATAGAAGCATGCCAATTTGAATACAGTAAACATGCATAATAGATAGAAAATATATAAGTACGCTGTACTAGACAATCTATATGAATATGCATAATGAGGACAACTTTTCGACGTATGCGCATGGGTAGGCTACTCTATCTAATCTCACAACTCACACGCACGTCTAGAACATCAGAAATTGACATACCTCAAGGGTAGCGACCAGCGCGACACCAGAAATTGACATACCTCGAGGGTAGCGACCAACGCGACATAACTTCCGTAGTGCGTGCTAGATACTATGGTTTACCATAGTAGTTATAGCCCATACGCCTACTGATTGTCCTCCCCTCCCATGATACTATGTGTCAAGTGCATGTCAACATATATATAGTATATAATTATGACTGAAAAAACACACACGCAATGAATATATAAAAATATAATAAGCATGCAAAAGTACTATAAACAATTTGGCAAGGTATCTTGCCTGGCAAGAAAGCTGCAAAGTATAAGCGTCCAAACGTCAGGCATAATGGATCAGAAACTATGGCATCAGAATGAACGTCTCCGGATGCTGAAATAAATATCACCAATGTTCCCAAAATAAGCGAGATAGCTAGAAAACACTACCCTTTCATCCAATTTGGACACAGGGGCAAAACGATAAATTTGGGTCAAAGCGGGGTCCACATGTGGCCCACTTTGCACCAAAAAATGTGCCAGGGGTAAAGGTCTCTAAATGTGACAAATTATAGGTCAAATAAATTCTAAACGTCAATACGAACTCAACGGTACATCCAATTTTGGATTCCGGTGAGCCGAACACAAATTCGTCCAAAAAGTCAACTGTAGGGCCCGCAAATAGGTGGCTTGGTCAACTATCTCAAAATTGCGTGAAACTTGGGTCATAGGACCAGCGTGATACCACGAATCCAATGGCGTAAGTTTCGTCGCATTCTGACGAGCGTACACTAAATGGTGCGGTGTTTTGCAAAAGTCGTGATACGGGGCCTTTTTACGGATACGGGATGATTTCGATGCGCACACACGTCCAAATCAATTTTCGCGAAAGTTCACACGTCAGGACATACCATACGCGCCTTTCTGTGCAATTGGTATGCGATGAGACGGTCCCATTTGGCGGGGCGCGCTCCGTATCATAAGTTTTATCATTTTAAAATCATGTTTTTTTGAGTTTTCAACCTAATTTATTTCTGATTCTAACACATAATAAAATAAAGTAATTAACAGAGAATGATCTCAGTTATATGGTATTTACATAGCAAAAAGAAAATTTAGATTTGTATGCTTGTAGTGGAAGATATTGGTCTCTAAACATGGGTGGTTGGACAGTTTTTCTGAAGTTAAAAGTTGTGGTTTTTCTCCAACTTGGTCTCGATTTATACCTAGGGTTAAACGTTGTTCGACGGAAACTAATATACAAAGTTGGAAGAGGGATAGATCATGAACATACCGGTGAAGACGGGGTCGAATTTGGTCACAAGATGGGGCAGAAAATAGGACGTAAAGTTGGGGTCGTCGTAGTAAATTTTTGTGCGGCGCTCGCGGGATCTCGCGCGGGGGCGACAGGCGGGCGGCTTCCGGCGGCGGCGCAGTCTGGGCTGGAGGTCGGCGTGGGGTTGTGAGTAAGGGTTTAGGGTTAGGGTTTACCCAAGTTATAAAACATATATATATATATATATATATATATATATATATATATATATATATATATATATATATATATATATAGAGAGAGAGAGAGAGAGAGAGAGGATGATAGCGGGAGTGTAGACTCGCGCGCGGGGGGGGGGGGGGGGGTGGGGTCCGGCTGCTGCTGCTGTGGGCTATTGGGTTTTTTACTTAGGAGGGTTAGGGTTTTAGTTAAGGATAGTGGTTTAGGGGTTATTTAGTTAAGGGTTAGGGTTTAGGTTATTTTTTTATTTACTTCTTTTTCTTTCTTTTCTTTTTCCATTCTTTTCTTTTTTTTATTCATTTCTTTTCTTTATTCATTTCTTTTTATTTATTTATTTTTCTATATATTCTAGAAAATTATATTAGTACATACAAATAATCTTTCATCCGTCCACATGGTCTCCTACATAAAATAAAATACGGTAAAATAATAGTTTGCTCCATGAATATCTAGCTAAATATTTACCTAGTAATTAAATCCAATAAATTTATATTTTCTAATATACTACGAAATAATGCAATTAAATTAAATAAATAATTAAATTATTTATACGGTTTTAAAATTAGGGGTTTTACATAGCGACCGAATAATATTCGGGTATCAACGCCGTACGCGGAGTTGTGTAACGTTACCTAGAGATTGATCTCGCGACCCTATACATTTTCGTGTTTGCATTATCAAGTACGTCATACCATAGGTCACTTGATACTGTTCATAAGACAGAATCTTCCTAAAATATTCATGGTGATCCTGTATAGGTTACAGGATTCGTGACATAGATATTACATATGCTTAGCTATCATTATAACTCGTTGCATCAGTTAGAGGTCATGATCTTGCGTGACATGGACATGAGACATCGTGGACATGAAACGTGTGATTACATTGGGTGGGGAGAGACACACAGGCTACAGGCTGATTTATATATTATTACGGTATCGTAGCCACGCCGAGCTAGGTCCCTACATGATATTACTGCTACCGGCTCCCCAACACAGAGCTTGTAGTAGTCTCAGCCTGAGTTCTAGTAATACTCTCATTTTGCATATCACTTAGCTGGTTATATAGTTTACCCTATTGATACATTTTTATATACTGCATTTATTTGGCTTGAGTTATTCTTGTACCTTGCTATGTCCCCTGAGGACCTGGAATCCGGATTATGTCCCCAGGTTTAGCAGAGAAGATCTACCCCGAGGTGTACAGGATATGAGCAGACGTTGGAGTAGTACCAGTACCAGAAGACGAAGTGATCGCCGATGATTTCTCCTGAGTATCTGCTTTATCTATACTCAGTTATTTCTGTTGTTTCCTGTTATTTGAATTTGATCGGGTTGTTCCCCGAGATATGTTTTATTGAGACTTGATGTTGCTTTATATTTCATATAGATTGTATTTATTTCTATGGATGAGATTAGTAGCATAGACCTTTATTGCTATTTTACAGCTTAAGTACACCCTAATAGATCCATTAAATTGAGTTTGCCCATAAGAGTGTACTGCTGGCCATTGCCACGTGTCTAGTCCCTCGGTATTTTGGGTCTGGGGCATGACATGTTGCTACTAATAGAACAAGAGCTCCGAAAAAAGATGACGGATATCAGGAATCTAATGATGCTATATTGAAAGTATTCAATACGTCCGAAAAGCCTTCAGAAAAAATGTAGAAGAGATATTTGAATAACGACGAGCTAAGGGCTGCTCAGTTGTATATATTACTCAATTACGACGAGGATGAAGTGGAGAAGCTAGAGGGATAAGTAATTAATACGTTCATGTTTACGTCATCTCATTGTAATAGTATAAGCTAATATTATGCTATTAATCAGCAGTTGCTTCATTGTTTTTCAGCACATATAATGATGAGCTGAGATCGGTTAGACCCTACATAATAGACGAAGAAGTATAACAAGAAATAAGACGTCATTTTTCTTCTTGGTTGAGCGCATATGTAAGGAGCTCGGTAATTACTTTTTTTGTATGCACTTGCATAATAAATAACTTACTATAGCTACTTTGGTATTTAGGTCGATCGTCTAATAACACCCGAGACTGAATCTATTAGAACTCTAGCCAATGGACCAACTACTGTCGTCAAAATATGACCAAGTTACTTTGTGAATGGTTTTAGGTTCAAGTCAACAAATGCTCCGATCAGAGAGTTTTTTGGATCTTGATTCCACTAAAAACAGTTGTTTGTGTATCAAACCTTCGAACTACAAAGTCGTCGATCCAGGCAATGATTTCTTTGGCATCTTACGAGAGATTGTGGAGTTGACATATAATTATGGCATAGAATCTGCTAAGATCGTGCTATTCAAGTGTGAATGGTTCGATCTGATTCAAAATCAAGATTAAAAAATTGACAAGCATGGTCTTGTGGATATAAACTACAAGCGTAGATATCAAGACTACGAACCATTTGTCCTATCAAGTCAGGCTCAACACGTGTACTTCACAACTTATCCTAGACGGGGGATGGCGAGGTCAGATTGGTGGGCAGTATACAAGACTAAAGCTAGAAATACCTTTGCCGTTGACGAAACAGCTTATCAGTAGGACGAGCTACCTCTTGTAACAAATATTGTAGATGTGGACTCAACGAAAGTTACACATTACATGACTAAAAATGTAGAAGAGGTAGAATTATTCGAAGACGAAGAAGAAGTAGATGAAAGTGAAGATGAGGAGGAAGAGTAAGAGGAGGACGAGGAAGGCGAACAAGATAAATTTTCTGAAGATGATTGAAAATAAAATATTTTGACTGTAGAATGTACTATATTTTGACTATAGAATGTACTATCCATTTATACTTGTGACACTACTAGTTATTTACTGTACAATTCTATTAATGCTGTGAGATATGCATAACATTTTGACTATAGAATGTACTATATATTTGTTCTATCATCATATGTTGTTATCAGGTATGACAGGACGACGCGGAGCGTTCGACAGGTCCCGAGGTAAACGGAGTGCTCCTCCGGTACTTCCTACTGTTGGTTCTGGATCCTCGACGCCAAGTACTCCAGTATATCAACCTGTTATATCTTCGACTGCGACGACGTTACGTGGCAGCACTCCTGGGATGAGTATTTCCAGGACTAAGACTACTCCCTCGTCCAGCGTTTCTCCTGTTGACGAAACCATGGAGACAGATGAGCATATGTCGGAGGTTGAGCCGACATCGTCCCAGCATCAGCTAGATCCTCCATGTGTACCTCCGGACGAGATGAGGACGAAAATTTGGGCCGACGGTACAAAGTAAGTCAATTAGTTGGTTTAGCATCATATATATCGTGTATTTCTTTATTCATCATATATTCACTCTTTCGATAAAAATAATTATCTCTGTATAGATATCTCCCCTCGTCGGTACAGAGACGTTTGGGCCACTTTCTGAGTTATAACTATGGTGGCCCTTGGATCAACTACTCTGATGCTCCGGATGAGAGAAAGGCGTTCTGATTTGCGTACTTCAAGGTATAAGTATATTGTATCAATCATCTAATTTATGTATATTATATAACTTACTAAATTACTTCTTGTAGCAAACGTATTTCTATCTACCGTACCGGGCCGAGTTGATCGAACAAATATTTTCTGTCATTGCCGCCAAGCTGATCCGTGATGCTCTGGATGACCAGAAAGCTTGTGATCGCGAAGGAAAACTGATCTAAGGTTGGATCACGCCTGAGCACTGGATTACAATGAAGGCTAGATTCGACGATCCAAGATACAAGAAAAGGTCTGAGAGGCCAAGGCAGCTAGGCAGAAGGCAGCAAAGTTGTGTGGTGGCTTGATTCCGATGACGGAACATTTTCGTCGTTTAGTATATTTTTTATTTTAGATATATTATTTCAATGCAAGTACGATAAAATGTAGTAGGATAAAATATTTAATTTTAGTACTAAATAATATATTTTTAACAGGTACAGAGGGGTGAGGATGCCAATATTGTTACCGTCTTCCTGGCCACCCATCGAAAGGGCAAGAATCTCATTGATGAGAAGGCCTCGCAGACCTATGTAAGTATTACTTTACTTTGTGTTAATTTTAATATAACTAAGAAAATATGCAAATAAATATCCATGTAGTTAGTAATAAGTACCTTAGAGACATTAGCAATTATCGAGTATCCAAACTTTTCTAGGTCGAGTATCTTAGGCTGTGTGAGCGGTCGACTGCTAGTGCACCTACAACGGAAGAGGCTGGTACTTCCTCGCAGCCCTCACCAGCTCCGTCGGTGAACGAGATGTGGGTGACTGTCGCTGGTGGTCTCCAGAGGGGTACGTACTACGGTACGGGATCCTATGGCCCCTGTCCCAGCCGTAGGCAGACGATGCGACGCTCATCGCATAATTTGATACGCTCGAGCGCAACATCATAGAGCTCGGGGATATGACAACTGATCTTGGAGCGTTGACAGAGCACATCATGACGGAGCTGCAGGCATCATATCTATCCATGGGAGAGAGGCTGACGATGATGCAGGATTCAATGGTTCATAGCAGTACGAGGCTGTTATCTACCATGGGTTCATACAACCATCGACTAGCAGAGTTGGAGCAGATACGTCCTTCTGGTGCACCTTCATCGACACAGACTCCACCGATGTCACTTCCTTCTCCATCGACATCGGTGTCGATTTTACGGGAGCAGTATGATTTGTTCTTATCCCTGATGCGCGTCGGTGGGCATCCTCCTTCATATCGCAGTAGTCCTAGTCAGGATAGTTTACTAGTTGTTTGTGTTTTGACCTATGATATTTGGTCATTTATGAATATTCTTTATTTTTTAGACTTTCAGACTTTATTTCTTGCACTTTGTTGTGTGGATATTTATTGTATTCTTTACGACGAAATTTTCTCCAGACTCGGTTTGTAATCCCAATATTTTGTTTTCTTCAAATTTTACTATATTATTCATATTAAATGTATGTTAATTTACCGGTGTTGTGTGTTCAACCGAAGGGGTCGACGAACCCAAAAAATTTAACGGAGGGTTGCTCCGGGTCTATTTATATAAATTATGAATTCATAAACTGCAGGAAGATTGGTTTGGAAATCATTCTATATTTATTTTTATTATTTTTTCACTGAAACTTTAGTGACGTTTATATACGTCGCTAAATACGTCGCTGATTGTCGCTAAATACTTTGTTAAGTATGTTGCTAAATACGTCGCTGAATGTCGCTAAATTATTGACGTGGCAATATTTCAGGTCTATATAACGTCGCTAAATAAAAAAAATAGTGACATATAGCGACACACAATACGTCGCTAATTTAGTGATGTTGCGCCGCTAAACGTCGCTAATATAGCGATGCAGATACGTCGCTAGAAAATGTCGCTATATAGCGGCATTTTACGATATTTTTTCGGTCAGCGGCTAGCTTAAAGGCGACTTCACTGAAATATTGCTAATTACGTCGCTAAATATTGTTAGCGACATTTTTATGCCATTTAGCGACGTTTCTAGACGTCACTAATTTGACTTATTCTGGTAGTGTGGAAAGGGACCAGTTCCTCAGAGGTACGTAACAAGATACATATAAACATTCCAAAAGTACAGTAAATAAACATGCAAGATAGACAAGAAAATAACCACAAGAAACGGTAAAACTATGACAATACGATGTCTAAGGGGGTGGCATGCCATGAGAACAACGTTATCACTCGTGGCTATAGGTAAATCGAACAATAGGAACCATAGTCCGGTGAGGCACTAACAGTCATATCACTAGTCTCTATCACAGTCCGGTGAGGCACTAGCGATCGAGGGGTCAAGTGAACAAATCTCTACCGTAGCCCGCCGGTGAGGCGCTAACGAGTCAAAATTTGATCACAATAGCCAATCTCTAATAACAGTATACTCATCTAGGAAACTAAGGAATCAAGTCAAATCGGTCAAGGCAGGGTCATGGACTAATGTCAAGTCAAGTTTAATACGGGGCCACAAGATCATGTCAAGTCGTACGCACAAGGTGAAGCACATATCATATACGTGAACAGAAAGTAGAGATGAACATCATATATGGAAGGCAAATAATATACGTGCACATAAAATAAAAATATATGACTAGAGCAGCATATAATAAATCAAATATGACAAAGAACATCAAGAAACTATATACGACAAGAAAATAATAACCGAAAATGAAAGCATGCAAAATATTATACAAAAGTTGGAAAGGCATCTTGCCTGCTCCGAAAAAGGAGGAAGTCGCAACTCAAGACGACGTCCGATCTCGGGATGGTTCCAACATAAGTAACGGGGACGCATTTGGAGTCCGGGGCTAGGAGATATAACTACACGAAGTTGAAAAATCTTAGAAAGCAATCTCCCTCAACCTCTCTCTCTCTCTCTCTCTCTCTCTCTCTCTCTCTCCTAATATTAATTCGGCGGCATCATAACCTAGGGTTTTAATACCCTATTTATAGGCAGAGGTTGACGGCTAGAGCCCGTAGGCGCTGACTGTACGCTAACTAAGCTGCTGGTTGGGTAATAAAATTTTTAATTCCAAAAATTATTTATTAATCAGTTTTTAACCTATATAACTCAAAATAAATATGTAAAAATATCATTAAAAATTAGAAAAAATCTAGAAAATTATTTATGTAGTCTACCATATAGTTTAACTTTTTATATACTCTAACATATTATAGTATCTATCTTTTTTATAGTATCTAATTCTATCTTATTATAGATTATATACTATTTATTATTGTGTGTGTATATACACACTATTTTTAATATTGTCGATACTGTCGATGCCAAAAAACTGATACGACACTACAAAAAAAACTCTCATTTGCGACGAACATTTACGAGAATTCTCGAAAAAGTAGTATTTACGACAAAAAAATTTGTTTTATCGTAATTATCTCAAAAAACATATTATTTTCAACGCATAAAGTGCGCTCGGAAAAGAGCTATTTTTTGTCGAAATTACTCAATAATTAGAGGGAGTAGTTGGTGTCAAAACTATTTTCGACCAGAATATTTATTTCTCGAAAAAGAGTATTATTATTCCTGAGGACAAATAAGCCCCGTCGTAAATAGTTGCATAATTGCGAGGACAAATAAAGTTGTTCGTAAATAATACTTTATTTATGAGAAGCACTAGATATTGTCGGAAATAAATTTGTATTTACGAGGTAACATAAATATTGTCGGTGAAAGTATAGATTTTTCCTAGAAATTTTTTATGTCATCGGAAGTAGTTGACTATTTCCGATACCAAGAAGACATTGTCTGGAATAATAATAAAATAAAAGTCCATATTATGGCCAATGCATAAAGCGCTCGAAAAAGTCCACATTATTTTCGACGCATAAAGCGCAATCGAAAAAGAGCTATTTTTGTGTCGGATTTACTCAATAATTAGAGAAAATTGATGGCGCCAAAACTTTTTCTGACAAGAATATTTTTTTCTCATAAATGAGTATTATTATTTCTGAGGACAAATAAGCCTCGTCGTAAATATTGTCGGTTAAAGTATAGGTTTTTGCAAGAGTTTTTTTATGTCATCAGAAGTAGTTGACTATTTTCGATAATAAGTAGACATTGTCAAAAATAATAATCAAATAATAAAAATAATTCTAAATTTTGAGTGTCTAAGAACACCCTATTCAAAACAGACAAATGACAAATTACTAGAATTTTTTTAAGAAATTCATTAAATGGCGAATATTCCATTTTAAATCTGGTTTAAAGGACTCATAACTCTATTTACTATAAGAATTTTTAAGCAATTCATAATTTTTGGAAACTTATTTAAAAATATATAAGATTAACGAACTTATTTAAAAAATATAAGATTTAACGGACGTATATGCAAAAACTAAAAGTAATTATTTATTTGTTTGTAAATATGTGTGTATTGTGTATCTATTTTCTAGTATAAAATTGTTTTCTTCAAATGATATAGGCATGAGTATTATATTTTTAAAGTATTTTCTAAATTAAGATAATCATTAAAAAAGATTTTTCAAATAAATCAAAAAGATTTATCCAAATAATCAAATAATTCACCAAATAAATAAATAAATATTAGTAAATGCGCGTGCATTCCACGAAAAATAAATTTAAATATAAAAATTTACGACATTATTGAAATAGAAAAATATCTAAATATAGAAATTTAAATCACGTTAGAATATTTTAAATGTTATTGAAATATATAAAAGAAAAAATGTATGATATTATTGAAATATAGACATTTAAATTATGTTAGAATATTTTAAATATAATTTGAATTAATTTTAGTTATGATTTCTTTATATATATGTTTTTAAAATTTTTGATATGTGTTTAGTTAGATAATATCATTTAGTTAGTTTAAATATTTTTTTAAATTTAAAATATTTTAGGATTTACATATGTTAAGTAGTTTGGAGAATTTTATGTTTTTAATTTTTATTTTCAACTACGTGAAAAAACAACTACGGTTAATGATATAAAGAGAGAGAGATGAAAATAGTGACATATAGAAATTTAAATTACGTTAGAATATTATAAATATTATTGAAATATAGAAAATGAGAAAAGGTACAATATTTTATTGAAATATAGAAATTTAAATTATGTTAGAATATTTTAAATATAATTTGAATTAACTTTAGTTAGGATTTGTTATAAATATGTTTTTAAAATTTTGGTTAAAATTTTATTTAAATAATATTATTTAGTTAGTTTAAATATTGTAAACCTCCCTTAAATTATTTATTTTATATATTTATTTTAGTTATTTAATTATTTATCATTATTGTATTTTTTAACTAAATAGAATTTATTTTTGTGTTACTTAAATTATTTTATTAAATGTTATATATATATATATATATATATATATATATATTTATATATATATATATATATATATATATATATATATATATATATATATATAATATTTACCACATCTTTATATATATGGTATTATTTTATTTTTAGGTGTTCTTAAATTTTTTATGATTATTTATATAAATGTTGATATACAATATATATACATATGAGTTTATGTGTTAGTAAAAAAAAAAAAAAAAAGAGCAAACTAAACACAACCTGGCTAGAGTGCCATTTTCCTCCAATCCCGTCCGGACCAGAGCTTGTGATCGGCTACATTCAAAATTTTGCTTTTAAAATTTCCTATTCAAATCATTTCCCAAATTACTCCTTCATATTCTAATCTCCATATAAATCTTTCCTTATCTAAATCATATTCTTATTTTAATCAAATCCCTTCAACCAAACCTAGCCGACCCTCCTTCCTCCAGACTTCCTTTTTTTCCCATAGAACCTATCCCCAGACCCTCGACGACCTCCGGCGACCACCACCATGACCGCCGCCGCCGCAAGCAGTTGTCGGAGCCATGACGAACATCGGCCGAACTGCACTCGAGCGAAAGCAGGGAACCCCTGACCCCCCTATTTTCAGGTCTGTTTTCTCCCTCAATTCTCCTCCGCTTTTCAATCCACTTATTTCATTGCGTTCACAACTTAACCCTCTACAAACCCCTTTAATTAGTTTGTTTAAAAAAAATTTTAATCGTGTGAAATATCGATCCCAATCTAATGAAAAACTATTTTGAAATCAGTGTCTTAACTAGCCAAAACTCATATGTTTGCAGCCCGTTTACTCCCAAATATTTATTATATTAAAATTCTACTTGAAAAGTTCTGTAACCAACATATTCGAGATTATTTTCTTTCAATTATTTTATTTAATAAGATTTTAATCTCCAATTATTCTGTGTTGAAATTAAAGAAAAACTTGTTTTCAAAAACCTAAAAAATTTCGATACGGTTCTGTCCCGCCAAACGGGACGACTTTGTCGCGTGTTATTAACATTGAAATAGTAAATGCGGAAGTGTAGGATTCAACGGAATTCGATTTGGTCGTGTGTGCGCGACGAAATCAACCCGTATCCGTTGAAAAAAATACTTTATCGGCGTTTTCTAAACTTTCACAATTAGTTTGTGTGTGTTTGTCGTTTTGCAATGAAAATTGTGCCATCGGACTCGCAATATGCTGGTTCTTTGACCCAAGTTTCATCCAATTCGGAGCACATTGACAAAAACGTCGTTTTGTGGGCCTTACAGTCCGACTTATATAAAGAGCAATTTTGTGATCGACATATCAAAATCAAATTTTGGATATTGCGTTGGGTTCGTATCATCGTTCTGGATTTGTAGACAGTAAGTTTGATAAAATTGGAGAACTTTCACCCTGTCACATTTTTCGGTGTAAAGTAGGTCGCACATAGACACCGTTTTGAGTGGAAACTGTCATTTTTGTTCTTGTGTTCAAATTGGAATTATGGGTAGTCAATCCTAGCTATTTCACTTATTTTGGAAACTTTGGTGATGTCATTGTCAGCAGCCAGAGGTATTCGTGCAGATTCCACCTCTTCGGGAGCGGTTGATGTATCGAGCTCGCTACCTAAACTTCGCTATACTCTTGGCAGTTAATTCAGTTGGAGACGAACTGGCATATTTGTCTGAGCTAGAAAGTCGCTGAATTGGCATACTTTTCTAAGCTGTCAAGTCGGTGAGTTGGTAGACATTGATAGGTTACAATGAAGATGAGTTGGTAGAAAGATATTTTATTAGTTTATTATTTTAATTTAGTGGAGGATATACATATGGCTTGGACGAATCTTTTTTGAGCCTTTTCCAAGCCGCATTATAAGAGAAGAGATACACATCACTTGGTAGGGTCGGAGTTGTGTCAATTATATCTATCTCTACTTTTATATTGCAGCTTGGAAACGTCTCAAAATGAGCCATCAAAGCCGTTTGTAAATCCTCAACCATTGAATTAAAAACTAAGGAAGATTATAATTTTAAACTTTTTTCTTTTTTCTTCTGTTTAACCGAATACCCATTCTTATAGCATGGCATGAACTTCATGTACCATATGTAGAGTTTTTATATTGAATGGAAGATTAATTATTCACATGAATTGTTTACATAGCATGAAGTATTTAGCCTATTTATAAATTATTATATCTTGTAGGATCAAAGTAATAAAAATAAAACTAACAGGAACGAATCAACAATTGTGCACACCACCGGTTTAGTTTCCTTTGCAAAGTGCAAAAAAAAGAGGTACAAAAGCAAGAATGCTCCAAAATTTATTTTGTATATTATATATTCTCATGTCTATGTAGATTTTTACATGTTTTTGGTTGCTTCTATATGTGGAAAGTAAGATAATTCTGGTATTGAATTAATATAATAGTAAAATAGTAAAAATAATTTTTCTTACCAGCTTGATCAAACTGGAATTGAACCCAGTCCAATTGATTGTTTCAAGAAGTTTCATGTAAGTAAGAGAAAGGAGGGAGAAGGAAAAACTTGGAGAAGTGAGAAGGCGAAAGAAATCTACGTATGTTGTATACTTTTTCACTCGTCATTGTGTTCTTTAAATGCATACCATATTCTATTAATTTACTGTGTTTGTGATATTCGATCAAGATGTTATATAATATTGTAGTAAGCTTATTGAGTCTCATCTACGATATCATTACATGAAACGATGGAAAACAAAAAAGTTCTGCTGAAGAGAAAAATCTGAATGTGAATGAATGACTGAGACATATATAGAGAGGTGATTGTACCTAGTCAAGGTCGTGTACTTGGCTTGGGGTGGTTTGAAAGGTAAATATTTGTACTCATCAAGCCAAAATTGCAACAAGCGTAGATGTGTTGAACTTAAAGAAAATCACCATCAATTAAAAGATGAGCTGAATGATGTGAAAGGTCAATTAAGCACTCTGCATGAACAAGTTCAAATGTTGTTAAATAGAACCCAAAATTCTGAACACAGTGGAAGGCAATCACCATATGTGGTATGTACCTTTCTTTATAATTTTAAAAGATGTAAGTTGAGTTTATTTCTTAATTTTATTTAAAATACATGAGTCCTTATTGATTTTTTGTTGTTGTAACAGGATAATGATGGAAGTAATGGTTCAGATGTTAATCATAGCGGTGACTTTGAAGAATAATTCAACAAGCTTCAGTTTCATAAAAATATTTTGACTTTGGTATACATAGACTTGGAAAATTCTCTTATATTTGACATTACAAGTTTATTGTACTTAAAATACATTGGTTTCTTTGTGTCACATTATTTTTACAATAATGAATGATTACAACATTATCATTTACTTTAGTTGTCAATGTATTCCTGCTTTACTATTAATTTAACATATTTTGAGATAATTGATGCTATTTTACGGCAATTAGTTCCATCAGAATTAGTAATTGTCGTGACATGTAACCATTTTTGACAAAAAATTGGACAAACATAGACATCGTAATAACATAATTTTGATGTTATTTTTAATATTTTCAATTGCTATGGTGATCGAAAAAACAAAATTGCGACAATCATCATTCATCGGAAATGAATTTTATAGAATTTATCATCATTTCCGACAAGTAATTTGACAAGACATATTCTCGTAAAAACATAATTTTGATTACATGAATTTTAATTTCTGATTGTTTTAGCAATCGCAAAAAATATTTTTCGACGATTTCCTTACATCGAAAATAATACATTACATTCTCGACGATCTCCTTTTATCGTAAATAATCGTATAATCTTTTTTTCGAGAAGCTAAATTCTTTTTTTCGTGTACTTTATTGTCGAAAATTTCTATTCCTGATAAACAAAATGTAGTCGCAAATAAATCATCCATCATAAATAGTATTTCTGAGAAACATTGACTATCGGAAATGCATCGTTGAAAAAGAGATTGTTCCTCGTGTTTTTAAATATTTTTGACCACCAATTTATTTTTTTTCGAAGGCAATCAATTATCGGAAATATCCATCCGTCGTAAGTTCATAAAGCTTTTTTACAATGATGGAAAAATAAATACGATGGTCTTCTGCCTTCACAAATACTAACGTTTCCGACGGTTGGTCGAAAAAAAAAACTTTTTTCGACGCTTGCTTTTCCGAGGGCATACGACGGCAAGATACCCTCGAAAAAAATTATTTCGATAGCAAATGGCCAGTTCCGAGGAATTATTGCCTTAAAAAATGAGGGTTTTTTGTAGTGCGAGTCTGATCCGATACCTCTGATACTGTCGATAGCGATACTCATACAAAATGATCGATACCGATACTTTGAACCTTGATTATAACTGCAATATCAAATTTTCTTGATTATAATTTCTAATTATCTTAATGGATTTATTAACATAGCCAATTGACCAAGTGCATTGCTAACCATCAGATATTAATTTCTTACGTATAGTGTATTATAAACTTAGGATGTTTAGAAATTAACTATACATATGAACAAGTAATACTTTTATGACTTTAAAATTGGAAAACGGCTTCCCATGAAGGCCAACAAACCAGCATATCGTGTCTGTGTCTAGGGTATCGCGCATGTCCGTACGTGTCCGTGTCCAGCATATCGTGTCCGTGTCTAGCGTATCTAAAATACAAAATAAATTATTTTTTCTTCGTGTCCGTGTCTAGCGTATCGTGTCTGTACGTGTATCCAGACCCTCCACAATCCGAATGCAATAATTAACCAAATCGAAATAAGGGTTAGGGTTATCTTAGTCGGAGGAGAAGATGATCTAATGGAGGCGGAGGGAGTCGAGGTGGAGGATCATGAGGGCTTGGGGATCAGATGTCTGAGGAGGAGGAGAAGGAGGAGGAGAGGGGTTCGGGGGGTCTGGGTCGGTGGAGGAGGAGGAGAGGGGGTCGGGGAGTCGGGGTTCGGTGGAGGAGGAGGAGGAGGAGTGGGGGTCGGACGCCGGAGGAGGAGGAGGAGGAGAGGGCGAGTGTGGGGGAGGGGCTGCCGGAGAGGGGAAGTGAAGGGGAGGGGCTACAGAAGAGGGGAAGGTCGCCGGAGAGGGGGAGGGGGTCGGGGCGGGGGGGGGGGGGGGGGCAGGGTCAAGTGAGAGAGAGAGAGAGAGAGAGAGAGAATAGGGCGAATGAAACGCGACTGAAAATTTTATGTTTTTGCAGCGACGGATATTTTCGTCGCTAATCCGTCGCTGAAATAACAGCGACGGATTTGTGACAAAAAATAATATATTTTGTTTACATAAATAACTAAGTCATTTTTTCATCGAATTTTTGTCGCTGAAATCCTTCGCCATTTAACAGTATTTTATGTAGTGGATATACATGTTTATATGATCTTGCATAGGTCTTGGGTGAACTCGAGTAACTACAGGAACCTCTCATAAGTGGTTGATGCATGCAAGACAACAATTTGGGAATTTCACACGGAAGTGAATGTCGTTCAAAGATTTTGTGCATCTGTTGACGAGAGTGTCAAGGAAACATATGGGGGAGAATGTCGCACACAATTTTTTTGCTCCACCGAGACAACTTTGCTCGGTCTGTCAAGCTAGGAGTTTATTTTGAAAGCCTCCTGAATATCTAAAGTTGCATGAAGTCCTTGGAGAGATTACTTAGATATTTCTCTTGAATATTTCTTAGAAGTTTTTTGAAATATTTCTTGCATCTAGAAACTTCTTGAGAATTCTAACAATTTTTTAGAGGACTAGATATATTTTGTTGGTTGACAAGTGCATTGTAAATATCTATTTTCTACATAGTTCTCGCTATTAGATTTATGACATATGACATCATCTTGTCCATACAGATAAAGCCCTTTCGACCACTAGATTAATGAATTATGTCTCATTTATTCCTCACCACCCAAAATTTAATCTTCTCTAGTATAGTGAAATTTTTTAATGATCAAATCTCTTTGTCTTTTGTTCCACATTTTCTTATACTCGCTTTAGCGATCTAGTTAAGTCATGGGGGAAAAGCTTGCACGGACCTTTGAGGAGAAAATTCGTACATACACATGGAGAAAGGTGTAGACAAAATACTAAGTCTATGACAACAAGATGGAAAAGTGAAAAAGTTAATAGGTATTTAGGTTTAGGAGCTAATTAGCATGGGTTCTTATTCTTATGCTTCCGAACTCCTAAAGGATTGAGATTTAGTTCTCACACAAAAGTCTATTAGATCGATCTATGCATATAGTAAAGATTCATTGTAGCTCAAATTTAACAAGAGAAAAAATTTATAAAATAAAAGTTACATATGGGACTTGAAGTTTAGGATAGGTAGTAATATTAAAGAAAGATAAATATCGAAATCAAACATGCTTTTAACATCAACTATAAGTACTCTACCTTGAGAAGACGGCAAGGTTTTACATAATAATTGTCATGAACATCACACAAGACAGCTTTTCTTAGACGAACAACCAAACTTTTCTAAGAATGAGAATCTCCTGCCCAATATATAGCTCAATATAAGCTAGCCAACTTCTTCATTTTGTCGCAAAATGCTTGCAAGTGTTCCTTGGCAACGCATTGTGTCAGTACACGAGCGCCCTTCATGGGTGGAGGTGAGTTGAGGATGGTACACAAAGCGATTGGATAATTGAACAACGGGACGACATGGTCGGGTGCTCCCCAGCCGTAGTCAACCTCATAGAAGCCTACTCGCCTCAAGTCAGTCAAGCAAAACGATTCGTAGGCAACCAACTGTTGCGGGCTCTTGACGTTGCGTGGATCCTCCTTCAACCATGTTGAGAATTTAGTTGATAGATTCTCTTTTGCATCTTTAATCAGCCCTATAACCTCAGAAAGTGGTGCATTTGCAATATAAGTTCCGGTCCGTTCGATTATGACTTCGAAGACACAGTTCCCGTAGTAGCCACCTTCTGCGGGGAGCTCCTTGCGCAGTTTTTGGCGAATATTTGTAGGAAAATTAAGAGAAACATCAGCATGTGGTGGTATGTCGATCGCTCGTGTGCGACATTGCCAGAGCATTGCTGCCACGAGATCGAACGATGAACATCTTCCCCCGGTCTCTTTCGTGTACTGGTTCACCAGCCGGTTGATGCTGTCGAGAGAGAGATCGATGGTGTGACGTTCAAGATGGGAAGGGGTTGCGGTTGCTGTTGCTGTTGCTGTTGTGCTGTGTCTAATGAATTCCATCCCAAGAGGAAAGGTATTAGGAATGGCTTCCCTGCACCACACCGGCTTCATTGTAGGCGTCTCGAGTCCTTTGGCCATCTCGCCTATTGCTACTATGAACTGCCCCACTCCCATCGCGTCGAAAAATGCGTGATTGGCGATGTAGCCGATTACAAATCCACCACATTCGAACTCTGTGACCTGAAGAAGTAGAACATTCCAATTCCATCAGCATGCATGCCCAAAGTTATTCGTTGATAAGGATATATGTCGTTATCCCTCATTGATGCAGTCATTGTCAATAAAAAATATAAAAAAAAAAAGTTTGATAGATGAATAATAATAGCTAGAGAAACACGTACGTAGATGACATGAAAGAGAACAACTATATATAGTACCTGCAACATAAAAGTTAAATCATCCTTGGCAATTCCAGATGGGAGCAAAGGGAGGAGCTGCTCTTTGGATATCACGAAAGGCTCGCTCTCCATGTACCTGACATCTTTAAGACTGCAGGCTGCCGATGCCGCGACGAACCAAACGCCCTCCCCCGTGCAAGAAACTTGCAGCTCGCCGCCATCAGAGTTGGAAATGCGACCAGCGACGGGGTAGTACGGGACTAGTGCCTTAGCCAGTGCTTGTCTTATGACCTCTGCAGGCTCATGCCCATGATTATACACATGAAACATTTCGACAAAGTACCTCACGACCGGAACCCGGTCCAAGCAGGAGAGGGGGAGATGGCCCGATGGCGTTGGCTTGGAGGGGCTAACCAGTACCGGAGCCATCTTGGTTACCGGGGAGATCATGGTGGATGTTGTATATATGTTTGGTTGTGATGATGTTTGCTATGTGGTGTATGCCTTTTTATAGAGTTAGAGCGCTTGGTAATGATAATGTGGAAATACCATGACTGATCTATTCCCTATCCGTGATGCATGCAAACTCAATCATTTACCTAATGCTTAAATATAATCTGAATATTGCATAAATAACGGAAAAATCATCTTACTGTCTTTTTAATTGAACTGTCGGTGTTGTTTTTGGAAATTTAGGTTCCTAGGTATAACCAACCCCTCATGAATCATAACACTGTAGGATTTCAAGATATATGTATGCATGTCCCGTAACTTAAATTTACAGATCTTCTAAGAATGTATATAGGGGTGCATGTATATATGCCAAAATCAAGCATCTAGTTCCGCCGTTTGGAAGAGGTTCAGTTACATCTTAATTATAAGTTGTTGATTTACCTATACTCGAAGGACCTTCAGACCTTGCACACATCGTGATTCCTCATGTAACTTATTTTATTGCTTATCCTTGAACATTAGCAACTCTTGACAAGGTTATCAGTCTGAAATCACACGCTTACAACTTGCAATGCACCACTAGAGGTTTGGTGCAACGTCATTACAACCACTAACCACTGTGTCCTGAGGCTAGAACTGCTACTAAACAGTAGATACAAATGGCATAAAGTTGGAGATGGGACTTTGAACCAAGAACCTGAACTGAGTTGTTCAAGGGGGAAAAAAGAAGAAGAGTCAAATAGTTAATGTGGACCAATAATGCAGCGGATACAAACATTCTGCTAGATATTCTCTGCAGGTGAGTCAAAGAAGTGGGAAATATTTCCTATGTCTGGAAGGGGACAAAAATAGGTTCTTGATAAGACATTACAAAAATAACTTGGAATAGCACAAATTTTTTTCATTGATAATTATAAGTTTGTCATTTTCAAAAATTACTTATCGGACTGTCCATTTTTAATTGATTTTTTTTATAATTAGGACTGTCAAAATTTTGACGGTCCAGTCCTAAAAATATATATTAAAATTTTAGGACTGTCAAATTTTGACATTCCTTCCAATTGGTAGGACTGTCAAAATTTTGACAGTCCGGAAGGGAGAGCTACGCAAGGTGACACGAGAAGGGGATGCGTGGAGGCCGGAAGGGGGGACGACGCGGAGGAGAGGGAGGGGGAGAGGGAGGGGGAGGCGGCGGGAGGCGGGAGAGAAGGCGGAGGCGCGCGCGGTGGAGGACGGGGCCGCTGCTGCCCGCAGGGGCTGCGGTGGGGGCGGCGGCAAGCGGTGGAGGAGCGGGAGGGGTAGAAGGAGGAGGGAGGTGAAGAGGGTAGACAGTTCTAGTAAAATTTTGAGCTAGTCTGAATAAAAAAAATATTTAACTGGACTAATATCAATACTGGACTAGTACCAAGTCATTTTTGTTCTGCCTTTGTTAAGAGTCCAAAAATATGGGTTAGGTTCAAGAATATTGAGCAGGCCAGATGATTACTTGTGACTGATGTCTTCGTTTGCAGGATTTTTTGGTGATGGTATTGTCTTGATTAGTTTAGTTGATTTTTTTTTTCTCTCCCTTAATCGTAACCGAGTGTCCTTCTTAATGGAATTAAACAACAAAAGTTTGGTGCTTCTATTCTGTCTGTACCTCCCTTAATAAACTACAGATTGTTCTGTCACCAGCCCTCGAGCCCATAAATTCCAAACCCCACGAGAAAAGTTAGTCAGCTAACGCATAAATTAACTATAGGACAGAAGAAGTAACAAACCATGAACAAAAAAATGCAATGTAGACTATATGGAATTGTTAAGGAATCTTAATAGAGTAATAATATGTTACAAGTCTTTCAGAAGACTATCTCTGAATGTAAAAGTCAAGCTGGTTAGAAGAAGCAGATAACGGATAGAAGGGGTGCATCAAAGCTGTTAGCAGATTAATCCAACAACAAAGTTATTGAACAACCGACGTCGCCCAAAGTGAGATTAATTTGACCGTCTCTGTCGATCCGTTTCATGGAACTAGCAAGTTCAAAGAAACTTCTAGAACTCTATTGAATGTCACCATCCTTCGTCTGACAAAACACTAACGTGCTGAACAATGTCACTCGGTTGTTGCTTATATTGTTGTAAGGTTGCTTATATTGTTGTAAGGGATACTCTTCTCTTTTCTCATGTGAGCGCTAAGTACTGAAATACACAATATATAGGGGAGCAATTTCCTCGGTAACGATTACCGCCTTCTAACAACGTGGTCGGAAGATCAGTGAGTAACTTTTATAAAGTGAGACAGTTACCAGCAATTACTCTCGGTAAAAAGGATAATTACAAAATTGAACAGTTCAAAACCGCGACGTTGAGATAGAGCAACAGTTCCACGACACTACCTAAGTAGCTTCGCGGAACCAGCAGTGCCCGCGTTCGACGCGTCACTACTAAAAATTGCGGGATTAGCGACGTTTTTAGCGACATCAAAGTAAAACGTCGCTAAAATTAAAGATTTCAGCGACTCCAAAGACTAACGTCGCTATAAGTCGCTGTTTGGCGACATATAGCGACTGTAATTCAGTTTTTTAAAAGAATAGTCGCTATAAGTTTATTTAAGATCGCTAAACGTCGCTGAGTTTTATGGTTTAGCGGCGTTTAACGACATATTTAGCGACGTTACTCTTTTAGACATTTAGCGACATTTTTAGTGACGTCAATAACGTCGCCAAATATTTTTATTAGTGACGTCATAAGTTGGCGTCGCTAAACGTCGCTAAACGTCGCTAAAATTTTTATATAGGTTTCGATCCCCCCTTCTGTCGAAATCTTTCCCATAATTTTTCAAAACCCCCCTCTTCCCCCCCCCCCCACCCCCTCTCTCCGGCGAACTACACGGCGTCCCCCTCCTCCTCCTCCTCCTCTAGGTAAACCCTAACTCTCTCTCTCGGCATGACACTAACCCTAACCCTAACTCTCTCTCTCACATGACACGGCATGACACTAACACAGACACGACACACACACACACACACATGTAACAGATACGGCACGACACTAACCCTAACCCTCTATTTCTCTCTCTCTCTCTCTCTCTCTCTCTCTCTCTCTATCTCTCTCTCTCTCTGGACACGGCATGACACTAACACAGACACGACACACACACAGTGACAGACGCTGACACAGACACAGACACGACACACACATACGTGACTGACACAGACACGACACACACACACAATGTGTGTGTAGTGTGGCACTAAAAGTGTTTGGTAGATTGACTTTGGTATTGTGTGTGTGTGAGAACCTATATTGACGAAGAAAATTTGCTCAGTTGTACATGTGTATACATAGGTGCATTTGATGTGTGTGTGAATGTGGGATGTAGGAGTGCCAGACAAGTGCATGAGCACTGTGGTAAAGTGGTGATTGGACTATGTTATAAAATCGAGTGTGCTATGTTCTAGTGGTCGTGGTAAGGAGTGTGAACTATTCCAGTGGTCGTTGGCAATTAGCCATGGGCATGTGAGTTCAGTCCATGTGGTGGATGTGGGTGTGGGTGTGGGTGTGGGTGTGTGTGTGCTGTGTTAAATTGTTGCAAGAAAGGAAGTATGTGAGCAGCAAGGTGCAGGAGGGAATGTCGGGTTGGATAGCAGTGCACAGTGCACAGTGTTGGTTAAGGTAATAGCAGTGGTTGAATGTGAGAGAGGGGACTCGAGCAGGTAAGCAACTGCAGTAGCAGCAGTATGGAGAACTGGGAGAGTGTTAGTTGTCCAACTGATAGGGAGTTATGTTGTGAGCTAGATGTATCAGTAAAGAACTGATACAGAGTATCAGACTTGGTGGGGGGCCTGTTATGATGAGGAGTGGTATCAGTTGATACACACTCAAGAACAACAGTACCAGGTGGCAAGTGGCAAGTGGCAAGTGTCACGCCCCAGTCCCAAATACGTAGGACTAGGAACACGTAAGCATGCCAGCCGCATGGATATGGCAACTCCAATATATGGAAACCAAATCCATACGTACGCTGTAATATGAATACAAAATCCACAAGTGGTATAAAATGTAATACAAGTCACAGGGTAAAATCTAAATCTCATCCACCAAAATCATATAGAAATAAATAACCAGTATCTATGAAACTAGATCTCAATAAGAAGTATCTAAGGATGATAGTTGGATGGAAACAAATCCACTACCAACTCGAATATAAGAGCAAATACAATATGAGTACAACACCACAACACAATATAAGAATACCAGTTATCAATCACAGCTCGATGAGAAGACATCCTCGGATCACATGTAACCATCCAAATCTGCGCTCCTGCAAATACTCAAGAAAAGATACACCTGGCAGCAGACCAGGTCCTCAGAGGGACGTAACAAGATACAGAAAATACGAGCCAATTTGAATACAGTAAACATGCATAATGTTTGAAAATAAATAAGTACGCTGTACAAGACAATCTATATGAATGCAAATGAGGACAACTTTTTGACGTATGGGCAAGGGTAGGCTACTCGATCTAATCCTCACAACCTCACGCTCGTCAGTGGACATCATCAGCCGACATACCTCTGGGGTAGCGACCCTCGGACTCCATCAATCGACATACCTCTGGGGTAGCGACCATCGGACACGACCACCATAGTGCGTGCTAGTGACTACGGTGTTACCAGAGTGGTTAAAAGCCTATACGCCTAATGATTGTCCTCTATGATACTAAGTGCCATGTGTGTGTCAACATATCTAATACATAGTAATGACTGAAAGAAAACTACACATGCAAGAATAAACAGAAATGCAATAAATATACAAAAATATACTAAGCATGCAAAATACTGTAAATAATTTGGCAAGATATCTTGCCTGGGGTCCTGCTGCTGGTATGAATCAGAGTCCAAGTCACAGTCCAAATAGCCTATGTATTACAAATTTATCACGTCAAAAGATAATTTATTTTAATTTATTTAATTCTGGAATAATTACTCTAAAATCCTATTTTAATCTTATTATTCTGATTTTTATGTTAATTCCTAAATTTTGTCCAAAGAAACTGAATTTTATCAACTCGAGACTCATGGCACGCAAATCGAGGTGATCTGTTGACCAAAAAGTCAACCGACACAAACTCAACTTTCATGCATGATTTCCTGTAGATTTCAGCTTCAAAAATATGCTAGAATTTATGGCTCGTCCGAATTCAAATTCGTTTGGGAATTATGGCACATACAAATTTTGTATTGTGCACCGATGGTTAAATTCTAACCTAGAAGTTCTACAAAATTAACAGTATGTAAATACTTCGAACTAAATTTTGGAAAAAATATATGTCGATGATCTCGACATTAGCTTTCCGAAACTTTAAACGGTTCGTGATTCTGATTCCTGGTTCTCCCGGAATCGCGAAAACGTCGAAATACGTCTATTTTTGGACATGCTGTGCTCTTCGAATTTTCCAGAATTTAATACTCATAATTTAGAAAAATAATTTATATAATCAGAAAGCTAACCTCATTATCATTCTAACAAAAAAATTGGAGCGCGTTTGGAGTCCGGAGCTAGGAGATATCGTCTTTTTAATTCGTCATAACTAGTAGAAAATGAGGCTGAATTTATGACGAATTTTGACTATTTTTGGACGAAAAAGAGATAAATTTAGGGAAGAAAAATATGAAGGATAAGGTATTTATAATGGTGGACACTACTTAATTAAATACGACTAGGATTGGTTAATTTGAATAGGATTATGATGAATTTAAATAAGGATAGGATATGCATAAAGTTGATTTCCTAGTAGGTTCAGGATTTGAATTAATTTAAAATAGAGTTTGAATTTATCTCAATAATTTATAATCTTGAATATAATTAAATATAATACAAATAATTTATAAAATCTTATTAATATCTATTAATACTAAATTAGCATCTATCTAATATTAAGACTATATATATATCCAAATAAATCCTAATTAATTTCAAAAATCTAAAATAACCTAAAAATGATTCTAAATAAATATTTATATAAGTAAATATACTAAAAAAATTATTTTCTAATTAACTAAGAGAATACTCTAAATAAATTCAACATCTATAATAAATATAATAATATAAAATATATACAAATACCTATTTTGGGTGAGGGAGTTTACAATCTACCCAACTTAAAACAATTTCGTCCTCGAAATTAATGTAAGACATAATTTGTTAAATCCTTCACATTCGTACACAAGGTATGTCAATCACAATCTCTTCCAAAATTTTAAATAACAAAATCTATTCGAATCTATTGCGATCACTTCAAAATTAATATAACAACTGTTTAAATCAAAATTTAACCTGTTGTAATCTCTTCTCGATTTTTAAATAATCAACATCCAAATCTAACTCAAGTCTATATGACATCCCACATCAAAATTTATATCATAATTTCCAACTATCATAATCTCCTCTAGACTTTGAATAATAAACAATTCTAATCAAATCTTATTCCTATTCTCAAATTAAGAATTTTGTACTCTTCAAATATTTAAACTCAATTTACATCCTCAATATTTCAAATAGGTGACCCAACAATCAAAATTAAACTTTTAATTCAAATCATCAAATTATAAAATTTAAATCTAATTCACCAGTTGTTCAAGTCTAAAATTCTATATTTATCCTAAAAATTTAAATCGATGATTCATCCTTCAATATTCAAAATTTAAATCATGTGCTCAAAGTATAAATATTGGGTCCTCAATATCAAGATTTTTAAAATTCATTAAATCCTCATTATCTTAATCCTTCTTTTAAAATTCTCCACATTTAAAAGGACTTAATCTCTCAATCTAATCCTACTTGATCACAATCTAAAAGAATTCTCCTCAAGTTTAATAATGCAATTTCTATCCAACTTAGAATTTACCCATCTATCACATAAGGCTCTTACACTTAAGAAAATATTCCTCAATTTATTTTCTCATGTCATTCAATCCTCAAAACTTTAACACCAACTATATCATATGTGATATGCCTTTAATCAATTATGAAAGATAGTCACCAAATAATGTGATTGGCCTATGGGGTATATCTTGTATTATCCGTGTATCACTTATATCCAAGCACGAGATTTCGTCTTTCCGAAACAAGGGAAGACGGAGATCGATAATAAAGAGTTCAAGGGCGAGATAATAGAATAGAAGTATCGGGATCAAGGCGTTTAAAGAATTCAAATAGGAATTATCAAAGCAGTTGTGGATTGAAGTCCTATTTTGGTAATGCCTATCCACATGCTCGCATCGGTACAGTTATGTAACGGATACGATATGCTTAGACATATCTAGAGGGCAAGTACAGGTGTCTACTAGTCAACTATATATCTCAATCTACGTAAAGTATTATGGCGAAGGGCGAATCAAGCGCATTATGGCTAGCTAGACCATAATACACTGATTCTGATTAGACAATTTGTATTAGTGTGGTTGATCAGGCCCCAATAACACATATGTCGTGAACAAGCTCGATATAAGATTAAGCTTGCAAAAACTAGGCTATAATAGCAGCATAATTCAAGGTAGCACAGAAAATATAACGCTGGATTATGATATGAGAAGTTACAAAATAATTCAAGTTCGCAAAAGCAAAAATAACATAAGCAATAATAATAAAAGACTCTACAATCTCTACAGTTATCATACAACCTCCTTATCTAAGTCGCTAGTCGACCAAATAGGGCAAGGACCTCTAAATTCTATGGTCTGAATAAACACTATCGTCTTTTGCTAGCATGCGATAAATATCATTCGGTTACACTTCAATTAATAGGTCAAAAGACTATGTGATACTAGGTGTCAAACATTATGGTAAAACTTCTAACTAACTCTAGTAGTGTCTATACTACTCTCAAGTCTTCTTAATACATCAAGGGGTAATGGTATAACAATCTAAAGATAGAGAATTCTAGGTTCACTAGATATTCTAAACTTAGTGGTGTGTCTATATTCTCGTTGTATTCTTAATAGGTGTGCTACTCTAATTATCATCCTAATAACAGGGGTTCCTATATTCTAGCAGAAGAATATACTCAAGGAACTATTAGGGAAGCACATGAATCAAGCAGGATACAATTGTTCAAAATAGAACAGATAGGAGGAGATGAATCACAGTTAATTGTGGATGAGATCCTATACTCTAGTCCTAGGTGCAGGCTTGTTCGGTACAGTAACGTAACCGAGATAATATGCTCTCGACCTGCATGGGCCACCATAAAAAAATGTCACGCCCCAGTCCCAAATACATAGGACTAGGAACACGTAAGCATGCCAGCCGCATGGATATGGCAACTCCAATATATGGAAACCAAATCCATACGTACGCTGTAATATGAATACAAAATCTATAAGTGGTATAAAATATAATACAAGTCACAGGGTAAAATCTAAATCTCATCCACCAAAATCATATAGAAATAAATAACCAGTATCTATGAAACTAGATCTCAATAAGAAGTATCTAAGGATGATAGTTGGATGGAAACAAATCCACTACCAACTCGAATATAAGAGCAAATACAATATGAGTACAACACCACAACACAATATAAGAATACCAGTTATCAATCACAGCTCGATGAGAAGACATCCTCGGATCATATGTAACCATCCAAATCTGTGCTCCTGCAAATACTCAAGAAAAGATACACCTGGCAGCAGACCAGGTCCTCAGAGGGACGTAACAAGATACAGAAAATACGAGCCAATTTGAATACAGTAAACATGCAAAATGTTTGAAAATAAATAAGTACGCTGTATAAGACAATCTATATGAATACAAATGAGGACAATTTTTCGACGTATGGGCAAGGGTAGGCTACTCGATCTAATCCTCACAACCTCACGCTCGTCAGTGGACATCATCAGCCGACATACCTCTGGGGTAGCGACCCTCGGACTCCATCAATCGACATACCTCTGGGGTAGCGACCATCGGACACGACCACCATAGTGCATGCTAGTGACTACGGTGTTACCAGAGTGGTTAAAAGCTCATACGCCTAATGATTGTCCTCTATGATACTAATTGCCATGTGTGTGTCAACATATCTAATACATAGTAATGACTGAAAGAAAACTACACATGCAAGAATAAACAGAAATACAATAAATATACAGAAATATACTAAGCATGCAAAATACTATAAACAATTTGGCAAGGTATCTTGCCTGGGGTCCTGCTGCTGGTATGAATCAGAGTCCAAGTCACAGTCCAAATAGCCTATGTATTACAAATTTATCACGTCAAAAGATAATTTATTTTAATTTATTTAATTCTGGAATAATTACTCTAAAATCCTATTTTAATCTTATTATTCTGATTTTTATGTTAATTCCTAAATTTTGTCCAAAGAAACTAAATTTTATCAACTCGAGACTCATGGTACGCAAATCGAGGCAATCTGTTGACCAAAAAGTCAACCGACACAAACACAACTTTCATGCATGATTTCCTGTAGATTTCAGCTTCAAAAATATGCTGGAATTTACGGCTCGTCCGAATTCAAATTCGTTTGAGAATTATGGCACATACAAATTTTGTATTGTGCACCGATGGTTAAATTCTAACCTAGAAGTTCTACAGAATTAACAGTATGTAAATACTTCGAACTAAATTTTGGGAAAAATATATGTCGATGATCTCGACATTAGATTTCCAAAACTTTAAACGGTTCGTGATTCTGATTCCTGGTTCTCCCGGAATCGCGAAAACATCAAAACACGTCTATTTTCGGACATGCTGTGCTCTTCGAATTTTCCAGAATTTAATACTCATAATTTATAAAAACAATTTATATAATCAGAAATCTAACCTCATTATCGTTCTAACAAAAAAAATTGGAGCGTGTTTGGAGTCTGGAGCTAGGAGATATCGTCTTTTTAATTCGTCATAACTAGTAGAAAATGAGGCTGAATTTATGACGAATTTTGGCTATTTTTGGACGAAAAAGAGATAAATTTGGGGAAGAAAAATATGAAGGATGAGGTATTTATAATGGTGGACACTACTTAATTAAATACGACTAGGATTGGTTAATTTGAATAGGATTATGATGAATTTAAATAAGGATAGGATATGCATAAAGTTGATTTCCTAGTAGGTTCAGGATTTGAATTAATTTAAAATAGAGTTTGAATTTATCTCAATAATTTATAATCTTGAATATAATTAAATATAATACAAATAATTTATAAAATCTTATTAATATCTATTAACACTAAATTAGCATCTATCTAATATTAAGACTATATATATATCCAAATAAATCCTAATTAATTTCAAAAATCTAAAATAACCTAAAAATGATTCTAAATAAATATTTATATAAGTAAATATACTAAAAAAATTATTTTCTAATTAACTAAGAGAATACTCTAAATAAATTCAACATCTATAATAAATATAATAATATAAAATATACACAAATACCTATTTTGGGTGAGGGAGTTTACAGCAAGTGAGTGCAGTGCCTATGTTGTGTAGTAGCAACAAGAGTTGCCTGGAAAAACTGATACTCTATATCAGAGACAGGTGTGGGGCAAGGAAACACTTGAGTGTAATCAAGGAGGGAAAGTGTGTTCAATGGCAAAATACTTTCAGTTGGGAAGTGTGAGGGAGCTCAGGCATTCAAGTGAGGCAGTGCACACAATGGTGCACTGCAAGATTGGGTGCAGGTAGGAGATCTGAAATAGCAACACAGTGATAGCAATGAGTGAGTACCTGTAGTCCAATATCCATGCATTAGGTAGCAGCTTTAGCTGCATATGATCAAGTAGCAGTAAGTACAGCGGGAAGGAAAAATCAATTCCAGGTAACAGTAAGTCAAGAGAGGCCTTGGTGTATTAGTCTAGTCATGACTTTTAAGTGTCTCGTTAAGGTAATGTCTAGAGTCTTGTGTTAGTTAAGGTAGTAATATTAGTTTGATCTCTCTCTCTCTCTCTCTCTCTCTCTCACACACACACACACAGATGCACATGACACTGATACAGATACGACACACACATACTAACACAGACACGACACAGACTATCATAAAGGGTGTAAAATTTGACAACAAAAATGACTTAAGTCTTCGTAGTAATTTGATTTATAGGACACAGACTGTCACAGAGGGCATTGTGTATCAAGTTAGAGCAGTTCTCACCTTCCTCCAGAGAATCACACTATATTTAACGATGGGTATATATGCTAGGACTAGAAGTATCAGTGCATGTACTATATTTAACGATAAGTAAATACTTGAACGATGTCTATTTATTTTTTACAAAAGTATCTAGAAATGGATATGAATTACTATCTGCGTCATCGTTCGTTGATGTACAACCGTCATCCTGATGACATGTGCGGTGTGCGGGATAAATTCATTCAGGGTTTACAACAGTTCCTGCAGTTCGCCAAGGCGTTCCCTCAATACATGGACGGTACCAAAATTAAGTGTCCATGTGTGAGATGTCGCAACTTGAAATATTATCCAGAAGTGAAAGTCACATATCATTTGTACTCGAAGGGTTTCACGCCAAATTACTATCAGTGGACTGCGCACAGAGAACTTGTGTCTTTAGCATCGGAGTCCGAGCCTTATGTGGAGCCGTATATGGATGTTCACGACCACACTGCTTACGACGACGAGTGGGTGAACATGGTTTTTGATGCGACGGGGCCTAGTTTCGATCCGGACAATCATGATGCAGCTGAGGAGGCACCAAATACCGATGCTGCGAAGTTCATGGAGTTGTTGGAGAATGCAAGGACTCCATTATATTCTGGTTATAAAGATCATTCACCGTTGGAGGTGGTTACAAGATTGTTGATCATCAAGTCTGATTTAAATATGTCGAAAGAATGCTATAACCGACTGATGGATTTGATTATAGAGATCTTACCAGAGGATGCAAAGTTGCCTAAAGACCTACCGATCTAAGAGGATGGTGAGATCGCTCTTGATGGGATACGAGAAAATTGATGCATGTCGTAACGGGTACATGTTGTACTACAAAGACGACAAGGATGAAGATGCGTGCAGATTCTGTGGTGTTGATCGCTACAAGGCTACTGAAAGAGGTAAGTATGTCGGTGCAAAGAAGCCTACTAATTCGATGCACTACTTGCCTTTGACGCCGCAATTACAGAGGTTGTTTATGGTGAAGAAGACTGCAAAAAATATGAGTTGGCACAGGCAAAAACAGATCGAATGAGTATTAGATCATCCATCTGATGGAGAATCATGAAAGCACTTTGATCAAGAGTATCCAGATTTTGCTTCGGATCATAGTAAAGTCAGATTGAGGCTCTCCTCCGACGGTTTTACCCCATTCGGACTTTTGGGCTTCCAGTATTCGTGTTGGCCTATAATCGTCACTCCGTACAATCTACCGCCTTGGATGTGCATGAAGACTCTGTATATGTTCCTAACCATTATTATCCTGGGTCCGAACAATCCGAAGAGGAACATCGATGTATATTTACAGCCTTTGATAGATGAGTTGAATCAGCTGTGGGAAGTAGGTGCCAACACTTACGATGTTTCCAGAAAGCAGAATTTTCAGATAAGGGCAGCACTTATGTGGACCATCAACGACTTTTCGACCTATGGAATATTATCGGGATAGAGCACTCATGGTTGTCTCTTATGCCCGTATTGTATGGACCGTACTAAGGCTTTTCATTTGAAACAAGGAGGCAAACAGTGCTTCTTCGATTGTCATCGACAATTTCTGTCGAAGGATCATCCTACCGGAGGAACAGGAATGCTTTTGTACGGGCATTATGGAGAAGGCCAATCCACCGCCAAGGTGGCCCGGATACACGATATGGAAAGAGGTGAAAGATTTACCAAGTGCTATCGAAGAGCCTGCTAAGGGGTACAAGTGTGACAGATTTGGTTGTACCCATAACTGGACGAAGAGGAGTATATTCTGGGATCTGCCATATTAGAGCACCAATCTGATCAGACATAACCTTGATGTCATGCATATCGAGAAAAATGTGTTTGATAACATAATTAATACTGTAATGGAGGTAAAGGGGAAGACGAAAGACAATCCGAAGGCCAGGTTGGACTTAGAAGAAATATGTAGACGTCCTACGTTATATTTGATAGAGGAGGAAAATAGAAAGTTAAAGCAGCCTAAGTCAGTTTTCTCATTGGAGAAGGATGATAAAGGGAGACTTTGTAGGTGGATTCAGGGACTAAAATTTTTAGACGGGTACGTGTCGAACTTGAGAAGATGCGTCGACCTCAAGGAGAACAAACTGGAGGGTATGAAGAGCCACGATTGTCACGTATTCATGGAGAGGTTAATTCCGATTGTATTTCGAGAATTCTTACTGTAGGTCATTTGGGATCCATTGACATAGCTCAGCATATTCTTAAGAGATCTTTGTTCTACTAAGTTGCTCGTCAATCGTCTAGAAAAGCAAGAGAAGGATATTGCGGTAACACTATGCAAGCTCGAGAAGGTGTTTTCTCCTGGATTCTTCGACTCTATGGAGCATTTGCCAATTTATCTTTCCTATGATGCACGTGTTGGTGATCCTGTCGGTTATCGGTGGATGTACCCCGTCGAGCGACATCTGAATCACCTAAAGAGAAAGGTGAAAAATAAGGCATGGGTTGAGGGCTCTATTTGTGAAGCTTATGTTCTCGAGGAGATTACAAACTTTTGCTCGACGTATTTCAAACCACATATTGCTACTAATAGAACGAGAGCTCCGAGAAACGACGACGGATATCAGGAATCTAATGATACAATACTCAAAATATTCAATGTGTCCGGAAAGCCTTCGGAGAAAATAAAGAAGAGATATTTGAATGACGACGACATAAGGGCTGCTCAGTTGTATATATTACTCAATTACGACGAGGATGAAGTGGAGAAGCTAGAGGGGTAAGTAATTAATACGTCCACGTTTACGTTATCTCAATGTAACAATATAACCTACTATTATTCTACTAATCAGCGGTTGCTTCGTTGTTTTTCAGCACATATAATGATGAGTTGAGGTCGGTTAGACCCTACATAACAGACGAATAAGTAGAACAAGAAATGAGACACAATTTTCCTTCTTGGTTGACCGCATATGTAAGGAGCTTGGTAATTACTTTTTCTGTATGCACTTGCACAATAAATAACTTACTATCGCTACTTTGGTATTTAGGTCGATCGTCTAATAACACCCGAGACTGAATCTATTAGAACTCTGGCCAAGGGACCAATTACTGTCGTCAAAATATGGCCAAGTTTTTGTGTGAATGGGTTTAGGTTCAAGTCAACAAATGCTCCAATCAGAGACAGCTTTCTGGATCTTGACTCCACGAAAAACAGTTGTTTGTGTATCAAATCTTCGAACTACAAAGACGTCTATCCATGATTTCTTTGGCATCTTACGAGAGATTGTGGAGTTGACATATAATTATGGCACAGAACCTGCTAAGATCGTGCTATTCAAGTGTGAATGGTTCGATCCGATTCAAGATCAATGTTGGAAAATTGACAAGCATGGCCTTGTGGATATAAACTACAAGCGTAGATATCAAGGATGCGAACTATTTGTCCTATCAAGTCAGGATCAGCTCGTGTACTTCACAACTTATCCTAGACGGGGGACAGCGAGGTCGGATTGGTGGGCAGTATGCAAGACTAAAGCTAGAAATACCTTTGACGTTGACGAAATAGCTTATCAGGAGGACGAGCTACCTCTTGTAACAAATATTGTATATGTGGACTCAACGGAAGTTACTCATTATACGAGTAATAATGTAGAAAATGTAGAGTTATCCGAAGATGAAGACGAAGATGAAGACAAAGTAGATGAAAGTGAAGATGAAGAAAAAGAGGAAGACGAGGACGAGGAAGGCGAACAAGATAAATTTTTTGAAGATGATTGAAAATAAAATATTTTGCCTGTAGAATGTACTATAATTTGACTGTAGAATGTACTATTTTGATAAAGATATGTATTATATTTTAACTGTAGAATGTACTATCCATTTAGACTTGTGACAACACTTGTTATTTATTGTGCAATTCTATGAATGATGTGATATATGCATAACATTTTGACTGTAGAATGTACTATATATTTGTGTATTTCTTTATTCATCATATATTATTATCAGGTATGATGGGACGACGCGGAGGGTTCGGCAGGTTCCGAGGTAGACGGAGTGCTCCTCCGGTACTGCCTACTGTTGGTTCTGGATCATCATCGCCTAGCACTCCAGTATATCGACCAGTCACATCTCTGACTGCGACAACATTATGTGGCATCACTCTTGGGACAAGTAGTTCCAGGCCTGATAGTACTCCCTCGTCCAACGTTCCTCCTGCTGACAGAACTATAGAGACAGATGAGCATATGGAGGAGATCGAGCCGACGTCATCCCAGCATCAGCTAGATCCTCCATGCGCACCTCCAGAGGAGACGAGGACAGAGATTTGGGTCGACGGTACAAAGTAAGTCAATTAGATGGTTTAGCATCATATATATCGTGTATTTCTTTATTCATCATATATTGACTTTTTCGATAAAAATAATTATCTCTGTATAGATATCATCCCTCGTCGGTACAGAGACGCTTGGGCCATTTTCTGAGGAACAACTATGGTGGCCCTTAGATCAACTACTCTGAAGCTCCGGAGGAGAGGAAGGCGTTCTAGTTTGCGTACTTCAAGGTAAAAGTATATTATATCAATCATCTAATTTATGTATATTATATAACTTACTAAATTACTTATTGTAGCAAACGTATTTCTATCCTCCGCACCGGGCCGAGTTGATTGAGCAAATATTTCCTGCCGTTGCCGCTAAGCTTATCTGTGATGCTCTGGATGACCAGAAGGCTCGTGATTGTGTTAGAAAATCGATCCAAGATTGGATCACGCCTGAGCAGTGGACTGCGATAAGGGCTAGATTCGACGATCCGAGGTACAAGGAAAGGTTTGAGAAGTCCAAGGCGGCTAGGCGGAAGGCAGCAAAGTGGTGTGGTGGCTCGATTCCGATGACAGAATATTTTCGTCGTTTGGTATATTTTTTATTTTAGATATATTATTTTAATGCAAGTACGATAAAATGGTAGTAGGAAAAAAAATTTAATTTTAGTACTAAATAATATATTTTTAACAGGTACAGAGAGGTGAGGATGCAAACATGGTGACCGTCTTCCAGGCCACCCATCGAAAGTGCGGGAATCTCATTGATGAGAGGGCCTCACAGAACTATGTAAGTATTACTTTACTTTGTGTTAATTTTAATATAACTTAGTCAATTATCGAGTATCCAAACTTTTCTAGGCCGAGTATCTTAGGCTGCGTGAGCGGGCGACTGCTAGTGCACCTACAGCGGGAGAGGCTGGTACTTCCTCACAGCCCTCTCAAGCTCCGTCGGCGGACGAGCTGTGGGTGACCGCCGCTGGTGGTCTCCAGAGGGGTACGTACTACGGTACAGGATCCTATGGCGCCCTGGTTGCGACACAGTCATCTAGGGCCTCCCCGGCAAGTGCGCATTCCCCACAGCCCTTGCAGTCGTTGGCTCGAGTCCAGGAGCCCGTTGACCATCAGATTGTGTCTCTCCGTGACTAGTTGCTGCGAAGGATGGAGGAGCAGCCCTTGTCCCAGCCACAGGCGGACGATGGGACGCTCATCGCATGATTTGATATGCTCGAACGCAGCATCATGGAGCTCCGAGATATGACAGCTGATCTTAGAGCGTCGACAGAGCGCAGCGTGACGGAGCTGCAGGCATCATAGCTGTCCATGGGCGAGAGGCTAAAAATGATGCATGATTCATTGGTTCATAGCAGTACGATGCTGTTATCTACCATGGATTCATACAACCATCGGCTAGCAGATTTGGAGCAGATACGTCCTCCTGATGCGCCTTCATCGACACAGACTCCACCGACGTCACTGCCTTCTCCATCGACATCGGTGTCGATTTTACGGGAGCAATATGATCTGTTCTTATCCATGATGCGCGCCGGTGGTCATCCTCCAACAGATCCGCAGTAGTCTTAGTTATGACCGTTTATTCATTGTTTGTGTTTCAGACCTATGATATTTGGTCATTTATAAATATTCTTTATTTTTGAGGCATTCAGACATTATTTCTTGTATTCTTTAGGATGAGGCTTTCAGACTCAGTTATGTGGATATTTGTTGTATTTTTTACGACAAAATTTTGTCCTTACTCGGTTTATAATCTCAATATTTCGTTTTCTTTAGATTTTATTATATTATTCATATTAAATGTATGTTAATTTATCGGTGTTGATTATTCAACCGAAGGGGGTTGGCGAACCCAGCAAATTCAACGAAGGTTTGCTCCGGGTCTATTTGTACAAATTGTGAATTCATAAGCTACAGGAAGAATGGAGTGGAAATAATTCAATTTTTATTTTTATTTTATCAATGTATCTTTAGCGATGTTTTTAGCGACGTTTAGCGACGTTCACGCACGTCGCTGAATACGTCGCTATATATGTCGCTATTCATGTCGCTAAATACGTTGTTGACCGTCGCAAATTATTGATATGGCAGTATTGCTAGGTCAAAATAACGTCGCTAAATGCGTCACACAACGTCGCTATACACGTCGCTAAATACGTTATTTTCTGTCGTAAATTGCTGACATGGCAGTATTTCCAAGTCAATTTAATGTCGCTAAATGAGTCGCACAACGTTGCTAAAAATAACTTAGCGACATATAGCGACACACAATACATCGCTAATTTAGCAACGTTGCGTCGCTAAACGTCGCTAATATAGTGACGCATTTGAGTCGCTAGAAAATGTCGGTATAGCGATGTTTTGCGATATTTTTTCGGTTAGCGACTAGTTTAAAGGCGACTTCATCGAAACGTCGCTATATACGTCACTAAAATTATTTAGCGACATTTTTTGGCCATTTAGTGACGTTTGTAGACGTCGCTAATTTGCCTTATTCTGGTAGTGTGTCCGATGCGTAGATGCGAAGTGATGGTGCCACTTTGCGTCTGATCCTAAATCCAAAGGGATTTCTTGATGAAATAAAAGAGGCGAAACAAATATTTGTTGTCGGATTTAAACCTTGTTGTAGAAGCATGAAAAATTATGTAGGCCGCATAAAGGTTATGCCCCCCATCAAAAATAAAATCAAGCCGCAGAGAAGTCATATGCATCCCGAACAACCAAGTCGCAGAAAAGCCATATGCGGCCTGATCAACCAAAGATCTAAAAGACGCATAGTATACTCTATGCGGCCTGAACAACCACAGAGCAGGAAGGTCGCATAAAACTCTCCTGACACAACATTTGATGACTGTCAAACTCTAACACATCACTCGTCACACTGAGACGCTTCGAGATTCGAGACGACGACTCAGGAAAATACAGAAAGTCACATCACACATTGATGGCCTCGAAAAATGTGCCACACCATGTGCCCATTCATATAAAGCTATATGCCCATGCAGCCTCGTCATCATGTGGCCAGAGTGTCCATCCGACCAAGGCCAGACGAGAGCTTGCATGCGGCTATATACCCATGCGGCATCGTCATCATGCGGCCAGAGTGTCCATCCAACCAAGGCCAAATGAGAGCACACATGCGGCCTCGACTCTATGCGTCCTCGTCATCATGCGGCCAGAGTGTCCATCAGACCAAGGCCAAACGAGAGCACACATGCGCCCTCGACTCTATGCATCCTCGTCCTCATGCGGCCAGAGTGTCCATCCGACTAACTCTAAATGAGAGAACACATTCGGCCTTGACTCTATGTGACCTCATCCTCATAAAGCCAAAGTGTCCATCACACCAAGGGTGGACGAGAGCACATATGCGGCCAGGACGACTATACGGCCAAGAAGTTATGCGGCCTTGTAAGATCTTTTTTGTTGCAACCCAAGAGATCCTCACACAATTAGTGCATACCACGTGTCCAACTGACCAGGTCGTGCGCATAATGGGTCAATAACGTCCACACACCATTATCGAGATTGTATCAACCGCATATCCCAACCAAGGCTATGTGGCAGCACGCCCGAAGCATGCGTCACAGTTACAACCGTATTATGCTGAAGGAGCCCCCATACGACCACCAAATAGAGGCATATGCCACATCTATAGTCCGTCAGCCTGATGGCTATAAATAGCAAGGGTAGCATACCCCACAGAGAGGCGGGCAACGGGCACAAGAGAGAGAACAGAAAAGAGCTTCCTCACTCCCGCATCTGACCGTCAACGGAGTAAAGAATCACTGCAACACTCAATCTCTATCGTCATGCCCCAAAATCAAAAAATTATACTTAGATTGTTTGTCTATGACCTCTTTGTACTTTCTTTAGTTTGTTATTGAAGAAAGTTTTTTTAGACTCCCGATTTAATGGCGAACAAGGTGGCGACTCTATTGGGTACGTCATTCTCCTCTGATGAGAAGGTTGTGATGCAGTCTGATGCGGCCAAGCTGGGTTCAACCCAGAGGATACTGGTAGTACGCTTCGACCAGCAAGCCTATGAGAAAATGCTCTCTGAGGGCGACGCTTTTCTAAGGCTGGCAAAGCCTATGAAGACCCGCAGGACATGGGTTACAATAGCCGTTGTGCCTCATCCAACTGTAGAGAATGTGCTCCTCACCTCTCTCTCTCTGTCGCATAGGATGCACGTCCTACGACCACACAAGCTAATGCCTCTCATACGGCAGCCTTTTTTGACAAAAAAAGTGCTCAGCACTTGAAGACCTGCAGGACATGGGTTGCAAAGGCCGTTGCACCTCACCCAACTTGCAGAGCATGTTCTTCCCGTCTCTCTTTTTGTTGCTGAAGACTCTCGTCATGCGTCCATCCAGGTTGTCCATGTCCATACGGCATCCTCGTCTGACGTAGAAAATGCTCGACACTCAAACTCTGACAAAAAATACTACGATGCCAGACGTTCGAGTGTTGATGCAAGTTCTATGCGGCCAAGAAGGAGGTCATATAAGATCGAATATGCGGCATTAGTTGACAGCCGCAAGCAGATGGACGCATGCAGCTCCGTCAGTAGTAGAACCTCTATTTTTGAATGAATCTCACGCAGCGGTGATCCTATGTGCAATTCTAAGAATGGTAAAAATCCAAACTTGGACTCTTCATATTATGCACCAGCGCGTGCAAGGATGAAGAAGTCTAGGGCAGCGCGAGCTCGCCAAGCTCAAGCAATTGCTCATTCAGCTGACCGTCAACAGGCATCGCTGACTATTATCTGTGCCTCGGATGAAAAGCTATACAAGACTGACCCACGTGTCCATCCCGTAGCGGCAAGTACACTGGGTCAATCTCAAAAGTCTTCTATTGATGACTTGGAAAAAGTTCTTCCATGAAACCTAGGTCAGGAAGAAAAAATAATACCTACGCACCCATGTGCTCATAACAAGGGTGTAAAGGTAAAATAATCCTCGCGTGACTTGTGCAACAATCACAAGCGCAAAACGAGAGAAGCAACCACAACATATGAAATGCCCCCTTAGGGGCATCATTGTGCTAGTATTACCATCAATTATTGTTGTAATCAGATAGCAGTACATGCAAATAGGCGATCGGCATTCCAGCGACTGCAAACAAGGGCACCCAGCCGACAGCAGCCCATAGAGCAGGAGGAGCCATCCTTCGCCTAATGTTATTCTGCTTCGAAGGCCCCATTCACGAAGGAAGGTAGGAAGTCCAGCACCTCCAGTCCATCACTCTCGACCGGCGTGTCGAGGAGGCGGGTCCAAGAAGGACAAGCAGAAGGACCTACAGAGGATGTTTTCCTGGGTACCCGCTCAAAGAAGAAGCTGTCAGCCACTGGGGGTAGCTCTTTCTCGGGATCCCAGATGACTGCAGAAGCTGGGGGTCACAATCCCACCAAACTCTAAGATAATCTAGTGTTTCGAGATGACGATGATTCCCAGGGAACAGGTGCTAAGATCCCTGGGGGTAGCCACCCTCATAAAGAAGATGTTGTCTCCTACGCTGGGGGTAGTGTTCCATCGGAGTCCGAACGGGACACAGCACTACGAACTTTCCCCGACAACTATTCGTTGCAAGAGCCCGAGGCAAAAAGTGCTACGTCTACTGTCATATCCATCTCACCTCATGTGAGAACATCATACATGGCAGGGGACGAGCCCGAAGGCCCCAGTGATCGGCAGTGCCTCGAAGCCCTCGAAACCATAATACATACCAAGAGCGAGTCAATGCAATCCTTGACCCAAGGAGTTCGAGATATCAAAGAAAGTGTAGCCTCTCAACCACCAAGGGCCTCGGGTCGAGCAAACCAGGACCCTGGGACCAATGGAGATTCGAATACAACCGTGCCTCCCGCTGGTGGCCGTCATGCTCTACCAGGGCCGTCTGCTCCTTCTGGATCAGATGAAGCTCAAGAAGCAATTTGGGAGGTACGAGAACTGAGAGCTCGTTTGGACTCGGTTGGCAATCGGGACACGCTTTGCGAGATCGGGATATGATAATCGTATCCCCCCGATTGGACAGTTGTGTCGTATCCGCCAAAGTACAAGCCCTTCAATCTGAATCCATTTGACGGGAAAACATATCTCCGTCAATACATGAGTTACTTTGAGACTGCAACGGGGTACCTACCTCGCAGTGACTCTCTCCTCACTAAACTCTTTGTGGGGGCATTATCCGGAGTAGCCTTTGACTGGTTCTGCAGTCTGTAAGACAACTATATTTCGTCGTTCGATGACCTAAAGGGTCTTTATTGTCCGATACTATAATAGGGGAAGCGACATGACAATATCCTCTCTAATGGATATTATGCCAAAGGAGAATGAGCCTGTACGCGCATACACCAAACGATACAAGCAAGCAGCACTAAAGTTGTCTCCTGGCAATCCTAAGTCCACACTGATGGACATGTACCATAGAAATCTACTTCCAAGAATCAGCCTCTGAATGGGCGGTAGTCAGTTCAAAAACTGGACAACATTCATCATAAACGTTGTCGATACTGAGAAGAAGGTAAAGTACGCCCGGCTCTTGGAAATACAGATCCCCGTCACTAATGATAGGAGAAAATTTCATTATAACAGCAATAATAACAACAACAGCGAAAATAATAGCCGTGACGGCAAAGAAAAGCAGGCCCTTGTCTCTAACTTGACCAAGAAGTCTGAGCAGAAGCCAGCGAAAGCTCCAAAACCAAAGAAATTCCTTTGAAAATGATGACATCATGACAATCTTTGACGTGTTGATGCAGGAAAACAAGCTTCGGCTCCCCGATGTCAAATGCCTTGTTGAGGCAGCCGAGGTAAATAATCTGAAGTACCGTCACTACCATCGTTACGTCCATCATGCGACGTGGGACCGCTACACATTAAAGCGGTACATCCAGTGACTGCTTGACACCAAGACCTTACTCTACACTTCGATGACAAGATAATCGCCGCAAATATGGTATCTCTCCATTTCGATAACTTTCCGGCAAAAGAAGCCCAAGACAGAGTAATCCTAATTCCCCGGGCAACAATGGAGGTTGTCAATATCCTTCCAACTCATGACAAAACAACCGGGATGATACCTCTTACCACATCATGGGGGGAGGTCATGTGGGTCCATCCCAATCTTGCTTTAGAATTGATGCAGCAGACTATCATATCCCAATTTTCGCTAAATCGATAATCGTCTCGCAGACGTGATGTCGTGCGAGCGTAAGGCGCGCCCGCACAAGGCATAGGCATAATGATATACTTTAGAAACATATGCAATAAAGTACGCAAATGAGATATCACACATTAAATATTTAAAACTTCTTTTTATTAATAATTAACCGCTGGTTACAGACTCTTGACTCAAATGTAATAAGGATGCCGCACGGGATTATAACTTGGACGCCAAAATAAGATTGTCGATCCATACATTACATCCCTTACTAATATTTCAAAAGAGCAAACTACCTTGAGTGCGTGTTAGCACCATCGCCTAGGAGCTTCAAAATGGTATGGGCGAGCTCCTTGAGATTATGTACTTGTGCTCCAAAAGTCACAAACATGAACGCGCCAGATCAGTGGAAGATTAGGGGAAGCTTCTCGCCGCATCGTCTTGGCTAGGGGAACCTGCTGCAATGAGGGTCAGTACTTCGAAAAGTACCGATGAGGGCGAGCTAACCCAACATACCAAATTGATATTGTATTCATGTAAACATAGAACATTATTATTATGTGATCTTTCTATCTTGCCTTAGTTAAATCTTTTATATATGTGATAGAATGAAAGGACATAACAAAATATGCCACCATTCAGTGACTTTTACCTGCACCGTCTGAACCACATGTACACAATTTACCATGGCCTTTCCTGCCATGAAGACATAGTTAGTTTGCACAGTATAAATATACATAGCATATCACTTGGTCGGACGAGAGATAGGTCGGCTGCCATTCCTCTTCGGATAACTAGCCCTTGGCGGATGCACGGACCCATCCAATGCTAGGACTACACTAGCAAATGTTCTACCCGGGCCGAAGCGGTCTCAGTGCCCGGGTCACCATTCATAGAACTATATCTCTTGCACAAGTTATCCTGGACCATGCATCATCTACAAACTAAGTTATCAAATGAAGCACTTCAAAGCAATATAAGTAAATGGACTTCATGTATATTCTATAGTATAGGCTATCTTACTCAATGATCATATTATAATTTGCACTACATATTGAATAGTTATAGATAAATAAGTTCTAGCTACAATTGAAACATAATTAAGCATATGCATAGCAGACAAGCTCGCAACAAAGTGATCGTATAGTGACTTTAGGTGACCAGCATTAATTGTTCCAAGTCTACTTCTTCTTTTATCTTGACTCAATTTTAATTTTCTAGTATCATCGATCGGAACGCATAAACGAGTCAGGTTACGAAGGATAAAGACTTGGAAGAATGGCGCTAATCGAAAGTAAAGCCACTCATAAGTTGGTAAATCGGAAGAGAGAAAGGGGAGATCTTAAAGACTCCACTTGTGCGTCGCCTACACGATCAACTACACACACCAACAGATGATCAATATCTCCTACTTTGGTCTCCAAGGGTTCGATACAAAATATAAAATTTAAAGAACGAAGATAATAAAATACATCAAAATCGTTCAAGAAAATGCGTCACAAAAACAATAAGAAAGCAACCAAGCGGCATCAAAAACGGACAAAGAAACCAGCGCATCAAAAAAGCCCCTCTCGACACTGTCGTCGAGTCCTTCCTTGAGGCACGATCCATTGAATGTAGGACCTGATTCTGAAGAAACCAATCCATAACGAGGAAAGGATCTTAATTTAATCTGTCCCGATTGAACGATACCAAGTATTTCTTAGCCGCGCTCCCCTAATAGGGGGAACGGGGCACTACACAGACAATACCTTCTGCCACCAAGTCTAAGGGCAAGAAGTCCAAATCCTGCTACACAGTTTTTATTCCGTCCAAAAAATCTATAGCAAAAACAATAATGTCATGCCTAGCGTACCAATGAGAGTATGACATCCCTGAAGATGGTGCGCTCCCAATTGTCGCACCTGCAATATTTGATCAGGGTCCATCCCAACCTCTAGTAGCGGACAAGTCCAAGAAGAAAGAAACTCACTTCGACAAATTACTGCTCAAATATTTAGCTCAAGGACTAGAGAAGCCCTACAACTTTGACATCTTGGCCCAACTCGCTAATACTCCACCGAAGTTGTCTTTATTCGAGCTTCTCCGACTCTCCAAGGACACTCGGGACGCCCTGAGTGAGGCACTGCAGAACGCCAACACCTACTTGGCGCAAGTCAAGCTGCCAGCTGAAGATCCTGCGGCATGCCCCTACTATGACAATATGACGGAGGCAATACCCACCATATTGTTCTCGCAATAAGACAAGTTGTTGAAGAACAATAGGCACGATCGCCCTCTGTATTACACAGGGTACATCGGCGCCATCAAGGTGGACCGGATGCACATCGACCCTGATTCGTCCATCAGTATCATCCCACAAAGTCTGCTTAAGACCTTGGGTATCCCTATGCAACGGCTCGCTGCAACCAATACTACATTAGCGGCTTCAATGCAGGAAGGAGTTACCATCTGGGCAAAATTCGCTTAAAATATCAAATCGACGACTTAAAAATAGAGGTCATAGACATGGACGTATCTTACAACGTCCTAATGGGGTATCCATGGATACACGAATACATGATTGTGCTATCAACTCTGTACCAGTGCCTAAAGTGCATTGACAACCATGGCACGGTTAAGACGAAGTTCGCCAATATTGACTCCTTCAAAGGGGTAGAGGCCTAGTACTTTGATTCACTCCTGTACAAACACATCCGCCAGGATAAAGGAGGGAATGATGCCGACGACGAAGCAAAAATTGGCGTAACATCAAGCAAACCTTTGACAGTCTAGTCCACCTAAAGGAAAGTGCTCGGGATACAACCCCTCCCCTCATTGTGAAAATAAAAAGGAAGGTTCCACAATCTCTGACAGTACAATATTGCCAAGTCGAAAGAAGGACCCAGTGCCGGCTCCTGCCCCCGAACCCTTGGTGGTCAAGCTTTGTAGGAGGCCTCCACAGCCCTCCCTCGCATTGGTGAAAAATCTCGAGGAAGACGAACTAGAAGAGTACACAGAGACTCATGCTAACGCTCCATCCCTAGACGATGCAATTTTCCTAGAAAAGATCTCCTACTTTATGAATAAAGAGTTATCTTTGAACTATTTCGATGTCGCACAGCTGAGAATATTATTCTCCCTAGAGCACGGTATAGGCCTGCAACTGTATACACAGGTAACTACTATCTATGCAGTAAACCAGATCCTCCCTAGCCAAAGTTTCTACTTTATGGTCCCAACAATGAGGGAAGACAAATCCATCATCTTCGGCAGGGTAGAATGCCCCCAATCCTTCGTCCTGGAGGAACAAGAGCCATAACCTAATACCGACAAAATATAACTTTTTCGGTTCAGTTGTCAAGCCAAGCACCTTATCTAGAAGATGGGTTATGATCTTAAGTGCGACCGAGGTCTGAATCACGGCAAAGGTCGACGACTGCCCTTGCATCTCACCGCTCCGGTAGGCAAAGCCGAGGATTACTACCACAAGACCCGGCATGGCCTGGGGTATGTAACACCTCTATCAACCCCGAAGACTCAGAGGAAGAAGATAAGTCATAGTCACACTCTTCAGAATCCTCCATGTGGGACTTTGACACCAGTATCGGATACCTCTTTAGACAAACGTTATCTTTCAACATGGCATCAGTTGACACTGAGGAAGACAATGAGGACTCACCGAAACTCTTTAAAGTGGAACTGTAGGCCCAGCGCTTAGACTCCCAATGGGAGCAACGTTTCGAGCAGCGAGAACCTCTTACCGAAGACGAGGTCGTGCAAGTCGACCTGGGCGAGGAATCTGCCCGCAAAATCTATCTTCATCAGCAAAAGTTTATTCGGTGAAGATCGTGAATCCCTGCTACAACTAGTACGGGAATATATTGATGTCTTTGCCTGGAGCTATAAATACATGTCGGGTTTGGACCCTCAGATAGCGGTCGACAGGCTCGACAACTTGTCGAACACTAAGCCAGTGAAGCAACAGCAACGACTATTTTGGCCAAAAATTATGCACACCATCGAAACTGAAGTAAATGAACTGATAGCTAGTCGCTTCATCCGCAAAAAATAATATCCCGATTGGATAGCCAACATCGTGCCCGTCGTCAAAAAGAACATGAAAATTCGAATTTGCATCGACTTCTTTGATCTAAATGGGCATGCCCTAAGGACGAGTTTTCTCTTTCGATCACAGACATAATGATCGAGAACACATGCGACTTTGAGCGCATGTCCATCATGGATGGGTTCTCGAGTTACAATCAAATCAAGATATTTCTCGACGATGAAAAGCATATGTCGTTCCGAACGCTGATAGGGGTATACTGCTACACAGTCATGCCCTTCGGACTAAAAAACATTGGTGCTACATAGTAACAAGCTATGAGCACCATCTTCCATAAATATCTGTACAAAATAATGGAGTGCTACGTTGATGACATCGCTGTCAAAAGTCGCTCCAAAGATGATCACCTTCAGGACTTGAGAACTGTGTTCGATCTAATACGTGCGCACCAGCTCAAGATGAATCCTACCAAATCTTTCCTGGGAGTCCAGCAGTAAGTTTTTAGGCTTTTTTATAACTTCGATGGGTATCCGTATAGACCTTGACAAGACCAAAGCGATCCTTGAAATGCATCCATCAAAGAACCTCAGAGAACTTCGCGACCTTCAAGGAAGACTGGCATACATCAGAAGATTCATAGCAAATCTCTCTGAACGTTGTCAACCATTCACCCAGCTCATGTAGAAGGGAGTCTCCTTTGTCTGGGATAAAGAGTGTCAGCGTGCCTTCGATGACATCAAGGAATACCTCATGAACCCTCCGGTGATGGTAGCCCCTGTAGAAGGGAAGCCCTTTCTACTCTATGTACGAGCAATGGATCACTCTCTGGGCGCTCTGCTAGCCCAGAAGAGTGACATGGGTCATGAGCAGGCCATCTACTACCTCAGCAGGATGATTGTCGGCGTAGAGCACAGATACAATTCCGTCGAGAATGAGTGCCTTGCTCTGGTCTTCGCTATCTAGAAAACTCGATATTACGTGGTGGGACAAAAGATCCATGTGATCTCACGGGGCAACCCCTCAGGGTCCTCATAACCAAACCCGGGGCACTCAACTCCCGCTTGGCTACATGGGCAATACTCATGTCACCATACGACATAGTACTTGTTCCACATAAGGCGGTTAAAGGTCAAGCATTGGCCAACTTCTTGGTTGCCCATCCAGTACTAGAAATCTCAAAGATTTATGAGAAGATCTCAGATGAAGTGGCAGACTCCAACATGACAAGCGCAAAAGTTGTTTGGCGGATGTTCTTTGACGGTGCTTCAAGAACAGGGCCCAAGGAAGACACCGTCGCTGGAGTTGGGATCGTGTTGTCACGCCCCAGTCCCAAAATACGTAGGACTAGAACACGCAAGCATGCCAGCCGCATGGATATGGAAACTCCAATATATGGAAACCAAACCCATACGTATGCTGTAATATGAATATCAAATCCACAGTGGTATAACATATGTCACAAGTCACAGGGTATAATCTAAATCTCATCCACAGAAAATCAAACATAAATAAATAACCAGTATCTATGAAACTAGATCTCAATATAAGTATATAAGGATGATAGTTGGATGGAAATAAATCCACTACCAACTCGAAGGTAAAAGTAAATACAATATGAGGACAACACAACAAACACAATATAAGATTACCAGCTAACAATCACGGGCTCGAAGAGAAGATATCCTCGAACATATGTAGCCATCCGAATCTGCGCTCCTGCGAATACTCAAGAACAGATACACCTGGTAGGGGACCAGGTCCTCAGAGGGACATAACAAGATACTTAAACACATGTCAATAAAGTACTGAAATAAATATCCAAAGGGGTCGCCTAACCGTCTAAGTAAATGCAGTTAAGAACAACTTTCCCCACAAGTGAGCTATCTGGCTGAAAACTGGGATTTGGCATGATTCCCTTTTGGTGATCCAGGGGCCTAAAAAGGCACGTCGTCTTTCGAACGCCGGAGGCCCGCCTGATAATAATATATAGTGGTCATCACCACCCGTATCTCCAGCGGAGAATCCGGGCGCACAGGAGAAAAGTGCAAAGGAGCTCAAATGCGGTACTTGTTGTTCTCCCCACCCCATGCTCTAAGCATGTCACATCCATGACACAATTTGGTTTATAGCCTATTCTTAGTACCCTAGCCCAATCTTGCAACCAAACAAGGACAAGGATGGGACCACCGTACTACAATAGGCTATGTCCCTAGACCTCTAATAACTGCTAAGTCTACTAGCATGCAAAGTTTCTAACAGCAGTTATTCCTAACGCATGGCCCACACGTACAGGGGGCCAAACCCTGCACGTCAGTCCGTGATCTATATGAGACTCGCAACTCGTGTAACAACTGTGTCACGGCCAATGAACCTAAAGATGCTACATGATAATGGGGTTGTCTCATAAACAAGGTTAATACAAATACATAAATAAAAACATACCGCGACGATACCGTCGCTCATATTTTATATAACAGTTAAAATATATGAACTAAAGACAGAAAATAAAGATGCATGCAATATTTGGAATATAAATAACAGTACAATGGCAAGGTATACTTGCCTGACAAGAAGCTACAAAATGTAACGTCCAGATGTCCAATACACAGGACCAGAAGCTATGGCCTCAGAACAAATATCTCCGGATGCTGAAATAGATATCACCAAAATTCCCAGAATAAGCAAAATAGCTAGAAAGCACTTTCCTTTCGTCCAATATGGACACAGGGGCAAAATCATAATTTTGGGTCAAAGTAGGTTCCATGTGTGGCCCACTTTGCACCGAAAAGCGTGTCAGAACCAATGGTCTCCAAATTTGTCTAACTTAGTCTTAACAAGTCCAGAACGATGATACGAACCCAACGGAACTTCCAGAACTGGATTTTGATGAGCCGATCACAAAATCGTCCGTCAAGTGGAGCCGTAGGGCCCACGATACGCGATTTTGTCAACATTCTCAGAATCTAACCAAACTTGGGTCACAGGACCAGCGTATTGCTACGAGTCCGATGGCACAAGTTTTGTCTCAATCCGACGTGTGTACACAAAGTTACGACGTATTCCAGAACAGGCGGATACGGGGCGTTGTCGGCGGATACGCGTTGATTTCGGTATGCACGCACATCCAAATCAACTTCTGCAAAATTCCGCACATCCGTATCAATGGCGCGCACATTTCGTTGAAGACCGCACGCGACCAAGTCATCCCGTTTAGCAGGGCGCACTCAGTTCTGGGGTAAAACAGGACGTTGGTTTTCCTATTTTTGGATCGCGGTTTGCGATCACTACAGGGCGCGACGCACCGAGCGGGTTGCACGGGCATCGAGAGGGTCACACAGCCTTTGCATCATAACTGACAAAACAGAAAATAGAGCAACGAGGAGGGAGAATGGGTTACCTGAACAGGGCTCCGTGGAACGAGGATTTCTCGTGTCCGGGTCACTGTGCTGTGTCCTGATTCAGCCGTGTCCGGTCTGAGAGCTGCTGTCCCGTGTCAGCCGTGTCCGGGCTAGGGCAGCGGGTCATCGAGGATGCGCGGGACTAGGCGGGGGACGACGAGGTTGATATGCCGCGGGGGTCGACGAGGTCGGGGCTGGGGCTGCGGGCTCCGGTCCAGCACGGTTGCTCCGGGGTCGGGCTCCGGTCAGGGAGGGGCTGAGAAGGGAGGAGGAAAAGGAGAACGAGGGTGGCTGCTGAGTTGGGTGGTGGTGAGCAGCAGGTATGGGGAGGAAGACGAAGAGGGGAGGTCGACCACTCCGGCGGCTGGCGGTTCAACTCCGGCGCGGGTGGAGGTCGACGAGGTGCTCGGTGCAGCGGCAGAGAGGAAGATGGCGAGATGGGGGTGCTGCGGGTCGGGGACGGGCGGAGGACGACGAGCGGGTCGAGGGATGAGGGAGACGAGGGTTAGGATTCAGGCTAGGGCAGCCTGGGGTGACCGGGGCGGAGCTGCGGGCGGCGGAGAGAGGAGAGAGATAGGGTTTCCGGCGGAGCGAGGAGTTCGAGGCAATTTAAAGGGGGGCCAGAACAGTGTTTTCGGTTAGGTTTAGGATTAGGGTTTCGGTTAGGGTTTCGGGTCCGGGTCGGGTTCACTTCGGATCCGACCCGACCCGTTAAGGGCTGGGTTGGTTCGGTTTGGTTTGGGAGCAGTTTGGTTTGGTTTATTTCCAAATAAACCGGGTTCAGTCAGGGTTTATTTTGGTTTAAATATACATTAGTTTCTAGGGCTTTAAAAATAATTCCGGAGTTCAATAAATTCCCGAAAAATTACCCTATGTCTAATTTTTTATTTTACACTAGAAAATATTATTTTTATAATATTTTAATATTAATTAATATTATTTAAAAATCATTTATTTATAAAATATCTTAGTTTTAATTCCAGAAAATTACACAAAAATTGTAAAAAATTGTTTTTAAAAATTTAAGAAAAATCAGGGTGATTACAATCTACCCAACTTATAAAAATTTTGTCCTCGAAATTAAAATTAAGCTATGGTAGAAGTCAAGGATGGTCTAAGATTTGTATTGGTTAAAATGCAAGGCTAGGTTTAACGGAGTGGGCGATATTGCACGTTGCACATTCCGAAAATTATGGGAAAAATCCAAATGAGCGAAAAATAGGTTTCTTCCGGTGTCTTGTCAATGATGTGGACACCTAATTGCTCTTTTGCATAAAAATGCCCAACCATTGAAACGTTGCACAAAGATGGAAATTGAGGATGGGCATGTCTAGGACAAGGATGTGGAATTTGTAGGAAGGCAGTGACTAGTGAAGTGCTCCAATTATCGAAGCAATGGTAAGGTGTGCCAAGTGATACCATGTTGTAAAACTAAATAAAAATACCGTGTTTTATTTCTAAGTGGATTCGAGCTAGCCTCAATCTCACTATCTAAGCCAAGTAGGTCTAATTCTTAGGTGAGGGGGTTTCACAATCCAGCCAACTAAAATAATATCGTCCTCAAAATTAAAATAAGGCATAATTTATTGATCCTTCATGTACATAAGGCAAGTCAATCGCAATCTCCTTGCGATAATTAAAATCCTAATCATATCCATCGTAATCACTTCAAGGTTAAGATGATCACTGCTCCAATCAAAATTCAACCTATGGTTATCTCTTCTCGCTTTTTCAAATTATCCATATCCAAATTTAAATTAAATCCATATAACATCTTCCATATTTAAATACGCATATAAAATTTATCTCACGATCTTCAATTATCATAATCTCCTCTAGAAGTAATTCGAGTCCATTATTATTCCTATTTTCACTTATAAATTTTTGTATGCTTCAACTTTTATATTTCATTCACAACCTCAATATTTCCAATAGGTAGTCCAACCAAAATTTTAATTCTTAATTAAAATCATCAAATTGAAAAATAATTTAAATGCAGTCCACCAATGTTAAAGTCTGAAATTCTATATTTATCCTCTAAATTCAAATTGATGATTCTACCTTCATTGTTCAAAAAATTAAATCATGTACTTAAGGTATAAATATTGGGTCCTCAATATCAATTCATTAATCCTCATCATCTTAGTCATTCTTCTAAATTTCTCAAAATTAAAATGGCTTGAACCTCTCCCAATCTAATCTTACTCGATCACAATCTAAAAGAAATTCCCCTTGAGTTGACAATGCACTGCTACCCAACTTAGAATTTATCCATCTATCACATAAGGCTATATACCTTAAGAAAGCTATGCCCCAAATTATTTAATCATGCTATTGAATCCTCAAACATATCATCTATGATATTCCCTTAGTCATTTATAAAAGATAGTCACCAAACAATGCGATTGGCCTGTGGGGTATATCTAGTACTCTCCGTGTATCAAACTTATACCAAGCACGAGGTTTCGTCTTTCCGAAATAAGGGAAGACGGAGATCAATAATAAAGAGTTCAAGGGTGAGATAATAGAATAGAAGTATCGGGATCAAGACGTTTAAAGAATTCAAATAGGAATTGTCAAAGCAGTTGTGGATTGAAATCCTATTTTGGCAATTCTTTTGTTTGCATGCTCGTATTAGTACAGTTATGTAACCGATATGATATGTCAGATATGTCTAGGGCAAGTATATTCGTCTACTAATCACTACATATCTCAATCCACGTACAGTAGTATGCGAAGGGCGAATCAAGCGCACTAAGGTTAGCTAGACCTTAATACACTGATTCTGAAATGTATTAGTGTGTATACCCAATAATACATATGTCATGAACAAGCTCGATAAAGAATAAGCTTACAAAAACTAGGCTATAATAGCAGCATAATTCGAGGTAGCACAGAAAATATAACGCTGGATTATGATGAGAGAAATTACAAAATAATTCAAGTTTGCAAAAACAAAAACAACATAAGCAATAATAACAAAAGACTCTACAATCTCTACAGTTATCATACAACCTCCTTGTCTAAGTCGCTAGTCGACCAAATAGGGGTAGGGCCTTTCATTTCTATAGTCTAAATGTTATCTTCTTATGCAAGTCTAAAGTCAGTGTTATTTGGTTATACTTCACCAATGGGTTAAGAGGACTGTGTGATACTAGGTGGCGAGGCATTTTACTCAACTTAAAATAATTTAACTACTATTGTATTGTCTTAAGGATACCGCAAAAGCTCCTGTTAAGGTCTATGAGAAGGGGTCTTGGTACTTTATTGGGGTATCCCCTTCTATTACATAGGTCATGGTCATCTTACATCTTAGTCATAGTGCTTATAGAACAAGTGTCAATAGTAAGGATAAAAGAGTTACTGGCCGTTTAAGGGGAAAAGGGATCTCGCTTGTATCAAGGTGGGGGTACAAATTACGTGGTCTACAACTAGGGGTAATCATCACAATCTAATTGAACAACTCAACTATTGGGTTCTAACTACAAGGTACACAATTCAAAATTCAAGATTACAGCTATAATCCTAGCAAACTATAGATCTTAACATAAGAGAATATCACTTGGTCTATAATCAGAAGTGCCAGATGGCACGAGTTAAAAGATGAAGAGAAGAAACGTAATCAGTCGTCGCACACTAGGGAGCGCTATGGTCACAGGGGAACAATATATGAAATAGAGGGGCTCTAGATAGCATCATGGTTTTTTCCAAGGGGAGTAGTATGCTAGTCTCTGTGTTTGAGGTATGATTAGAAAAATATTCTATGCATTGCTCTTGGCTTTCTAAGGCATTGTCTGCTTATCTCAAGACAAGAATCTAAATTTATAGTTCTCCAATACTTATCTAACTGTGAAGGTTAGGTTCAGTCCTAATATTCAATTTTGGTTTTCTATTGGTTCTTCAATACTAGGGTCAACATTATGGTAAGACTTTTAACTAACTCTAGTAGTATCTATACTACTCACAGGTCTTAATAATACATCAGGGGGTAATGGTAAACCAATTTTAGAGATAAGGAATTCTAGGGTTCACTAGATATTCTAAACTTAGTGGTGTGTCTATATTCTCGTTGTATTCTTAATAGGTGTGCTACTCTAATTATCATCCTAATAACAGGGGTTCCTATATTCTAGTAGAAGGCTATACTCAAAGAACTATTAGGGAAGTACAGGAATCAAGCAGGATACAATTGTTCGGAATAGAACAGATAGGAGGAGGATGAATCATAGTCAATTGTGGATGAGATCCTATACTCTAGTCCTAGGTGCAGGCTTGTCCGGTACAGTAACGTAACTGAGATAATATGCTCTCGACCTGCATGAGCCACCACAAAAATATGTCACGCCCCAGTCCCAAAATACGTAGGACTAGGACACGCAAGCATGCCAGCCGCATGGATATGGCAACTCCAATATATGGAAACCAAACCCATACGTACGCTGTGATATGAATATCAAATCCACAGTGGTATAACATATGTCACAAGTCACAGGGTATAATTTAAATCTCATCCACAGAAAATCAAACATAAATAAATAACCAGTATCTATGAAACTAGATCTCAATATAAGTATATAAGAATGATAGTTGGATGGAAATAAATCCACTACCAACTCGAAGGTAAAAGTAAATACAATATGAGGACAACACAACAAACACAATATAAGATTACCAGCTAACAATCATGGACTCGAAGAGAAGACATCCTCGAACATATGTAGCCATCCGAATCTGCGCTCCTACGAATACTCAAGAACAGATACACCTGGCAGGGGACCAGGTCCTCAGAGGGACATAACAAGATACTTAAACACATGCCAATAAAGTACTGAAATAAATATCCAAATGGTTTGCCTAACCGTCTAAGTGAATGCAGTTAAGAACAACTTTCCCCACAAGTGAGCTATCTGGCTGAAAACTGGGATTTGGCATGATTCCCTTTTGGGGATCCAGGGGCCTAAAAAGGCATATCGTTTTTCGAACGCCGGAGGCCAGCCTGATAATAATATAATATATAGTGGTCATCACCACCCGTATCTCCAGCGGAGAATCCGGGCGCACAGGAGAAAAGTGCAAAGGAGCTCAAATGCGGTACTTATTGTTCTCCCCACCCCATGCTCTAAGCATGTCACATCCATGACACAATTTGGTTCGTAGCCTATTCTTAGTACCCTAGCCCAATCCTGCAACCAAACAAGGACAAGGATGGGACCACCGTACTATAATAGGCTATGTCCCTAGACCTCTAATAACTGCTAAGTCTACTAGCATGCAAAGTTTCTAACAGCAGTTATTCCTAACGCACGGCCCACACGTACAGGAGGCCAAACTCTGCACGCCAGTCCGTGATCTATATGAGATTCACAACTCGTGTAACAACTGTGTCACGGCCAATGAACCTAAAGATGCTATATGATAATGGGGTAGTCTCATAAACAAGGTTAATGCACATACATAAATAAAAATATACCGTGACGACACCGTCGCGCGCATTTTATATAACAGTTAAAATATATGAACTAAAGACAAAAAATAAAGATGCATGCAATATTTGGAATATAAATAACTGTACAATGGCAAGGTATACTTGCCTGGCAAGAAGCTACAAAATGTAACGTCCAGATGTCCAATACACAGGACCAGAAGCTATGGCCTCAGAACAAATGTCTCCGGATGCTGAAATAGATATCACCAATATTCCTAGAATAAGCAAAATAGCTAAAAAGCACTTCCTTTTTGTCCAATTTGGACAGAGGGGCAAAACCATAATTTTGGGTCAAAGTGGGTTCCATGTGTGGCCCACTTTGCACCGAAAAATGTGTCAGAACCAATGATCTCCAAATTGTCCAACTTAGTGTTAACAAGTCCAGAACGATGATACGAACCCAACGGAACTTCTAGAACTGGATTTCGATGAGCCGATCAGAAAATCACCCGTCAAGTGGAGCCGTGGGGCCCACGATACGCGATTTTGTCAACGTTCTCATAATCGAACCAAACTTGGATCACAGGACCAGCGTATTGCTACGAGTCCGATGGCGCAAGTTTCGTCTCGATCTGACATGTGTACACAAAGTTACGATGTGTTCCAGAACAGGTGGATACGGGGCGTTGTCGACGGATACGCGTTGATTCCGGTGTGCACGCACATCCAAATCAACTTCTGCGAAATCTCGTACATCCGTATCAACGGTATGCATGTTTCGATGAAGACCGCACGCGACCAAGTCGTCCCGTTTAGCGGGGCGCACTCAGTTCCGGGGTGAAATAGGACGTTGGTTTTCCTGGTTTTGGATCGCGGTTTGCGATCACCACAGGGCGCGATGCACCGAGCGGGTTGCACGGGCATCGAGAGGGTCACACAGACTACGCGTCACAACTGACAAAACAGAAAATGGAGCAACGAGGAGGGAGAATGGGTTACCTGAACAGGGCTCCGTGGAACGATGATTTCTTGTGTCCGGGTCACTGTGTTGTGTCCTAAGTCAGCCGTGTCCGGTCTGAGAGCTGCTGTCCCGTGTCATCCGTGTCCGGGCTAGGGCAGCGGGTCGTCGAGGCTGCGCGAGGCTGGGCGGAGGACGACGAGGTTGACGTGCCACGTGGGTCGACGAGGTCGGGGCTGCGGGCTCCGGTCCAGCACGGTTGCTCTGGGGTCGGGCTCCGGTCAGGGAGGGGCTAAGAAGGGAGGAGGAGAAGGAGAACGGGGGTGGCTGCTGAGTTGGGTGGTGGTGAGCAGCAGGTATGGGGAGGAAGACAAAGAGGGGAGGTCGACCACTCCGGCGGCTGGCCGTTCAACTCCGACGCGGGTGGAGGTCGACGAGGTGCTCGGTGCAGCGGCGGAGAGGGAGATGGATAGATGGGGGTGCTGCGGGTCGGGGACGGGCGGAGGACGACGAGCGGGTCGAGGGCTGAGGGAGACGAGGGTTAGGGTTCAGGCTAGGGCAGCCGGGGGTGACCGGGGCGGAGCTGCGGGCGGCGGAGAGAGGAGAGAGATAGGGTTTCCGGCGGAGTGAGGAGTTCGAGGCAATTTAAAGGGGGACCGGAACAGTGTTTCCGGTTAGGTTTAGGATTAGAGTTTCAGTTAGGGTTTCGGGTTTGGGTCAGGTTCACTTCGGATCTGACCCGACCCGTTAAGGGTTGGGTTGGTTCGGTTTGGTTTGGGAGCGGTTTGGTTTGGTTTATTTCCAAATAAACCGGGTTCAGTCAGGGTTTATTTTGGTTTAAATATACATTAGTTTCTAGGGCTTTAAAAATGATTCCGGATTCCAATAAATTCTCGGAAAATTATCCTATGTCTAATTTTTTATTTTACACTAGAAAATATTATTTTCATAATATTTTAATATTAATTAATATTATTTAAAAATTATTTATTTACAAAATACCTTAGTTTTAATTCCAGAAAATTACACAAAAATTGTGAAAAATTGTTTTTAAAAATTTAAGAAAAATCAGGGTGATTATAGTTGATCTCTCCCGATAATCTGGTTATCAACCACGCATATTCTCTCACAGAGCCGTGTTCCAACAATGTGGCAGAGTATAAGGCTCTCGTTATTTGACTCCAGCTCACGAAGAAAGTAGGAGCCGACTACCTAGAGGCCTACGGCGACTCTGAGCTGATCGTTAGTCAGGTCCGAATCGAGTACAAAGTCTGACATGAGGATTTGATTTCCTACCACCAAGCCGCGCTCGGTATAATATCCACCTTCGGGGGGTTCTTCATAGAGCACGTCCCTCGACTACAAAATATTGAGGCTGACGCCCTTGTCGGTCTCACTGCCTCCTTGGCCATTCCTGCCAACACGCACCAGTTGATCACCATGGTCAACCAAGATCTAGTCTTCCCAAAAAATAACCTCTGCATGTGTCTAAGCTATGTCACAGAGGCAGAAACTGGCATCCGAGACTGCATGTGTCTAAGCCCATGATGGTGATTCTGGTGCCCACCAACCTGGTCCTAAGCTGCATGATGGTCTCAGGCGTTTGGGCTATTACTGGCCAATGATGGTAGCGAATGCCGTCAACTACGCCATGAAGTGTAGGATGTGTCAGATCCATGCTGACTTCATCCACCAGCCCTCAGAGTTCCTTCACCCCAATGGTAGCGTCCTGGACATTTGAGGCGTGGAGAATGGATATCATTGGACTGATTAGTACACCTTCGTCAAAGGAACATCGGTTCATCTGGACCATCACCGACTACTTTTCCATGTGGACAGAAGTTGTTCCGCTCGCTGAAGTCAAGACATCAAACATGATCAGCTTTGTCAAGCATCGCGTCATATATCGCTTCAGCTTACCACGGAGGATCATCCACGACAATGGTCAATAGTTTATAAGCCATGCTTTCTACCGATTCTATGACAAGAACCGAATTCATAATGTAGCATCAACTGCCTATAATCCAACGACAAATGGTCTGGCTGAGGCGTTCAACAAAACCATTATCAAGCTCCTCAAGAAGTTTGTGTCATCTAACAAGCGTGACTGAAATGAAAAACTGGGTGAATGTCTCTGAGCCTACCGCACAACGGTTCGGACGCCAACTGGTAGCACGCCATTCTCCTTGGTCTATGGGAGCGAAGCGGTCCTCCCCCTCGAGGTCCAAATTCCCTCATTTCGAGTGGCTCTCTCTAACCGGCTAACCGTCGACAACAATTACCACCGACGGCTACAAGAGTTGGAAGTTCTCGACAAGAAACGCCTCTTAGCTCAACAATGCATTGAGCTGTACCAAACACTACTCTCAGGAGCCTTCCACAAATGGGTTAAGAAGAGGACCTACCAAGTGGGTAATCTCGTCCTGACAGTAAGGAGACCGATGGTTATGACCCACAAGACAGTTGGCAAGTTCCAACCCAAATGGGAATGCCCGTTCTTCGTAGAATATGTATTCTCCAACGGCACCTATCGACTAGCGAAACCCAATGGCGACTTGCTCATGATGCTCATCAACGGCATGTTCCTGAAAAAAGTACTATGTCTAAGCTAGACTTGTACCCCCTTATCCCCAACAGGGCAACCAAGATATACAGTGTCTACACTCTTGGTTCTTTATTCCCTGCAAGTGCCTATGCACAGCAGAATATTTCTTCAACAAGCCATTATCGGTATCCAGGAGTCCTGGATATGCAACAGATAATAGATCCTCAAAAGCTCCCTAACGAAGCAATCCTCAGGTCCACCTGCACACTCCCACATGGACCACTCAAAAACCAGTCTCATTAGATGCTATCCATGTCCATATTACCTCAGAGCTATCGGCCTAACAATCTTCCTATTAGAGTAACCCTCAGGTCTATCTAAATTTTCGGGTAGACCACACTCAGCAAACCACTCATCGGTGAGTTCTTGGATGCTAGTTCACATCCATATTACCTCTGAACTACTGTCCTACCATTTTTTTTGCCCTATTTTCCATGTTCATATTACCTCTGAGCAAACCTTCCGGGTTTGGCTATCGATTATTATGTCCACATTACCTCTGATATCGATTGCTATCTCAACTTATCACCTGTACTTAACTCTAAGTACGCTAGCGGTGTTAAGTCCACAAAATCTGCCATATCCATATCACCTCTAGTAGGGCTTATCTCGAACCTACTACTTGCACTCCAGTGCGCAAGAAGTAATAGGTCCACTAAAGTCCCTCAGTGGGACATCCTTAAACAGACTACGATATTGTACTACGTCTATATTACCTCTGGTACGATATCCAAAGTCCACAACGTATAATGTGACAAACACAAAAGAAGAAATTCTGAAAAAAAGACTTTATTGATTAATATTCAAGATCATGAGTGCATATGATGAAAATCTATTACATTCAAGGGTTTTTCATTAGTATTCAAGCTCATGAGTACATATGATAGAAACATGTTTTAAGGGCTTCCATAAAATCTCGCTGATACGAACCTTTTTCATTAGGGGTGTCCCTCCGTGCTGTCGTTGCTACTGACACAAGTCGAGCCCGCAGCAGAACTCAATGCTTTCTGGATCATCCCTCCACAGTGCAAACCTCAGTATATGGAAAAGAATCCATACCAATGGATAGCAAGGGAGGAGTAGGAGCAAGCACTCTACAATCATGCGGGAAGATCGAAGACAGGAACAACAATTAATCAAAATTCTGTCATCGACACCGCAGTCTCCCAGCCAGTAGCAAGCCGTATAAAGGGGAGAAACGCAGCTAGCACGCTGCATGAACAAGGACAGCTCCATGCATGACGTAGGATGTTCATCCTCGTCTCCTGGATCAGTTCTTGGCGAACTGTCCTCATCTCCTAGATTAGTTCTTGACGAGGAACCGCCGCATAAAGTTGGTCTTCATCCCGAACAATGGGTGTTATGGTATCCTTTCATGCTCCATCATGAGCAGCACGAGGGATAAAATATCCTGCACAAGAAAAACATATGGCATTAGCAAACAAAGACAATATAAAATCCATGTGGCAGAGCCAAGTCAGCGCATGAGGTATCTTCCATGCGGCAGAGCCACAATGGTCGTATGTCGGGTCAAGCCTCCATCCATGCGACAGAGCCATGCTAGTCGCATGTCCGGATCGAGCCTTCATCCATGCGACAGAGTCATGGTTGTCGCATATCTAGGTTGAGCCTTCATCCATGTGACAGAATCTTAGTTGTCGCATGATGGTTGCCTATCCATGCGACAGACTAATGAGGAAAGTCTGCGCATGTTCGTGATGATCTGTCATCCATGTGGCAAGGCTGTGTAAAAATTTTGCGCGTGTTCTACACGATTTCTCATCCACGCAGCAAGACTGTGTACGGATGTCTTTGTGTCCATGGTATCCCAACACAAATGACGCGGTGCTCCCTTACCTCCGAGTAAAGAATCGAAATAAGGGGGCCACGGATCAAGGCCGCCCCTCACAAACTCCTCGGCGAGAAGGACCGCAGCCTGCGGCATCCTTCATAGGAAAAGGAGGAAGAAAGCAAGGAGATAAAAGTTCTCTCTCCCCCCTGACTGCCTATTTATAGGCTCCAAAACTGCGTGAAGGGATCGAGGCAATGAACCGAGCGGTTAATGAGATGAACCTGACACCTCAATCCGCGTGATCCTCTCTAATCTTCTCAAAAACTGACGCCTTGAGCCCCGTGTCAGGAGACGGCACGAAATTCTAAAAGATCCGGTCAAAGATAGAGTAAATCTCCTCATTTAATGATCGTACAGCTTGTCGGAGACAACTATGCGGCAACATAGCTATGCGGCATGTCACCCCTATGCGGCCAAAAGTGCTCGACCATCCTCTTATTCAAAGTATTCCAAACTTGTCGTTTTGAAAACTTTGAAGGAGGTTTTGTAGAAGCATAAAAAATTATGCAGGCCGCATAAAGGTCATGCCCTCCATCAAAAATAAAACCAAGCCGCAGAGAAGTCATATACGGCCTAAACAACCAAGCCGCAGAGAAGTCATATGCGGCCCGAACAACCAAGTCGGAGAAAAGCCACATGCGGCCTAATCAACAAAAGATCTAAATGACGCATAGTATACTCTATACGGCCTAAACAACCACAAAGCAGGGAGGTCGCAGAAAACCCCTAAAACGGCATTCGATGACTATCAAACTCTGACACATCACTCGTCATACTGGGACGCTTCGAGATTCGAGACGATGGCTCAGGAAAAGATAGAAAATCACATCATGCATTGATGGTCTCGACAGACGTGCCCATTCATATGCGGCTATATGCCAATGCGGCCTCGTCATCATGCGGCCAGATTGTCTATCCGACCAAGGCGAGACGAGAGCTTGCATGCGGCTATATACCCATGCATCCTTATCATCATGCATCATCGTCCTCATGAAGCCAAAGTGTCCATCAGACCAAAGGAGGACGAGAGCACATATGCGGCCATGACGACTATGCGGCCAAGAAGTTATGCGGCCTTCAAACTTGCAAGATCTTTTTCATTGCAACCGAAGAGATCCTCACGCAATTAGTGCAGACCACATGTCCAGCTGACCAGGTCGCACAAATAATGGGTCAACAACGACCACACCCCCTTCACTAAGATTGTGTCAATCGCATATCCCAACAAAGACTATGTGACAGTACACCCGTAGCATGCGGTCCAGTTACAACCGCATTCTGTTGAAGGAGCCTCCATGCGGCCACCAAACAGAGGCATATGCGGCATATATAGTCCGTCAGCCGGATGGCTATAAATAGCAAGGGTAGCATACGCCACAGAGAGGCAAGCAACAGGCACAGAAGAGAGAACAAAAAAGAGCTTCCTCACGTCCGCATCAGACCGTCAACGGAGTAAAAGAGTCACTGCAGCACTCAATCTCCATCGTCACGCCCCAGAATCAAAAAAGTTGTACTTAGATTGTCTGTCTAGGACCTTTTTGTACTTTCTTTAGTTTGTTATTAAAGCAAGTTCTTTTAGACTCCCGATTTAATGGCGAACACTTGCCCAATAGAAAAGCTCCATCATACCAACCACATGAGCTAACTGATCTCATGTGTACTGATAGCTCAAATATTGAAATATACACACTTGAGATTTTGCCTCAACATGAATAGTGGGACCATGCTATTAATGACCAAATTCAAATAAACTACAACTTGATAGAAGGAAATAATTTAAGTAGCCGACCATGTCACTTCTGGTCTTGATTGTGGGAGGCTTTTGCCTATTGTACAGATTAAAACATAACATGGATTATCAGAGGCGAAGCTACCCAAGGGCACGATCGGGCTGTAGCCCATAATAGAATTTTGGAAGGAAAAAAAATTAACTTTTTTTTATGTTTTCTTAGATATGTCTTAGGTTTATTCTCTTGTTTGGATTTGAAATATGCATAATTCTTTTAAGTGATAATTTTTATTTTTTTTAAATTGATACTTTAGACGGTATTCATGTCGCTCAAGGTATATCTAAAGTTTAGTCTTTCCCTAATTTTAGATGTTGCTCCGCCATGGATGATGATAGATGAAGAAGCAGCACCGAAAAGAAAACGGATTAAAAATGTATGAGAGTGGAGTGACTATAGCTGTGGTGGTCTTTCAGTTCACTAATACATCAATATTCAAATTGCACACATGGTAGAGAGCGTTCTGAGATGGCTATCATCAGAAAGTTAAATAATACTACACTTATGGTCAATGCCGTTCACTTCAGAGATTTTCAGACAATCATTGATACAAGAAAAGAGTGAGCCATAAGGTTTGGAGTGGTGCCATCATAAGCTCACATTTGATACATGTAACCCTTATTTGGCAATCAAGATTTACTATTTGTATTACATATTTTGTGTGATTTTGTGATTCTCACTTTTCACTTGGGGCCAAACTCTTCAGAAAACTACTTCTCTACAATATATATATATATATATATATATATATATATATATATATATATATATATATATATATATATATATATGGTGTTCTTGAGAGAGCTTTGCCTTGCCAAGAAGTGAAGGGAATGAGGAAGTTGGCAGAAAAGACCATCGACGAGTCCAAGAAGTCGTGGCACATAGCAGGGCCTGCGATACTCACCGGAGTCTTGCAGTTCTCCATATGGTTCATAACCACAGCCTTCGTCGGCCATCTCGGGAGCACAGAGCTTGCCGCGGTCTCCATTGCTCAGAATGTTATAGAAGGATTTGCTTACGGGATACTGGTAAGACAAATTATTCACCATCTGGTTATCATCAAGTCTTAATTATTTTCTTCTTTTTTCTCTCAAAAACAACCTCCATAGGTAACCTACTAATTACAAGATATCGAAGTAATTAACAACCCCCCAAAAGAAGAAGAAAATCCATCTACAGCTAAAGAGTCGTTCATTACATAATTTATCTATCTAATGCTAATGCTATTGACAACCAACAGGAAGGAATATGAGCTATATACCCTGTTCTGGATTTCTGGTTATAACAGGAAATTCAAAGCAACGAGAAAAGAAAAGTTCCCCAAGAATTGGTTATAATATCTAAGGTGCATCATTGTATCCATCCATTTTGCGAAGTTTTGGTATTTTTAGCTTGGTAAACTTGTTTGTATCAAGGTTCACAGTATACGTGTTGGTTTCTGACAGTTCTTCTCAGTACCGCAGTGTGAGTTTTTGAATTTTTCATTCTAAAAGCCAAAAAATAATTAAAATTCTATTTAAAAAATAGAAAAATGTTTGATACATTTACCCCTAATCTCATGTTATTTTTGTTGTTTCACTATGCTTAGGATGAAATTCGAATAATTCAACATCAATGAATCGTTTACCCGCTATGTTGCAAATGGTACTCGTATGCGTATCGTGTCCGTACCCCTATGTGTATGCACCCCTATTCGTATCAGTATTTGTGTAGGTGAATTAAACTAGGTGAATTAAACTGAACCAGTTTAGAAGTGCCCATATTCCATACCCCTATCTTGCCCTTATTCGTCTGTGTTTGTATCTAACATAAATATCCATATAGAAACTAATGTTTTTTACTTGCTTTTAGACAAAATATAGTTGTAATAAATAGTTTTGAATGAAATACAGTATTAGGATGGATGAATGTTGTTAAGTTATTTATAATATGATGATGAAGAATCTTATCAGCACACTTCTTATCTACACATTGTACTATGTTGATCTTGGACATGGCCAAATCATTGTGTCAAAGTCTACCTTTTTTTTTCCTTCTAATTTTTCCATGAGAAATAGAAAATGGAGAGAGAGCCATAACGTTGGTATCGACGAGTATCGATATGTATCTATATGGGTTAATTTCATATTAGTACATCCCAAGACCGATACGCTACACAACTAATACATATCGGTAACGACTGATATTGTGACTGGTTTATATGCATCCCCAAGAACACCTGAAATATATTTCTCATTATGTATTTCGACACTCTGTAGCTAGGCATGGGCAGCGCCTTAGAGACGCTCTGCGGTCAAGCTGTTGGCGCCGGGCAGCTCAATATGCTAGGAATCTACATGCAAAGGTCTTGCATTATCACTCTAGCCACTGCATTGCTTCTCACACCAGTGTATGTATTCACCACACCCATCTTGAGGCTTCTTCGCCAGTCAAGCGACATATCAGAACTAGCTGGAAAATACGCAGTTTGCGCGATCCCTCAGTTATTCGCCTATGCTCTGAATTTTCCGCTGCAGAAGTTTTTCCAGTCTCAGAGCAAGGTCTGGGTGATGGCGGTGATTTCCGGGATAGCTGTGGTGATCCACACCATTCTGAATTGGGTTTTTGTGAGTAAACTTGGGCATGGGCTGGTTGGAGCAGCAGTGGTTGGGGATTTCTCATGGTGGTTTATAGTGCTGGCTCAAGTGGCATATATGGTATCTGGTTATTTTCCAGAATCATGGACAGGATTCTCTAAGTCAGCATTCCAGTCCCTATCTGGCTTTGTGAAACTCTCACTGGCATCAGCAATAATGCTATGGTTAGTACTGATCATACCACCAAACACGTATATAATTATAGAGTAATGTTATTCGATCGTAGCTCCAAAGTATCCCTCCAAATTATTTTTTTCTTATGTGGTAGCTGATGTGACATGATAAATAATATTATGTAACATCTAACATAACAACTGATATGGTAAATTTTAACCCAAAAAATTAATTATCCAAAAAAAATTAATTTTAATTTTAAAATTTGTCATGTCATCTACCACATTAACCGTCATGTCAGCTGCCGCATAAGAATAGTTAATTTGAAGGATAGTTTGAAGGGACGAATAGCATTATGCATAATTATAAGACTAAAATTTAACTTGATACCCTCTCGGCTATTCAAGTTTTTCAACTTGATACCCTAAACTTTTAAACTAGACAACTTATTATCCTCAACTATTAAATATTTTCAAGTTGATACCCCTCCATCAGTTAGGGGTTAAGTTTTTCGTTAAAAATATATATATTTTACCAAATCCCCCTCCCTCACCCTCCCCCCCCCCCCCCCCCCCCCCCCCCCCCTCCTTCTCTGCCGTCGTTTCTTCCATGCCCCGATGCTGCCGTCACCGCCATCGTCGTCTCGCTGTTGCTGCTGAGAAGAGGGGAAGGGGGAGGATGGAGGTATTTTTCTCATTTAACATTTTTCGTTAACATTGTTAGGATGTTAAGTTGGACAATTATAGTTGAGGTATTAAGCTATCTATTTTTAAAATTTATGATATCAAGTTGGAAATCTAGAATAGTTGAGTGTATCAAGTTAAAATTTAGCCTAATTATAATACTAAGTCTTCATAATTAATTCAGGCTTTAACTTAAGTCCCTCTGATGATAGTTTGGAGCTTTGGTACTATACTGCAGTGCTCATTCTGGTTGGATACTTGAAAAATCCGAGCATCCAAGTTAGCGCTATGTCTATATGGTAACTAAAATATCAATGGAGTTATAACCAATTTCTGTTCTATCATCAAATGTCTATAATATATTTCCTTGGAGTAAATTTTTTTTTTTTTTTCCTTTCACAGCATGAACATCCAACTTTGGACACTAATGGTTGCATTAGGCTTCAATGCCGCGATAAGGTGATCATCTCTCAATTTGTAATTAGTGCGTCAAATCGCTTGAATCAAGTGAAGATGGTCTCACTAGTATTATCAAACTTTGCAGCGTAAGAGTGTCTAATGAACTTGGAGCTGGTCATCCGAAAGCTGCAAAGTTCGCGGTAGCTGTGAACATGCTCACAGCAGCTGCACTTGGAATCATCTGCACGGTTGCGGTCCTCGTAGGCAGGAATATCCTGCCCAGGCTCTTCACAGAGGTACCTGAAGTGGTGAGAGAAGCATCCAGACTGGGGTATGTTCTGGCTGCAACAGTCTTTCTCAGCTTCATTCAACCTGTTCTTTCCGGTACTCTCTCTCTCTCTCTCTCTCTCTCTCTCTCTTTTGCTCATAAGTATAGAGCAAGGTTCGCAATATTGGTTTCAGAATTGGTATTGGACCATTCCTGTGAGTATCGGGATCGACAGTATCGACGGTTTCGGATAGGAGTATAAAAAAATTTTGGTATCGAAAAATAAATAATTATCAATATATTAGAAAATATATTTTAGACTAAATTTCAACTTGATACTCTCAACTATTTATGTTTGGCAACTTGATACACTATTCTTTCAAAATAGGCAAATTAATAACCTGAAATTTGTTTTTCCAAAAATACCCTCACCTATTCATGTTCGGCCGTCCCCCGCGCGCGTCGCACCCATGCGCACCGCTGGCCCGCCCGCGCGCCTCCAATCGTGCGCGCCACGAGCTCCTTGCCGGTCGGAGAGGGAGGGGTGGGAGGGGGGTCATCGCCGGGGGATGGGGGGCACGTCAGCTGGAGAGGGAGGGGGGGGAGGGGAGGGGAGGGGAGGTGAGGGGCAGTTTGGTTGTTTTTTTTTGTTTTTGTTTTTTTGTATGAAGTTAAAAATATTTAATAGTTGATGATATTAAGTTGATAAAAAAGTTTAGGGTCTTAAGTTGAACAACTTTGATAGTTGAGGGTATCAAGTTAAAATTTAGCCTATATTTTATACATTTAGGCATAATTTTAAGTATTTTCAGTATTATTTCTTAGTAGTTTTGAATGAAATAGTAGTCACCATTGTCGATTGGTTTATATGAGATACATAAGTATTCTCTTTTACATGTTTTTACAACTTTACTATGCTTTTGCACCCTTGTTGATTGGTCTTTTTTTTTGCCTAATTGACCAGAAAAGAGTACCAATTTCGGTGTCGGTTAGTATCGGTCGGTATCGGATCGGGACATATCAAACCGTATCGGTCTCGACTGTATCGGATCGATATCGGCCGATACTGCAAACTATAATACAGAATGTCATAGCCGACACCATTACCATGTGTGATTGAAAATTACATCACTAAGACTCTTAAAACAATTGAAAATTAGGGTCACCACTGGCTACTTTGTTTAAATTTGCAGGAGTAGCAGTTGGAGCAGGTTGGCAATCATTGGTTGCTTTTCTGAACATAGGATGCTACTACATAGTTGGATTGCCCATTGGAGGTGTGCTTGGCTTCAAGCTCAAACGCAATGCAATGGTAAGAAAACAAAGATGGTGAGCATGATTTGATAGCAAACAAAATGATTGGTTACTGGTACTATTGCAAGCATTTTGACTGCATGTTTTGTTTCTTTATCAACATGCAGGGCATTTGGTCAGGAATGTTAGTTGGGTCTCTACTGCAGACGGTTATTCTACTTATAATTACACTCAGAACTAAATGGAACAAAGAGGTAATTAAATTGATACACGTAAATTACGTTTAGTCGTTTTATGTGTCATATTTGTACTTGAGGCAAGTCGTAATGACAATTAGTGTGTCGATGAATAATGCTCGCCATAATGTGCTTCTACAGGCTTTGCAAGCGGAGGAGCGCATAAAGACATGGGGAGGGCGGATAGAGCCTCAACAAGTGATTAATAAAATATGATGAAGAATGATAGAATTTTGAAAAGAAGAAGAAGAAGAACTGTAACATAGGACATATATTTCTCCAAATCGGTTTTGTAATATCATAATATTTTCAAAAAAAGAACAAAAACCTTTAAGAGAAGAGTTGGGAATAGGGCAAAATACTTAAATAAATTTAATTATGTTTAAATTAACTGAACATTTATGTTTTCCATCAGTTAGGTTAACTTGGGACTCATACAATAATTTGGAAAATGGCCCAGTTAGGCAAAATGGATCGATCAATCAACGGGCAGAGACGGGCTCGATCCGGACTGTCATTTCCATCGGGATGGCAGGACGCGACAGACCTAGATATCGAGGCCTTAGGCAAATAAACCGATTGGACGTGTCCATGTCAGCATCACATACAGTCGCCCCTTGGGACATCAGATGCTTCCCGCAGAATCTCTGTAACTTCCTCTCAAAGGACATCACCCTATGGATTAGGACAATCTTTTCTCCATGTGAACAATAAATACATCGACACATTAGAGAGATCCATTCAAATGAGATAGGCTGGTCGAATGAGCTTCCATCATGTAGCAGGACTGGAGCTGGCTTTGGGAGCCTCTCGACTGGCAGAAATCTCCACAAGAACACTAGATAACGCTAAGGAATACATATGACACTCGCAAGTTTGCTAAGCACAACATAGTTCCAAAGTTGAAGAGGCAATTGCAGAAAGTGGATCCAGACCGATGTCGTCGCTAGAAGATCTCGTTCTAACGAAGTCGACATAACCCAACGCTTCACAATAACCAATGGGCCATCAGGCATCCATGGGCCACCTTGGAATAACGAAGTCGACGGAACCCAACGCTTCACAACTACCAAAGGGCCATGAAGCATCCATGGGCCACCTTGGAAGACTCTTCTAGAGTTTTCAATTTGGGGGGAAAGATCTTAAATAAACTTATGGAGGAGAATCTCACTCACATAGGAGGATAGATTGCAGAGGACATTAGCTTTATGGCACTAGATTTTAAATTAACCGAGTCATAGGAGAAGCTATTTAGTTACTAGAAGAAGAAAAAACTAATAAATACGAAGACAAATGAAATAGCAGTGACCAAACTTTTCCTCCAAAAGAAAAAGAAAAAGTGGAGAGCAAATATTGAGTCCAACATGAAATTGACTATAAGAATATACACGTTCCAAACCAATACTCAGCATTGCTGCATTGCTCTGCCAAATCGTGAATACGACGGGGAAGGACTTTTGAAGCTTCATCGAAGGAATTCAGAGCATTTCTTATATAAGCAAGGGAGTAGACTCAAAATAAAGCATTCAGACCACTCTCAATCACGAACATTCAAATAAGCATAGTAAAATCAACTAATATTTTAAATGGGTTCAACATGCTAAGAATAATGAACCATTGTACAGTTTTATTACTTTCTTCTGTTCTCGAGTCAAGCACAGAAAAGATGCAGTAGTCTACCATGTACAACTTACTATATATTGGCCTTGAGCCTAATGGAAGTATGGTACTTCCAAAATCTCTTTTATCATATTCTAACACAACGAAGAACAACTCCAATGAAAATGGACCATCCCAAAATGACCAAATTTTACATTATATTGTCGGAATCACTGCTTCTAACCTGTATCGGCCTTCAGAATGATGATAAATTCATGTACAATTATGAGTAAAGAGATTATTGCAATGGAACCTAAAGGTCAGTTGGCCAATAAAGAAACGTATGTTAATAGTCATAATTTGAGTTTAAACTAGTAAGACAAAGGCGCAACCCTCTAAACGTTCCGAGGCTAAAAAGGATTCAAAAAGAAGCGACAAATCATAACATTCCCTAGAGTAATTAGACTAATTTTCTCAATAAGTAGAGAGATCCGACAGCATGAGACTTGTATCTCCACCAGGCAATGCTTCTACATGTGAGATTATGCCACAGATGTTGTTCATATTTTAATATTTTTACATAGACCTGGCATGCATGTAACTTGATCATATACAAGCAAACATTCATTCAACAATGAAGCAGGTATGATAGCTTCAAAACTAAAACAAAAGGAAATGGTGCAAAGTTCTTCAAGTCATAAACTTTTGAGATCTTTCATATCTAGGAAATAAACACAAACACAACATACCTTCACTCTACACAAGTCAACAACGATTTCCAAAGTCTTCAAACCCGTTCAACTCTTCACAGTTATTACCAGTTCTACCATCACTGGAACAACTTTTCCGAGTCGCGATTCTAAGTCAGCTTTTATCCGTTTGTAGTATATTTCCATGCTGTTCAACATAAGGCCTTATGAAAGTCCTCCTCCACCAGACCTCAAAGGCCCTTTGGAGATTCGGACAGTTATCACCAACCTTCAAGAAACTTCCCAGCCATGAGAGCAAAATACTCTGCTGGTCCTCCAGAGGGAGCGTCAGAATTGTTCGGCCAATCCCTTCCTCCACAACCTTCCGATCAAAAGATCTGCAACCATGCTGCAACCAACTGTAGTCATCTATGAGTGGCTGCAACCATATTTGTAAAAGCATCTGACGAGTGTCCTTCGAAGGAAGCATCTCTCCCTTTCCTATCCCAACGAAAAGTCTCGCTGTTATGCAGCTGATAAGGTGTCGTGACACAATCGGTAGCTTGGGATGGAGACTAGCCAGCTCCTCTTGACTAGCCCACATTAGCGCAAACTCATCAGCTATATGCCTGTCAGCCAGTATCTCAAGTAACCATTGGAGGTTATCTGCCTCTAAAGCTATTTGTCGTGTGACTGGATCCTTACTTTCTAAAGGCTTTTCAGTGAAACCTTCTTCTGAAGCTTGCCTGAAGAGACTTAACAATGAGTCTAAGCAGCTCCGGCATGAAACGTACAAGTTTTCAGTGCATATATCTACAGATCCACTGACCCAGAGATTATTTTCTTTCAGAAGCTTCAACACAAGGGATTTTGTCTCACGTCGGCCCCTGTCTTCACTGCTTTTAAGGACCAGCTCCAGTATGCGAGCAAGTGTATCATTTGGAGGGCTGGATATATCTGAAGATATACGTTTTAGTAGAGGACTAACCCCAAAATTATTGATCTGCAGATGCCGTATGGATGAGACGACATTTTCTTCTTCTTCTCCAACCCAAGGGACTGCCTCCAAGTATTCCAAGCATGACTTCATGCAGGCACTGAAGCCAAGTGATTCGGCTACCTATAAGAAACTATCTCATATTAATGCCCTTGGATGTTACTGAAATTTAGGGAAGGTAAGAAAAACAGTAATCATACAATGCAAATAAGCAATTTATTGGCCGTTTTATCTGGGCACATTCGGTGAAACATTTTGTATAAGGGTATAGTTAAAGATGCAGGAGAGAGAAAACAAATCCATACAAACAGAAGCAAGGCAAAGGCAATAAAGTAAACCAGAGACGGATAGTGAGAAAATCAAGTTGTGGTCTATTTTTAACTGGTGTTATTCAAACCACTTGATAATAAGAGGATATATAAATTCATTTCACGATAACAGTTGATGCAGAAAATTCTAACTTGAGAAGTTGCAGGCATGGTAAGAGCCAAAAATCCATATCAGGTAAGGAATGGATAGTTGTGGAAATGAACAGAGTCGATGAACACAGCATTTCTGTGAGTAGAAAAATTAATTAATTATTTAGAGCCGTCATAATGAAAATTCATGAACTAAAGCATATACTTCTGTTTGTAACATGGTAGGTGTACATGATCACCAAGGCTTGTTCTAAATGGACGGTACACTCATCTGATTGGAGAAGACCATGGATTCAAATACTGTTGATTTTCTGTGACTAATAGTGATGCTCATGAGAGAGGCTGTTGGATCAAATTTGGAATGGGTTCGCCCAGGGATTATATGGCAGGAGCATAAGGTACATTTGGGAACTGTCTCCAGCATCGAAGGATTAATCAATTAAAATAACATGTTGTCAATTTAACCATAATGATATCTGGTACCCACATGAAATTGGAATACTCCAGTCAAACATGGCACCTTTAGCCATAACTCTTGAATCTCAATTCCATTCCTTCAAATTAGCTTAATAACCCTAGCTTAATTATTTCATCTAACCTTGAATATATACTTCCTTATGCCGACGAGTAGAACGTTGTACTCTGCTATATTATTGGTAAATGGTTCCGTTAATGAATATGCACGATGAATCACATAGTTCTCAGGCAAGATAAACACTACCCTACTCCTGCGACTATCTTGCCTTTAGGGCATGTTTTTGACGCACCATCAAAGAACATTTGCCATATTTGTTCATTTGAAGTCATGTTAGACTCCTAGACTTCATCTGGGATGTCTTCGTATAGCTTTGACGTTTCGAGGATTGGATGCTCTGCCAAAAGTCTGCAAGGACTTGACCTTTATTGCTTGCTAAGGTATGAAAGTCATGTCATACTAGGACAACTGGACAACATAATCCTAGTTGCAAAACGGAAATTGAATGCACAAGGCTTCGTCATGAGAACATGTAAAGGGTTCCTAGAAATGACATGGATCACTTGTATGATCATGTAGTGAAGCGTCTTCTGTATAGCAAAGACGAGCGAAACATTACTTCTCAACCGGATTGCATCAGTGTTCTGATCCGGCTAAAATACGGCTCAAGTAATAGCTCGCTTGTTCATGACCTTCACCACTTTTCTGAGCAAGGAAAGCACCCAAAGCCAAGGTTGTAAACGGCAATAGGCGGCTGCACGGCGGAAAGAGTCCGCCTACCGCCTAGGCGGTATCTATGCGGTTGATACATTTTGGATATTTTTTACTATTTTACCACAGTTTTTTATATTATATACATATTTTAAGTATGTTTCATGCATAACTATATTGTAGAACAAAGATTATTAAGTTTTTTAGTCTTGTAGAAGTGAACCATAGGCCTATAATGCTTGCAAAACCGTTTGGCCAAAACATCTTGTTAGGTATTGTCCCGCCTAGGCGCCCACCTAAACCGCCTACACCGCCAAAGCTTTGTTGGCCGCCTACTCCGCCGCCTACCGAAAAGCGGTGCGGAGATAGACCGCCTACCGCCTAGGCAGTCGAGGAGGCCGTCATTTAGAACATTGCACAAAGCATGGTGCATCGCTCGTACATAGAGCAAGAATGGTTTTCGTGTGACAGGAGCTACCAGGATCGGAGGCTTCATAAGATATTCCTTGATATCTTCGAAAGTATTTGGCATGCATCGTCCCAAACGCACGTGACATCTTTCTTCATCAACCTTGTAAACGGTTGGCATCGACCAAATAGATTTGTGATGAATCTTATGACGTGCATGAGCTTTCCTTGCAAACCTCTAAATTCTTTAAGGTTCTTAGCAATTGCATGTTCATATTGCCTTGAGTTTATGAGGGTCAACATGAATTTATTTAGATTTAAGTACCAATTCTAGGAATTTGCTACAAGATACCCCCATAAACGACTTTGTAGAATTTATCTTGAGTTGATGAGTCTGCATCTTAGAAGCCAGGAACTCCCATGAGGTCAACGAATCTAAGTAAGAACATCGATTTGACGGTTCTTACTTGGGAGCTCGTTTCCCAATGACGGTAGCTCGTTTCTCCACGACGGGAGTGCGTTTATCCGGCGACATGAACGTTTTCCCATAATATGACCATAATTTTAAAAGAGTACAAATTTTAGGAAAAAAATTAATACAAGTTTATCAAAGTACCAAGAAACTAAAGATTACTTATCTTGACATCATAAAAAATCGACATACGAATGATTTCTCTGTAACTTTGAACTGAACTTTATAAATTCTAATAAATATTAAGATATTTATATGTTTTCATAACAATAATTAATAAACATAAAAAAATTATTAGCGCACGCTCTCATCACGCTCCTAAATTTATATTCTTCTAAGTAGTCGCGATCCTCCGCTCCGCTTCCGTCTCCGCTTCTGGCTTTTAAGGTCTGCATCATTTCGAACACTATTCTCAAATCTTGTAGGTGATTCTTTTTGTCGCAACCCTTGACAGCAATGTTATCAACGTAACATTACATCGTCTTCCGCAGATGATCGCAAAAAAATTAAACTCATTGCACGCGGATATGTCGCACCAACATTTTTCAATCCAAAGGACATCATCGTATAGCAGTATACCCGTAACGATGTTCTGAATGATGTATGATTTAAATCATCATGATATATTTGAATCTGAATATATATATCAAGAAAAGATATCTATAAAAGACATTCTCTTGAAACCACATATATTGTTAACAATGACATAAATGATTGGCAGTAGAAATTCATCTTTTGGGCAAGTCATATTAAAATCCCAAAATCGATACAGACCTTAATTTTCTTATTCCTCTTTAGTATAGGGTGGACATTGGCTACCTAGTCAAGATGTTGTTCCTTATGGTTGAAGCCATACGCAAGAAACTTTTTCACTCCAACTTATATCGCTTCTATGATGTCGGGACGAAACCTTCTTTGTTGTTGCTTGACCAGTTTGACGTACGTTTTGGTATTTAGACGCTACATTATAATTTACAGGTCAAAAATATGCATATCTTCATAACTCCACACAATTACGTTAATATATTCTCGTATGAGAGCAAATAGATCTTGTTGGTCATATTCCGACAAGCTTTTGCTAACGAAGATAGGTTTCAGAGGTGCTTCAACACCTAAATCGACTTGCACAACCTCGTCTTCAGTTGGAGGTTCACATTGTTCAACACATTTTCCATTAGGACTCTAATTGTTGAGCCCATGGTTCGACTTCAAAGGGTTATGTGTTCTTGTCATCGATATTTGTTGATTGACTAAAAGAAGTCATATTAACAGATAAATGGTTGAAAACAACATCCAGACTGACATCATAATCCCAATCGGAGAAATCTGAAGAATGTGATGGCAATGACTCATTTGTCGAGGAATCAGATGTAGATAGAGGAGTAACATAACCCAATCCAATCCTCTACCAATTTGATCATAGTAATTATCTGGCTTCCCCTTTGAAACAAAATGCCATAATAGTAGACGATACCCTTTGCCAAGGTTTAGGCATCTCTTTGATTTCGAGTTGAAATTACATTTCATATACTCTCTCCTTTTACTAATCATAAATCCCTTGTATTCCAAAGTCTCTCACCGCACTTCTACTTTAGCATCTAATCCATCACGGAACCTCCTCCTGGAAATACCTAGTAATTTCATCCATAACTATCGCAAAGTGGTAAGACTCAACGATGATCCTTGATGTAGGTCAATAGTAACAGAGAACATATTCATATCTCCTCCAATAGTTCGTATGATTGTCGTAATTCTACAATACATATCCTTAATAGTCTCAATATAAACTAAGAGCTTGTTTCTTCTTCAAAGTCCACCACACTATCTTCGGAATTCGATCGTAAGTTTTCTCTACATCAATAAAAAGTCATACGTAAATCTCTTTTTCTCTCTAAATTTTCCACCAATCTTCTTAATAAGTAAATCACTTCCATAGTATATCTCCCCAACACAACCAAACTGACTCTCTGAAATCCTAGTCTCTTTTCTTAATCTTGCTAAATGTCTCTCTTTCTCTCATAGTTTCATGGTATGACTCATAAGCTCAATTTCTCGATAGTCATTACAACTTTATACGTCTTCCTTGTTCTTATTAGACATGGTACGGACACTCCAAATAATACTAGGACACTAAACAATAGATGTTGTGTCCATATCATCATGTCCTTATTGTGTCATGTTCAGTGTAGTCAAAGGCGCGCCTTGCTCCTAGGCGCAGGGACAACACCTCAGGGCACTCCAGGCGGGACGCAATTCTTAAGGTGCACCTAAGGCGCGCCTTTTTCGAGCGTCTTGGAATAGCTAAGGCACGCCTTGAAAATCTTGTGAAAAAAATAACATGTTTAGACTATTTTTTAAATTGTTGTACTGTTTTTAGACTTTTTTGAACTGCTGTACTTTTTTTTACTGTTTTCTCTCATTCACTTAATTCAAAGGGATTGCAACCTAGACATGGGAGAATTTGAAGCATACATGTTTATCAATGTAGAAATATAATGTGAATATATATATATATATATATATATATATATATATATATATATATATATTATTTTTGTGCCTCATGTCGCTCAGGCGCGCGTCTTAAGTGTGCCTTGCGCCTCGGACGATTTGGACGCTTTGCGCCTCGGGTGATTTGGACCCTTTGCGCCTCGAGTGCGCCTTTGACTGCCTTGGTCATGTTGTACTCGCAAAACATAGATGTCATTCCCACTGCATTACATTAGTTGCATACAAGTTTCCATAACTTTCAAAACCATTGGTTTCCTCTCAAGGTTTTTCCTTCTTGCCTGATGCTTGACCTGTCTTGGGTCCTTTCGTGAAGGTTTGGCACAAAGAAGGAAGTTCCTACTACTTTGATGTATGATTGCAAGAATTGAATGTGCAGAAAAAGAGTCTCTAACCACAAAAATTGAAGTAGTTTTGCAAATACATACTTCATTCAATAAAACATAATTAGAGGTTCTGCAACTCTCTTCAAAAGTCAAAACCTGGAAGCCAATATTCTATAATTCCATTTTAACCCTGAGGTTCGTAACCACAAAGTGGAACCTTACACAATTGTGTGAAGGAAATCAAAAATGGACTTGCATAGAATTTTTCGTGTTAAAAAGAATTATCCCTTGCAGTGTGTAGGCGTTAGCCTTAATGAACTTTAAGAAAGAATACAGAGCGAAATAGAAAACTAACACAAAAAGATCACATGAAGTTAATCATTATATATATATAGAGAGAGAGAGAACCATAGAAACAGTTCTTCCATGTGAGTAACAGACAAAAGAACATGCATTGTTGATTCATAAAATACCTTCAGTATTCGTAGCACTCGTGGAACACTTTGCTTGATCAGTCTATGCTTCACATCTTTGCAATACATCAAGCCCACAGTCTCAACATAGATTTCTACATCTTCACAATCCCCTATTTCAACACAGGATACTGGGAGGGGCTCTGTGGAAAGCTTACCTTTGAAATAGTTGCTATGTTCTAATAGGATGTTGCTGTGAACAGTCATCCTCACAGAAATTCCCTCTTTTCCAGATAAAATAACCTTCAGATCACTTGTCTCAAGCTGGCCAAAGCCAACGGATATCTTTCTTTGCTGAGCCTCGCCATTAGATTTTGTTCTCTGATCAGTGGGCACTGAAGAATTATCAGAAGCCAAACATTTCTGATCTTCAGAAAGATCCCTAGACTTTGATCCGGGAGTAGGTTTCTTTTCTGTTGGGGCGTTTTGCGCCTTCTGTCTTGAGGCCCTCGACGATGGAGATGGTGATGTTTTCTGCTTGTTTTGGTAAGCTTGATTCTTGATGGTCTTCTGGAATACAACAGGTGAAGGGCAACACCAAAACCCTTCTGGAGTTACTGCAATGGGCACATTTCTGATCTTTGTCTGGCCGGGCTTGACCCTTCTAACTCTGAAATCTGCCATTACGAGTTTTTCCTATTATATATAAACAACACTTTCGGTGGTTAATTTGATTTCTTTCCTCTTCAAGAGTTTGCACAAATCCTGTACATAAGAGTTTTAAGTTTTAGAAGCTGGAAAATTGAAGGGGAATACTGCAGATATAGAACATTATGAAGACTTGATATAAAAGGCTTCATAATAGACGATTAGACTGTTATTTTTGTAGCTTCCGTGGATAAATCCAACTTAGCTAGTAAAAACAAGGTTCATCATGCATTGTATTCCGAAGTCCAAAATCTTAGTTGACTATTAACTAATGCCTATCAAGATAAGGGGAAGCGGCAGATCATGGTTCAATATCAACATAACTTTCATAGCACCAACTGACTCTGTGGTTTCTCGCCACATGGCACATGAAAGGTCAAATTTTGCACACTTATGATGATTTTGGGGTTTCATAAAATTTAGGGAAAACAAACAGAGATGAACCAAGTCACTTTCAAGTACAACACCCAGAAAATAACTGAAGAATTGAAAGGTTATGCAAGGGACTGAAAATGAAAGTTGGAAGATTGCAAAACCTGAAACATGAAATTTTCTTCCTTAACTTAAAGTCCACCCCATATTTAAGAACTTCCTTTGAATCTATAAACAGGCATATAAAGTCAAAAATAAATAATAAAAAAATCCATCGGTCCTTGAGAAACTTAATATCATCAAGAACATCATCCTAACAAGAGCCAGAAGCTCAAAAGATCAAAACCCCAGCTTTAAGAACTAGGTAATCGTACAAAGGACAGAACAGCTTGCTCAATACACCCAATCTATAAAATAGAATAAAATGTCGGAATTTTTCATGCATCTTTCAGAAAATCGAAGGAAATACTATAGAGCAAAGCCAACACCAAAAAGCCTCATCCTAACCTGAAGGGGAAAAAAAGACCCAGAAGTCCAAAAGGATAAAACTCCCATCTTTAAGAACTATGAAATCTTACAAAGAACAGAACTACTCAATGCATCCAATCTATATAAGAGCATAAAATTTCTGAAATCTTTCATAGGTCTCTCAGAAAAAGATCAAAAGTCCCAACTTTTAGGAGCTGGACATCTTAGAATCAGCACAACAACTAGCTCAATGCATTCAATCTACCAAATAGGCACAAAAAGTCTGAAGCTTTTCATGGGTTTCTCAGGAAAATAAGCAAACGTCACATGGAAAAGCCAACAACAACAAGTTCGTCAACCAGAAGCTAAAAAACAAAATAAACTCTAATTTTTGGAAGTGTTTCATCTTAGAAAAGAACAAAATGGCGTAAAAAAAATCTCAACTTTCGAAAAGAAATGACCTTAATCCTGACGAAACAGGAAGACCCAGAAACCTAAAGGGGTCGAAATCCCAACTTTAAGAACTGGGTGATCTTAGAAAGAAGAACAGGACTTGCTCAATGCATTCAATCTACAGAATAGGCGTAGGAAATCTGAAACTTCAATGAAATTAAAGGAAACACCACATGGCAAAGAAGAACATCCTGATAAAAAATCTCCAATTTTAGGAAGTGGGTCATCTTTAGGCTTAGAATGCCCTACAAAATCTGAATTTTCCAAAGGAAATCACCCTAACCTGAAGAAACAAGAAAGACCCAGAAGCCCAAGATGATAGCAATGCCAACTTCAAGAACATGGGTGACCTTGGAAAGAACAGAAGAGCTTCTTCAATGCACTCTACAGATTAGGCATAGGAACTCTGAAATTTCTCATGAAATTAAATATTATCCTGATAAAAGCTCCAATTTTTAGGAACTGGGAATGCCAAACATAATCTGATTTTTTTTTTTTTTTTTTTCAAAGCAAACCACCCCAACCTGAATAGAAAAAAAAAGACCCAGAAGCCCAAGATGATAAAGATGCCAACTTTAAGAAGTTGGTGGTCTTAGAAAGAAGAGAGCAGAACAACAACTCACAGTGAGGTCCCTTGAAGCTCCTCCAATGATGGGATCAGCAAGCTCCTCCTCCCATGTCAAGCACGCAAGCAGCCCATCGAACAGAATGATGGGCATCTTGAGGCCATTACAATACAAACTCAAGAGCAAGAGTGAATGATTAAAAAGAAGGAGAAAAGAGAATGATGGAAATCCTAAAGGTGAGGGAGGGATTCCTTTAGCTTTTCCAGATGGGTCTGTCTTTGCTTTTTGCCATCTCTCTCTCTCTCTCTCTCTCAAACAAAGGAGTGAAGTCTCTTCTTCTTCTTCTTCTTCTCCTCCTCCTCCTCCTCCTCTCCAGCAAAAGAACAGCTCCCAAAGTCCACAGCTTCAGCTTCCTCAGTCCTATGTTTTTGAAGATGGTTGGATGACCAAAATGCCCTTGGTTTGTTGCTATATGAAGGGGTTCCTAGAAGGAAAATGGAGCTTGATCCTAAATCTAGGCACGTGGGTCCCGCAACAAATTGATTGTGTGTGGTGTTATGTGTAGTTGGAGTGGGTGGAGATAGAGGCGAGGGGTGTTAAATGCACTAATTCAGTAAATCCTCACTGGAGATTTGGTCACTTATATCTCAATGTGTGTAAAAGGACGAACGGTTTGGAACTCGGCCCGGTCCGGTCAAGTCAAACACGGTCCGGACCGATCCGGACTCGGCCAATGGATCGGCCCACTCCTCCCATCGGTCTGGGCTGGATCGGAGGATCCGACCCGCAAGTCCGGCCAGGTCCGGCCCATTCTCGGCATTGTTCATGCCGAATCCAATTCGGTCGGCCCGGTTGGATCGGTCCGGTTCGACTGATTTATAAAAAAAAATTGGATATATCCATTAGGGGATCTTTTTACCAAAATATTTCCATTTTAGTGACAGTTTTTTTTGAACGTTTTAGGAATATTTTGGTCATTTTGCTAAAAATGACCAAAATACCTATTATAACAACTCTTTTTTTTAGGGTATTTGAGATCATTTGGTTCCAAAAAAATTCTATAGATAGTCCATAATTCATGAAAAATAAACACAACACAATTTCTTCCCTCTTACAAAATTTGTTCTCCTCTCTCTTACAAAATTTAGAAGCAATCTAGTATAAAGAGACTATATACTATCATGAAAAATGAGCAACCACAACATAGCAACTGGAAGATCAGTAACTTCAACCCGCAGCGCAACCTCAACTAGCACCGCAACCTCAACTGGCACTGCAACTAGAGTTTGAATAGAAAATTTGGCATCATTTTAGCGGAGTTTATAATGAGCACGATACGGAAAGAAGATCCCTGAATAGAGTTCTTGTTAAATGCTTGCATTGTAGAAAATAACTCAAATGAGACCATAATTGTGGTACAAGAAAGTTATACATACATTTGAAAATGTGTATGGATATTTAGTAATGTTGTATTTTCTTAAAAAAAAGTATCGATTTTAATATATTTTATTATTGTTACATAATTCATAGGTATATTTAAACATAATTGTTACTTATGTTTGAGTCTTAGCTTTCAGTTTCTCTACAAACTTTATTTGCAGTATTACAAATAAATTTTAAAGTGAGCCTGAGAAGCTAAAACACAAAAATTTATACTTATAAAAATTTATTTATAAAGATTATAAAAATTTATACTTATAAGGATTTTTAAAAAATTATAAAGATTTATACTTATATTTATTTATACTTAAAAAGTTATATAAATATTTATACTTATAAAGATTCATACTTATATAAAAAGTTTTAAAAAAAATTTTAAAAAAAATGAACTTATAAATATTTAGATTTTAATTTATACTTAAAGTTAATAAATATTGACATAAAGAAATCAAATAAAATGTTCTTACTTAATGTTTATATAAATTATACATCTTGAATTCAAATAAAGAAATCAACTTATAAATCTTTACAAGGAAGCTACGCATATAATCTTTAAGAAATCAAATAGTTTTTTCTTACTTAATGTTTATATAAATTTTTACATAAATTACACCAAAAATAATTATAACAAATAACTTATAAATTTCAAATTATACAAAATTAACTTAGTAACAAAATACCTATAAATTTTAACTTGAATTTATTAACATATAAGTTATATCATATAGATTATATATAAAAAATATATAAATAAAGGTAAAAAGAAAATTTAAATAAAATCGGGCTGGGCTGACCGTGAACCGGCCCGATCCTCCCCTAACCGGGTCATGGGCCCGGGCTGGGTCGGGATTATTTCTGACCAGGCCGGGCCGACCCGGCCCGCCTCTCCTCTCGGGTTGAGCCTGGCCCGGCCCGGCCCATTACACACCTTGACTTATATCCCACTTGCTTGTTGCAGATTTAATACCTACAAATTGGAATAAGTAAAAAAAATTATAAAAGAAAAGGCAGCATGATTCAAGTTGTGTAATGGGCCGGCCCGAGGCCCGAGTTGACCGGGTTCGGGTCGGTCCGGGCCCAACCCGGTGGAGAGAGCGGGTCGGCCCGGTCGGTCTGGCAGTTGACCTAGTCCGGACCGGCGACCCGGTCTGCGGTGGACCGGGACGAACCGGTGTGGGTCCGGACCGGCCCGGGTTTTTTTAAAAAAAATTTACGTTTTTTATATATATATTATATATAATCTATATGATATAACTTATATGTTAATAAATTCAAGTTAAAATCTATAGGCTTTTTTTTACTAAGTTAATTTTGTATAATTTGAAAATTATAAGTTATTTGTTAGGAAAAAAATATAATTTATGTAAAAATTTATATAAACATTAAGTAAGAAAATTTTATTTGATTTCTTTATATCAATATTTATATAACTTTAAGTATAAATTAAAATCTAATATTGAGAAGTTCAAAAAAATTCGAATCTTTTTTGAATAACTTATAAAAAATGTAAAAAAAATGTAATTTAAATATAAATTTATAACTTGAAATTTAAAAAAAGTTATTTTTTGGAGCCAAATGACCCCAAATACCCTCAAGAAAGAGTTGCTAGGGTTATTTAGTAATATAGTCTCATATTGTGAGACCCGTCTCACTACCTTAGTATTATTGTATTTTATCTGGTATATGTGTGTTATAGCTGTATAATTGCTTCTCATGTAATTTATGAATTTTTTAGCTGCTTTCATGTAATTTTTAGATTTGTGGTTGGTGACTCTCTCTTACTATATATATATATATATATATATATATATATATATATATATATATATATATAGCCTTCCCTTTCTCTCTCCTCCTAGTTCTTCTTTCTTTCCTTCTCTTTCTTCATTTTACTTCTTCCTCTTCCCTCTCCTCTTCCTAGCCGAGAGCAGCCTGAGGCTGTAACAGCCCACTTCGCTCAGTTCTGCAAGATGACTCAAACGACATATCAGCACTTGGACTTGGAGTTTCAGCGGTTCACTCGGAGTCTCGCTTGGCCGAGGCAAGCCCTCTTTCAGGTGGGTGGCTACGATGATCCTGTCTTTGCTTGGCCATCACACCTAAGAATTTGGATATACATACTAGATCGCTAGGCGATAACCCCTTGCATGCTAATAAGAATACAATGCACCTAGCTAATAAAATAATCCTATCTTGTATTGTTTGTGTTAGAACATGAAAATAAAACTTGTATAAATATTGGTCCCTCGCACTATCCCTTGGATCGTGCTAGCGTAATCGTTTATGTTTTCAAGTAAGGCTATGTCGCATGTTTCCTTAAAGTTATATTTGTACTGTTCCAATGTTTAGCTGCTTTACATATTCGCTATGCTCGTTACTTAAATGCATGCCACGACCCTATATCACTATCATGTCTTGCATTCATCTAGTTTAGCCAGAAGGCTATCAAATATTCGTTATGTGCAAGTATGAACCTGAAAGCATTCAGGACCGTTAGGTCGTCAAGGCATTTTTCGAACTAAGGGATTGCATTATGTCAAGTAAAGCAACAATCACAGATCGTGGAGCAATGCTCGTTCAGAACAAGAATCAAGAATTATCATGTCATGTCGTGAATCTGGAAGACCCAAGACTTGCATGTCGTGGACAACTTGGTGCACAAGGGAGATTATCGAATCTCGTTCCGCGGACGGTCTCTGGGGCACTGGGGTCGATCCAATTAGGAAGGAACCTCATGCAGTCTTAATCATGTGCGAGCAGGATGGCATAGCGCCTCATGTACTTTTCGATGCGTCATTCTCGCTCTAAGACTGATAGTCTCATGTACTGGACGGGATGGCATATAGTGCCTCATGTACTTTTTGTTGCACGTCATCCTCGTCAATGACTATAACTCGTCCTTTATGGCTTTGATAGCGACTTATGTTCATATAGATAAGTCATCCTCGCTTAGCGGCAATCCGCGTGCGAGTTATTGCATTGCACCTAGTAATCTGGAATACCTAAACGGATATGAGTTTTAGAAACTTGTACATATTTGAACACTTGCACAATCTTTTGCAACGCGTTTAATAACTCGTGTAACTCGTACACCTGAAATCAGAACCCGCTCGTGACACTTGTGTTTGCTTATGCATTTTTTCTCAGATTTTATTTTATATATATATATATATATATATATATATATATATATATATATATATATATATATATATGCATTCTCGGTTTAACTTGATTTATCTTGGACAGGGAAGGACAAATGGTAACTTGGTAAGTATCGTCGTATTACTCTTATATCGTACGGCGCACTACCACACGAGTTAGACTTTATATATTTGCCATAAAACTGATTCTAAGGAAAGACTAGAAAGACAACAATAATAGAGTGCACATAACTTATTAAACGTGTTTGGATTTGTTGAGCGGGCGAGAAGCCTTCCCACCAGTGCATTCAATGTACTGATAACCCACCAGATTGTGTGCAGGGTGTGGAAGAATCTTGTTCAGTGCGGAGTGCCCCCTCGTGTGCGCTAAGGCGTGGAGATCGCTCTAGAGACTTGGAGCGTTGCGTTCGGAGCTAAAGCACATATACAGGACATAATGTTGGAACATCGCCTATGTATCATTCTTTGTTGTAAGACACTTGGCACGTCCTTATTGTTTCGAGAGGGAGAGCATGAGCGACTTGTAATCTCGGCCTAGCGCCACTAGTAATACTTATTCAGAATCAATAAAGAGCTAGTTTTGAATTATACTTGTGTTCGTTCTATGCTTCCGCTATTTCGACCTTGAGAACTTGTTATCTTACCGCATGTTCTATGTCTGTCCTTGCACGGGCTCAACTTAGGCTCTTGCGGCATCATGCCCATGCGAGGAGGTTCGGCCCTCCGGGGCCGGGGCGTGATAGAGGCCGGCCTCCCATTCCCTTTGGTGGTAGTAGTAGTAGTAGCTTAGTAGTGGGTTTATGCAAGTACATCTTGCCAATGAAGAAGAACTTGCACTTTTAGCCAATATTGTATTTTATTAGTCTATATTGTGTTTTATGAACTATTTTTCATGTTTACTTCTTGTTATTTTCGATTTTGATGCCTTGGTTGGAGTATATCTAAGTTTCAAGTTTGGAGCTTCCATGAGTTTACATGATTTTGATCTCGTAAAACTTGATATTTTCAAATACTAGTAGTTACATGTTGATGAGCACTTGATTTTATGCGATTTTGAACTTTACTTTGCTGAATTCGGACTTGAAACAAGGATTTCATAGAGAAAACAAGTTTTCAGACTTGAAACTTTTTCATGGCTGAAACTTACTGTTCTGGGACGAAGGAGTTACATGCGGTCCGCTTGGCAGGCGGTTTGGACTTCTTACTCCAAGTCAGCATGTGGCCATCTTGTTGGACGCATGACTGAATCTGCACATGCGCCCTTGGCCAAATGCATGTAATTTGAACGAATGAAAGTTCTCTAAGTTCAAAGGATTTCATGCAGCCTAGTGTGTATGCGGCCAAGAAGAGGATGAGGCTGAGCCGTCCATATGGCTCGGAGCTATGCGTTCCTCTTTCCTTCGAACGTATGACTCAGCACCGTCTTGGCACGACTTTCTATAATTTTATTTTTTTCTTTCTGACTCCCTTTCTTGGCCAGTCACATCGATCACTTTTCTGACACGGCCATTCACCTCAGTCACTTGCCTGACTTTGCATTTATTGTACTACCAAAATAATACATATTAGCGACGTCAAAAAATGTCGCTTATAGGTAAAAAATGTCGCTAAAATATATTAGCGACGTAATTAGTGACGTTTTGGTGTTGTCGCATAATCCATGGTCGCTGACAATAAATTCGTCGTTATTTATCACTATAGCGACGTATATTTGCGACGCGTACACGTCGCCAACTATTTTGTTATTAGCGACGTTCAGATATGCGACATCGGTATAACAACGATATTATCATCGACGTTATATATTGTCGCATAACGTCGTCAAATCAGTGACATTATCATCGACGTTTTGCTACACCAATGCTGACCTGACAGAAATTGCCATGTCAGCTTTTTAGCGACGTATAGCGACATTTTGACACAGATTTGAGCGACGTTTTGACACAGATTTGAGACGTCCCTAATACCAGTTAGCGACGTTTTAATATAATTTAGCGATGCACTGTCACGTCGGTAAACGTGGCCGAACGTCGGTAAATTTTTAAAAAAATAGAAAAAAAAGCATGCAATTTCTAAAATTATTTTCCAATGAAAGTCTTTCTGCAGTTATAAAATCACAGTTTATATAATAGACCCGGAGCAACCCTCCGTTGAATTTCCTGGATTTGCCGACCCCTTCGGTGGAACACTCAACACTGGTACATACACAAATACGCCAAGAATATTAAAACACACAGGAATGTTCCAACAAATAAATACATGAATCTAAAATAATGTCACATTTGTCTCATCCAAATAATGTAGTGAAAAGTATGAAATAAGTACATCAAAGACCAAAAAATGGGCGAATACACACCAACATACTAAAAAAGTCCCAATAAGAACTAATGGGGATCCGAAGGAGGAGGAGGAACACTGCCGCACATCTGGGTTAAGATGAAGCCATATTGCTCTTGAGAAAGCATCACCGGTCCTGATCGAGAAGGCAGTGGAATCGATGGAGTCGGTGTCAGTGTCGATATCGGCGGGCCAGGAGGACGTATCTACTCCAATGCTAGCAGTCGAGCATTGTATGAATCCATGGCAGATACCATCCTCGAAATGTTCGTCTCCAACGTCTGACTCAACAAATCCTGCGTCGCATGTATCCTCGCAAGTGAGTCACTCATGGCCATATGCGATCCCTCCAGCTCCGCATGTTTGCGCTCCGTAGATGCGGCCAGAGTCGCCAAGCTGCACTCTGTCGTCTGGCTCAAAGTCCTGAACTCTGTAAGGTTGTGCTCTGTCGTCTGGCTCAGAGTCCTAATCTCTAATAGGCTACACTCGAGCGCATTAAAACGTGCGGTGATCGTCGCATCGTCGGTCTGTAGCTGAGATTGGGGCTGCTCTGTAATCCTTCGTAGCAACTCGTCACGCAGGTGAGCAATCTGACAGTCAACGCTCACCTGGGCTCGTGCCGATGCCTGCGAAGGCTGTAAGGAATATACACTGCCAGAGGGGGCCCTGGATGACTGTGTCGCAACAAAGGCACAGTAGGATCCCGTACCATTGTACATACCACTCTGAAGACCCCCAACGACGATCATCCAGAGCTCGTCCGTCGACGGAGCTGTAGAGGGCTGCGAGGAAGTTCCAGCACCTCCCTCTGCAGGTGCACTAGCAGTCGCTCGCTCACGTATTCTAAGATACTCGTCCTAGAAAAATGGTTGCTAACGTCTAAGGTACTTATTACTAACTATATAGATATCTATTTGCATATTTTCAAAGTTATATTAAAACTAACACAAGGTAAAGTAACATACATAAGTCTGCGTGGCCTTCTCATCGATGAGCTTTTCGCCATTCCGATGGGTGGCCAGGAAGACGATCACCATGTTGGCATCCTCGCCACTCTGTACTAAAAATTATATTGTTTATTATTAAAATTAAATATCTTATCATACTTTCATTGAAAATAATATATATTCAATAAAATACATACTAGATGACGGAAATATTTCGTCATGGGAATCGAGCCACCATACCACTTTCCTGCCTTCGACCTAGCCGCATTTTCCTTCTCCGACCATCCCATGTGTAACACCCCGTTCCGTTCTAGCGGACTGCCGACTCAAACGGCAAAAGTGCAACTGTCCCGACCCGCTTTGCCTCAAATGAAAAGCAAAGGATATCCAGACTTGTCCCTACAGGAATCCGGCTTAGACTTTCAGAGGCTCGCTTGACGTATCGTTCTACCGAGACGGATCATCGCTAAGGTGGGTGGCTACGGTAAACTTGTCTTTGCTTAGCCAGCACACATAAAATCTAGAATATTCATGCTAGTCGCTAGGTGATTCACCCCCTGCATGCTAATAAGAATTCAACGCACCTAGCTAAGGGAATAATCCCAACTTGTATTGCTTATGCTAGAACATGGAAATGAAATATTGCTTTTGATTATATTCAGACCCTCGCATGCCAAGTCCCTTACGGTTTCAACTCTCGGCTTACCTTCGGGTCCGAGCAAACGTATCTGCTTATGATCCTTAGAAACGCATGATTGTCTTCTTGTATGTTGCCTTGTTTTCATCCAAACCCCGGGAGACTACTAAGTAGTCGTTCCGTGCATGGAAGAACCTGAATGTGTACGGGACCGTTAGGTCACCAAGGCAATTCCCGAACCAGGGAATCTGCACCCTGAATGAATAAATCCCTGAATCACAGTTCGTGGAGCAAACTACTGAATCAACGATCTTGCCTCAACAAGTTCCATATATATATATATATCCTAACTCGAACTTGTTCCATATAACTTGTTCCATATATATATATATCCTGCCTCGAACTTGTTCCTGCCCCTGACCCTGACCTGCATGTCGCGGACAACTTGTTTCAAGTGAGATTCTCCTGATCTCTGTTCCTGCGGACGGTCTCCGGGGACCGGGCCGATCCGATCTGGACAGGAACCCCTGTTAGTCTGCCTGCTTCGGGCAGAATGGCGTGTAGCGCCTGTGAACTTATCCTTCACGCCATTCTTGCTCACAGACTAAGTAGCCGCCTGACTCGAAAGGAATGACCTGTAGCGCTCCTGATCCGTGCGTTGCATTTCATTTCCTTTCATGTGCTATAATAACGGTCCTTTATGGCTATGCCAGCGACTCATGTTCATATAGATAAGTCATCCTCGCTTAGCGGCTATCCGCATGCGAGTCACTGCATCGCATCAATGAACAACTGAACAACAGAACACCTGAATGATATTGAAATAACAGTACTCGTGTTGCATATGCTATGTCTCCTGAATGTTTATACTTGTCCGTGCTTAAATTAATAATGTTTGCCTTGGACAGGGAAGGCTAAATGGTAAGTCTCGCCGTGTTTCCTCTCATGTTGCACGGCGCACTGCCACACGAGTTAGGCTATTCAATCCTTGCATGAAACTGATCCTAAGGCAACTAGAAAGACAACTTAATAGTTGGTGCACGAAACCTGTATTACGTGTTTGGATTTGACGAGCGGGCGAGTAGCTTCCCCACCAGTGCATTCAATGTACTGATAATCCACCAGTTTGTATGCAGGGTGCGGGAGAACCTCGTTCGGTGCGGATGCCTCCTTCGTGCATGCTAAGGTGTGGAGATCACTCTGAAGCAACGGTGCGTCCGGAACAGAAGCACATATACAAGACATAATATTGTGAACATCGCCTGATCATCGCCTGTACAATCATTCCACAATTGTAGCCACTTGGCACGCTTTTACTGTTTCAGAGAGAGAGGCTTGAGCGACTTGTAATCTCGGCTATATGCCACCTGTTACACATGTTTATATCAATAAAAGAGTTGCGTTACTTCAACTTGTGTTTCAATGCTTCCGCTATATTGTCAACTCAGTGAACTTGTTACCGATCGCCTATGGGTTCATGACTCCGCTGCACTCGGAAAATCTGTGCGACCCTGTGGCTTAGAATACTTACTGCCAGCCAACGAACCATGGCCTTGCACAGGCGTGGATCACGCTCGTGCGGCATCACGCCCGGATGGGTCAAAGCGATCGTCCCGCGGGAGCGCTGGCGAGGGTGATTCCTGCCTAGCGGGGACGGCCGATTAGCCTGCGGGAGATCGGGGCGTGACATGTTGGTATCAGAGCCTGGCTTCTACGCCTTTGGACTTTGATTCGATATCTCTGTTTCGAAAGCTCGTTCGTGGGTTATGTGTACGCTCTCTCTCAATGCCTCGATGGGATGTTCCAACAATAAGTCTAAATACTTTCAAAATATGTTTTGAATGATATGATATGCTTGCTTGTATGATATTGTGCTGCGAGTGACCTTTGTGCCAACCTGTGCGAACCCTTGAGAGTATCGCTAGTAGCTTGTCCGATTTCACTAACTCTAAGTTTGGTTGAATGCATCTATTCGAGGGACGCCTTGAACTTGTGCACCATCCAAGATTTAAGAAAAGGTAAAACTCGAGTGCTAAGACTTCGCTATCACTAAGCTGGTTGACGTGCTCACGCTAGAGGGGCCCTTCGAAAGTGCGCACGATCCAGTCTAAGCGATATGCTGATTTCGATGCTTGTGCAAGTGAATATCCAAATAAACAAGTACAACGACTTGTATAGGTTTGTCTCAGTCTTGTATCGTTAAATCAAAATGGATTAAAATGTACTGCTTGTCCTTAGTAAGTCTCGAGGACGAGACTTTTTCTAAGTTGGGTAGGATGTAACACCCCGTTCCGTTCTAGCGGACTGCCGACTCAAACGGCAAAAGTGCAACTGTCCCGACCCGCTTTGCCTCAAATGAAAAGCAAAGGATATCCAGACTTGTCCCTACAGGAATTTGGCTTAGGCTTTCAGAGGCTCGCTTGACGTATCGCTCTACCGAGGCGGATCATCGCTAAGGTGGGTGGCTACGGTGAACTTGTCTTTGCTTAGCCAGCACACATAAAATCTGGAATATTCATGCTAGTCGCTAGGTGATTCACCCCCTCCATGCTAATAAGAATTCAACGCACCTAGCTAAGGGAATAATCCCAACTTGTATTGCTTATGCTAGAACATGGAAATGAAATATTGCTTTTGATTATATTCAGACCCTCGCATGCCAAGTCCCTTACGGTTTCAACTCTCGGCTTACCTTCGGGTCCGAGCTAACGTGCCTGCTTATGATCCTTAGAAATGCATGCTTGTCTTCTTGTATGTTGTCTTGTTTTCATCCAAACCCCGGAAGACTACTAAGTATTCGTTCCGTGCATGGAAGAACCTGAATGTGTACGGGACTGTTAGGTCACCAAGGCAATTCCCGAACCAGGGAATCTGCACCCTGAATGAATAAATCCCTGAATCACAGCTCGTGGAGCAAACTACTGAATTAACGATCCTGTCTCAACAAGTTCCATATATATATATCCTGACTCGAACTTGTTCCATATAACTTGTTCCATATAAATATATATATCCTGCCTCGAACTTGTTCCTGCCCCTGACCCTGACCTGCATATCGCGGACAACTTGTTTCAAGTAAGATTCTCCTGATCTCTGTTCCTGCGGACGGTCTCCGGGGCACCAGGCCGATTCGATTCGGACAGGAACCCCTGTTAGTCTGCCTGCTTCGGGCAGAATGGCGTGTAGCGCCTGTGAACTTATCCTTCACGCCATTCTTGCTCACAGACTAAGTAGCCGCCTGACTCGAAAGGAATGACCTGTAGCGCTCCTGATCCGTGCGTTGCATTTCATTTCCTTTCATGTGCTACAATAACGGTCCTTTATGGCTATGCCAGCGACTCATGTTCAAATAGATAAGTCATCCTCGCTTAGCGGCTATCCGCATGCGAGTCACTGCATCGCATCAATGAACAACTGAACAACAGAACACCTGAACGATATTGAAATAACAGTACTCGTGTTGCATATGCTATGTCTCCTGAATGTTTATACTTGCATGTGCTTAAATTAATAATACTTGCCTTGGACAGGGAAGGCCAAATGGTAAGTCTCGTCGTGTTTCCTCTTATGTTGCACGGCGCACTGCCACACGAGTTAGGCTATTCAATCCTTGCATGAAACTGATCCTAAGGCAACTAGAAAGACAACTTAATAGTTGGTGTACGAAACCTGTATTACGTGTTTGGATTTGACGAGCGGGCGAGTAGCTTCCCCACCAGTGCATTCAATGTACTGATAATCCACCAGTTTGTATGCAGGGTACGGGAGAACCTCGTTCGGTGCGGATGCCTCCTTCGTGCATGCTAAGGTGTGGAGATCACTCCGAAGCAACCGTACGTCCGGAACAGAAGCACATATACAAGACATAATGTTGTGAACATCGCCTGATCATCGCCTGTACAATCATTCCACAATTGTAGCCACTTGGCACGCTTTTACTATTTCAGAGAGAGAGAGGCTTGAGCGACTTGTAATCTCGGCTATACGCCGCCTGTAACACATGTTTATATCAATAAAAGAGTTGCGTTACTTCAACTTATGTTTCAATGCTTCCGCTATATTGTCAACTCAGTGAACTTGTTACCGATCGCCTATGCGTTCATGACTCCGCTGCACTCGGACAATCTGTGCGACTCTGTGGCTTAGAATACTTACCTCCAGCCAACGAACCATGGCCTTGCACAAGCGTGGATCACGCTCGTACGGCATCACGTTCGGATGGGTCAAAGCGATCGTTCTGCGGGAGCGCTGGCGAGGGTGATTCCCGCCTAGCGGGGACGGCCGATTAGCCTGCGGGAGATCGGGGCGTGACACCATGTACCTGGGTTTATTGAATCTTGCCTTTATTGTAGTCCACTAATTAGGCATGATCCAACCGTGGATCGGGGCTCTGTCACGATCGTGAGCCTTTTGATCGTTGATCGCATCACGGATCGGCTTGGCGGCGACGGAAGGAAACTGCTCCTTGATCTTCTCAGCCCGGTGTGGTGGATATAAATAGGTTTTCTACAAAAAGTAAGATAGAGAGTTATATAATATGCATAAATTATTATTGATATTAAAAGTAAATATATTTTTATCTTGAAGTGGGCAAACCAGAATGCCTTCCTAACTTCAGGAGCATCTGAGTAGTTGATCCAAGGCCCACTACAGTTCTGCCTCAGAAGCACACCCAGTGCTATCTATACCACCGACGAACAATATCTATACAACGATAATTAAATTCATGAATATAAAGATATAATCATTTGGCTCGTCGGTCCAAAATGTTAACTAATTAACTTACTTTTGAGGCCCCTTGATCCAAATCTCCATCATCGTCTCGTCTGGAGGCGTGCATGGAGGATCGCTCTGAACATGTGCAGACGGAGTCGGCTTGACCTCCTCCATCTGCTCCTTTGTCTCCATTGTGCCGTCAGCTAGAGGAATGCTGGAAGTGGGAGTAGTCTCAGTCCTAGAACTACTCGTCCCAAGAGTACTGCCATGTCGTATCGTCGACGGAATCGGAGATGCTAAAGATCGGTACACTGGAGTACTCTGCGAGGAGGATCCGAAACCATTAGCCTGTACCGGAGGAGCACTCCATCTAAAGGATCGACCTCTGAACGATCCGCGTCATCCGACCATACCTGATAATAACATATAATAATAAAACAAATACACAGACTTATAAAAGTTCATAAAAATAGACAGACCCGGAGCAACCCTCCGTCGAATTTCTTGGGTACGAAATATCACAAAAGTATATGAAATATCACAGTCACACAATAAACACAATATAAAAGTATCACAGCCATACAATAAACATAATATAAAAGTATTACAGTCACACAATAAGCATAATATAAAAGTATCACAGTCACATAATAAGCACAATAAAAGTATCACAGTCACACCATAAGTCTTATCCAATTTGTCAATCTCTCAAGAAAATCCAATACGCTTGGGCAGAACCCAGTCCCGTAGATACTTTGCATAAGCAGCGTCTAGGTGATCAATATCCGCTATAGGTGTTGGGTGACTGAACTCCCCCTCTGAGCTGGTGCCTGCCCAACAGTAGGAGATACCACTTTCTCCTTAACAGTAGAAGCTGCCACTTCCTCTTTAACAACCACTTCCAATTTAACAGTAGGAGGTATTACTTCCTCCTTAACCGTCACTTTCTCCTTAACAGTAGGAGGTACCACTTCCTCCTTAACAGTAGGAGGTGCCTCTCTCAAGCGACGTGTACGTGCTCGGGTCATGGGTGCTATCTGGTAAGATAGATGAAAACAAAGAATATAATTGATAATAGATATAAATATATGTATCTATACAGTTAAAATATATGTTACATTCTACATTAAAAATACAGTACATGGCTAGAGTTCTAAATGGATTTTATTTTATTTTCAATCCTCTTCTGAAAATTTATCTTCTTCGTTTTCTTCGTTCTCCTCTTCCTCTTCCTCCTCATATTCACTTTCATCTACTTCTTCCTCTTCGGATAATTCTACCTCTTCTACACGATTAGACGAGTAATGAGCAACTTTTGTTGAGTCAACATCTACAATATTTGTTACAATATGTAGCTCATCCTCCTTATAAGCTATTTCGTTAACGTCAAAGGTATTTCTAGATTTTGTGTTGCATACTGCCCACCAGTCCAACCTCGTTGATCTACGTTTAGGATAAGTTAAGAAGTACACAAGCTGAACCTGACTTGATAGGACAAATGGTTCACAGCCTTGGAATCGACGCCGGTAGTTTATATCCACAAGACCATGCTTGTATATTTTCCAACCTTGATCTTGGATCGGATCAAACCAATCACACCTGAATAACATGATCTTAGCAGGCTATATTCCATAATTATATGTCAACTCCACAATCTCCTGTAAGACACCATATAAATCATTGCCTGGATCGACATCTTTGTAGCTCGAAGATCTAATACACAAACAACTATTTTTTGTAGAATCGAGATCCAAGAAGCTGTCTCTTATCGGGGCTTTTGTTGACTTGAACCTAAACCCATTCACACAGTAGCTTGGCCAGATTTGACGGCATAAATTGGTCCTTGACTAGAGTTCTAATAGACTCATTCTCGAGTTTTGTGTGAGGATGATCGACCTAAATACCAAGAAAATGATATTAAGTTCAACGTTCTGTTAAATATTGTGCAAGTGCATACACAAAAAGATTCTTACATATGCACTCAACTAAGAAGAAAAATGAAGTCTCATTTCCTGTTCTACTTCTTCATCTATTATGTTTGGTCTCATCGACCTCATCTCTTTATTAAATATGATAAAAAACAACAAAACATCGTCCGATTAGTGTCAGAATATTAGTGTATAGTATTACATTAAGATGACTTAAACGTTGACGTATTAATTACTTATCCCTCTAGCTTCTCTAATTTATCCTCGTCGCAGTTGAGTAATATATACAACTGAGCAGCCCTTAGCTCATCGTTATTCATATATCTCTTCATCATTTTGCCCGAAGGCTTACCGAAAGAATTGAATACTTTCAATATTGTATCATTAGATTCTTGATATTCGCCATCGTTCTCAGAACTCTTGTTCTATTAATAGCAACATGCGGCTTAAAATACATCAAGCAAAAGTTTATAATCTCCTCAAGAACAAAGGCTTCATAGATAGAACCCTTGACCCTTACCTTGTTTTTTACCTTTCTCTTTAGGTGGTTCAGTTGACTTTCGAATGGGTACATCCACCGATAACCGACAGGGCCACTGATATGTGCCTCGTAAGAAATATAAATTGGTAAATGCTCTACGGAGTCAAAGAATCCAGGAGGGAGAACTCTTTCAAGCTTGCACAATGTTACCGCAATGTCCTTCTCTTGCTTTTCTAGATGATCGATGATCAACTTGGTAGAACAAAGATCTCTGAAGAATATGCTAAGCTCTGTTAAATGATCCCAAACTACCTGCGGTAAGAATTCCTAAAATACAATCGGAATTAACCTCTCCATGAATACGTGACAGTCGTGGCTCTTCATACCCATCAGTTTGTTCACCTTTAGGTTGACGCATCTTATCAGATTTGATACGTACATGTCTGGAAATTTTAGCCTTTGAATCCACCTACATAGTTTTCCTTTATCCTCCTTGTCCAGTGAAAAAATTGCCTTAGGCTGCTTATACTTCCTATTCTCTTCCTCTATCAAATACAACGCAGGGCGTCTGCATATTTCTTTCAAGTCCAACATGGCCTTGGGATTGTCTTTCGTCTTTTCCTTTATGTCCATCACAGTATTAAATATGTTATCAAACACATTCTTCTCGATATGCATGACATCAAGGTTATGTCTAATCAGATTGGTGCTTCAATATTGCAGGTCCCAGAATATGCTCCTATTTGTCCAGTTATGAGTGTGACCAAATCCATCGCACTTGTACCCCTTAGTAGGCTCTTCGATATCACTTGGTAAGTCTTTAACCTCTTCCTATATCATGTCTCCAGGCCACCTTGGAGGTGGATTTGCCTTCTCCGTAACGCCGTCACGAAATACATTCATGTTCCTCATGAACGGATGATCCGACGGCCAAAATTATCGATGACAATCAAAGAAGTACGGTTTTCTTCAGTGTTTCAAACAAAAAACCTTAGTGCAGTCCATGTAATACGGACATGAGAGACGACCATGAGTGCTCCATCCTGATAACATGCCATAAGCCGCAAAGTCATTTATGGTCCACATAAGTGCTGCCCTCATCTAAAAGTTCTATTTTTTTGAAATAGCGTACGTGTTGGCACCTACTTTCCACAGCTGATTCAACTCATCTATCAACTATTGCAAGTACACATCGATGTTCCTCTTCGGATTGTTCGGACCCAAAATAATGACGGTTAAGAACATAACCGGAGTCTTCATTCACATCTAAGACGGTAGGTTGTACGGGATGACGATCACAGGCCAACACGAATACTGGGAGCCAAAAAGTCCAAATAGGGTAAAACCGTCGGACGAGAGCCCCAATCTTACATTACGCGAATATAAAGCAAAATCAGGATACTCTCGATCGAAGTGCTTCCATGCTTCTCCATCAGATGGGTGATCCAACACTCATTCAATCTATTCTCGCCTGTTCCAACTCATATTTTTGGCTGTCTCCTTCACCATAAACAACCTCTGCAACCGCGACGTCAAAGGCAAGTAGTGCATCGAATCAGTCAGCTTCCTTGCACCGGCAGACCTTCCTGTACCAGTTGCCTTGTAGCGATTAGCACCACAAAATTGGTACATATCTTCATCCTTATCGTCTTTATAGTATAACATGCACCCGTTGTGATATGCATCAATTTCTCGTATTCCATCCAGAGCGATCTCACCATCCTCTTAGATCGGTAGAAGTCTTTAGGTAAATTAGCACCTGTTGTCAAGATCTCTATAATCAACTCCATCAGTCGGTTGTAGTATTCTTGCGTTATGTTAAAATCGGACTTGAAGCTCAATAGTCTTGTAACCATCTCCAACGGTGAATGATCCTCACAACCAGGATATAATAGAGTCCATGTATTCTCCAATAACTCTATGAACTTTGTAGCATCGTCATTCGGTGCCTCCTCAGCTGCATCATAATTGTCCGGATCAAAACTTGGTCCAGCAGCGTCTAAAACCATGTTCACTCAACCATCGTCGTAATCAGCGTGGTCATGGACATTCATATACGACTCCACATAAGGCTCCGGGTCCGATGCTAAAGACAGAAGTTCTCCGTGTGAGGTCCACTGATAGTAATTCGACATGAAACCCCTCGAGTACAAATAGTATGTCACATCCACTTCTGAGTGATATTTTAAGTTACGATATCTCACACACGGACACTTAATTTTGCTATTGTCCATGTACTGAGGGAACGCCTTGGCTAACTACAGGAACTGTTCTACCCCATGTATGAATTCATTCCTCACACCGCACATGTCATCAGGATGATGGTTGTACATCCACGAACGATGACACATGTAGTAATTCAGATATATTTCTACATACTTCTAAAAAGATGAATAGACATCGTTCAAGTATATCGTCCAAATGGATGCAAAGATGGATACACATGTTCATCAAAGTAATTAACAACTCCTATTGATGCGTGAGTATATGCATGAGTATCCATATCGTGGTTCATGAGATCCGTTTTATAATTTGTGACTATCCAAAAACTAGTAGACATGTGGACAACTCTAATTTCAAACCCTATTAAATATGTGTCGTCACGTTCATTGTCTTTCTTAAGATCCTAGTTATTCTACTTTTATAATAAGTATTATATATGTGAAACTATTTACCACTTAACTTATATTTATCTAGCTTGTAACATATACCTAGTTACGCGATACATATACCAATGCTGTGCCACAACCACCCTAACACGAACTCTTGTGTCAATGATAGGTTTGACACTGCTCTAACCCAAGTAGAATACGAGTTCTAGAAGAAGTCAATACTGTGTCGTGTCTCAACTTTGAAGATTTATTCTCATGTCTGTGTATACTATAATATTGTCCTTGGTTATTTTTGATATGGGGGAACACACTAATACTCTATCAGTACTCTCATACCAAGACCCCTGATACTCACATTTTATATATATCTACTACCTCTTCACAACCCCATCAATTTCATATATATCTCCTATAGTCGCTAAATACGTGTTATAATTCCAAACCAACTATATTTGACCTTTGATGCAAATGCTAAAAGATAAATTATAGTCGCATGATTATCAATATTATCTCAACATTATTGCATAAGAAATAGGGGTTAAATCGTACTATACTATAAAAAAAATTACATACACATACACATATGAATTTTCTATCTCTATATTTTTTTTACAAATGAACATATAATTCTAGGAAGTTAAATCATACTATATTAGGAATTTTCAAAGGAATATATATATATATATATATAATTAAAATAGGGCTTGTGTGTGTGTGTGTGTGTGTGTGTGTGTTTGTGTCAGTGTGTGTATGTCAGTATGTGTGTCAGTGTCAGTGTCTGTGTCCAACTTAAACATTTTTATGTTAGTGTGTGTGTGTGTGTGTTTGTGTCATGTATGTATATGTGAAAGTGTGTACGTGTGTGTGTCGTGTCAGGGTCAGTATTTGTGTTAGTGTGTGTGTTATGACGTGTCTGTGCTACGAGAGAGAGAGAGAGAGATAGGGTTAGGGTTTGCCGAGATGGCTAGGGGTTGACCGAGGAGGGGTCGACCGGAGGGGAGGAGGACCGGTGGTGGAGAAGAGGAGCGTCGGTGGGGAGACCGTGACCACCAGAGGGGAGGAGGAGCACCGGTGGAAAGGAGGAGCGACGGTTGACGAGGGAGGCTAGGGCGCTGTCGGCGAGGGAGATGTCGGGGCGGGCAGGTGAGGGGGGTCGCAGGGGCGAGGGGGGGTCTCAGGAGCGACGGGGATCTCGGGGGATTTGGGGGGAATGAAACGACTGAGGGGGAAATAACAACTCAAACCCTCTATTAAAAACTTTAGCGACGTCTTTAAAAGACATCGCTAAATGTCGCTGATTTTATAATATTTAGCGACGTATTGAAAATCACGTCGCTAAACTTCGCTATAATAAAAATAATAACGACGTTTTACGACATTTGGCGACATGTGCTTTCGTAATATTTTTTGTAGTCGCTAAGGGTCGCGGACAGTCACTAACAGAGACGTTCCTTTCTGGCGTCGTTAAATTCATAAATTATAGCGACGTCAGTGAGGAACGTAGCAAAAAATATTGCTATTTCATCAAATTTTGGTAGTGTTGCCTACCACTCACCTTGTCCTGAGGAGTGGACTTTGCATCTTCCATGCGGCCAGTGTGCTACATGCAGTCCGCTTTTACATGCGGCCAGCTTGTTGCATGCGGTCAGCTTACCCCATGCACCCATGATACTTGTAGTAGCTTAACTTTTTATGATTTGTTCTCTTATGGTTTAACTATTTCTATTGTTTAGCCTATTCTGTTTAATTGTTATGAATGCAAGCTTTCTCTAAATTGCTTATAACCCAATTTTTGACAACCTGCCAGAACCTAGAATTCCCTGAACATGGATTATATTGACATTGTTAATCTTGAACTCCCGACACCAAACTTGCACTGATATTCCTGATAATAGCTTGTCGCATCGAGTTAACCTGACATGTACCGATATTCCTGAAAGTGGCTCGACGAAGCACACTCCTGATATGCTAGAATTTTATGAACTGAAATGCTTGAACTGATAAGATAAATTCTTGTAGTTGATTTGCTTGCTCTTGTCCTGAATGTACTTGTTAAGCTACTGTCATGTCATGTCCTGCATCATGTCTAAGGCAAATTCTTTAGCACCACGGTCAGGAATTCTTAATAACTAGACCAGGATAACAACTAGAATAATGAATTAGAAGCTGTCAAGCCCCAATCCCAGAATACACGGGACTAGGCAATGGGGCAATGGCTAGCTACGTACCAAGGGGACTCTAGTCCGACTCCAATACGTATAAGTTGTAAATGAGGGTCACTATCTAGATAACACGGTATACATGTCTATGTCTCAATCCACAGGGATATGTAATAAAGAAGGGACAACATGTAACATGGTGTGCACCCCATACTACACTCGTCTGAATAGACTCGAAGGAAATAATATGAGTCTACAAATACTGGGCTATACTAGCAGAAAATAAGCAAAGATCATAATAGCTGAACAATAAAAAAAAGTGATACAAATATCGAGTAACAATACCTGCATACCGGTATAATACTCATCAGCAGCTCCAGCCTCCTGTCAGCAATCGACCCTACAATCTGGCAGGAAACCAGGTCCTCAGAGGGATGTAACAAGGTACAAAAATAGTATGCCATAGTAAAATAGAAAGGAAACAAGTGATACGCCGGTGTAATCTAGAATAACCACCTAAGTGAGACACAACTTAAAGACAACGTTCGACACGTGGGCTTTCCAAATATAAATCCGTAGCTCCGAGGCACAGAGACACACGGTGCGTACCGTAGCTCCGAGCACAGAGTCACACGGGTAATACTAGATACATGATCTCAAGTAAATAAGGATATATATATATATATATATATATATATATATATATATATATATAGCGTGCAAATTAGCCCAATCGTCTAGTAATTATCTTCCCCTCCCAATGCGGTCAACGAGACGCATCCGCTGCTCGTTGAGCCTGAACCTCTATCTAACAGTCTCGTCATACTGAATTATCTAGCACCAATCACGATCCTATAGTCATCACAGATTCTGGTCATGCTGACACTATCAAGATACAGAAAGTCTGGCATGATTATAGTGTATGAATGTGTCTTAGGGTTCCGATGTAACCAAGTAGGTACATAAGGATATCGCGAAACATCTAACAATCGAAAGTAGGCGTTACCGATGAATGTCTGCACCCGGAACGACCCGGACGCTAAGTAACGATTTCGATCCAAAGCACACACAATGTATAGATAAAATAAACAGTAAATATGGAACTAAGATATAGAGTGGTAAAGTACACTTGCCTGGATCTGAATTCTGAAGGCGGGGCTCCGGTACAACGTCCAAGTCCGAGGATCCCAAAGTACCTAGAGATGATATATAAAATAATTAATAATCTAGCTCGAAACTATCTAAAGTAAGAGATGACATCATGAACTAGCATAGGTTTCTGTCTTAGTTACATAACTCACGTCTAAGGTACTAACTAGAGGGTTAACCCAAGTTGACTAGGGAAATGTTGCATCAAATACAAATCATCTAATAACATAACGTCCTCAAATAATATCTTGAAACCCTAATATTTATCAAGAGTGATTTCAGTCATCTATATATAATATTCATCCTCGACCATACCAACCCTGTAATCATAGACATAATTGCATATATCCAATTTAGTTATCACACCTAAATACGTATAGCATTCACATATAATATCCTCAATTAAAACATCAAGCTATCGTACCAAAATTCATTGGAATAACATCCCCATCATATGCATTTTCACATATGTATATAATGCCAGACAAATGCTATTAAAATATGTATTTTCACACACACACACACAAAAAAAAACACACACACACACACACACACATATATATATATATAATGCCAAACACAAGCCATTAAACTAAACATGGGTATTACTCAAGGAACCCTAAATTCTAACTAGGGTTTCTCTTAACACATATAAATAACTACACAACAATGACGAAGGAGGAGAAGTTACCCAGGTGGTTGCGGATGGTGGCAACGACGGTGCTGCAGCTTTGGTCGGTGACGACGTTGACTGCGGGTGTGATGCTCATGTCGACCGTGGTGGTGGGGGTGGTGCTCGACGGTGTGAGGGTGGTGGTGATGAGAATGGAGTGGAGGTGATGGTGATGGTAGTGTTGCTTGGAGGTGGGGATGATGGTGGTGCCCGGCGGCTGTTGGCAGCGGCGGTGGCTGTGCTCGTGGAGGTGGTGGTGTAGGTGAAGGCGGTGGTGGAAGTGGTTGTCGGTGGTGGTGTTGGTATCTGTTGGTGGTGGCGTGCTCGGCGGAGGTGGTGGTGTAGGTAGTGTGGTCGGGTGGTGATGTTGAGGTGGCTGTGGTATTATCGGGGTAGAGGTGGTAGTATAAGTGTTGGTGGCTGTCGATGTGGGGTGAGGCCGACGGTGGTGGTGATGGTGCTGGTAGCTACGGTGGGGGTGCTGGCAGCTACGGTGGTGTAGGTGGTGGTGTAGTCGGGTGGTGTAGTCGGGTGGTATTGGAGGTGATGGTGTAGGAGCAGCGGTCAGCTCGTGGTGCTCCGGTGGAGGTGGAGGCTCGTGGTGGAGACGGTGGTGTAGGTGACAGTTGTCACGCCCCAGTCCCAAAATACGTAGGACTAGGAATACGTAACACGCCAGCCGTATGTATACGAACTCCAATATATGGAAACCATATACACACGTACGCTGTACATGAATATCCAATCCACAGTGGTAAATATATGTCACAACAAGTCACACACAGTTCTATATCTCATCCACAGCACAAATAATAGAATAATGGAAATTAATAACTGAATATCAAAGAAGTAGTCTCAAATAGTAATCTCAAAGTGTGATAGTCGGGTGGAAACAAATCCACTGCAAATCGACTATAATAAACTACTAAAGAGAGAAGAGAATAAACTCTAATATAAGAATAAATGTCTAGAAAAGAATAGCAACTAGAATCTCTAAACAGCTGCAATGAATCACATATAATCAGAAGATAAGATCGTCTCAGACTGATAGGTAGCGTCAGGTCCAGGACCATACTCCTGCGGGAACTCCTGCTCATCTATATCTGGAAAATGGACCAGGTCCTCAGAGGGACGTAACAAGATATAAATGGTACATGCCAATAAAGTACTGAAAGTAAACATCCATTGGGTCGCCTAACCGTCTAAGTGAATGCAGTTAAGAACACCTTTCCCCACAAGTGAGCTATCTGGCTGAAAACCTGGGATTTGGCATGGTTCTCTATTGGAGATCCAGGGGCCTAAAAGGAACGTCGTCTTTTGAACGGCGGAGGCCCGCCTAATAATACATAATATATAGTGGTCATCACCACCCGTATCTCCGGCGGAGAATCCGGGCGCACAATAGATAAAAGTGCAAAGAAGCTCAAATGTGGTACTTGTTGTTCTCCCCCACCTAATGCTCTAAGCATGTCATGTCCATGACACGATAAACCTCTAATAACCGCCAGGTCTACTAGCATGCAAAGTTTCTATTGGCAGTTATCCCTATCCGTCGCACGACCTATACGTACCAGTGGCCAGCCGAGTACGCAAGTCCGTGTCCTACATGTGACTCACACTCGTGTAAGAATAGTGTCATGGCCAATGAAACATAAATGCCTCATGAAGATGGGGTAGTCTCATAAAGTAGGTCCAATGCATATACATAAATAAAAACATAGTACGACGACACCGTCGTTGCACCCAAGTTTCCTTGGACGCGCAGTTTATATAGCAGTTTAAAATAAATGAACTAAATAAACAGGAAATAAACATGCATGCCTCGTATGGAATGTAAATACAATACAATGGCAAGATATACTTGCCTGGCAAGAAATCTGTAAAGTGTACGCGCCCAAATGTCAAGGACACTGAACCTGGAACTAAGGACTCCGAACAAACGTCTCCGGATGCTGAAATAAACATCACCAACGTTTCCGGAATGAGCAAAATAGCTAAAAAGCACATCCCTTTCGTCCAGTTTGGACACAGGGGCAAAACGGTAATTTCGGACAAAAGTGGGGTCCACGTGTGGCCCACTTTGCACCGAAAAACGTGCCAAGGGTAACAGTCTCTAAATGGGACAAACTATGGGTCAAACAACTCTAAATGTCAATACGAACCCAACGGTATGTCCAAATGTGGATTCCGATGAGCCGAACACTATTTTGTCCAAAAAGTCAACTGTGGGGCCCGCCAATTGGCGATCTGGTCAACCGTCTCAGAAATACGTGAAAATTGGGTCACAGGACCAGCGCGTTACCACGAGTCCAGTGGCGCAAGTTTCGTCACAATCTGACAAGCGTGCACAAAATACGCGCGAGTTCCACAAAAGTGGCAACACGAAATGTGTCCGCGGATACGGCCTGATTTCGGCGCGCACACGCGTCCCAATCAGTCCCCACGAATTTTTACGTGTCCAGTTATGCTGCGTGCACCATTCGGTACACTTGGCACACGGCGGGGCGATCCCGTTTGGCGGGGCGCGCTCCGATCTCCAACTTTTGGAAATCTGGAAAAAGTGGGTGCGCGCAGTTTTGTGACGAATATAATTTTGTCCACAGCAACTAATAGCACAGGATTATTATACAGAAAATAAACTAGGTTAAGTATTCTACAGGTATCAAAAAGAATCATCGAATTCGGATCTCTGTGGTGGGAGATACGAACTCGACAATATGGGTGGTCATCGCAAGTTTCTGCGATTTCAGAATTGGGTAAGTCCGGGCCAACTTGGGCGCTATTTTTCACCTAGGGGCACACGTTTTCCGATGTTGGCTATAAAACAGATATTGGAGAGGATTAAGGGATGATCATACCTATGAAAACGGAACAGCGTTTGGTCGAGCGAGTCGACGGGAAATCACGCCGGAGCGAAGGTGCCTCGAGTGGGAAACTGCAGTTCGCGAGGTCAGCGTCGACGGGATGGTTGGATGGCTTGGGGGGGCTTCTCTGGCTGCGGTGACGGCTCTTAGATGGAAAGAGGAAGTCTGGAGTTTTAGATTAGGGTTTTAGAGCTAACTATATATATATATATATATATATATATATATATATATATATATATATATATATATATATATATATATATATATATTATATAGGAAGAGAGAGGGTTGAGTGAATCGGGTTTTGCGGGTGAAAGGTTCCGCTGAAGCTTAAGGGTGCGGGTCTGCATGTCTAAGTTGCTGTGGGTCTTAAGTGGGCGGAAGGACTAGTATAGCAGCATGTTTGCTATGTGGGAAAAGCAAAGTTAGGTTGCTGCAAGTTTCGGCTGAAGGTATTCTAAGTAGGTTATTAATATTATTATTATTATTATATTATTATTAAATTCTTATTTTCTTTTCTTTTCTTTTCCTTTCTTTCTTAAAATATATATATATATATATATATTTGTATATACATATATATATATATATACTCATAAGAAAATTTATAGATTAGGGTATTGCACATCGTTAGGCTAGCAACAGCTCAAGGGGTCTCCTACATGGAATAAATTCCTAAAAATTCCTGATGATCCCATAAGTCATCTAAGTGCCCGAACACATAACATAAAAATTATTAAAATCTATTTATCCTATTTAGACCTAATTACTACAATTTAATTAATAATTAATAAATAAATGCTATATACGATTTTCTAGGAAGGGGGTTTTACATTCAACCCAACTTGTAAAAATTTCGTCCTCGAAATTAAAATTAAGTCACGATAGAATGCAAGGATGGTATAAGATATAAATTAACAATGTAAATTCATACCTTGGTCTGCGAATAGGTTCGGAAAACGCTTGCGCATGTCGTCCTCGCGCTCCCAAGTTGATTCTCCTGGCGCACCATGTCTCCATGCTACGCGAACCAAGGGAATAGACTGGTTCCTCAATACCTTCTCTCGACGATCAAGGATTCCCACGGGTTGCTCTTGGTAAGACAAGCTCGGCCCAATGGTGATCTCTGAATGGTCGAGAACATGACTGCTGTCTGCCACATATCGCCTGAGCTGCGACACATGGAATACGTCATATACTCCCTCCAGTGAAGGTGGTAGCGCAAGTCGATATGCCACCTCTCCAATTCTCTCGAGCACGTCAAATGGTCCAATATTCCTTGGACTCAACTTGCCGCGCCCTCCGAATCGGATGGTGCCTCTGGTCGGTGATATCCTCAAGAAGACGTGATCGCCCTCTTTGAACTCCAAGGGACGACGATGAAGGTCTGCCCACTGCTTCTGCCTGTCTTGCGCTGCTCACAAGTGTCCCTGAATCTTCTTGACTGTCTCTACGGTGTTGACCACCAACTCGGGTCCCAAAATCTGACGTTCTCCTACGTCACTCCAACACACAGGAGACCTACATTTTCTTCCATACAATGCTTCAAACGGAGCCATCTGAATACTCGTTTGATAGCTATTGTTGTAAGAAAACTCTACAAGATGTAGGTGGTCCTCCCATGATCCTCCGAAGTCTAACATGCAAGCCCTCAACATGTCCTCCAAGGTCTGAATAGTACGCTCGGACTGCCCATCTGTCTGCGGGTGGTAAGATGTACTGAACTTCAGACGAGTACCAAGACTCTCCTGCATGCTCCTCCAAAAGTGCGATGTGAAGCGCGAATCTCTGTCCGACACAATGCTGACTGGTATACCGTGCAATCTCACGATCTGCCTCATATATAAGTCAGCTAAAGTTTCTGTAGACTGACCCACTCTAAAAGGTATAAAATGGGCTGACTTGGTGAGTCGGTCCACTATTACCCACACTGTATCTCTCCCACTTGGACTCTTGGGAAAACCCGTGACGAAGTCCATAGTGATGTGCTCCCACTTCCACTCTGGAATCGGGAGTGGTTGCAATAATCCTGCTATCCTCTGGTGCTCCGCCTTCACTTGTTGACATACCAGACATTTAGCTACAAAGCGAGCTATCTCTCTCTTCATCCCATGCCACCAAAAATGTTGTCGTAAGTCACGATACATCTTGGTGCCTCCAGGATGAATAGAATAGATCGAACTATGAGCCTCTGTCATCAGCTCCTGTCGAATCTCTCCATTTGGAACATAAAGACGATCACCACATCGTAATGTCCCATCCTCATGAATGCGCAATCCGGTCTGCTCTTCGGCCTCTGTCATTTCCTTTAGTCTCCTGAATCTGGCATCTGTAGGCAAAGCTGCCTTTATCCTCTCTACCAATGATGATTGTACTTACAAGTTGGCTAGTGTCCCATCTGCTCCGGGTAATATCACTTCAATGCCAAGCTCTTGCAAGTCCTCCAATAGTTCCCTCTGTGCTGTCAAGAAGTAAGCTGCTGGCTTCCGGCTTAACGCGTCTGCTACCACGTTAGCCTTGCCTGGATGATAATGTAGTTCTATCTCGAAATCTTTCATCAACTCGAGCCATCGACGTTGCCTCATATTTAACTCCTTCTGCGTGAAGACGTACTTGAGGCTTTTGTGGTCTGTATAGATCTCCACTCGTTCCCCATATAAGTAATGTCTCCATAGCTTTAGAGCAAATACAACGGCTGCAAGTTCCAAGTCATGAGTCGGATAATTCTTCTCATGTACTCGTAACTACCTAGATGCATATGCAATCACCTTGCCATGCTGCATCAATACGCATCCTAAGCCTTTCCCTGATGCATCACTGTAGATCACATATCCTCCTGAGCCTGATGGAATCGCCAATACTGGTGCTGTAGTCAGTCGCTTCTTCAACTCTTCAAAGGCTGCTTGACACTCGTCAGTCCATATAAATTCTTGATCCTTACAAGTCAGACGAGTCATAGGTGCCGCTATCCTTGAGAAGTTTTCCACGAACCGTCGATAATATCCCGCAAGTCCAAGGAAACTCCTCACCTCTGCTGCTGATTTAGGAACAGGCCATGTCTCAACTGCTGAGATCTTCTCTGGATCAACAGAAATACCATCTCCTGTAACAATATGTCCAAGAAATGAAACTCTGTCCAAGAAGAACTCACATTTGCTGAGTTTAGCATATAACTGCTCTCTCCTCAAAGTCTCTAGAACAATCCGCAGGTGCTCCTCGTGCTCCTCGTGGCTCTTCGAATAGACAAGTATATCATCTATGAAGACGACCACGAACTGGTCCAAGTACTGGTGGAAGACTCGATTCATCAAGTCCATGAAGATCGCTGGAGCATTGGTCAATCCAAATGGCATGACCAAAAACTCGTAGTGCCCATATCTTGTTCTGAATGCGGTCTTCGGAATGTCCTGCTTCCGTACCTTCACTTGGTGATATTCCGATCTCAGATCTATCTTCGAGAATACCTTAGCTCCACTGAGTTGATCAAACAGGTCATCAATACGTGGCAATGGATATTTGTTCTTCATTGTCACTGCATACAAGGTCCTGTAGTCAATGCACATACGCACTGACCCATCCTTCTTGGGTACAAACAACACTGGTGCTCCCCAGGGTGATGCACTCGGTCGGATGAAACCTTTCTCCTCTAACTCTTTTAACTGTGCCTTCAGCTCGTCCATCTCCTTCTTCGCCAGTCTGTAAACATGCGATGCTATAGGTGCTGCTCTGGGTGCTAGTTCAATTGAAAACTCTACGTCTCTGTCTGGGGGTAGTCCTGGCAAATCCTCTGGAAAGACGTCTAGAAATTCTGAAATAATAGGATGATAGACAACATCGTCCATTGCGAGCTGCATACCATCAAGGATTTCTGTGGATCCTCGGGCAAACTCAAGTTCAGGCTGGCCTGGTACCTTAAAAAGAATGCTTCCTCCAAAGCAATCGAAGAAAGCGTGGTTCTTGCTCAGCCAGTCCATTCCAAGCACAATATCAAAAGTTGGCATAGGAAGGACTAAGAGTTGGGCATTCATCTCTCTGCCACGTATCACTATAGGGCCCGATCTACAAACTCGACTAACTGGTACAACTCCTCCTCCGGTAAGAATTCTAACACAACTAGATAATGGTGTAGAAGCAATGTTGTGTTTGGCAATAAAACTAGATGATATGAATGAGTGGGTGGCTCCCGTATCAAATAATGTTACCGCAGGAAAAGTAAAAGCAAGGGTAATACCTGCTATGACATCCACCTCATGATCCATGTCATCTACCTCCAATTCAAAGGCTCGCCCGTTCCTCTGTGGCTGTCCATGTCCGGCCCTCATATACTGCTCCTCCTGGGTGGGTAGCGGTGGTCCTCTCTGAAATCCTCCTGCTGCTGGGGGTCGAGGTGCTCCCGGTCCAGTCATCTGCTGTGCTGTCTTCGGTGCTGGAAGCGCTAGTCTCTGAACTGGCGGTGGAAGTGTCAATGTCTGCTGTTTTGGACAGTCTCTCGCCAGGTGCTGTCCAGAGCGACATCTCATACACTGACCCAAGCGAGTCCGACAATCTCTCGAAATATGTCCGATCTTCCCACAATAATTACATTAGGGTTTTTTCGGAATCTGGTACGGTCCGGCTCTGTGTTGCTGATGCTGTTGTGCAAAGGGACGTCTGATAGGTCCTCCCGGTTGTGTCCTGGCTGGTCCCTGCTGTATCCTTGCTGATCCTTGTTGTGTCCTCAGCTGAGCTCCCTTTCCTCTGCTAATGGTTTCCTGAAATCTGGCCTCTGTCAGTAGCTCAGCGTAAGAGACTCGGGACTGCGAGCTTGTATAATATTGTAGCTCCTGGGTCAGTCCTCGATGAAACCTCTTAGCCTTAGCCAAGTCATTTGGTATCAAAGCAGCGCCATATTTGCTGAGTCGACTAAACTCGGCATCATACTCGTCCATGGTTCGGTTCTCTTGCTCCAAGTGAAGAAACTGATCATACAAGGTATCCCTGACAGTGTCCGGAAAGTACTTTCCCTCAAAGCACTCCAAGAACTGCTCCCAAGTCTGGTAAGTACCCAACTGGCGCTCCATGGATTCCCACCAGTGATGAGCATTACCATCTAGAAGCGTCCGTACACCCGTCATCCATAGGTCCGTCGGTAACTGCGATGCCTCCAGTAGCTTCTGCGTGTGAGTGATCCAGTTGGTAGTCTCCTCCGGGCTCTCAGTGCCCTTGTACTGCCTTGCACCCATCTGAACAAAATCCTTTACTGATCCAACCCTAGCTCGAGGTACGTAGGACTAGGAATACGTAACACGCCAGCCGTATGTATACGAACTCCAATATATGGAAACCATATACACACGTACGTTGTACATGAATATCCAATCCACAGTGGTAAATATATGTCACAACAAGTCACACGCAGTTCTATATCTCATCCACAGCACAAATAATAGAATAATGAAAATCAATAACTGAATATCAAAGAAGTAGTCTCAAATAGTAATCTCAAAGTGTGATAGTCGGGTGGAAACAAATCCACTGTAAATCGACTATAATAAACTACTAAAGAGAAAAGAGAATAAACTCTAATATAAGAATAAATGTCTAGAAAAGAATAGCAACTAGAATCTCTAAACAGCTGCAATGAATCACATATAATCAGAAGATAAGATCGTCTCAGACTGATAGGTAGCGTCAGGTCCAGGACCATACTCCTGCGGGAACTCCTGCTCATCTATATCTGGAAAATGGACCAGGTCCTTAGACGGACGTAACAAGATACAAATGGTACATGCCAATAAAGTACTGAAAGTAAACATCCATTGGGTCGCCTAACCGTCTAAGTGAATGCAGTTAAGAACACCTTTCCCCACAAGTGAGCTATCTGGCTGAAAACCTGGGATTTGGCATGGTTCTCTATTGGAGATCCAGGGGCCTAAAAGGCACGTCGTCTTTTGAACGGCGGAGGCCCGCCTGATAATACATAATATATAGTGGTCATCACCACCCGTATCTCCGGCGGAGAATCCGGGCGCACAATAGATAAAAGTGCAAAGGAGCTCAAATGCGGTACTTGTTGTTCTCCCCCACCCAATGCTCTAAGCATGTCATGTCCATGACACGATAAACCTCTAATAACCGCCAGGTTTACTAGCATGCAAAGTTTCTATTGGCAGTTATCCCTATCCGTCGCACGACCTATACGTACCAGTGGCCAGCCGAGTACGCAAGTCCGTGTCCTACATGTGACTCACACTCGTGTAAGAATAGTGTCATGGCCAATGAAACATAAATGCCTCATGAAGATGGGGTAGTCTCATAAAGTAGGTCCAATGCATATACATAAATAAAAACATAGTACGACGACACCGTCGTTGCACCCAAGTTTCCTTGGACGCGCAGTTTATATAGCAGTTTAAAATAAATGAACTAAATAAACATGCATGCCTCGTATGGAATGTAAATACAATACAATGGCAAGGTATACTTGCCTGGCAAGAAATCTGTAAAGTGTACGCGCCCAAATGTCAAGGACACTGAACCTGGAACTAAGGACTCCGAACAAACATCTCCGGATGCTGAAATAAACATCACCAACGTTTCTGGAATAAGCAAAATAGCTAAAAAGCACATCCCTTTCGTCCAGTTTGGACACAGGGGCAAAACGGTAATTTCGGACAAAAGTGGGGTCCATGTGTGGCCCACTTTGCACCGAAAAACGTGCCGAGGGTAACAGTCTCTAAATGGGACAAACTATGGGTCAAACAATTCTAAATGTCAATACGAACCCAACGGTATGTCCAAATGTGGATTCCGATGAGCCGAACACTATTTTGTCCAAAAAGTCAACTGTGGGGCCCGCCAATTGGCGATCTGGTCAACCGTCTCAGAAATACGTGGAAATTGGGTCACAGGACCAGCGCGTTACCACGAGTCCAGTGGCGTAAGTTTCGTCACAATCTGACAAGCGTGCACAAAATACGCGCGAGTTCCACAAAAGTGGCGACACGAAATGTGTCCGCGGATACGGCCTGATTTCGGCGCGCACACGCGTCCCAATCAGTCCCCACGAATTTTCACGTGTCCAGTTATGCTGCGTGCACCATTCGATACACTTGGCATACGGCGGGGCGATCCCGTTTGGCGGGGCGCGCTCCGATCTCCAACTTTTGGAAATATGGAAAAAGTGGGTGCGCGCAGTTTTGTGACGAATATAATTTTGTCCACAGCAACTAATAGCACAGGATTATTATACAGAAAATAAACTAGGTTAAGTATTCTACAGGTATAAAAAAGAATCATCGAATTTGGATCTCTGTGGTGGGAGATACGAACTCGACAATATGGGTGGTCATCGCAAGTTTTTGCGATTTCAGAATTGGGTAAGTCCGGGCCAACTTGGGCGCTGTTTTTCACCTAGGGGCACACGTTTTTCGATGTTGGCTATAAAACAGATATTGGAGAGGGTTAAGGGATGATCATACCTATGAAAATGGAACAGCGTTTGGTCGAGCGAGTAGACGGAAAATCACGCCGGAGCGAAGGTGCCTCGAGTGGGAAACTACAGTTCGCGAGGTCGGCGTCGACGGGATGGTTGGATGGCTTGGGGGGGCTTCTCTGGCTGCGGTGATGGCTCTTAGATGGGAAGAGAAAGTCTGGAGTTTTAGGTTAGGATTTTAGAGCTAACTATATATATATATATATATATATATTATATAGGAAGAGAGAGGGTTGAGTGAATCGGGTTTTGCGGGTGAAAGGTTCCGCTGAAGCTTAAGGGTGCGGGTCTGCATGTCTAAGTTGCTGTGGGTCTTAAGTGGGCGGAAGGACTAGTATAGCAGCATGTTTGCTATGTGGGAAAAGCAAAGTTAGGTTGCTGCAAGTTTCGGCTGAAGGTATTCTAAGTAGGTTATTAATATTATTATTATTACTATATTATTATTAAATTCTTATTTTCTTTTCTTTTCTTTTTCTTTCTTTCTTAAAATATATATATATATATATATATATATATATATATATATATATATATATATACTCATAAGAAAATTTATAGATTAGGGTATTGCACATCGTTAGGCTAGCAACAGCTCAAGGGGTCTAGTACATGGAATAAATTCCTAAAAATTCCTGATGGTCCCATAAGTCATCTAAGTGTCCGAACACCTAACATAAAAATTATTAAAATCTATTTCTCCTATTTAGACCTAATTACTATAATTTAATTAATAATTAATAAATAAATGCTATATACGATTTTCTAGGAAGGGGGTTTTACAACAGTGATGGTGGCAATGGAGGTATTGGTGTTGGAGGTGACGGTGATGGTAAAGTGGTCCGACGAGGGTGCTGCTCTGGTGTAGGAGTGAAGAAGAAGAAGAAGAAGAAGAGGAAGAAGATTCGGCTGAATTAGGGAGGGGAAGAGAGAGAGTGTGGTGGAAATTTTTAGGTCTCCTCTTGGGATTAGGGCTGGCCACATGTGGGTGTGTGTGTGTGTTAATATAGGGGGATGAGTGGTTATGATGGGGGAAAATTTGAATCAAGGGCTAGGATTTCACATGAAAGAAAAATAATGCAAGGGGAGAGTTTGTGTGAGGTGACCGGTCATGAGGATGGGAGGGTTTCTTCATTTGCTTTCCACCAATAGGAGTGTGACACCTAACACCCTCTTTGTATTTTAGCCCGTTAACATTTGGGTGTTTATACATAAAGGAAAAAAGAGTGAGAATTTGATGTGGAAAGTTGTGTTTGGTATTTTGTAGGATGGGAGGGTGTTGGGTGTTTTGTATGAGCCTCATGAATAGGTGTTGGATTAAGTTGTGGTTAGGTTAAGTTGGTTTCCCCAATTTAATTAAATATTGTATCATTGGTGCTCTTAAATAAAATGGGAGTACATGGGGTCTCAATTGGGAGTGACACAAATATCATGGACGGTGTAGGCTTGGCCCCTTTAATTGGTTAGGCAAAATTGGTTGAGTTTGTGCCCCCAAATCGACGACAACGACATAGGTACAAGGTATAGGATTAAAGAATTGATTTTTATGACTGAAAAGTTGTGCAATTAAATTAGAGCACAATGGAGTATGTTTGTGAGTGACAGAAATGTCCAAGACCTAGGTTGGCTTATGTCATGCCCCAGTCCCAAAATATATGGAACCAGGCCACGTGGCATTGGCCAGCTGACATGTCTCCGAGGATATCCCAATTTAATGGATCCTGGCGAAGCGTGCTACGCTGTCCTAAATCTAACAAGTCTAATATCAACAACAGGCAGTGTCTAATCTCATCCACAAATAATAAGTAAAATACTGAAATGAAAGACTGGAATATAAGGACATAGTCGAATGACATAGTACAAATAAAATATGTCCGGTGGGAACAAACCTACTACAAATGATGGAAATAAAGTACTGATAGTCTGAAATAAGAGATACTGAAACAACTGCTAACTAGATAAGAAGCTCCAGTCCTAGGCGGAAGGCCTACCAAGATGATCAGTGGTACTCCGATGGTAAAACCTCAAGCTCCTCGTCAAGAGCGAACCTCGTCTCCACACCTGGTCCGTACACGGTGGGGTAATAGTGTCACTACCACATTTTCTAGGAAAGGGTATTTTGGTAATTTCCTATTTAAATAAATATTGTGCATGGTAAATAATAATTTGTTGTATTATTTAATTGTTGTTAGTTATTATTTAATTATTTTGGACTTATTTTAGTGGACCCAACTAGTTTAGTTTGGACCCATGGACCAACATGAATTAACTAGTTAGACTTGGCCCATTTAGAAAGCCCATAGTTAAGGAGATGGATTAAATTAATTAAATGATTAGACTAGAAGCTTCCTTCCTTAATTATTTCTTCATGAGAGGCCCCAAGGGGTACATTGGACATTTTACAATTGCTTGGGGGAGGGGCTATGGCCGGCCTATTAATGAGGGGGGGAAATTTCTCTCTCCTCTCATTTCATTCCAAATCTAGATCTAGAATTTTCCCACTACCAAATTCCCTCCATTCCCAATCCAATTCCCTACCAATTTCATTCCAAATTCTTCCCAATTCACCATTAGAGAAGAAGAAAGCAAGGATCTAGAAGAAGGAAGCAAGGATCTACAAAGAGGAGCAAGGATCTACAATTTGGAAGCAAGTTCATCTCAATTGGAGGTTTCATTGGGAATCCATCTCCCAATAGGTATAATTCAGATTTTTCCCATTTAAATAGCTTCTAAATCTGGGATTTAATCATGTAAAATCAACCTATATGTATGTACTACCCATAGGACTTTGTTTTGTGTTCATAGGAGACCGATGGAGAAAGTTATGGTGCTTTTTGTATCAATTTTGTTGGAATTCCGAATTTATATTTTGTTGTGTGTGTCAATTGATCCTATAGATCAATTGGACATGAGATTTGTGTTTGAGGCTAGTGTCGTGTCCATATTGGGATACTTGTGGTTCGTATCCCAACTATTTGGTGATACGTGTCATTTGGGGGTTTTCCTCCGACACGGGGCTTTGAACATGTCGTATTTTGACACGGACACATAGATCTACTTTTGACACTTTGATTTGTTCATAAATATTATTTGTGATTTGTTTGTGTCCTTCGGGGTACATTTGGTTGTGTGTTGGACTCGTGTCGCATGCGTATCCTAGATCTAGTGGGATACGGTGAGATACTCTCCAATTGTGTGTATTTTGCATAGATCTAATTAATTATGGTTCAATTCTTCATTTATAATTAGTAAATATATATGGATATTATATATTTATTTTGTGTATTTATTATAGTAATTATTGTAGCATAGATCTATATTTTGTGTGTGCTAATATAATGTACAATATAATATGTAGCTTTCTTGCATGCAAATATATATGTTACTACTTGTTAAATAATATAATTTATACATAAAATATTTTATAAAATATATTTATGTGTTTGATTGTGTAATTGTATTATTTATAATTATTATGAACTTATTGTATATTAATGTATATATTTTAGGTGTGCTTCTAGCCATATAAAATATGTACATTAATATGTACATGAGTTTGTAACAATTGGTATTTAATTATAAGTGTAGATGTGTATATATATAAGTATATAATTATTAGTTATTTAATTATATTGTATTGTGATTTTATTGTATATATATATATTGTTATATATATATATATATATATATATATATATATATATATATATATATATATATATATATATATTGATTGTTTTAGTAACAGTGAATTAATGACAGTAAAACTGTCATTAATTAGCCGATACAGCAGCCGATGTAACTCTGTGCATTTAAATGCATTTAATGACAAATCTGTCATTAATTAGCAGTGGGCGGGTCTGAGCGGATTTTCCGCGACAGTCTTTCTGCGACGGTTTTAAACTGTCAGCGATCCAGTCGGCAGTAGGAATTGTATTCAGTTTTTTCTGCGACAGTTTTTCGGTGACAGACGAAACTGTCACTATTAGCCGTTTTAATTAAATTGTATTCTTAGCTCACTGTTTTCAGTGACGCTTTGACAGATTTAATGTATATATTATATATTGTATTTGTATATATTTATATGTATATATATATGTGTTTTGTGAGGTATAATAATTGTTATAATATAGTATTTTAATTATATAAATATTGGGTTGTATATATATATTTTTAAGGTATATATTAATTGTATTATTAGTATACTTTGTGTGAGTTTCTTTTGGAATCTAATTTGATTCCTAAATTGTTGTATTTTATTTTTATATTATTTTATGGATGTTTTGTGAGGTTGACTTTGGGTTTGACCATGTTTGACTTTAGTGGACTTTAGAGTTGACCATAGTTGACTTTTGCCTTAGAATTGAGTTATTAACCTAGAAGTTGTCTAGTTTGACTTGTTCTCTTTCCGGGACCTTGTTTTAATGTTGTATTCCATATCTAGGTCTTCGAGGCACCGAGTCAGACATTTGTGAGACTGTTCATTGGACTTCAGGCGAGTACATTCTCTGATAGTTTCTCATTTATGATATCCTCTATGTTCGTTGTATCTAGTGTAGATTTACATGTTCTCTTGACACTATTGTTACACGGATTGGTATATCCGGATCTCGTCATGAGATGTTATTCCTTGGTATATGGTGTATATGGTGCAAGTATTGTTTCATTGGTTATCTTGTACATGTACAGACACCGATTTTTGGGAGGAGTCGCTCTCTTCTTGGGGAATCTCGTGCCATAACGTACCGTGGTTGGATCTATTATACTAGTCGAGGGTGGGGAGTATTTTAGTGTAGATATGTGATCATACCCTCCTTGTGCATGTCTTATTCCTTGTGAGTGTTGATCATACACCGCACGTATAATCAGCCAGGCCATTATACTCTTGTGCAAGTTCCCAAGCCGATCACATGTTAAAGCTAGTACTCACACACTTAGTCATTAGTATTCTTGTTCCATCAGCATATTGTTCATTATTGTATTTCTTTCCAGTACTTCCTTATTGTCTATACATTTCTTGTATCTATTTATGCATCTTGTTTATCCACAGCTATTTACTGTTACATAGTTTTTATCATTATTTGAGAACTGCTGTTAGGGTTGTACTCTGCTCCTTCCTGACTGGAAATATTTTTCCAGATGACACTGAGGAGTACCCTACCTACTATGGACCCCAGGATGTTGTGGGTTTAGATTCTGAGACCCTGGCTCAAGAGGGACTTATCCCAACTGAGACAGTTGACCCTGGAGTTGTAGCTTTATAGTTTTATAGTATTCTTTTGTACTGGATTTGTCTCCAGCTTATTTTTGTTTTTTCTTCAGACTCATTGATGTATTATTTTAGACTCATGAGTCGTATTATGACTATTCTATTCTTTATCTGATTCGTGCTCATTCTATCTTAGTTCTGTGATTGAGTATTTTATCATTATTGGTGGTTCATTATATTAGATAGATTATCTAGACAGCGTTCTACCGCCGATTCTGCGGCGTAGGCTGGGCGTTGTTTCCGACTAGTACCCTTACACCGGGTGCGGGTCGTGACACGTTTTTGGTGGTGGCCCATGCAGGTCAAGCTTCACAAGTATGTGATGTCGTGGTAGTGCGACAACTTAGTTGTACTACTGCGAGCCTGCAATAGGATATAGGATATAGGATATAGGCTGAGATACTCAATCACATCTAGGAAAATTCTTTTGATTCAACTATTCTCCTTTGATATTGATACTTGATCCCTTAAACTGTCCTTTCCTTGATGTCTTACATCTTGTGCCATATTGATTCTTTCTTTCGCTTTGTCTCAGGATACCGCCTAAGACTAGATCACAGCAAGGGAGAGCAGTTTCTGAGAGGTCTGCGACATCCCGAGGGCCTGCACCAGTCACTTCTCCGGTGATTGGAGTGTCAGCTGCTTTCGGAGGTCCACCACCTACTCAGAGGACTGTGCCAGCTGTATCTGAGGGGCTTCCACCTCCACCTCCTGTGCCAGCAGAGGCGTCATAGATGTTTACACTGTTTCGTGAGATGCTCGAGGCACAGAGGGCTCAGTCGGAGGCACATCAGAGGCAGACCGACGTTCTACGGCAGGGCATCGAGAGTGCTCATCAGCTTGCTCGTGATGTAGTCGAGAGAGGAGTTCCGATCCAGCAACAGGTTGTTCCTCAAGTTGCTCAGCTTCGGCCAGGCAACATTCAGGACTTCAAGAAACTGGAGCCTAGGGTTTTCAAAGGGACGGAGGGCATCGTCTATGCTGATGATTGGCTCGAGGACATTGAGCGTCTTATGAGGGTGTCCCGTCTTTCTGAAGATCTGAAGGTTGAGGCGGTAGGACTTCAACTGTTCGACGTCGCTCGTACTTGGTTCAGGAATGAGCCGGTTCTGGTTGACGCAGGACAATCTTGGAAGGTATTCAAGGACCTTTTCAAGAAGAAGTTTTTCGCTCGGATAGACAGGCTTGACTTGGGGAGACAATTTGAGAGTCTCATTCAGGAGAGCATGTCTGTGGAGGAATACGCTGCGGAGTTCGGTAGGCTGAGCCGATTTGCAGAGTATCTGGTGAGGGAGCCGGAGGTTCGAGCTATTCGTTTCCGAGAGGGTCTAAACTGGGAAGTGAAGATTCTCATTCCGTCTTTTTATGAGACATACTCGGAGATACTTGCGGAGGCACGCAAGGTTGAGCGGGATCTGGGTTTGAAGACCAAGAGAGACCGTAATTCATTTCTGGGGGCCAACGGCAGTGCAGTATCTGCCAAACGTCCTCATTTCCAGTCCAGACCTTTCCAGCAGCCACAGCAGAACCAGACTCCAGCTAGAGCGCCTTTTCACCAGGCACCTCAGCAGCAGAGACAGTTACAGCAAGCTCTATGCAACTTCTGCAAGAAGTCCGGCTACATCTGGGAAGTTTGCAGAAAGAGGCTAGGAGTTTGTTTGTATTGTGGTACTGAAGGGCATCAATTGAGGGAGTGTCCTCGTCGTGCAGTTCAGGGAGCAGCTCCAGCTCCGAGGGCACAGACGAGACCACCTGCGGCACAACCGAGGGGATCGCTTCCGACACAGCAGCAGCGTTTTGTCCAGCATCAGCAGGGAGGTGCTCGGCAGGGACGAGCGTTTGCTATGACCGTCGAAGAGGAGGAACCCACCGGAGATGTCATCGCAGGTTCTATTCTTCTTGATTCCATTCCAGCTTTAGCTTTGTTTGATAGTGGTGCTTCCCATAGTTTTGTATCTGTTTCTTTTGCTCTAAAGCATGGTTTGGTAGCTGAGTCTTTGCTTAGGACTTGCAAGATCATGACCGGGGGAGGCATTATCCTGGTTAATGATATTTGCAAGGATCGGAGAGTTACTCTGGGAGGCCGGGAGTTGAGTGCGTGTCTACTTGTAATGCCACTTCCGATCTACGACATTGTACTCGGGATGGATTGGTTGAGTAGGCACCGTGCTAGCATAGATTGTAGAGGAGGTAGAGTTTTGTTTGGTTCGCCAGGAGAGCCAGAGTTCGAGTTTGCTAGAGGAGCTGCAGAGCAGGGAGAAGGCATTATTTGTGGAGCTATGGTGGAAGACAAGGAGTTGCCGCATCCGTTGATAGCAGAATTCTTGGATGTATTTCCTGAGGAATTGCCAGGATTGCCGCCAGATCGAGATGTTGAATTTTCTATAGACTTGGTGCCAGGTGCAGAACCAATTTCGCAGCATGTCTATAGAGTAAACAACAGCGAGCTGGTCGAGTTGAAGAAGCAGGTGGACGAATTGCAGGATAAGGGGTTTATCAGATCGAGTTCTTCACCATGGAAGCCCCGGTATTGTTTGTACCGAAGAAGGATGGATCGGTGCGTATGTGCATTGATTACAGGGCTTTGAATAATCTCACTATCAAGAATAAGTATCCTTTGCCACGGATTGATGATCTGTTTGATCAGTTGAGTGGTGCGAAGGTATTTTCTAAGATAGATTTGAGATCAGGCTACCATCAGGTGAAGGTGAAGCCGGAGGACATACCGAAGACTGCTTTTAGAACTCGGTATGGTCAGTACGAGTTTATGGTGATGCCGTTTGGTTTGACTAATGCACCGGCGGTATTTATGAACTTGATGAACAAGGTATTCCACCAGTACCTTGACAAGTTCGTGGTGGTGTTCATCGACGACATACTCATATACTCGAAGACACCGGAGGAGCATGAGGAGCATTTGAGGATTGTGTTGGATGTGCTGAGGAAGGAGAAGTTGTATGGAAAGTTGTCCAAATGTGAGTTTTTTTTGGACAAGGTGGAATTCTTGGGGCATGTTGTGACTGGTGATGGTATTTCAGTGGATCCGAAGAAGATTTCAGCAGTGAAATCTTGGAAGACTCCGAGTTCGGTAGCAGAGATCAGGAGTTTCTTGGGATTGGCAGGCTACTACAGGAAGTTTGTGCAAGATTTTTCGAGGATTGCCGAGCCGATGACCAGACTCACAAGGAAGGATGTGGAGTTTGTTTGGACGAAGGATTGCCAGGTTGCTTTTGAGGAGTTGAAGAAGAGGTTGACGTCTGCTCCTATTTTGACGTTGCCATCAGGGTCCGGAGGTTTCACTATTTATAGTGATGCATCGGGGAAGGGTTTAGGTTGTGTTCTTCAGCAGCATGGGAAAGTGATTGCCTATGCATCCAGGCAATTGCGTCCTCATGAAAAGAACTATCCTACCCATGATTTGGAGTTGGCAGCCGTCATTTTCGCTCTGAAGTTGTGGAAACATTATTTGTACGGAGAGCGTGTGGAGATCTTCACAGACCACAAAAGCTTGAAGTACATTTTCACACAGAAGGAGTTGAACATGAGGCAGCGTCGGTGGTTGGAACTGATGAAGGATTTTGATATCTCTTTGCAATATCATCCTGGGAAAGCCAATGTAGTTGCCGATACTTTGAGCAGGTATCCGGTAGCTATGTTCTTGACGCAGGATCGATATTTGTTGGAGGACTTGGAGAGCTTGGGCATTGAGGTGATTGTTCCTGGTGGTGCTATGCAGATGTGGGGATTGCAGATACATTCAGATTTGATGGATAGGATCAAGGCAGCACAGTATGATGATGTATCCTTGAGGAGTATCAGAGCTCAGGTGAGAGCAGGATTGGAGGATGATTTCACTATTGCAGAGGATGGATCTTTGAGGCATGGAGTTAGATTGTGTGTGCCTAGTGGGGAGTTGCGTGAGGAGGTGTTGCAGGAAGCGCATCGCTCTCAGTATTCCATACATCCAGGTGCTAACAAGATGTATCGGGATATGCGAGAGAGTGTGTGGTGGTATGGCATGAAGAGGGAAGTGGCACAGTTTGTATCCAGATGCTTAGTGTACCAGCAGGTGAAAGCCGAGAGGCAGAGGCCAGGAGGTTTACTTCAGCCATTACCCATTCCAGAGTGGAAGTGGGAACACATTACTATAGATTTTGTGTCCGGACTACCACGATCTCCAGGAGGGAAAGACGCGATTTGGGTCATTGTTGATAGGTTGACCAAGTCGGCCCACTTTTTGCCTTTCAAGGTGGGTTTGTCTACGGAGAAGCTTGCAGAGATGTATGTGAGGCAGATCGTTAGGATACATGGAGTTCCCGTCAGCATAGTCTCAGATCGGGATAGTCGTTTCACTTCTCATTTCTGGAGGAGTTTGCAGGAGAGTTTGGGCACTCAGCTCAAGTTCAGTACTGCATATCATCCCCAGACAGATGGGCAGTCAGAGAGGACTATTCAGACTCTCGAGGATATGTTGCGCACTTGTGTACTAGATTTCGGGGGTTCTTGGGAGGACCATCTCCATTTGGTAGAGTTTGCTTACAACAACAGTTACCAGGCCAGTATAGAGATGTCACCTTTTGAAGCTCTATATGGTCGGAGGTGTCGTACTCCTTTGTCTTGGGACGATGTTGGAGAGAGAGTTTTGCTTGGGCCAGAGATGGTTGTGGATGCAGCAGAGAAGGTTCAGTTGATCAGAGACAGACTTCGAGTGGCGCAGGACAGATAGCGGCATTGGGCCGATAGCCATCGGAGACCTTTGGAGTTCGAGGTATAGTTTAGATTTTTGTTTGTTCTTGGTTGTTTGTTATAGATTAAGTTCTTAAGGTGGTGTTTTGTTCTAGGTGGGTGGTTTGGTGTTTCTGAGGATTTCTCCGACACGAGGCACGATTCGCTTCGGTGGAGGCGGAAAGCTTAGTCCGCGATTCATTGGACCTTTCACTATTCTAGAGAGGGTCGGTGCAGTTGCTTATAGACTAGACTTGCCACCTGCATTGGAGGGAGTGCATAATGTGTTTCATGTGTCACAGTTGAGACAATACGTGGCAGATCCTAGTCATGTATTAGATCACTCAGAGATAGAGGTGGGCCCTACTCTTAGCTGTCCAGAGCAGCCAGTTGGGATTCTGGATCAGAGAGAGAAGGTGCTGAGGAACCAGACTATTCCTTTGGTGCGCGTCGCATGGAGGCATCACTCTCCGGGGGAGTCTACCTGGGAGAGAGAGGATGAAATGCGAGAGCGTTATCCATATTTGTTTGTACCTTGAGGTATGTTATTTTCTAGTTATGTTCTGTTCATTGTTATGTTCTGTTCATTAGTTAGTTGTCATTCTTTAGTTATGTTCTGTGATTTTCTGGGGGTAGTTTTCGTCTTTGAATTTCGAGGACGAAATTATTTTAAGGAGGATAGACTTGTCACTACCACATTTTCTAGGAAAGGGTATTTTGGTAATTTCCTATTTAAATAAATATTGTGCATGGTAAATAATTATTTGTTGTATTATTTAATTGTTATTAGTTATTATTTAATTATTTTGGACTTATTTTAGTGGACCCAACTAGTTTAGTTTGGACCCATGGACCAACATGAATTAACTAGTTAGACTTGGCCCATTTAGAAAGCCCATAGTTAAGGAGATGGATTAAATTAATTAAATGATTAGACTAGAAGCTTCCTTCCTTAATTATTTCTTCATGAGAGGCCCCAAGGGGTACATTGGACATTTTACAATTGCTTGGGGGAGGGGCTATGGCCGGCCTATTAATGAGGGGGGGAAATTTCTCTCTCCTCTTATTTCATTCCAAATCTAGATCTAGAATTTTCTCACTACCAAATTCCCTCCATTCCCAATCCAATTCCCTACCAATTTCATTCCAAATTATTCCCAATTCACCATTAGAGAAGAAGAAAGCAAGGATCTAGAAGAAGGAAGCAAGGATCTACAAAGAGGAGCAAGGATCTACAATTTGGAAGCAAGTTCATCTCAATTGGAGGTTTCATTGGGAATCCATCTCCCAATAGGTATAATTCAGATTTTTCCTATTTAAATAGCTTCTAAATCTGGGATTTAATCATGTAAAATCAACCTATATGTATGTACTACCCATAGGACTTTGTTTTGTGTTCATAGGAGACCCATGGAGAAAGTTATGGTGCTTTTTGTATCAATTTTGTTGGAATTCCGAATTTACATTTTGTTGTGTGTGTCAATTGATCCTATAGATCAATTGGACATGAGATTTGTGTTTGAGGCTAGTGTCGTGTCCATATTGGGATACTTGTGGTTCGTATCCCAACTATTTGGTGATACGTGTCATTTGGGAGGTTTCCTCCGACACGGGGCTTTGAACATGTCATATTTTGACACGGACACATAGATCTACTTTTGACACTTTGATTTGTTCATAAATATTATTTGTGATTTGTTTGTGTCCTTCGGGGTGCATTTGGTTGTGTGTTGGACTCGTGTCGCATGCGTATCCTAGATCTAGTGGGATACGGTGAGATACTCTCCAATTGTGTGTATTTTGCATAGATCTAATTAATTATGGTTCAATTCTTCATTTATAATTAGTAAATATATATGGATATTATATATTTATTTTGTGTATTTATTATAGTAATTATTGTAGCATAGATCTATATTTTGTGTGTGCTAATATAATGTACAATATAATATGTAGCTTTCTTGCATGCAAATATATATGTTACTACTTGTTAAATAATATAATTTATACATAAAATATTTTATAAAATATATTTATGTGTTTGATTGTGTAATTGTATTATTTATAATTATTATGAACTTATTGTATATTAATGTATATATTTTAGGTGTGCTTCTAGCCATATAAAATATGTACATTAATATGTACATGAGTTTGTAACAATTGGTATTTAATTATAAGTGTAGATGTGTATATATATAAGTATATAATTATTAGTTATTTAATTATATTGTATTGTGATTTTATTGTATATATATATATTGTTATATATATATATATATATATATATATATATATATATATATATATATATATATTGATTGTTTTAGTAACAGTGAATTAATGACAGTAAAACTGTCATTAATTAGCCGATACAGCAGCCGCTGTAACTCTGTGCATTTAAATACATTTAATGACAAATATGTCATTAATTAGCAGTGGGCGGGTCTGAGCGGATTTTCCGCGACAGTCTTTCTACGACGGTTTTAAACTGTCAGCGATCCAGTCGGCAGTAGGAATTGTATTCAGTTTTTTCTGCGACAGTTTTTCGGTGACAGACGAAACTGTCACTATTAGCTGTTTTAATTAAATTGTATTCTTAGCTCACTGTTTTCAGTGACGCTTTGACAGATTTAATGTATATATTATATATTGTATTTGTATATATTTATATGTATATATATATGTGTTTTGTGAGGTATAATAATTGTTATAATATAGTATTTTAATTATATGAATATTGGGTTGTATATATATATTTTTAAGGTATATATTAATTGTATTATTAGTATACTTTGTGTGAGTTTCTTTTGGAATCTAATTTGATTCCTAAATTGTTGTATTTTATTTTTATATTATTTTATGGATGTTTTGTGAGGTTGACTTTGGGTTTGACCATGTTTGACTTTAGTGGACTTTAGAGTTGACCATAGTTGACTTTTGCCTTAGAATTGAGTTATTAACCTAGAAGTTGTCTAGTTTGACTTGTTCTCTTTCCGGGACCTTGTTTTAATGTTGTATTCCATATCTAGGTCTTCGAGGCACCGAGTCAGACATTTGTGAGACTGTTCATTGGACTTCAGGCGAGTACATTCTCTGATAGTTTCTCATTTATGATATCCTCTATGTTCGTTGTATCTAGTGTAGATTTACATGTTCTCTTGACACTATTGTTACACGGATTGGTATATCCGGATCTCGTCATGAGATGTTATTCCTTGGTATATGGTGTATATGGTGCAAGTATTGTTTCATTGGTTATCTTGTACATGTACAGACACCGATTTTTGGGAGGAGTCGCTCTCTTCTTGGGGAATCTCGTGCCATAACGTACCGTGGTTGGATCTATTATACCAGTCGGGGGTGGGGAGTATTTTAGTGTAGATATGTGATCATACCCTCCTTGTGCATGTCTTATTCCTTGTGAGTGTTGATCATACACCGCACGTATAATCAGCCAGGCCATTATACTCTTGTGCAAGTTCCCAAGCCGATCACATGTTAAAGCTAGTACTCACATACTTAGTTATTAGTATTCTTGTTCCATCAGCATATTGTTCATTATTGTATTTTTTTCCAGTACTTCCTTATTGTCTATACATTTCTTGTATCTATTTATGCATCTTGTTTATCCACAGCTATTTACTGTTACATAGTTTTTATCATTATTTGAGAACTGCTGTTAGGGTTGTACTCTGCTCCTTCCTGACTGGAAATATTTTTCCAGATGACACTGAGGAGTACCCTACCTACTATGGACCCCAGGATGTTGTGGGTTTAGATTCTGAGACCCTGGCTCAAGAGGGACTTATCCCAACTGAGACAGTTGACCCTGGAGTTGTAGCTTTATAGTTTTGTAGTATTCTTTTGTACTGGATTTGTCTCCAGCTTATTTTTGTTTTTTCTTCAGACTCATTGATGTATTATTTTAGACTCATGAGTTGTATTGTGACTATTCTATTCTTTATCTGATTCGTGCTCATTCTATCTTAGTTCTGTGATTGAGTATTTTATCATTATTGGTGGTTCATTATATTAGATAGATTATCTAGACAGCGTTCTACCGCCGATTCTGCGGTGTAGGCTGGGCGTTGTTTCCGACTAGTACCCTTACACCGGGTGCGGGTCGTGACACGTTTTTGGTGGTGGCCCATGCAGGTCAAGCTTCACAAGTATGTGATGTCGTGGTAGTGCGACAACTTAGTTGTACTACTGCGAGCCTGCAATAGGATATAGGATATAGGATATAGGCTGAGATACTCAATCACATCTAGGAAAATTCTTTTGATTCAACTATTCTCCTTTGATATTGATACTTGATCCCTTAAACTGTCCTTTCCTTGATGTCTTACATCTTGTGCCATATTGATTCTTTCTTTCGCTTTGTCTCAGGATGCCGCCTAAGACTAGATCACAGCAAGGGAGAGCAGTTTCTGAGAGGTCTGCGATATCCCGAGGGCCTGCACCAGTCACTTCTCCGGTGATTGGAGTGTCGGCTGCTTTCGGAGGTCCACCACCTACTCAGAGGACTGTGCCAGCTGTATCTGAGGGGCTTCCACCTCCACCTCCTGTGCCAGCAGAGGCGTCACAGATGTTTACACTGTTTCGTGAGATGCTCGAGGCACAGAGGGCTCAGTCAGAGGCACATCAGAGGCATACCGACGTTCTACGGCAGGGCATCGAGAGTGCTCATCAGCTTGCTCGTGCTGTAGTCGAGAGAGGAGTTCCGATCCAGCAACAGGTTGTTCCTCAAGTTGCTCAGCTTCGGCCAGGCAACATTCAGGACTTCAAGAAACTGGAGCCTAGGGTTTTCAAAGGGACGGAGGGCATCGTCTATGCTGATGATTGGCTCGAGGACATTGAGCGTCTTATGAGGGTGTCCCGTCTTTCTGAAGATCTGAAGGTTGAGGCGGTAGGACTTCAACTGTTCGACGTCGCTCGTACTTGGTTCAGGAATGAGCCGGTTCTGGTTGACGCAGGACAATCTTGGGAGGTATTCAAGGACCTTTCCAAGAAGAAGTTTTTCGCTCGGATAGACAGGCTTGACTTGGGGAGACAATTTGAGAGTCTCATTCAGGGGAGCATGTCTGTGGAGGAATACGCTGCGGAGTTCGGTAGGCTGAGCCGATTTGCAGAGTATCTGGTGAGGGAGCCGGAGGTTCGAGCTATTCGTTTCCGAGAGGGTCTAAACTGGGAAGTGAAGATTCTCATTCCGTCTTTTTATGAGACATACTCGGAGATACTTGCGGAGGAACGCAAGGTTGAGCGGGATCTGGGTTTGAAGACCAAGAGAGACCGTGATTCATTTCTGGGGGCCAACGGCAGTGCAGTATCTGCCAAACGTCCTCATTTCCAGTCCAGACCTTTCCAGCAGTCACAGCAGAACCAGACTCCAGCTAGAGCGCCTTTTCACCAGGCACCTCAGCAGTAGAGACAGTTACAGCAAGCTCTATGCAACTTCTGCAAGAAGCCCGGCCACATCTGGGAAGTTTGCAGAAAGAGGCTAGGAGTTTGTTTGTATTGTGGTACTGAAGGGCATCAATTGAGGGAGTGTCCTCGTCGTGCAGTTCAGGGAGCAGCTCCAGCTCCGAGGCACAGACGAGACCACCTGCGGCACAACCGAGGGGACCGCTTCCGACACAGCAGCAGCGTTTTGTCCAGCATCAGCAGGGAGGTGCTCGGCAGGGATGAGCGTTTGCTATGACCGTCGAAGAGGAGGAACCCACCGGAGATGTCATCGCAGGTTCTATTCTTCTTGATTCCATTCCAGCTTTAGCTTTGTTTGATAGTGGTGCTTCCCATAGTTTTGTATCTGTTTCTTTTGCTCTAAAGCATGGTTTGGTAGCTGAGTCTTTGCTTAGGACTTGCAAGATCATGACCGGGGGAGGCATTATCCTGGTTAATGATATTTGCAAGGATCGGAGAGTTACTCTGGGAGGCCGGGAGTTGAGTGCGTGTCTACTTGTAATGCCACTTCCGATCTACGACATTGTACTCGGGATGGATTGGTTGAGTAGGCACCGTGCTAGCATAGATTGTAGAGGAGGTAGAGTTTTGTTTGATTCGCCAGGAGAGCCAGAGTTCGAGTTTGCTAGAGGAGCTGCAGAGCAGGGAGAAGGCATTATTTGTGGAGCTATGGTGGAAGACAAGGAGTTGCCGCATCCGTTGATAGCAGAATTCTTGGATGTGTTTCCTGTCCGTTGATAGCAGAATTCTTGGATGTATAAAATCGCAAACTGCATGTGTTAGTAACTAGGACTGTGATAACCCTAGTTAAGTAATGATAGGAAGCCGTAAGGCATGATTGGCCGTGATTGCTTGATTTCTAGTCTAGTCTAGTCCTGTCCTAATTTATTTAACAACTGATCCAGAAACTGTAACCTGAGTACTGATTTCAGATATCCTTGTTTAAATACTCTATAACTGTTTAGCTGTTATTCTACCTGCTGCACTTATTTAACTGTTTCTTATGCTATTTCTTAATAATTTATCTGCATGTTAGTTTTAGTTTCTAAGTTGGCTCCCTTGTGGTACTTACTGTTTTGTGGTCTGACCCAACTGGTTTTGTATGGCCAAATTTTGGAGCAGGACCATAGGATCTTCCATACTTTCTGCCTCAACATGGTGAACATCAGGAGCACCCGAGGACATGAGTAGGTTTCTTCTTCATCACCCACTTGATCTTGTACTTATACTTTTGAGCTATTTAGCCACCGAGCACGTGTTTACTCGTATTTTGGAACTTGATATTCTAGCCTGTGGGCCTACATTTAAAGCATACTCTAGATTATAGCTAGAGTTGATCATGTAATATTGTACTCTTGCTAGTTCTTCATTTTGTAACTAGCTTCAAGATCATCTGTGTATGTATAGTTTGGAATGCCTTACTATTATATGTTTGGTGATCATACATCTTGTAACTTGTTGCTAGCTTGAGATTGAGACATCTAGGACTCTTGACCCATGAATGACTATTGGATTGTAGAGTAAACCCTCACATGTCTAGACAACCGTGATCGTATCTCAGAGTATTGAGTACTCTGGTATACGTAGCTGGCTTTGTCCGCCCCCGCTCTCCAATATTCTAGTTTTAGGATATGACATATATATATATATATATATATATATATATATATATATATATATATATATATATATATATATATGGAAATTAGAATTTTGGTCTCCAAAGTTTCCGGCGTTGACTTTGGATCTCGAAATCACTGTTCACTAGCCTACGTGAACAGTAATTTTGAAACCCAAAGTCTAACGCCGGATACTTTGGAGACCCAAACCCTAATTTCAACTATTATGTGAGACCCTATTACTAAATAACCCTTATGTTTAAGGGCAAATTTGGTTAGCTCCTAACAACTTTTCATAAACTGTAGCTAATACCCTTGTTTTCAAGAATTCCCAAAAAATTAACTAACTTTTACATAAAAATATCCAATATTGTTTTTTCTCTTAAAAAAAGTCAAATGTTAAGGGCACTGCATAGTTTGTTAGGGGACGACACAGGATAGGAAACAACACACTATGGACGTTTGGTATGCGAAATATTATATAGTTATAAATTCTATATTTTCGAGAATCAAATTTCAAGTAATTAATTTTTTTTTAAAAACTATATACTCATGTTTGATGACTATACAAATATTTTCCAAAAAAAAGTAAAAAATAAAAAACCAAAAAAAAGGGAAAAAGCGAAAATAACAAAAAATGATGAAAAAAGTAAACAAAAACGAATAAACAAAAAATAAAATAGGATAAAAGAAAAAAGAAAAAATTGAAACAAACAAAAAAACTGTCCGGGCAAAAAATATAACCACATATTATTGAGGGATATGATTCTCATGTTTTGTAGATAAATTATTTATCCTGATATTCATAATTTCTGAAAATATTTTTTTTAACATAAATCAAACATGGAAATAGGTTTTCCACTGTAAATTTTTTCGAAAATTTAAAAACAAATGTGTACCAAACACATCCTTAAATCAATTTTTTAAGAGCATCAAAATTTGATAAGGACAACACATCAAAACTATTCTAATTCCTATCTTCATTCTCTCTATATTCCTCTTATTTCTATATTTTTATTCCCATATTAACATACTTAATCTTCCACATCCTAATTAGGGATGGCACCAAACAAGAATATTTCTATGTTGATTTTATATGTTTAAAAATATTACTTAGTAGATTTTGATTTAGGATTCACCAATAGATGCTTTTAAGAAATATTAAAATCAAATTTAGGGTTTTTGAATATATAAATCTGATACATTTATGTGAAAATGACAAACTGCCAAAAAAGTGTTTCGACAATCTTTACCATAGTCCTAAAATATTAAAAATAGAAAATTATGGATAAAGCATACAAGTTTAAGTTTATTTCAAATAAAGCATATAGTTTAAGTAAATATTAAGTGGAGCATAATATCGCCCAAATATTGGGCGTAAATTGTGTTTACGCCCTACAATAGGATGTAAGTCCTCCTCCCCTAACTCCCCCTAGTTAATATGTTAATTAGTAATCTAATCTAACAATATATTAATATCCTATATAATAATATCCTATCCTCCTATCCCGATTCATAATTTGAGGAAGTTACTAATTCCTACTTTTAACTTGCGCCCTATAATATTGCGTAAGTTACTAATAATTTATTTTTAATCCATGGTTAATTAAAACTAGATGAAAAATTAAATCCATTTGCATAAGTTTGCACACTATAATAGGGCGTAAGTTACTAACTTACGTCCTAAAATTAGGCGTGAGTTATCATTTATATTTTTTTAATCCACGATTATTTTTTTAATCCACAGTTAAACACATTTAACTAAAGGAGCTTTTAAATTAAATAGATACTTAAGGTTTACGCACCTTTATAGGGCGTAAGTTAGTAACTTACGCCCGTGAGTTTTTTCTGTTTATTTTTAATAAATTCTTCGGTTTTATGCCCTAGTTTTGTGCGATAAAATACTCTATGTACAAATTTACAAAATATTATGCCTAATATCGTAATATCGTCCTTGAACCTCAAAATTATAATCATCCATAATTGCAATGGTTGGATTAAAATTAGAGAATTAGATTTAAACTTGAATGCTTGAGATTGGGTTATTAAATAAAGTTTTGAGGAATTGTATTTAAATTAGAAATTTTAAATGATAGAATTTAAACTTTTAAAACTTTGAGAAGAGTTTGATAAAATAGATTTATATTTTCTTAAGAAAATTTTAGAGTTTAAATAATATTTGGTGAATTTGAGTAAGTTTTGTGATAATTGTTGAATTAATGGTAAGTAGAAATTATGGTGCAGAAATTGTGGTTGATTATATAAAAAAAAAATATAGAGTAAAATTTGATGGAACAATTTTTCAAAATTCAAAATTTTAGATATGATTATTTTAAACCTTGTGATTGGATTTAGATTTTAAGAATAGATGGAATTAAATTAAGTTTTGAGATTTGATGAGATAAAGATATAATGTATTAAAGATTATAAATTTTGGGGATTTGATTTGATCTTAGAAGGTTGGCTAGAATTAGATATGCCATATATGAATTATTTTGTTAGGTAGCTTTATGATTGCTTGGTTTAATGATGTTATAGAGGGTAAAATTGATTAAGTTATCGGTATTATCGTTTCAAATTTTTTTTTTGAGAAGAAGACTATTTGAGAATTAAATTTTAAAATAGTGAAATGAGATAAACTTTGAGGATAAAACTTAAAGGCATTATATGGTAAGATTGAATTTTAAATTATGGAAAAGCCATGATATGGATTTAATTTTTTTTAAAATTTGAAGGGCTTAAATATAGCAGAGTTTAAATTTAGAGAATAGAATTTTGGAGATTTGATTTAAAATTTTGAGTATTGGGTTATTAAATTTAAATTTTAAGAAAATTAAGAAGATTAACATCATAGATAGTGGACTACAAGATTTGGATTCAAATTATATTTTTGAAGATTTGAATTAAATTCAAGTTTAAGAATTTGAGGACTTGGGATCTTATGAATTTAATTTTGAGAATTTTAAAGAAATTTGAATGAGTAGAATAATAATAATTTTTAAAGGTGAGAATTGAGTTTAATTTAAATTTGAGGAGTTTAAATCTTGAAGTAGTTAAATTTTGAGATATAATTCAAGGATAATGTTGAGGATTTTGAGTGTTAGGAGTTCAATATAATATTGAGATTTGATTTATGGGTTGGGATATACCAATAGAATAACAATATAAAGATTGACTTTATCACATATAGAATTGAATTTTAAGGACTTAATTTGAATTCAAAATTTGAAGAATTTTTTTGAGAGAAATGCTTGATGGAGTAGATTTCGAATTCAAATTTTGATGACGAAACTTTGAATATTTAAATTTATTCATGAGATATGCATTAGTAGGATTTAAATTGAGGAATTATTTTTAACTTTTAATATTTTTAGGATTGACTCATTAACTGATGTTTGAGGATGATCATTAATCTAAATACCAAAAATTCGTATATAAATAATGACAGTGAGGACAAGACAATTTATGGCTATAAGGACAAATCGAATTATTAGAAAATTTTGAGAAATGACTACAATATGAGATACAAATTTTCAAGCATGAAAATAAATTTTTGGATTTGATTCAAGTTTGAATATGGAATTAAATTTGAAGGATTGAAATATTAAATTTTTGAAGACTATTATAAATGAGATTTAAAATTTTGAGAAAATAATGTTAGATTGTAATTAATAGTTACGACTTGAGAATCTGATTTTAAAAAAAAATTATTGGATTTTAAAAGTTTGAAGATAAATTTGAATTTCAAAGATTTACTTTAAAATTTTAAACTGTAAGGATGAAGTAAATTTTGAGGACTTTGTTAAATAACAAAAGTGATTTGACTACATGATTATATTGCTTGAATTTTTATGGAGAAAAAAAAATATATGTTATTGAAGATATTAAATTTTGAGGACGAAATTATTTTAAGGTTGGTGGATTGTAAGCTCCATCGTTTTAGAATAGGAATAATTTGGTAATTTATAATTATTTTTATTATTTTAATTTAATTAGATAGATTTAAAGAATTAATTTCTAAAATTATTTTTAATATATATGACACTTTATCATGGCTTCGATATTTTGAGCAATGCACGACCTTTTTCTTTCCAACAAAATTTATAATAATAATTTTAATTGAGTCTAATATAGTTGGAACATGAATGTTGCATTTATTTGATCTCCCCCATACTCCAAAAATATTAAAGAACGTCAAGAATTACGGTTATCGTAAAATTGCCTCCTTTTGACTAGAACTTGACCCAAATCCAACCCAAACACATGTAGGCATGTAGTGCACCCCAAATATTCTCATGTAAATATATATTATATATATAACTAATATTTAAATTAATTTATTTATATTTATAGGAGTTCTAACTATAGAAAGTTGTATAGGTCGCAACCTAGTTGGCAAATAACTACCTAACCACTTCCCTAACCAACCCAACAACCAAATCTTATCCAATCATAACCATAACAACCAACCCCACCCTCAAAATTTCGTCCAAGAGCATCACCCCTAGCCAAACCCTTTAGCAATAGGATAAACCCCCTCCTTTATTTAAATCTATTTAAAAATCCTATATATATATCAACTTATCACCAAACTCTAACCCCTAACATCTACTTCCCTCTTTGTGGCCTCCCCTATATCCTCCCTCCTCTCTTTCACGACCCCTTCAGCCTCTCTCTCTCCTTGTCCACTTCTTTTTTACTCCTTCCCAACCTCCACTTCATCCCCCACAAGTTGACAAGCCCTAGAGCAAGAGATTAGTCAACGTAGAGGCCGACTACTTGCTGCTGGTTGCAGCTATTGTCTGCCCCCATCACAGCCCTAAAAACCACCTCCAAACTGAATATTTACCTCCTATATGAATCCCCCAATCACCCTCTCAAGTTTCGTGGAGTTTGGAGTCCGTTTGGTGCTCCGAATGGTCCGTGTCGCGAGAAAGGACCACGCCGTAAATACATACGGGTAAGTCTTCCAACTTAGATTCTTTTTCCTATTCTCCATGAACCAAAGATTGTGTAACTCATGATAATATTAGATGATGAGTAGGATTAACCCCATACATGAGAAATCCGTATTTCTATGTAGAAACTATTCCAAGGAAATCGAACAATCATGACACGGACACGACGCACCAATGGTAGATAAGGTTCAATGAGTATTGCCATGATAAATATATATAAAATAATTTTAGAAAATTATATGTTATTAATTTGAAATATAAATGTTATAATTATATAATTAATCATGTTTTATGCTGACGGAAAGATTGGATGCAAAGACTACTTGGCAAAGTTGCAAGAATAGCTAGATAGCGTAGTTGAGATGGTTGCATGAATGATATGATATAATTATTTATATATATAATTATTATTAAATTACAAAAAATTAAATAATATTATTTCATATTAAAAATATTTTATTACTCAACTTGGTAATGTTGCATGTGCAAACTAGCATCAAGTTGCCAGAATACCTAGTCGACGCACAATATGACTTTGTGATACGCTTCTTGGAGGGTTTGATCTTAATTCCTAAAAACTGAATTTATATGTGTTTTAATTATGAAAATAAAGTATTTTAAATTTATATTTATGGTATTTGCATGTCAAACCTGAACCCTAAAAATAAGGGCCACTAGCTTATATTTTGGGTGACTTTATAACATTGTTTTGCTAGTAAATAGAGGTTACTTTTGAAAAAATAAATAGGTGAATATTTTTTGAGATTAAATTATAATATAATATGATACAAAATAATTTTTTATAAATATAAATCATACTAATGGACTAGCAATGTCTCGAACAAGTTTCGGAAAAACTAGTCAACCTAAAGTGGCCGAAATCTTGAAATATAATATTTTATCAAATATGGAATTTATTGCTATAAATTATGTTTAATTCTGGAATATATAATTTATTATGATTTATTTTTATGTCCTTTAATTAGGGACTTAAACTTAAATTTTGGAAGTCAAAAACCAAGAAACTAGGTCCCGATACCCTGTAAAAGTAAACAAAGTTGTTAGAAATAATAATGAGCATGATTTTGCATGGCATCGAAGAAATTATAGAATTAAGTTATAATTACAAGAATTCATGATTGAACCCTTAAGTATTTAATTGGTGTTTAGGTCAATTGAATTCTGAAGGAGTGGACACGGGATCATCTTTACCACAACTGACTACAGAACCAGGCAAGTGTACCTTGCCATGATGTATCATAGTTTCTTGCCTTTATCTTATTTAGTTATTATAGTTATTTGTTATGTTTGATGTGTGTGTTTATCCTAGGACCGTGAGACGTTGCGTAGCGTCCGAACAAGATTCGGATGTCGATGCCGTACGCGGAGTCGTGCAACGTCACTTAGAGAGTTGATTCCAGGATCCTATTTTTACGTGCTTGCTTTATCAAGTATGCCATACCCTAGGACACTTGACACTATTTCATGTGACAGAATCTTTCTTGAGTTATTCATGGGGATTCTGTAAAGATTATAGAATTTGTGATATGAGACTTGCATATTATATAGATATCATTATGACTCGTTGTACTAGCTAGAGGTCATGATCTTGCGTGTTATGGACATGAGACATCGTGGACATGAGACGTGAGGTTACCTTGGATGTGGAGAGTCTTCATCATGCTCTGGGCATATTTTACTATTTATGTGTACTATTAGCATACGGAAGTGTCCATTGGAATCTTTCGTGAGTACTTTATATATACATCTTCTTCCTGGTTCTCCCACACGGAGCCTTGATTATACTATTAGCATACGAAAGTGCCCATTGGGATCTTTCGTGAGTACCAACCCTATATATATACATCTTCCTCCTAGTTCCCCCACACAGAGCCTTGAGTGTACTATTAGCATACGAAAGTGTCCATTGGGATCTTTTGTGAGTACTAGCCTGGGGTACGAAACCATACTCTTATTTGCATATCACATAGTTGGTCACAGTAGTTTACCCTTGAGTATGTGGCATTATATTGTTTTACTTTTGGCATGCTGTTTCTTGTACCTTGTTACGTCCCTATGAGGACCTGGTCCCCTGCCAATTTTTGCAGCATAGACGATTACGGAGCCTTTGGAGTTGCTGATGGAGTTGCTTGTCTTGCAGACATTGGTACCAGATATTTATATTATTTCCACCAGAGTTATAATTATTTATTTATATTATTTATTTATCTGCTGATGTAGCCTAGTTTTATAGACTCATATTTCTTTCTCGAGTCTATTCGAGATTGTGTGTTACTGGGCGACCGACTTTAGCCAATGTAGCTCATTCTTGTGTATTCTGTTCATTATGGATTGAGGCATAGATATTTATTTTTACTTGATTATTTAGGTAGTGACCATTATAATACAGCTTATACGTATTCGAGTCAGACCAGAGTCTGGTCGAATGCGTAGCTGGCATGTTACATATTCCTAGTCCTACGTATTTTGGGACTGGGGCGTGACACTGGTGCAAGTACGACTTAGGCTTGCACAGCATCGTACCCAAGCGAGGACGATCGGTTCCGTAGGGACCAAGTGAGGACGATCGGCCCTTACAGGACCGGGGCGTGACATCTAGTTAGCTAACACCCGGACTATTTCTTTATTGCTTAGTTGTATTCTTTCAGTATTCTTTTGTACTAATTTTTGTGGATTGTTCTCTACTAGATATTCTTTTGTAGTGGATTCTGAGACTTATTCTATTCATTCAGTTTTCTATTCTGTGATATTTTGTGGATGAGACTAGATTTTACCTGCCTGTGATATTGAGACTTAGTTATATTTTACAGCGTATTATGAATGTTTAGGTTCATTAAATTGGAATCCTATACTTGTTCGTACAGCTGACATGTGTACATATACCAAGTCCTACGTATTTTGGGACTGGGGCGTGACACTGAGTCCTTGGTCTTCATCTCCTCATCACTGTTAAGTGGTATGACCTACATATGATAGATGATAAGATCATCTTTGGTCCTTCGACCTCCTGACTCTTCTAGCTTACTGCTCTTCGAGTTCTGGTTCAAATATTGTCTCTTAAAAGACAACTTCTTCCTAGACTACATCTTATTTTACAGAAGTGCCAACAACTCTAGCTGATACGGTCCTCCAAAAATCTCCCACAATCGAACGATATTCATGTGGATCTGACTTTGAACCAGAGTTACATCAGAAGTGACGAACGGTACTAAGGACTTGACCGTAAGTGCAACATTCTCCTACAGACTATCTGGAAGACCATTTATACAAAAATATAAAAATCACCATTACTGTCAACTGCTGGTCCTTTCTATCTACACCTTCAATGGAGTGGGAGAGTACGAAGATGTCGTTCCATAGTCAATTTCATGTTCTAGGCTGAACGATGCTAATCCAAAGAACGATGCACGTTCTATAGTTAATTCAATATTCTAAGATGAGCGATGTGAATCCAAAGAATGATATATGTTCCATAGTAAATTCCATGTTCTGAGCTGAACCATGCGAATCCAAAGAACAATGCCCTTCGTCTTGATAACTTCTGAGTCTATTGATTTGTAGACCGGTATGACGCTCAGCTCCAAACTTGAAGTCCCTGAGGTTCTTGAATGCTTCATCCTTCAATTATGAGAAGATATACGAACGCATTTTCCGAGAAATCATCAAAGAAAGAAGTAATAAACTTTATCCTAGCCCTTTGTGGAGAATAGAAGTCACAGATATCTGAGCGCACCAGTTCCATAGGATCTGTACTTGTAGTCATCCGTCTAAACGGCTTCCTAACTACCTATGTCTGAACATAGCCATCACGTGTCTCCACCTCCTTACCCCCCCATCTTGGAGATATCCTCGAAATAGACATCTTTGTTAAAAAAAGATATGTCTTAGTCAGATACATGACAACTCAATAAGAGCAATTTCTTCCTCAAGCTGGAAGTCCAGAATCATAATCCTGATCCCTAGATATTCTGCTTGACACTTGTTCTCCATAGAGATCTTCTCCTTAAATAGTGCTCTTCCTTGGTGAACAGCTCTTTCACAGAGCATGCGTGGCCGAATGCTCCAGTGTCTACCCACCAGTCAGTAACCACGCTTGATAACTCAACTTGTGCAATCATTACAACCAAGTTAAGTAATCAAAGAAACCAAGTTTAGCTATACCTTGCTATATTGGTTTGAATTGGTTATGCTTTCAAGCTCCAATTCCAGCCATGTGCCAAGTCCTGTCTAGTGCAGTGACTTTTATAAACCTAGGCCACCATGAGGCCATCTCTGCCATGTGGCAGGACCTTCAATACGCCAAGAGTCTGTCATCTGCCAAGAGTCTGCCATGAGGCATGAGTCTTCTATGAGGCAAGAGTCTTTATGCGACAAGAAACTGCCATGCGGCATGAGACTGCCATCTGCCAAGAACTGTCTTGCGCTAAGTCCTGTCTTGCGCAAACTCTGCAATTGTTGGTTATCTTGTAATCTTTCTTCCAACTGGAATATGCGTCCTTAAAATGCCCTTAAAACGCTAACTCCTACATCCTGGGAAATGGTAGGTTCCGACAACTCACTATCAATATTTGACAAATGACTCATTCCCTCATCCAAATGTTCGAAGTGTATCTCGTCAATCTCCTCAAGTTTGTGAAAACTTGTTGCCGAGAAGTTTTGATCGGATGTTCTACATCATTCTTCAGATCTTGCTTTGAGATTGTTAGTCCCGAGACAGATCAAAGATGGTAGAACGCGGGCCATAGCAAAGCTACTGGCGAGACCCGAAGGTCCTCTCTCTACTGGAACCCAAGTTATCGTCGAGATCAGAGATTCACACAAGAGTTCATCATCTGATATGTCTTAATTCTAATGAAGCACGAACCAAGAACAGGTTACAAATATACTCCGAAGATAATGAAGATTACAATAATCAACAAGAAAACGTTCTTCTCTTTATATTCGCAGACGCTACAATGAGAAAGAACGAAGCAAAGAGAAATACAGAAGAAAAGCTCCTTGCTGGGGTGATCAAAACCACCGTTGCTCAAAGAAAGATTCGTCGTACAAACGATCTGACCCCAGGAACCAGTAAGTTCATAAATGAACTTCTGGAACGCTCAATGTCACCTTCGAAAAATAATCAAAATATACCATGTGAGAGGGAGTCGACACTTTGGGCCGTATATGATCTGGTATTCTCGATTTTTCATCTGTTTTCTCTTTCTCCTCAAATAAAAGAGGAGGTCATCTATATATAGAGGAAAATAACACCTATGCGTCCTGAGAAAACTCTAGGCTGCAAAAGTGCTGACCGACCAGATCCCCCAAAATTTGGGTATCAAATTCGCAGGCGCCGCCCGTACCGCATGCGCCGCCTGTGCGTTGTATTGCATAGAGCAGACAGCACCGCCAGGCGCCGAAACCTGCAGCTGCGTGGCACAGAGAGCCACGCGCCGCTGCCTGGGCCGCCTGCGCGCTGAACTGCACAGAGCAGACAGCACCGCAAGGGCCACCTTTGGCAGACCATGTCCCCTCCACATGCATCTCTCTCATCCAAACATGGCTGCATAACGTCAGACCGCGTAGCCCCAGGCCTCATAGCGCCTGGCCACAAAGACCCTGGTCGCATAGTCCCTGGTCGCATAACGCCATGCCGCATAGACCATGGCCGCATAACGCCTAGACGCATAGTGCCTTGGCTGCATAGCGCCAGGACGCATAGCGCTTTGGCCGCAGAGCAGACAACGCCGCAAGCGCCGCTTATGGCAGACCATGTCCCCTCCACATGCATCTCGCTCATCCAAACCTGGACGCATAGCGTCAAGCCGCATAGCATCTGGCCACAAAGAACTTGGTCGCATAGCCCCTGGACGCATAGTGCCTTGGTCGCATAGCGCCAGGTCGCTTCCGCCTGAGCTAGCAGTGCGCCCACAAAGCGCCACTTTGCGCCCTTGAGCTCGTGCCCGAGTCCGAGTCGTTAACCCCCTTCAGGGCTTAGCTCCTAAGAAAAACTTCCCAAAGGTGGTGACAAAACAAAGATTGTCATAATGAAGTTCACAATTAATCTCTCTAGAAAAGTTAACCCACATGGACCTCCACCCAATGTGCATATACAAATACTAAGCATAACTATATATTGTGATATACACATTAGTGATTTTCCAATGTGGAACTAAAACTACCAAAGCTAAGTGGAAAATCCCAACAAGTAGAGTTACCAATGGTTCAAAAACTTAATTAAAAAAATATTTACCTTTTAGAATATGATAATTTACAACTTATACAATACCCTTAGACGGGGTTACTCTATAAGGATTTAAGAATCATATACTGTGATTTAAAATCAAATGATGATGAGAGTTTTAAATCACATGGGATTCCCTTCTATTCATTTGTACTCATTATGCATTCACCTCAGAAATGTGGATTCTAAAATACCAAAATTTGTCTGATTAAATCTTTGTCCCCTTTCTTTTCTTCTTTCTTGGTTTCCATCTCTATTGGAACATATCAAGGATCTATGACCCATAACAACGACCGTCACGGTCAAGAATTTTAATTTACCTACGTCGATCCAAGCTCCCATGGACAACGTCAGTCTTCCTTTTACGTAGTCGTCTCAATCTTTGCTGCTAGTTTGCTCCCTCATATGTTTTTTGGACATCTTGTCATTCGACTTGATCACAAATTTTATTGTTGGATCATAGCACTTTTGCGTCGAGATAGAGCAACATGAATCTTCACTTATTGGTCAAATATGGAGCTTCGTGTTATTTTTTGGTGTTTCAATTAAACATAACCCACATCAGAAATCATATGAGATATGAGTTGAGGTTGAATCATTTGAACAATTGTAGGGTGGTACCATATCATGACACAAGAGGAAAAAAATAATGGATCTTAACAATAAAAGCTTGTTCTCAATCTAAAAATATCATATGAATTTAAAAAAAAAATGTATAATATCATATACATGAAATTGTATGTGATTTTCTTATGATCATCGTCAAAAATGAAAATTACAATAATATTGATTATGAAATCATCTTATTTTACCTAAAATCGTAGTGATTGTGATTGTGATTTTGAAATCACGGCCACAACATGTTTGTACAATCCATTTTGACTATAGTTTAGAAGAATAATTTTAAAATACCTTCCTCATCAAGAGATAATGTTTTATATTGAGTACAAAATGCACCAAACAATGGGGGGAGGGGGAGGGGGAGGGGGAGGGGACTAATGATGCAAATTAGAGCAAGGAATTTTTATTTTTTTTGTTTAGAAATTACAACCCTGATAGATTTGAAAGTTTTGCCTTAACAACCTAAAATGATAAATGAAGAGATACATTCATTTCTGACAAACATTTTGTGTTTGTTTCGATCTTTGTTGTATTAGATGTACTTTTGATTAATACTCTCTATGCTACACGATGTATAATTTGATTTTTAATCGTTTTTAAAGTGTACTTCTTTTATACTTTATTTTGTTGTAATCTTTTTTTTTCCCTTAAAACATTGGAGGCCTACATATATTTCAAAAGTGAGCATTGAGAGGGTTTATTAATTAGTTTCTCTAGTAAAACTTTAAAATTTTACCCTAGATTTTGGGTTCTGTGTAGATGATTTGTATTTACCCACATTACTAATCGCTAATTCTGCTTTCTTTCATTATTAAGCAAGAATTATTTGTATTTATCCTCATTAATAATGTCTAACTCTTAAAAATGGGAGAGCAATAGTAATAAAATTAATACTGAAGAAAAATAGAATTAGAGATTAGTAATGAGGGTAAATACAAATAACTCTTCTGTATAGAACGGAGGAAAAATAAACTTATTAAGTCTAAATCAAAATATATTTCAAAATATATAAAGATGATTTGCTTTATGGGCATTAACATATTCTTGTGAAGTTTTGGTAAAGGAATTTATTTATGATTGACAAAATAGATAAACTATGGTCGGCAAGGAAAAGCAATTTCTAACAGAAAACATAGGTAGTTGTGGGCCTTGTGGCAATAATAAAGAAGAAGAGGAAGAAATTAGAAGGGCTAAAATAACAAGCTATCATTTTAAATAATTGACATGATCCCTGATTCGAGGAAGGGGAAATGAAAGTAAAGCAATTTACACTTCACATATGAGCTGTCCTCTTTTGCCAACAAATGAAACTGCTTTGAGCTGCAACGTGACAGGAAAAAACAAAAGCAAATTAAAGTGAAGAACACAATGCACCACACAATTCCTTCTTTAGTGAATTGTTCTTAGTTGGAATCATTTTGAATGATTTCGTGTCCAATATGGTACAATGTATCCATGGCAATGGAGCTTTCAAATGATTCTTTCCAAAGGAAAAAGAAGAAGAAAAGAAGCATCAAGCTCTGATTTTGTTACTCCTTTATGGTGGCAAGAGAAGTGTCAATAGTTTCCTTATGGTCCCATATTTGTTCAGGAAATGAATGCATTTGGTGTGTAATGTGTGTGTGTGTGGCAGTTGAGGCCATATATAAAGTGAATTGCTTTCTTTTGCTGATTAAATGCATATTAGTCATGTTGTTGAGATATCATATCCAATGTTCTATGTTAAGGAGAAATTATTCAGTCCGCAGTACATTGCCACATCATTTTCCTTCTAATTTCTCCTACTAATGTCACTCCAGCAATTTAATTGTAGAGTTTTATGTGATTTACTTTACAAAAGGGTTAAATCTGATGGTACACGCTAGTCGCAAGTACTTTTATGTAATAAAATTCCTAGAGGAACTCATGAGTTCTTAATTTTTTGAACTCATGGTATTTATAACAGTTAGATTATATTTATCTTACTTTTTGACTTTTTTTAAAGAATCTAAATGTAAAAATACAAAAGGCTAAATTGAAAAAATTGTCTACTTGTCATATCCTTATTGCAATTTCAACTCACGAGTTCTTATTTGAGTTTCTATATTGAACTCTTTATGTAAGTCCATGATAAACCAAACTTAGATTATTACATGTCACTGTGTCAAAACTAAAATCTTTTACCGAAATTCTAGTATGGTTACCAATCCCTATAAAATCCATTTCTCATTAAATAGCTGGATTCTAAACATGAAAAAATTATTCAATGGGCCGGACTCATCACGTGGCAGTGGTGAACTTTGAATCTAGGAATGGCAATTTTTTTCAAATCCGACGGAAACTCAGTTTATTTTTTCCGATGGAGACGGATTTGGGAATTTAAAAACGGGGACGAGGATGAAGATTAAAAAAAAATCGGTTGGATTCGGGGTCGGGTATAGATATAATATTTTACGTCTTTGTAAATCTCTTACCCTTATTACTTATAACCATATTTTTTATTTATGGAAATATAGGCCTTTATTTTAAATATATTTTTTAGGGTTAACATTCGATCTTTGTAATTTTGTATTGTAGAATTCTATTTAGTACGTGTATATTTTTAGTTGGATTAATATTCTCTTTTTGTTGTAATGTATCATTTTTCTATCTACTAGTATATTTGTTTTATGAAAACTAGGTTTTATGAACCTGTCTTGTATATATTTTTGAATGAAAATAATTTTTTAAACTTATAAAATACATGAACAGAAATTGTTAACAGGACCTTGGACGGTGACGGAAAAATTGGACCCGAAAGTATTAACGGGACGGAGACGGGCTGGGATGGAGATAAGAATTTGAATCCGAACGAAGACGGAGACGGAAACGGAGATGGAGATTCGAATACTATTCGGAGACGTGGATCGGGACGGAGATGAAGATTCGAATACTATTCGGAAACGGGGATAAAAGATATGGTCCCCGGCTCCAACCCACTCCATTGCTATTTTTATTTGAATCTCCTCCAATAGTGCATTATTACACCACTAAAACTAAATTACAGAAAAAAAAAAAAATAGAATAGTGTAATAATGAACTATTGAAAGGAAGACTCGAGGTTCACCACTGAGTCGAAAGTGTTTTAAACCAAATGACATGAGCCCAGCTGACATGTCAAATGGCACGTGGACCGAGACTTGACAAATAAACTAGATTTGCCAGGTTTGAGATATTTCAAAATCTGCAATCTTCATTATGGTGCTCTCATTTATATATTTATTTATTTTCTGGAAGACTTTTGACCACAGTAACAGACAATTAAATTCGTCTTTACAGTAGATGACTGTATTAAAAAAAAAATATAGTCACTATATAACAGGTGGACCTCCTTTTATATATACATATTTATAAGTTTTATGAAGGAAAGAGAGAGGAGATCCATCAGTCATAGTATTATTTTTTTTATACAGTCATATGCGCCGAAGTTTTCTTCCATTCTTGAGTAGCGTGATCCTCTGGGCATCAATGGAGGGGGAAAAAAAACCTGCACTGCCTCTCATCAATGAAAAATGCATGGAATATGAACGCACAATATTGTCAAGATAGCTTTGTATGGCTTGTGGAGAGAAGGCGGACATGGAGGAGTGGCATATACAGGAATAATGATTGAATTATGACCTTTGTTGCCAACTCCCGACATCCACTGAGGCATGCCATGCCATGCATGGGAGAGAGTACTTCTTGGTTTCATGCAAGCAAATGTGAAGATTGTTGAAATATATTTTATTTTTTCTGATTGAACAGTCGAAACTAGTGACAATAAAATTTATAATTTAGTTTCACATCTGGTAGGAAGTAAAATTATAAGGTGTATATATCAATTATGTTGAAAAAAAAAAAATTTAAGATATATGGATTAAGTTCGATATCACAATCTCATGAATCAGATCATGCATACCGTGTTCCCAACATAATATTTTAATCATTCATGTTAAGGAATCTATTAATATGTATAGTTAATCCCACTGAACGTTACAATTCTTACATATGTTTATCTTATAATTAACGATTGAGCAAGAAAAAACCTTCAACCCATTAGTTATGAATTTCTTATCCTTACATAAGACTATCTAAAATTCCTCATTTTACCCAAGATTTTGTTTTGAATTTATGATAACTGCTTGACAGTGAAGTTCACTTAAATTTTTTATATGTGGATGTGTAAAAGACTTGTTATAATAACACTTTGTAACGTTATATTTGTGAATTTTACTAGTTGCAGTGTTATTTATGTTGTTATTTTTACCGTTGAACTAATAAAAATAGTCTCACATTGGCTACACCAACAAGTGGGTATCTCAAATATAATACTTTGTATGAGTTGAGGTGTGCACATGGGGTGTGGTGGGGCACATGGGTTACATGTGGGGATATTTTCTAGGAGAAAAAAAAAATTAACTCATCGTGAAAGCATTTATGCTTTTTGTCATGCTCTTGGAATTATTTCCATAGGAGCTAAGTCCTCGGGCTCAAGGGCGCAAAGTGGCACTTTGTTGGCGCACTTTGCACTTTGCGCGCATGAGCTACTGCGTGCGCTGCTAAGTGCGTGGCTGCTGCGCTGCTGTATGAACGGCCGCATGCGTCGTTACTTGCATGGCCGCTGCTATCGGATATATTTGAACGGTTATGGAAAGATATGGTCGGTTATTCAGATCTGTTTTTTGTGAAATTTGAATTAATTCGTTCCTATCTTTGTGGAATTCGAATTAAAGTTGTTCATATCTTTCCGTAACTAATGGGCAGCCAGACTCCTCTATAAATATTTTCTTCGTGCCTCCATTGAGGACTTAATTCGAAATAGAGGAGGCAAAGAAAGTTGCTACAACCGCCATTGCAGTCCAGGAAGTTCGTCCGCGTCCAAGTAAGGAGGTGACAGCGAGCATTCCAAAAGTTATACGTGAACTTGCTGGTTCCTGGGAGCAGATCGTATGGGACGAATCTTGCTTTGAGCAATGGTGATTTTTATCACCCCAAGAAGCATATTTTCTTCTTCTCCTTTCTCTTCTCTTCTAATAGTTGTAATTACGTTCTGTTCGTCTGCATCTGCGAGTGCAAGAAAGAACGTGAAGTTTATTTTTTAGATTTTTTTGTAATCTTGAGAGCAAGTTATAATTTGAATCTTTATATTGTTCTTCGTGGACATCGGGAATAGTCAGAGTGAAAACTTTTATGTAAACCTTTAATCTTGACCACAAGTTCTTCCATCTTTGGTTAAGCCTCGGGTCTAACAATCTTAAAGCAAGATCCGAGAAAGATGAAGAACAACCGTGAGAAACTTCTCGACACTAGTTTTAACAAACTTGAGAAGTTTGACGGGGATCATTACAACGCTTGGAAGAGAAGGTCTGCCTTAATCTTCAACTCGCAGAGGTAGACTACGTTCTGACCGAACCGGAGCCGGTTGTTCCAGACGGTGATGATGCTACTGTTCGGACAGTTGCTACTGCAACTTCTAAGCAGAACAAGTGGAGAACAGACAACCATTGTAAGCTGCTGATTCTGAACTCCATGAAGGATAATCTGGCGGAGTCATACAACAAGACGGACCATGCTAAGGTCGTCTAGAATCTCTAAACAAGCATTATAAGGCAGATGAGAACCGCAACAAGATTCATGTGACTAAAAATGTCTGGAATATGCGATTTGAGGACGAAAAGACTATGTTGCCTCAAGTCAAGGAGTTTCTTAAGTTACGTCAAAAACTTGAGGATGATGGCATGCCCTTAATCGACGCCTTTGTCGTGGAGGATATTGTGGCCAAGATTCTGCCAAGATGGAGCAATTTTATCTTGGACATACACCAAAGAAGATGCAAGTTAGCCTTGATCATCTACTACACAACATCAATGTTGAAGACGAGTTGAGGGATCAAAATAAAGTGGACACGTTGTCCAAGCAGTTGACAAAAGCCAACTTGGTGCATGCGGGCGACTCCAAGGGAAAGCAGAAGGCTTCTCACTACAAGAAGAAGGACTTCAACCATCTCAAGTTGAAGTCGACTTCATTCAAGTCGAAGCCAAAGCCCAAGTTAGATGTGACTTTCTTTAACTGTGGCAAGAAGGGCCACTATCGGAGACACTGCAGATCCAAGCCCAAACAGAGATAGCAAGGTGAGCCTAACAAGGTTGCTATGATTATGTAGGTTGTGACCGCTGGTGTTGACACTGACTGGTGGGTGGACAGTGGTGCATCCTGCCATGTTTGCTCGAAGAAGGAGTTGTTTACCATCTACAACCCTACATCTGAGAAGGTTATGGTGGCAAACCAGGCACAAGTTTAAGTACTTGGGACCGGAATGGTGGTACTAAATTTGACTTCGGGAACGTCATTGACGCTTCAGGATGTGAAGCACGTATCGATAATAGCTAAAAATCTGGTCTCGAAAAGTCTGCTCTGCAACGCAGGCTTGAGGATGGACATCAATGCTGGACAGATGGTGATATCGTACAAAGGAACATACTTCAAAAAAGTATTTTGTACCGAAGGAATGTTCAAACTTCAGCTTGTAACTCCTGCAAACAATATTAATGCAGTCCCTTCTTTTGGTACTCTCTTGAGTTATGGCATAATAGACTAAAACATGTTCACTGTAAAAGGATAAACAAGATGTCTAGTCTAGGGCTTATCTCCAAATATGGGGGTAACGAGGTAAAAAAGTGTGAGGTCTGTACGCAGACAAAGATCACAAAAAAATTATTCAAACGGGTTAACCGAAGCACAGATCTCCTGGAGTTGGTGCACTCAGATATCTGTGACTTCAAACAGTTCTCCACAAAGGCCAAGATAAAGTATTTTATTATATTCATCGACGAATACTCAAAGTATGCGTTCGTCTATCTGCTCAAGTCAAAGACGAAGCATTCGAGAATTTTAAGGAGTTCAGGGCTGAGACTGAACGTCAAACATGGCAACAACTCAAGAGACTCAAAAGTGATCGAGGCAGAGAGTATAGGTCTATTGAATTTGCATCATTCTGCAAAGAACATAGAATTGTCAATAAGATAATTGCTCCGTATTCTCCTGAATCAAATGGAGTAGCTGAAAAGAAGAATATGACGTTGACAGAGATGATGAATTTAATGATGTTAACTATAGGTCTTCCAAACTGCTTCTGGGGAGAAGCTGCACTTACGGCTACGTTCATTCTGAACAGAGTGCCGTATGCAACTTTCGATGTCACTCCTCATGAACTCTGGTTCAAAGTCAGACCCAACTTGAATATCATTCGAGTGTGGGGGTGCCTGGTGTATATGAAGCTTCCGGACTTGAAGATTCAGAAGCTGGGTACGAGGACTACCAAGACCATCTTCCTGTGATATGCTAAAAAGAGTGATGCTCGGAGGTTTCTTGATATTGTGTCAAATCATATCATCGAATCTCGTGACACAAAATTCTTTGAAGATAAATTTGTAAGTCACAAGAACATTGTTATCACAAACATTTTGGAGAATAGTGTGAGTGCACAGGAGGGCAACACTTCCAATAGAGATGTAATCCAAGAAGAAGTTGTCATTCCAGAGATAACGTTCGAACCAGAACTGGTAGAGATGGTGTCTAATCGAGTAAGGAGACACAAGGACTTCAGAGATAATTTTGTCACATATCATGTGGAAGCAGATCTGCTTACTTATAATGAGGCAATGAAGACCAGATATGCTGTCTTCTGGAAGGAGGCTATCAATGATGAGTATGATTCAATAACCTCCAACAAGACTTGGGTGTTAGTCGATCTACCTGAAGGAGCCAAACCGATCGGATGCAAGTGGATCTTCAAGAAGAAGATGAAGGCCGATGGAACTGTTGACAAGTTTAAGGCAAGACTTATAGCCAATGGGTTTTCTCAGAAGCAGAGGATCGACTATTTCGACACATATGCTCCAGTAGCGCGGATGACGACCATCAACATATTGATTGCTCTAAGTACAATTCACAAGCTATTCATTCAACAGATAGATGTTAAGACAACATTCTTGAATGGAGAATTGATCGAAGATATTTATATGCAACAGCCAGAAGGATTTGTCATCAAAGGGCTTGAAGACAAATTCTGCTGGTTGGTGAAATTATTATACGGTCTGAAGCAAGCTCCCAAGATGTGGCACGAGAAGTTTGATAAAGTCATAAGATCAAATAGCTACAGGGTCAGTAAAACGGACAAGTGTGTTTGCACTAAGTTCGTTGACGGAAGAGGAGTCATCATTTGTCTATACATGGATGACATGCTAATCCTGTGTACGAATCTAGCACATGTCACCGAGACAAAGAAGTTCCTCTCATTTAAGTTCAGTCAGGAGGACTTAGAGGAAGCTGATGTTATCCTGGGGATAAAGATCATCCGGACAGACACTGGAGTGGTGTTATCACAGTCTTATTATATTGAAAAGATGCTCACATGCTATGAATATTAGGATCTTCCAGGGGTCGATACTCCATAAAGGTATGACAAGAAGCTGAAGCCAATCCAAGAAAAAGTGTTAGGCAGTTGGAGTACTCAAGCGTCATTGGAAGTCTTATGTATGCAACAACTGCCACAAGGCCTAACATAGCTTTCGTTGTGGGGATGCTGAGTCGGTTCATGAGTAATCCAGGAGTGGAGCACTAAAAAGCTGTGAAGAGAGTGATGAGATATCTCAAGAGGACTCAGAAGTATGCACTGCACTACATCGGTTATCCGATAATGGTGGAAGGCTTCAGTGATGCAAGCTGGTGTTCAGATATAGCGAGCAAAAGGTCCATATGAGGATATATCTTCTCCATGGGTGGATCAGCTATATCGTGGAAGTCAAAGAAACATGCAATGCTCTCTCATTCCTCGAGGGAATCTGAGTTCTATGCACTGACGGCTGTAGCAGATGAAGCAGAGCGGATTCGGGAGCTCATGTATGATCTTCCAGTGGTGGGTGTACAGATTTTGGTGGAACCGATTTACTGCAACAACCAAGCGACTACAGCGGTAGCATCAAATAATCTCTTCAATGGTAAGAAGAGGACTGTATGAGTGAGGCATATGGAAGTGAATAATCTTATAAATACCAGAGTTATTTTCGTGATTGATATTCGAAGCCAGGAAAATCTGGCCGATCCTTTCACCAAAGGTCTTAGGCGCCAGCTGGTCGAGGATACAGCAATCAAGATGGGCTTGAAGACATTCTGATATTGTATCTTTGCAATCCTATAATTTAGTTTTATTCTATTAGTTCAAAGAGAAATCTATTATGCATCTAGCTATTGGTTCCAGGAAGGATTATTGACTGAAAGAATATCAGGAATAATGGGTAGTCCTTTAAGACATTGAAGGGTTATGGACCCAGAATCACCGTTGTCTACTAATTGTTCTTTTGTATAGAACAAGTCCAGTGGGAGGATGTCTAGATGCCTTAATGAGTTCTCAGGCATTTTGAATATCTGGTGTATTTAACAGGAAGTACTGTCATGCCCCAGTCCCAAAAGTACACGGGACCATGCCACGTGGCAATAGCCAGCTAACACGTCTCCGAGGATATCCTAATTTAATAGATCTACGAAGAGTGCTACGCTATCCTATAATACTAACATGTCCAATATCAGTCATTAACAGGTAATCTAATCTCATCCACAAAATAAAGAGCAAGATGTACTAAATAAACTGTTGGATAATAAATACCAGTCTCAAGATATCATAGTACAACCAGTAAAGTCTGGTGGGAACAAATCCACTACTATGACAAAATAAAGTAATGAAATAAGATATAAAAGAAAATGACTAGGGCATCGGCTCTAGATAATGATGCACCCAATCTAGGCTGAAGGCCTACCAACTGGTCACGGGAACTCTGACGGCTGCACCTCTAACTCCTCAGCTGTAGCAAATCTCGTCTCCTGTTCGGGGCCGTATACTGTAGGGTAGAAAGCCTCGTCTAAATCTGGAAAGGTACCAGGTCCTCAGAGGGACGTAACAAGATACATAGAAGCATGCCATATATAAATACTGAATAAGATAAATGCAATAAAGGGTGTGCTAGCCATCTAAGTGAATGTAATGTGAGAACAACTGTGAGTATATGAGAAGGTGTAGGCTAGACATATGCTGACGTAATTCACCAGTCGTGGCAATCGGCTAGTATATGCCACACATGCCCCCTATAACACGGGCACAGGAATACAGTAACGTCCGATATTCTATAGAGTGTGGTATCTACAATATCATCAAGTAACATCCAGCACTCTACAGAACGTGATATCAGTAATATATAAATACGTCTGTATCACTCCGTCGAGTGCGGTATCAGTGTAAAAGAGTGGGGTATCCCATATGCCTACTAGTCGTCCTCCCCTCCCAATGTAGATATACCAGTCAAATAATCGACGAACATATCCCTTATCTAAATGCCAAGTCTCTATACTGAGATAGTCCTAGATTGCTTGCTAACCGTGATGCACGTCACACGCGGCGATAGCTAGTCGATCACGCGAACTCGCATCCCAACATGAGATTTGTCATTATGACTACGTGTAAAAGTGTCAGGTCTTGGAAGATAACATGGTATCATCCAACGAGGTGAGTCTGCTAATGACAAAGTCCATATATACTAATCATCGACGTATCCGTGGAATGCACCCAAAACAATCTCGGACGCACACAGTTGTATAAAGCAAAACAACAAGCATACAATACAGCATTTGCATAATTTAAATTAGACAGCAAAATATAGCAAGGTATCTTGCCTGAGTCTTCAAGAGATGAATGCCAAAAGCCTGTTCCGGTAGCGTCTTCTGGCTGATCTAAAGACCCTAGACAAACAATATAACACAATAATACAGGCATCAGATACTACGCATTATCTACATACGGTTAAGACGCTATTCTTGAATACTGTCGCGAGTTCATTGTTGCTCGAGTACAGCATCACGTGTGCACTTAGCTAGGGTGTACATGTGTTCTGTCTTCGGTTAACAGGTGTCTCGAGGCAATAATTATCTAGTTACGGGTCATCCATGTTTTATGTTATGTGCGAACATGTCTCTATTCTCCATGTTTGTACATACTAGGATTTATATCCGGTTGTTTCTACCGAATTACCTGTCCTTGGTAACCGATCGCTGGTCTAGAATAATTAATTATTAATTTAATATCTAACTAAACTCATTTCCATGCATAAAATATTAGTTAGTTTTATGAGTTATTAATACACTTCCATATTGATACGACGACACGAAGGAGAATACTAGGACACAAGAGAGACGGGTTCCACGAACGAGTACGTGATCAACCAAGTGAGGGGGTACGCTTGCTGGTCGGTTGTTCCCTTCGACGAGGGTGGCTCCGGTAGTGTGGACAGATCCGTCTCGCGGCTGGTGGGGCAATCGGGATCGGGGCAGCGCTCGAGCGACGTCAGGCGTAGTCGGGGAGCGGTCGGGCGGCGTCGGGCTGAGGGACAGTGCTCCGGTTGGGAGCAGTCGGAGTTGGACTGAGTCGGGCGGTCGGGAGCAGTCGACGTTGGGGAAGTGCTCCGGTCGGAAGCAATCGGGTAAGGGCAGTGGTCCGGTTGGGGAGCAGTCGGGTGAGGCGGCGTCGGGGGGCGGGAGCAGTCGGGTGAGGCGGTTGTGGGGGTCGGCAGCAGTCGGGTGAGGCGGTTGTGGGGGTCGAGAGCAGTCGGATGAGGCGGTTGTGGGGGGTCGGAAGTAGTCAGGGCTGGGGCAGTGCTCCGGTTGGGGAGCAGTCGGGGCTGGGGCAGTGCTCCTGTTGGGGAGCAGTCGGGTGAGGCGGTTGGGAGCGGTCGTCCGGCCGGTTGGGGGGGAAGCTTGGTTTGGATGGGGGAGGTCGGCTAGGATTTGAAGGGGATGGTGAATGATGGGTTTTTAGGGTTTTGCATGAGGAGGTTTATATTTATAGTTGGTGATGGAGATTATGGGCTGGCCTCGCATGTGGGCCTGTCCTGCCTTGTTGGGGGGCTGGTCCATGTAGCAGTGTGCAAGGTGGGCTTGGTCGGGCTTGTTTGAGGTGAACTTGACCTCTAATATAATTAAATTAAATAATTACAAGGCGCTCTCGCAAGAACTGCTGCATAGCTAAGGCGAGATACAATGGCGAAGTGTATTAAGACGTATAATTGACGCACTAATCCTAATTAATTTCAAATAAATCCTAGCGTCTTGATTTAATTCTAATAAATCTTGAATTGGTCGAGGGGGTTTACAAGTACGATAGCGCAGCACTATAAAGCAATGTAAGGTCTCTATGTTACAATGGGTGACACCACCAAGAGGTTCCTTGATAAGGGTAATACCTCGACTTCGCGAGCCATGTCACAGCGAAGTAGCACCGCATATAGGCAGGTAACCTAATGCTGTAGAATAAAGAGTATAGACATCACTACAAAGAGGTCGGTGTCCTTATGTTACAATGGTGTGACACCACAGAGGTAAAAGATGTAAATCCTCGGCTATGCGAGCCATATCACAACGGTGTAACACCGCAAGGAAGCGCTGTAGAAGAATGAAAAATCTCTCCATGTGATCTAGTTTACAGTCAACAAATAAGTAAGGTACGCATAACTGCGGTGGACGCACAACATCGACGAACGCATGACACCCTCGGGTACATGACATCTCGAGACACATACCGTCCTTTGATGCATCGTCCCTACAGTCACATCAGAGCATTTATGACTCTGACAAAACAGACAGTCATTCTGACCGCCTCGAATCATGTACCGTGCATTAAAATACGTGCTGGCAGTTTTATCATAATTACTTTTGGCAGTATATAGCTGTTTAAATGCCACGAATATAGAAAATGATAAAAGATCTATGCGTCTCTGGCCTAATGCGTCCCAGACTCCATGTGTTCTATGTTTCTCTGGCCCAATGCATTCTAGACTCCATGCATTCTATGCGTCTTTGGCCCAATGTGTCATAGACTCCATGCGTCCCATGCATCTCTGGCCCCATGCGGCTTCGACTCCATGTAGTTCCCATATACGGCCTGAACGACCACAGAGCAGGACGGTCGCATAAAATCCTCTGACACAGATTTTGATGTCTGTTAGAAGCTCTAACGCCTCACTCATCACCTTGAGATGCTTCAGAATCAGTGCAGATGACTAAAAAATATAACAAGTCACATCAGTGCATTAATTGCCTCGACAGACAGGCTATGCCACGTGACCTACGTATGCGGCTTCAAGACCCATACGGCCTCGACATCATGCGGCCAGGGCGTCCACCTGACTAAGGAAAAATAAGAGTATGCATGCGGATTCAAGACCCATGCGGCCTCGTCCACATACTGCCAGAGGGTCATTCCGACCAAGGCCAAACGAGAGCCTCTATGCGACTACAACAGTATGCGACTTTCGACTCACAAGATTTTTTGTTACAACTGAAGACGATTTCTCGCACAGTTAGTATTGATAAAGTGTCCAATTGACCGAGTTATGCACACAACAACCCCGAGATCTCTTCAAACAGAAAAATCTAACCAAACCCACGCGGCGGCTTGCCCGCACCATGCGGCTACCGTTACGGCCGTATTCTGTTGAAGGAGCTTTATGAGACCACCAAACAGAGAAATATGAGGCACCCATATCCCATCAACATGGTGTCTATAAATAAGAGTAGCTTGAACGTTCAAAGGGTCGGCTTTTTTTGCTTCAGAGAGAGACCGAACCAAAAGGCGGGCGGCTATCTGCAGATTCGCACTAAAACCAAGGAGAGAAACTTCTGCGTCCGGATCGTCCATGGAGTAAATAAAGTTTTTATACTCATAACTCTCCATCGTCACACCCCAGATCAAAATAAATTTATAATTAGATTATCTCTTAGGACTCTTCTCTGTACTCTCTAGTTTGTTAATCAAATCAAGTTCTCTTAGTTCTTCCTTTTGATTTAAATGGCAAACACGATGGTGACTCTGCTGGGAAGATTGATGGGACAATTCTCCTTTGTTAAGAAATTGGTGACATAATTCGATGCGGTCAAGCTTGGCTCAATGTAAAAGATGCTGGTAATTAGCTTCGACCAGCAAGCGTTCGAGAAAATGCTCTCTAAAAGAAGTACGAATCCTTCGTTGTAGTGCCCCGCTCCACTAGGCACTATGTACAAGAGATATCACTTTGCTAGCTCGAGCGGAAGCCTTCTCAAAGTGTTCTCCAATTGAAACACAAGATGATTGATCTAAGTGAGTGGAAAGAACTTCATTCTCTGATTCTTGCACGCCTTAATAATGAATCTGAGTTTTCTACTGCTTGTTCTAAGAAGATAATTCATAAGAAGAATGATAGAACCTAAATCTTCATGCTTAATAAGAGAACTCGTATTGCTTGTCATTGAAATGAACCCTTGCTATGCTAAGAAAAGATAGAAATATTGCATGCTAAGTTACATGAGCACCGTTATTGAACGAACCATTGTTATGCTAATAAGAAAGAGTAAAAGATTGCTTGAACTTGAACTTGTCCTTGTATTGCATGCTAAACTAGAGTAGAACTACATGCTTGTCTAAAAGAGATAGAAGAACGACTACTATGCTTGCTTAAATAATAGATTTCTTGCATGTTCGCTATCGTACTAAAATAGATAGAATTGCATGCTAGATATATAGAACTATTTTTGCCTGTTGCTTGTTAAAAGAAATAGATTTCTTGAACATGTTTCATTGACCGTATTGTGAAGAGATAGAACTATATGAATATCTTGAACTGGTGCATCTAGACTAATAGTCCACCCTGAGGCTAGAAGTCCTTATTTACGGGAGGGTGTGGCTATTAGGCAAGAGAATTGAGAGCTCTGGCTCTATTGCTTGATTGATATGCTTGCTTATTCATGATCATGTGCATCATATAGTATTTATCTGATAGAAGTGCATTCATGCATCGGTCTGACAACTTGGCACAAGGTTTTTCTCTCGAGCGATTCCTGGGGCACTGGGGATCGTTCAGCCTGGGAGAGATCTGGAACACCCTGAGGCTAGAAGTCCTTATTTAGGGGAGGGTGTGGATTTTAGTGTAGTGCTGGACCATGAGCCTCGACTGCTATTTTGAGCATATTTTAGTGCATAGCAACCATGCGTCTCAGCAACTGTTAGTCGATCTGTCATTAGTGAGATAGACTTATACGTTCCAACTGTTAATCATGGTTTCCATGAGCCATCATATACTTAGGGCACATGCTAGGCTAGCCTTCTTGTATACCTAACTGTTTGATGCAGAGATGGACAGGAAATAGAATATTGTTTATATATATAAATTGTTGCTAACTTGTATGTCTGTTGCAGGGATAACCGTTCGGCCATGGGTAAGGATCACTGAATAAGTGATCACTTGTATTTCCTTATGTTCCTTGTCATAAATGCTAAATGAAATGTATATATTTTATTTAAATATGTTGCTGCCCCCATTGCATTGAATTGAATAGTCTACTAGATGCACTTGTCTTGATTCGAGATGAACAGTCCATTAGAGATAACTTTTCTTCCTAAGAGATCGGATATGGCTCATGATACATGCTACGTACTGCACGATAGAACATTGTCCCTATATCTCTCTTAAATATTTGAATGTGCAAACTAGTTTCAAAGATATATTTTCAAAAAAATGTAAACTGACACCAATCTTGTGCTATGTGAAATGAACCTAGGTAAAAGTAGCAAGATCAATAGTAAAGTAATATTTTGCCACATGTTTACTTAGTGTTGGTTTTAGGGAGTATTGCTTCTGTTCGTTGATTTTATACTCACCAGCACTTTATCCAAAGTGCTGATCCACCAATGGTTTGCTTATTCTCAAGTGCTGGATCGTTCGAGGAAGTGATTGCCGAGCCTCATCCCCGGGACCCAAAAATCTAGAGTCGATGCCTTGAGCCATATTGAGATTGCTTTGAGCTAATTTTGTATAAGGGGATGCAATGTATAGAGCGATATCATTGTAATCGAGAGAAAGAGAGCTTGAGTGAATTATAATCTCGGCCAAGCGCCGCTTGTATCATATCTTGATTATCAATAAAGAGATTATTTTCTTATGCCATTGTATTGTCTGCAATATTGTGTCACTGCTCCCGTCTTGAATATCTTACTTGACCTTGTTCAGCTTTGGCCTTGTGCAAGAGCAGATTAGATTTTCCCTGTATCATGCCCACGCGAGGATGATCGGTCGCACAAGGACCCAAGCGAGGACGAATGACGCCCTGCAGGATCGGGGCGTGACATTAGCCAAGGCAAGCCAAGCCCAAGAAGACCCATAGAATGTGGGTAGCAAAGGCCACTACGCCTCATCCAACTGTGGAGGAGGCGATCTTCACCTCTCAATCTGTTGCTGAGGAAATCCACATCTATGCGGCATCTTCGACTGGCACAGGAACTGCTCAGCACTCAGAATCTGGCAAAGGAAAACACTCCAATAACAGACGTTATGGGCTTGGGGCAGGTCCTATGCATCCAAGAAGGAGGCATATCCATGCTTCATCTATTCACATGTCGCATAAGATTGTCCATGTGACATCAACTCACAGCCGCAGGCAGACAGTCGCATGCGGCTCTGATAGCAACAGAACTTCTTTTTTCGATCGTATCTCATAAGGCGCAGATCCTATGCGACCTACTGAGAGTGGCAAAAACCCAAATATGGACTCTTATTACTACGCGCCTATGAGTGCTAAATTGAAGATGTCTAGGACAGTGCGAGCTCGCCAAGCTCAAGCAACTACTCACGCGACTGACTGCCAACAGGCATCGATAACTATTATGCGGGCCTCTGATGGAAAGTTGTACAGAACTGACCCATGCGTCCAACCCATAGGGACCAGCGGACAGGGTTTATTCCAAAAGACTTACACCATTACCTCGGGGTAAGTTCGTGTATGAACCCCAGGTCCAGGCTCAAATATATCGCCTGCATATTCGTGTGCCCGGGATACCCAGACTCGCAAAGATGATGCAAAGTGAAACACCTTTTGCATGATTTGCGTGAAGTGATCACTCACAAACGAAAAGTGAGGGAAACCACTACGGTGTGCGATGCGCCCTCTTTCAGGCACTTCTGCGCCAATATTATCATTAATTGCTGCTACAAAAAAGTAACACTAACCACAGACAGGCAGTCGGCCTTCCAACGACTGCACCAGAAAGCACCTACCAGGCAACAACCCGGAGATCAGGCGCAAGTACCGCAGGAGGAAGAGTTTCCCTTTACCTTAGGCTTCTCGACTCAAAATCTTTATGCCACCAAGGGAGGAAAGAAGTCGAGTACTTCTAGTCCGTCCCCCTCCGCCGGTGCGCTATGAAGGCGACCGCCCGGGAGGCTACCAACGACACATCCGAAAGGAGTCTTTCATGGCACCCGCTCAAGGAAGAAGCCGTTAGCCCCTGGGGGTGGCCCAAGCTGGGGGTAGTGTCCCCCTGGACATACGCAACAACCCAGTATTCCGTAAAGATAGTGAATCTCAAGGGACAGATGCCGAGTTCTCTGGGGGTAATCACCCTCATCAAGAAAATGTACCTTCCAAAGCTAGGGGTAACATTCCCTCCGAGTCTGAAAAAGATGTAGCACTTTCGGCTTTTCCTGAAGACAACGATTCCGAGGAAGCTGACAGCAATGTGCCTAGGGTTAATGCAGCATATAGGGCTGAGGGTAGTAATCCTCCAGAATCAGAAGATGGTGCGATGATGCCTACCTCCCCTGAAGACCATAACTCCCAAGGAACAGACAATGATAGGCCAAGGGGAAAGTCACCCTTGAATAGTCAGAGCATCGTCTGAAGCTGGGGGTAGCATCTCCTTTGATTCTGAAGACGATGCAACGATGCCCGTCTTCCCTGAGGATAGTGCGACTCAGGAATTGAAGGCAGAAGGGCTCAGCGATCGCCAATGACTCGATGCTCTTAAGGCAATGAGGAACACCATGAGTGCCATAATACAGACTCTGGCCCAGGCAATTTTGGAGATCAAGACGAACATGGTCTTGCCACCCTCAGGGCCTGCAATAACTCTGCAAGCCGGGAGTAGTAATCTCCTGGTAATCCATACCAACCCGTCATGCCGCGAGGACAGTGATCCCCAAGAACCAGACAATGACATGTCTGGGGGTAGTCTCCCTTGACAAGACAGAGCAGCGTCCAAAGCTAGGGGTAGAATTCCCTCTGAGTCCAAAAATGATACAAAATTACCGATCTTCCTTGAGGACCGCACGACTCAGGTATGGGAAGCCCCAAAGCCAAAGAGGACTTTATCCTTCAATGACGATGACATCATTAAAATCTTCAATATAGTGATGAAGGAAAATAAACTTCGTTTACCCAACATCAGATGCCCTGAAGAGGCTGACAAGGTCGATGACCCAAAATATTACCTCTTTCATTGGTACATTCATCATCCAACCAGAGAATGCTTTGTGTTGAAGAGATGTATCCAGTAATTGATTGATGCCAACAAGCTCACCCTCGACTTCGAGGATAGGACAGTCATTGCGAACATAGTGTCCCTCTAATTAGGCAACTTTTCAGTGACGGAAGCCTAGGCAACCAGGGATGTCGTCAACCTCCCACCGGCTTGTAGCAGAGTCGCGAGCTTGGTATCACTTACAAACCCAAGAGGTGAGGTCATTGCTCAAAAACTGGCATAACAAATAGCGCCTTCAACGACTAGGTCAAAGGGAAAGCAATGCAGGCCAGGTCGTAGGATCCTTGTCTTAAAAAGCACCAATGGTAGACTTCGGACGCTCAGCGCAGCTCAACAAGTCTTCTTGTGCACAAAAGTTAAGTCTCGCATGAATCGTCAGCAATGGTGCATGATAGGCAGCGTTCCATTATACGCATCCGAGCAAGTCTTTAAAACTTCTCATCGTAACGAATCCTTATGGGCAATATGCAGTATTCCCCTGCATAATATACAAAAATGCACAGTAAGCGATGGTCTTTGGCATGGTAGAAAAATGTGTGCACGCGACAGTAATCCTACGTGCATAACTCAGACAACTCCCTCGTGTATACACGACAGTGTTCCTGTGCACAGAGCTCCTTATTCGGCACAGGCTGAGTCATCAATAGTATTCAACGCAACAAATAATGAGCTGCCTCAGTTCCATCATTACAACCAACAATTACTCCGTCTCAGGTCGAAGATAGGATACGACCTCCAAAAATATGAATGTTTGAACTTTGGCAAAGGACGACGTACTCCTTTAAAATCTGACAGTTTTTACAATAATACTCGCAGAGGGCTAGGATATGGAGATGCTTGTACGCACCATGACTCACAAGACAGCCGATAAATTTGAATCTAAATGGGATGGCCCGTTCATCATGGAAACTGAGTTTTTCAAACGGCGGATACCGGCTAGTGAAATCCAACAGTGACTTGCTCATGATGCCTATCAACGACAAGTTCCTGAAAGAGTACTACGTCTAAACTACACTTGTACTCTTCTTATCCCCAGCAGGATAACCTAGATGTACAACTCAACTCTGTGTGCTTCATCCAAACAAGTGCCTATGTATAATATTTCCCCTTCATTACAAATTCTTACAAAAAGCCATCATCTGTATCCAGGAGTCCTGGATACGCAACTGATGATGGATCCTCAAAGTCTCCCCAGCGGAGCAGTCCTCAGGTCCACTCGCCCACTCCAGCAGTGACCACTCAAAAACTAATCCCTTTAGACGCTTGCCATGTCCATATTACCTCTGAGCAAAATTCATGGCCTTGACCATCGATTATCACGTCCATATTACTCCTGATATCGATTGTCTTCCAACTTATCACCCGTACCCAATCTGAAGTATGTCCGCGGTGTTAAGTCCACTAAAACTGTTACGTCCATATTACCTCTGGCAGGGCTGTAGAAGCATAAAATACGCTGGAGAATTATACGCGTACTATACAGTCAAAATCTCCAACATACATGAAGTTTGAGTAAAACAGAGCTTCAAGATTGTATGGCGTAAAATATGACTTCAGAGCTATACGCGTAAAACAGAGCTTCAAGGCTGTATGGCGTAAAATATGACTTCAGAGCTATACGCGTAAAACAGAGCTTCAAGACTGTTCTGCGTAAAAGGTTGTAATACATTCATGTGTAAAGTTTAAAACTACGTTATTTTTTAATGCAGCGTAAAGTTGTACGAGGAACTCTTCGTATTCCTCGGATAAATTTGTCAGACAAATCAGTGAACCTGACTCCTGACAAAAGTACTGCACGATGATCGAGAGAACGACTGTGATGATGATTTTGCACAGAGACCCAAATTGTCGTTTAGTGACATATTCTTGATACAAGTCATTTTTACGCATTCAAAGAATACGCTGTCTATTTTACATGGGCAGGAATGAGTTTTTACGCTCAAGATAAGACAAAATTTGATGCCACGTCAAAAGCTGTTTCTCGTACAGAGCTCGAGGCATATCTCTGCATTTAATGCACGAGATAGAGGCAGATCTCTGCATTTAATGTACAAGATTTTGTTCTATTTTTAAATGACTGAGAAAGCTAAAACTGTGGCTAATACGCTCACATCACCATCCTTGCATTTTATGCCAACCAGGCTATTTTCAACTATAGGAGTACGATGTATGTTATCTCCTCGAAATACGCTAACTCGGCTATATTGCAAGAGCACGTGATAAGGCTATTTAGCCCATAATACGCTCAAGACCTCAGTAGTGACGGATAATTGGCTATTTTATGCTGGTTATCTATTATTCATTTATCATCAAGTTTTACGCAGAGTTAGGCTTTTACGCCAACAAGACAACTTATTTGGCTTTTACGCCAACCATCTTTTATGCCATGATCTTCAAGAAGCAGTTATACGCGTTACCTCATAAAGGGACACGTGTCATACGCAGATTCAGAAGACTATGGGAATGTGGGTAGCAGTTATCATAACCGCAGCATAAAAGAAGTCTTCTTCTTCACAATTTGGCTTTTACGCCAACAAGACAGTTTTTTGGCTTTTACGCCAACCATCTTTACGCAGGGGGCAGTTACCTACGTGGCTTGCATGCCATGATCTTCGAGAAGCAGTTATACGCGTTACCTTATAATGGGGCACATGTCATACACAGATCCAGAAGATTATTCGAACGTGGGTAGCAGTTATTATAACCGCTGCATAATAGGTGCAACTCTCTTCATAGTTTGGCCTTCTACGCCAACTGGACAGTTATTTGACTGATCTCTATAAATAGAGACCCCTGATCACAGGGGAGGGGATTGGTCGATAAAAGAGAGGCACAGGGAGATCAGAGAATCAGAGAGAGAGAGCATAGACAGAGAGTGTTGGTTGACGAGAATTCAATCCCACTTGCAACATTTGAAACTTCTTATACAGCACTTATTCATCATTATGTGGTCCAAGGGACAAAGTGATCGACCGCAGATCAGACTCTTATAGCAATACTTCCCTAAAATTATTTTTTATTGTACTTAACATCCTCGTATAGGATTAATTGTACTCTTTTTTCTTGTTTGTAAGCAAAAAAGAAAGGTTTCGTATAAACCCTCTTCCCCATTTTTATTTATCATCCGACAAGAGATGGCGACTCTGCTGGGGATCGAACCACTTTTTATCTGATGAGAAAGCAATTGCTCAATACGATGCTGTATCCATCGGATCGACGAAGAAGACTTTGGTCGTCCAGTTCGACCAATCTGCTTATGAAGACAGGCTTCATGCAGGGGGTAGCTCTCATCCCCCATCTGTCTAGAATAACAGAAAACTGCGTAAAGTGTGGATGCCTAAGACGTCCTCTACCCTTCCTGCAAGATCTCACTCTCTGATCAACAAAGCTGTGACAATACAGCCTACACGCCCTGTGCGTAAAAATTTGTCTTCCGTCTGTGACATGGCAGACAAGACTTCTGGCAATTTCTCAGTGCCAATCCAGAAGCCTCAAACATGCCTTGTACGTAAAAAATTTCTCTCGTCTGTGATGTGGCAGACAGGACTTCTGGCAATGCCTCAGTACCAATCCAGAAGTCTTAGACACGCCTTGTGTGTAAAAATTTGTCTCTCGTCTGTGACGTGGCAGACAAGACTTCTGGCAATGCCTCAGTGCTAATCCAGAAGTCTCAGACGCACCCTGCGCGTAAAACTTCGTCTCCCATCTGTGACGTGGCAGACAAAAATTTTGGCAAGGCCTCAGTGCCAATTCAAAAATTTCAAACCCGCCCTGCGCGTAAAAATATATCTCCCGTCTATGATGAGGCAGATGGACCCTTTGATCACATCAAGGGAAAACAAGTGGTAAATCTCCCAATCTCTAGGCTTGTACGCCCACAAGAGAAGAAAGTTTTCACTCTTCAGATTACGCGAGATGCTGGAAGCCGTTTGAGGACTGTTCCGGTTTTACGCGAACCTGTACAAAACTCCAAATTATGCCAGGATAAGTCTGTCCGCGTAAAGAAGACCCGTTTCATGAGAAAACACGCTCCTCAGACGGATGATGGATCATATGCTACTCAGATGGGTGAATTATTGCATTCATATGGCAGGGAAAGGGTTGTGGTTCCTAATCTCCACGTTCCTACTGATGTAAAAAGGGAGAATAAGCCTTCTTCTTCGGTTAATTTCCCTGATTTGCATGATTTTTTGATCCAAAAATACAAAGACAGGGGATCTCCTAATATGTCTATTACACCCCCTAGAGAACATTGTTGTAATAGTCATAAGGTTGTAATTAACTATTGTTGTTCTAAAGCAAAACGGTCAGTTTTTGACCGGTTGAACTACTCTTTGTCCTTACAGGAAGAAGAACCAACATTTGCGTCAGTAAACATGCCTTCGCATATTCCTAGAGGAAAGTCAAGTTCAAGACGTCATCCCTCTAGAACTCCAAGCCAAAGGAGATTTGACAGACTCCGGGAGAATTTTGAAGAAGGTGTTTTTTGAAACACCCGCTCGAGGTCACGACAATCAGCTTCATATTCTTCGGATTCCGACACTGGGGGTCGCCAATTTTCTGAATTTTATGCTAAAAGTATAGACTCAATCTCTACAGAGATCTATACTAATCCCTCAGTGACATCCAGAGAAATGGGGGTTTATGCTGTGGGAGATGAACATGAAGAAGCTTCCCCATCAGGAAGTACTGAACAATGCATCGCTGTATTGGAAGCATCACTTAAAGAGATACAGGCCATGATGGATAGTATGCACCAAATGATGGTAACTCAACATACAGCTGCGGCAGCTCAAACACCTGTTCCTCTGACTCAACTACGTGTGGGGGTAGACATACCACCATCCAATGCAAGCCAAGAGCCTATTCAAAATCAAGAATCAGCTACTCCTCAACCTCCTAACTCGGAGAATGTATTACCTCATGTTGGAGTTACAATACATCCGATCTCTCACCTATTTGTTGTCCCTTTCCCAACTGAAGATCCAATACAGGCAGTTCGGGAATTAAAAGCCCAATTTGATGTCTTGAAGCATAAAGATCAGCTCAAGAAGTTGGATACAAACCACAGGCTATGGTTTTGTTTGAGGAAAAGACGTCGCCAAGCCAGTATATGAACTACTTCAGCATGATGACGGTATTATTGGAGGAAAATGACGCCCTTCTTACTCGAGTGTTTAAAGGATGTCTGTCTGGAGTAGCTTACCAATGGTACCGTAGTCTATCTGACAACTACATTACTTCTTTTGAAGATTTTAAGACTCTATTCTTCGCTCGATGCTACGAGGGAGGAATGGACATGTGACATGTCTATGTCATCACTTATCGAAGTAAAGCAAAAGGAAAAAGAAAATGTTCGTACTTTTATTGAACATTTTTGTCAGGCTACTTTGCAGATGCCTCCTGGAGTTCTAGATTCATCCTTGGTGGACATTTCCAGGAAGAACCTTCTCCCACTGATCTCAGTATTCACGGGACCATATCAGTTCCATGATTGGCCCTCATTTATCATATCGGTAGTAGCCGCTGAAGATAACAGTCGGAAGGCTCGTGACAACGGAATTATGATCTCTACCTCTGATAGAGGGAAGCGTTCATCTTCCAATAATGACCATACTCATAGTTCCAAAGGAAAAGAAGCCCTGGCAATCAATACGTCCAGGCAAAATACTCCAGTAACTACACAGACGAATCTTGGGACTTCCAGGCCTAAAAAAGAATATTCTTTTGACGACGACGATATTCCAAGCATATTTGATTGTCTAGTCAAAAGTGGCAAGCTTACTCTACCCGAGATAAAGCGTCCAAATGAAGTCGGCAGTACAAATAATCCTAAGTACTATATTTTCCACAGATACATACATCACCCCATAAAGGCATGCTATGTACTGAAAAGGAAAATCTAGGAGTTAATCGACGCCAAGGCCATCACTCTGCGTAATAACGAGAAGACGGTCACTGCAAATATGATCTCACTCCAATTTGGCAATCTTCCCCCACAAGAAGTACCGGATGGTATGGTACCTATCCTACGGGCAATGATGAATATTGTTAATCTCCCTCCCACCAGGGGTCAAAATCAAGGTTTAGTGCCCCTAACTACCAAGCGTGGAGAGATCATGTGGGTCCACCTTGATCTAGTATCAGAAATTAAGGAAGAGACTAAAGCTGCTAAGGCTAAGTCTAAGAAGAACTCAAGATGTAAACCATATCATATGGTTGGAACATCCCCGGCATCGGAGAAAGAGGCTTTAGCAACCGAAACCCGGTCTGGAAAAAGCCTACCTCAAAGAATATGGAGGGAATTATGAAGAAGCAACGGTAGATACTTCAACTACCAAACCTCCAAAGCCTGAACCTGTTATACCAAAGGCAGGTCCTTCTAAACCAACTTCGGTGGACAAAGGTAAGCAAAAATAAGTTTGTTTCGATAAACCTTTAAAGAATATTAAAAAAAAAAGTTTAGAGAAACCATATAACTTCGACATCTTGGCTCAGTTGGCTAATACTCCAGCCAGATTGTCCATTTTTGATCTACTTCGGCTATCCAAAGACACTCGTCAAGCCTTGAGTGAAGCATTAATGTAAGCAGATGTATGCTTGGCTCAGCTCAAGTCCCCTGATAAAGAGCCTGTGGCATGTCCTCAATGCCATAGTGTGATCGAAGTGGTCCCTAATATCACTTTTATTCAAGAGGACATGTTGTTGAAGCATAACAAACACGACAGGCCTCTTTATTACACAGGATACGTCGGCTCCATTGAGGTAGACCGGATTTACATAGATCCGGGATCGTCGATCAGCATTATCCCTCATAGTCTGCTAAAACTATTGAGAATTCCTACAAGTGAACTGGCTTACACTACCACTACAATAGTAGGCTTCAATGCCAAAAAAAGCAGACCGTTGGGGAAGATTCGTCTGAGAATCCAGATTGGTGACCTTAGATCATTGGCTACATGCTACGTCATTAATTCGAAGGTGTCTTATAATATTCTGTTGGGTAGACCATGGATCCATGATCACAATATTGTTCCTTCAACTCTACATCAATGTTTCAAATATGTAGATACTCAAGGAACAGTGAAGACAGAATTTGCTGATCTTAATCCATTCAAAGGAGTTGAGTCTACTATTCTGATGCCATATTGTACACTCAAGACTACATAAAGGAGGTATCAGGCAAGACGAAGGAAGAATCCCACCAGGAGCCAGGAGAACCATCTACTGAGCAACCTTTGTCAATCCAAGTGAAAGGGCGGACTACCCGTCCAAAAGTCATAGAACATATGACTATTCACTTGGGCAAAACAAAATCGGAAGGAGGAAATGATCCTCTAGTGATCAATCTGAACAAAAAACCTCCACCTTTGGTCATTGATCTTAGGCGCAACAAGCAGTCTGCTGATGTAAATGTAATCGGGGACGAGTTTTCTGATGATAATAAAGACTCTCTTTTCCAGTATACTGACGCCCAATATCCTAATCAAGAATCTTCTCCTCATAAAGATATAGAAACCATAGCACAAAAAATCTTGGGAGCTATAGACTTCTATCATCCATATGTGTGGGAAGTAGCGTCAACTTCTAATATCGTCACGACATATGGGCCACATAAAGATTCTATCTTTATTGTTCCACCTACTCGAAACGATCAGCATCCAATAGTCTTTGGTCGCATGGAAAATATACCAATTGTACAAGAAGATTCTCCCGAGTCTGATGTTGGGAAGATGCAAATCCACAGATATAGTCCACAGGCTTTGAAGATTATGCAAAACATGGGTTATGATTTAAAGTTGGAGCCAGGCCTCAACTATGGAAAAGACAGACAAATGTTGTTGCATGGTGATCCTTACTGTCAACGAACTAATTTCGGGTTAGGGTATACCACACCTCTTGCAACTTCAAACAACTCTGAGTCAAGCGATGAGATCATTTCCTCTTTTCAAGGTAATTTGTCATCCTCCGATTCAGATGATGAATTCGAACTGGCATTATCAGTAAATATGGTGTTGACAGACTCCCTGGAAACAGAGAAACAAGAGTCTGAACCATTTAAAAATGAATCTTGGGCACAGCAAATAGATACACAATGGAAACTCTGGTTCGAACAAAAAGAACCACCCACTGAAGATAAGGTTATCCAAGTCAATGTTGGGGATGAATTTTTACCAAAGCCGATATTTATCAGTAATAATCTTTCTGAAGAAGAAAGAGAAGAAATGATACAGCTGATAAAAGAATATATCGATGTCTTTTCTTGGAATTATGAGGATATGCCAGGTCTTGATCTAAAAGTGGCTACCCATAAACTCAACATATTGTCCAATTCAAAGCCTGTAAAGCAACACCAACGCCGGTTCCGCTCGGATATGATGGATGCCATTGAAGCTGAAATCAAGAAACTAATAGCCTGTGGGTTCATCCGGGAAGAACAACATCCTGATTGGGTCGCTAATGTTGTCCTAGTTATGAAAAAAAATAGAAAAGTACGTGTTTGCATCGACTTTCGAGACCTAAATGCGGCATGTCCTAAAGATGAATTCCCTCTTCCCATTACAGACGTCATGATCGATAATACGTGCGATTTTGAGTGCACGTCTTTCATGGACGGATTTTCAGGATATAATCAAATTAAGATGAATCCTGAAGATGAGAAGCATACTGCTTTTTGTACTCCATTGGGGGTATATTGCTATACAGTCATGCCTTTTGGATTAAAGAATGTCGGGGCTACATATCAATGAGCTATGAATAACATATTCCATGAGCATTTACACTAAATGGTGGAATGTTATATAGATGATATTGCTGTCAAGAGCCGCCTCAAGGATAATCACATCCAAGACTTGAAGACAATATTTGATTTGATGCGCCAACATCAGCTCAAAATGAACCCTACAAAGTCCTTTCTTGGTGTATCCAGTGGCAAATTTCTGGGATTTGTCATTACTGCTAAAGGCATTCAAGTTGACCCTGATAAAGTAAAATCTATCCTAGAAATACGACCGCCCCATAATCTCAGAGAACTTAGGGGATTTCAAGGTCGTCTAGCTTATATCAGGAGATTCATATCCAACATCTCTGGAAGATGTCAACCTTTTTCTCGTCTATGAAGAAAGGTGTATCATTTGTGTGGGACAAAGCCTGTCAACAAGCGTTTAATGACATCAAATGCTATCTTACCAAACTTACAGTTCTGGTGCCTCATGTCATAGGAAGACCATTTTTGCTGTATGTTCGAGCAATGGATCATTCTTTAGGGGATCTTCTCGCACAGAAGAACAATGAGGGTCATGAACAGGCTATATACTATCTAAACAGGATGATTATCGGAGTAGAACATACGTATAACCCAGTAGAAAAAGAATGCTTGGCCCTAATGTTTGCCATTCAGAAGACGCAATATTACGTGATGGGCCAAACTATTCATATCATATCCAGAGTCAATCCACTTTGGGTATTGATGAATAAGCCAAGTATTCTTAATTCCCGACTCGCGACTTGGGCAATGCTATTGACACCGTATGATATGGTGTACATCCCTCAGAAGTCCATGAAAGGTCAAGCCTTGGCTGATTTCTTAGCCGTCCACCCAATTCCGAAAACCTCCAAATTATATAAGGACATTCCCAACGAAGTTGCAGAGTGTAATTCGGCGATGGAGGGTGATACATGGCAGCAATTCTTTGATGGTGCATCCAGAACTGGTCCCAAGAAAAATGTGGTTTCAGGAGTAGAAATTGTTCTGGTGACTCCTGATAAACTCGTCATCTATCGAGCATATTCTCTTAGTGAATCATGCTCTAATAATATGGCAGAGTATAAAGCTCTACTAATCGAGCTTCAAGTGGCTAAGGAATTGGATATTGAATATTTGGAAGCTTTTGGTGATTCTCAGCTGATCGTCAATCAGGTCAGACGAATATATGAAGTTCGCAATCCAGACCTCATTCCCTATCACCAAACAACGATCGAGATAGCAATATCTTTTAAAGGATTCTTCTTAGAGCATGTTCCTCGATCTCAAATTTTGGAAGCTGATGCTCTGGCCAGTCTAGCTGCAGATCTAGCTATTCCTATAAGAAGGCAGAATTCGGTAATCCTTCTTAACAGAGATTTGTTTTGTATAAAAAATAATTTTTACATAGAACGCAGCTATGCTATAAACTCGGTTCCTTCTAAGAGAGATTGGAGAAGTCCCTTTATAGACTTTGTATCATACGGAATCTTACTAGAGGATCCTAAAGAAGCAGTATCTATCAAAAGACGATCATTACGTTTCTATTTTGATGCTTCTTCACAAAGTCTATATCGTCGAACATATGATGGACTATTGTTACGATGTCTCTCTGATGATGATGCAAAGCAGTTATCCGAGAAGCTCATGATAGAGTATGTGGAGCACATCAACCCGGTCCTAAGTTACAGGATCATATCAGGAGAATGGGCTAGTACTGGCCTACTATGATTGCAGATGCCGTGGAATATGCAAGAAAATGCAAAGCCTGTCAGGTTCATGCAGATTTCATACATCAACCTTTTGAGTATTTACATCCTACTATTGCATCATAGCCCTTTGAAGCATGGGGTATGGATATTATCGGTCCTATTCATCCTTCATCTTCTAGAGGACATTGGTTTATATTAGCTATCACCGATTATTTCTCCAAATGGGCGGAGGCGATTCCACTTGCTGAGGTGAAGACATCCAACGTGATCAGCTTTATCAAGCACCATGTAATTTATCGCTTTGGGATACCTCGAAAGATAATTCATGATAATGGGCCTCAATTCATCAGTCAAGCGTTTCACCGATTTTGCGATAAGAATCGGATACAAAATATGGCCTCAACGGCATATAATCCTGCTGCTAATGGTTTGGCGGAAGTCTTCAACAAAACCATCATCAAACTCTTGAAGAAGTTTGTCTCTTCGAACAAAAGAGATTAGAAAGAGAAATTGGGGGAATGTCTGTGGGCCTACAGTACAACGGTACGAACACCAACGGGGTGTACCCCATTTTTATTAGTTTATGGTGTGAAGCAGTTCTTCCTATTAAAATTTAAATTCCATCACTCAGGATAGCAGTAGCTAATGAGCTGACTCAGGAAAATAATGATCGTTTAAGACTTCAAGAGCTAGAAGGGTTAGACGAGAAACGACTTCAAGCTCAACAGCGCATCGAGTTCTACCAAGCACGCATCTCCAGAGCTTTTAAACAAAAAAAGGAAAGAGTGTTCAAAGTTGGTGAGCTAGTTTTAGCTGTGAAGAGGCCAATGATTATTACACACAAAAGTAAAAGGAAATTCCAGCCCAAATGGGAGAGCCCTTATGTGATTGAAATGACATTTTTAAATGGCGCTTACAGATTAGCCAAGCCTAATGGAGATTTAATAATGGCTCCTATCAACGGTAAATTCCTGAAGAAGTACTATGCTTAATCTCCTTTGCTTAATGGAGTATGATGAAGATCTCACTCTGATAATACTATATACAAAATTTAGTTGGATCATATTCTATCATGTTCTTATGACCTCTGAATAGATATGTTTAACTAATTTGAAACTTTAAAACCTATCATGTCCATATTACCTCTGATAGTGTTTTGTATAACAAATTTAGTTGGATCATATTATATCATGTTCATATTACCTCTGAATAGATATATTCAACTAAACCTTACCGAAAGTATATCATGTCCATATTACCTCTGATACCACTTTCATCTTAACCTATCATTTATATTCTAAAGTGATGGGTCCATAAAGTCAGAAAATGTATCTTTATTATCTCTGAGAAATTACAAGGAGAAGCAAAAAAGTACATCATTGGGGAGGAGCAGTTAAATCCCTGATCTGTTGCGCCAAAGCAGCCATTCTCTCATTCCTGGAGTTTAAAATGTGGGTGCAAGCCAGTTCCAGCCTTGCCTCATCATTGCTCAAGGAAGATAGTTCAGACAGAGAATCAATAAAATTGGCATGGATGACACCCACATCTGTCAAGTTCTGTTGAGCTGTATTCACTTGGCCCTCCAATACATCATGAACTAGCGATGCTTTGAGAAGCCTCTCCCTTGTTTGAGCAAGTTAAGCTTCCAATTCTTGAACCCTCACTTTATATCCCACACATTCTGCATGACATTGAGCTAGCTGAGGAATACTCTCCACTAATACTGCTTGCTCTTTCTCCATCTCTTGTTGATGTTCCTGGATGGATTTGTTTAAAGTTTCTGTCTTTCGAGCAAATTCTGCAGTTAGTGAGTCGTACTCAGCCTGAACCAAGTCATTAATGCTGCCTCGGGATAGTTGCATATATTTGTTAATGGGTTGTTCTAAACTATTAACCATTTGCTCTAGCGCATTAGCTCTTTCAGCGTCATTGAAATTTCTAATATGCACTATGGTGAGCTTGGAGGACGTCTTCAGAGCATCAAAGCCTAGATTCTTCTCCAGCACCATGGATATCAATTCCTTCAAAGTGAGGTAGAATATGCTAGTGTATTATTCAACTAGCATAGCAAAGCTCGAATGGATGCTGGGAGTGGCCGCAATATCGATAAATCTCCTTTCTGGAATGGCTGCAGAGGATTTTGCCATAGTCGTTGATTCAATAGATGGTACGACAAAAGAAGAGACACCAACAACAGTTGAAGTTGCTGGCATACTCAACGAAGGAGGCACAGTCGAGATGGTGGGTTCATCCACCTCTGATATTATTTGAACTGCTGCTGGCTGGAATATATTCGAAAATATTGCGGATGAATAATCAACGGCTTCAAGGTATGCTTCTTCGACGATGGTCACCGCCGTTTCATTAGCTGGATCCGCAACAAAATCAGAGGTTATTTCAGCTCCACCCTCCCCAGAAATGTCTTCGCCTGAAAATAAGATAGGAGAAAGTTAATATCAATTTGATGTTAAATTTCTCTGAAGAAAGCGTAAAGACAACATTTACCCATGGCCGACGGTATGTATAGTGCGTATGCAACCTGTATAGCTAAATTATTTCTTAATGATGCTAAACAAGCTGTCATACCAGGAGAAGAGGGTACACCAACTGATGCTTGAGGTTCTTCATCCCAGTCATCACCCAGATCTACTTGAGGTTCATCGGGTGGAATCTCACTTGAAATACTTACAGATGAAGGAGGGGCTAGTCCCATTATTTGTCTTGGTAAAGGTATACGGATTCTTATTGAGATCGGCCTCGAAGGCGATATAGAAGCACCACCAGTAACGGTGGTAGCGGCAGCAGTCACGGGCAAAGAATCTCCCGCACTTACAGCTAGAACTGTGGAGGCTCCTTCTTTAAAAGGCGAAGGACCCCTAATCAAAGAATCATCCCCAACAGGGGAAACAATAGGCTCACTCATGGAAGAGGCCCCATTGGTGGAAGTCTTTTTAGGACCTCTGGCAGTCTGCTTCTTCTTGCGGGGGGGAAGGCTCTTTCAGAGTGGAAGCCTTTCATTTATTGGAAATAATGAGAGGCTCTGCTGACGGGGCTATTACGCCTCTCGATAATATCAACAAGTAATTATCTGCACCAGTTGTTTCATCACCTTCATCAGAGAAGACAGATGGTATCTCCTCTCTTCCAGTGGACTTATGGGAGGGCATTCTGAAACTTCCATGTACATCAAAATTACGATGGAAGGTATTAATGGACACATAAAACTGTGCGTACGAATGAAGAATGTATAAATCCATGGAGAGAGAAGTCGCGAGAACAGCAAAGGTTGCTCCAGTATAATCCATGATGAAATACCACCACCCTCTAGCTCCATCAATAAGCCCACCTTTGAACTTGAAGCTGGTGATGGGATTTTCCACATACAACTGATCATACCCAAATTGTCTGGCGAAACGGCTAGGCAGATAAGGCTCCAAGTAGCAGTGGTCCTCACTTCTGTACCGTAGGTGGGAAGGTCTAATGCAGACCAACCAGTAAAAGGCCTCAGGAGAAAGAATAGTCTTCCTATGACCTACATCCTGAAGTTTAGTCCCCTGTTGATTGATATGTATGGGGGGACGGTGCAGAAGAACTTCCAACTATGGGCAAAATTTAGTGCTAGTTGATAATCTATGACGCTAGTCACATTCCAAAAAGAATTCTTGTAATTTAACAAGAAGTTATTTCCCGAACCACTAGCAGATCTGGGAGACATCACTCTGGTATTGTGAAGGATTAACCATCCCATCAGATATAAGAATGGCAATTCCACTCTGAGATATCCTTCACGCTGTGTAGTATCGGTCAGCAGCCCATCAGTAATAGCCCTCAGGCCAGCTTGTATCCTGCATACCATGGCAGGAAGCAGGCCCAGTCTTGCTCCAAATACCAAATACACTGCGGGCCATAAGGTGTTGTGATGAATGCGATCCGCAGATGCGATGCCAGGCACCACCCATCAACGTAGCCAAATAGAAAGGAAGCCAGTCAGTTGAGCTTATTTTGACAGAGACTTTCTGCAATGCCTCATATAACTGTAGGCTTTGGTTCCTTCAGGATAATCCCCTATCTCTTTATTAAGAATACAATCTTGAGCCCCTGCATCTTCAATAAGATCATCGATTGTGGTGGCATTAAGAATGCTCAGAGGGTTCAAAGGTTTGTCTTGGCTATCTACAACCTTGTCTTGCTTGATGTTTCTAGCCTGATGGAAGAAGAGGTAGGATACCCATTTGTTAATATGGGCTAAATCAGAAGTCTCTCTGTAGAAGGTGGTGCATGCAAGATAGTGACTCATCAGGTCTTGGTACACTGCCACTACCCGAGGGTTGGTATCATTCAACTCTCTGTTGGTGGGGACGTATTCATCATAAGGAATGTCTCCCATTGGCAGCTTTAAGATGTCTGCCATCTCATGAAGGGCTAGGCCCAACTCACCTATTGGAGTGGCGAAAGTCCCAGTGAGTGAGTTATATCGCTCCATCAAAGCTAAGAACAAATTGGGGTTGATAGGCAGCCCAACATTAGTAGCACTCACAGCCTCAAGTAAGTTAATACTTTCCAGCTCCATCTGAAAGTGCTTCAGGGCCCATGCAGTTAAACTGGCCCATCGAAGATTCTGGGGGTTAAGCCATCCACAGGTGCGAGGGTTAACCCTGGGATATACTTCTCCCTGCTCCATGAATTCATTGCAGAAAGTGCTATTTGGAATGGCTGGATCAAGGAAGAGTCTTCACTCGGGACACTGCTCGAAAGTAATCCTCTGAAGGGCATGACAGGGCCGGAGGGACTACTTACAAAGGATCCTTGGTTTAATCCTTTCTTATAAAAGATCTTTCCTGGCTGCCCATGAAGATCAGGAGTCAGAGTCCATGCCATCTTTCTGGGATGTGTGGCATGGAAGAATGCAGAGATAGGGTAATCTCTGGACATCTTTGGCAGATACATGACCGTGCCTTCAGCAGAAAATACCCAATCTTCCTTCTTGGGCTTTGTCTGGGTTTATTTATCAATAATATCCCCAAATAAGAAAGCTGGTTTCTTATACTCAGTGCCGTCTATGTACGTCAAGGGTTCCCCACTGATCATACTCAGTAACATTCTTTCTCCTTGGGCCGATATCAGAGTTCCCCTTTCTTGAGGATACTCGTTGTAGAAGCATAAAAAATACGCTGCAGAGTTATACACAGTATTTCAGTACTGTGTGGTGTAAGACTTGACTTCAGAGCCATCGACGTCAAACAGAGCTTCATCGCTAGTACAGCGTAAAATATAAGCTCCAGGACAACCCGCGTAATACAATATTTCCAGGCTGCTTCAGCGTAAAAAGGTTGTTATATCGCCTTTATGGCGTAAAACTCATCCTCTATTAATGTAGTATGGAAGTGTACGAGGAACGCTTTGTATTCCTCTAATGAACCTGTCAGATCATGCAGTGAACCTGACTCCTGACAAAGAGTACTGCACGACTATCCAGACGACGGCTGTAATAATGGTACGGTACAGAGACCCAAACCATCGTTTAGTGACATTTCCTTGGTATAAACCGCTTTTACGTATTCAAGGGAATACGCTGCCTAGTTTTATACAGGCAGATGTGAGCTTTTACGCTCAGCAGAAGATAAAACAAACTGCCACGTCAAAAGCTGCTCTTCGTACAGAGCTCGAGGCACGTCTCTGCAGTTAATGCGCGTGATGGGGGCAGATCTCTGCATTTAATGCATGGGATTTGGTTCTATTCTCAAAGACTGGGTGAATCATAATTACGGACAATACGTCCACATCATCACCTTTGCATATTACGCCGCCTGGCTATTTTCAACTATAGGAGCATGTTGTATGCTATCTCCTTGAAATACGCCAACCTGGCTATTTTAAGCTATAGGAGCACACTGTACGCTATCTCCTCGGAGTACGCCAACTCAGGCTACATGTGCGTAATAAGGCTATTTGGTCCAGAATTAGCCCAAGACCTCAGTCAAGAGAGAAAGATCGGCTATCTTCTACGCTAGCTACCTATCCATGCAGCATCGGGTTTCTACGCCTACAGGTCAGCTATTTGGCTTCTACGCCAACATAATAACTATTCGATTTCTACGCCTATGGGGCTTCTACGCCTACCTGGCTTCTACGCCAGTTTGACAGCTATTTGGCTTCTACGTCATGGTGACAATTATTGGCTTCTATGCCAACCTTTTCTACGCAAGGGGCAGTTACCTACGTGGCTTGCATGCCGTGATCTTTGCAACAGTTATACGTTACCTCATAATGGGACATGCGTCACACGCTTATTCAGAAGATCATTTATACGTAGGTGACAGTTATTGTAACCGCCACGTAAAAAGTGCCATACTCTCCATTATCCGGCTTCTACGTCGACTGGACGGTTACTGTCACTAAAATCCTATAAATAGAGACCTCTGTTGACAGAGGTCCAAGGTGGAAGAAAGGTAAAGACGAGGTCGGAAAATTTGGAGAACAGAGAGAGAAGAGTTCAAACAGAGAGTAGTGATCGAAAATTTTGGTATCGAGCATCCACTCTCTCTTGCAACCTTTGAAGCTTCTACTTCTTCTACAGCACTTCTTCATCATCGTGTGGTCCAAGGGATAAAGTGATCGACCGCAGATCAGACTCCTATAGCAATATTTACCCAGATTAAAATTTGTACTTAACATCCTCGCATAGGATTAATAGTACTTCTTGTTTGTAAACCTAAGAAAGGGTTTTGTATAAACCTAGTTGTATTTCTTCTGTTTATTATCAAACACAAGATGGCGACTCTGCTGGGGATATCTTTCTCTTATGACGAGAAGGCTATTGCTCAACACGATGAAGTATCAGTAGGATCAATGAAGAAGACCTTGGTCGTTCAGTTTGACCAGTCAGCCTACGAAGACATGCTTCGAGTAGAAGGTAGCTCTCACTCTCTCTCTGTCCAAGACAACAGGAAATTATGTATGGTTTGGATGCCCCGGACATCCCCAACCATTCCTGCCGACTCTCTGGTTTCTCCGACCAACAAGGTTGTAGCTTCACAACCTTCGCGCCCAGCACGTAAAACTCAGTCTCCCGTCGCTGGCAGAACAGACAAAATTTCTGATAATGCCTTAGCGCCAAATCAGAAATCCACTCCGCGCCTTGCACGTAAAACTCAGTCTCCCATCGCTGGCGGAACAGACAAAATTTCTGATAATGCCTTAGCGCCAAATCAGAAATCCACTCCGTGCCTTGGCCGTAAAACTCAGTCTCCCGTCGCTGGCGGAACAGACAAAACTTCTGGCAATGCCTCAGCGCAAATCCAGAAGGATGCAACGCGCTCCGCGCATAAAAACTCGTCTCCCGTCGCTGGTGGGGCAGACGTAGTTTCTGACAAGGCCTTAGCGCCAAATCAGAAATTTCAAAAGTGCTCCGCGCATAAAAATGCATCTGTCCTCCGTGGAAAAGCAGATGGTCCCTAAAATCTACGCAAGGGAAAACAGGTGGCGGACTTCTCAACTTCTCGGCCTTTATGCCCACAAGAGAAGAATCTGCCCGCTCTCCAGATTACGCGAGAAGCTAATGGCCGATTGAGGACTTCCTCAGTTTTACGCCAGCTTGAGCAGAGCTCCAAATTATGCCAGATTAAGCCCCTCAGCGCAAAGAAGACCCTGTTGGTGGATAGATACGCTCCTCATGGGTCATGTGCTGCTCACATGGCTGAACTGCTGTATTCCTATGACAGAAAAAGACTTGGGATCCCCAATACCCGTATTCCAACTGATGTAAAAAGGCAGAATAAGCCTTCTTCTTCTTCTGTTAATCCTCCTGACTTGCGTGAATTTCTTATCCAAAAGCGCAAAGATAGGGGATCTTCCAACATGACTATTATACCCCCGAGGGAGCACTGTTGTAATAGTCATAAAATTGTAGTTAATTATTGCTGTTTTGAAGCAAAACGGTCGGTTTTCGACTGGTTGAACTACTCTGTGCCTTTACAGGAAGAAGAGCCTACACATGCATCAGTGAACATGGCTTCACACTTTCCTAGAGGAAGGTCGAATTCAAGACGTAATCCCTCTAGAACTCCAAGCCAAAGGAGATTCAACAAACTCCTTGAGAACATTGAAGCTGGGGTGTTCCGAAACACCTGTTCGAGGTTACGACAACCGGCTTTGTATTCCTCTGATTCCGACACTGGGGGTTGCCAGTTTCCCGAATCAGACACTGAAAGTATAGAGTCAATCTCTACGAAGACCTATACTAACCCTTAAATAACATCCAGAGAAATGGGATTCTATACCATTGAAGATGAATGCGAAGAGGCTTCCCTATCAGGAAGTACTGAACAACGTATCGCTGTATTGGAAACATCTCTGAAAGAGATGCATACCATGATGCAGAGTGTGCACCAGATGTTGGTAACTCAACACACAGCTACACATGTTCCTCCTACTCAGATATGTGTAGGGGTGGACTTACCACCATCCAACACAAATCAGGAGCCTGCTCTAGATCAGGAGTCAGCAGCTCTTCCATTTCATAATTCGGAGAATGTATTGCCTCCCGTTGGAGTCACGATACAACCGATCTCTCACCACTCTGTTGTCCCGCTACCAGCTGAAGATCCAATGCAGGCAGTGCGAGAGTTGAAAGCCCAATTTGATGCCTTGAAGCACAAAGACCAGCTCAAGAAATTGGGAATCAACCAGCCGTACCCAGCTATCTGGGACGAGGTCCCTTTCCCTCCTAAATATAAACCACAGACTATGGCTTTGTTTGAAGGAAAGACATCACCGAGCCAGTACATGAACTACTTCAGTATGATAACGGTGTTATTGCAAGGGAGTGACGCCCTTCTCACCCGAGTGTTCAAAGGTTGTCTCTCGGGAGTAGCTTATCAGTGGTACCGTAGTCTTGCGGACAACTGCATTACTTCCTTTGAAGATTTCAAGACTTTGTCCTTCGCGCGATTCTATGAAGGAGGGATGGACATGTCTATGTCCTCTCTCATCGAAGTAAAGCAGAAGGAGAAAGAGAACGTTCGCACTTTTATCGAACATTTTCGTCAAGCCACTTTGCAAATGCCTCCAAGAGTTCCAGACTCGGCATTGGTGGATATTTGCAGAAAAAAACCTTCTTCCAGTAATCTCGGTGTTCACAGGACCATATCAGTTCCATGATTGGCCCTCGTTCATTATCTCAGCGGTAGCCGCTGAAGACAACAGTAGGAAGGCGCATGATAATGGAATTATGATATCTACCTCTGATAGAGGCAAGAAGTCATCCTCCAACAGCGACCATCCTCGTGGTTCCAAAGGAAAAGAAGCTTTGGCGATCAATATGTCCAGGCAAAATACTGTGGCAACCACACAGACAAAATCTGGAATTTTTAGGCCTATTGAAGTATACTCTTTTGACGACGACGATATTCCAAGCATATTCGAGTGTCTAGTCAAAAGCGGCAAGATTATCCTTTCTTAGGTAAAGCGGCCTAACGAAGTCGGCAGTACCAATAACCCCAAGTACTGCATTTTCCATAGGTACATACATCACCCTACCAAGGCATGTTATGTACTAAAGAGGAAGATCCAGGAGTTGATCGATGCTAAGGCCATCACTCTGCATAACAGCGAGAAGACGGTCATAGCCAACATGATCTTTCTTCAATTTGGCAATCTGCCTCCTCAAGAAGTTCCGGATGGTGTTGTACCTATTTCCCGGACAACAATGAACCTTGTTAATCTCCCTCCGTCCAGGGGTCAGAATCATGACCTAGTACCCCTAACTACCCAGCGTGGCAAGATTATGTGGGTTTATCCAGATCTGGTGTCAGAGATCGAGGAAGAGACTCAAGCTGCTAAGGCTAAGTCTAAGAAGACCTCGAAGCATAGACCATGTCATATGGTTGCGATATCCTCAACATCAGAAAAAGAGGTATTGGCTACTGGAACCCGCTCAGGGAAACCCTACCTCAAGGACTATGGAGGAAGTCAGGAAGAAGCAGCGGCAGACACTCCAGCTGCCAAGCCTTCAGAAGCGGAACCTGTCATATCAGAGGCCGGTCCTTCGAGACCAACTTCGGCGGACAAGGGCAAGCAAAAAAAAGTGCGCTTTGATAAACTTTTGAAGAACATTCAAAACAAAGGTTTGGAGAAGCCATATAACTTTGACATCCTGGCCCAGTTGGCTAATACACCAGCCAGATTGTCCATTTTTGAACTACTCAGGCTCTCTAAAGACACTCGTCAAGCCCTGAGTGAAGCATTAATGCAGGCGGATGCATACTTGACCCAGCTTAAGTCCTCTGATGAAGAACCTGTGGCATGTCCTCAATGCCATAGTGTGATGGAGGTGGTCCCGAATATCACTTTCACCCAAGATGACATGCTGTTGAAATACAACAAGCATGATAGACCCCTCTATTACACCGGATATGTTGGTTCCATGGAGGTCGATCGAATTCACATAGATCTGGGATCATCGATCAGCATCATTCCTCATATTCTGCTTAGACCGCTGAGGATTCCTACCAGCGAATTGGCTTACACCACCACTACAATCGTGGGTTTCAACGCCAGAAAAAGTAAGCCGTTGGGAAAAATTCGTCTGAGGATCCAGATTGGCGACCTCAGATCAGTGGCTACATGCTATTTCATTAATTCAGAGGTATCCTACAACATTCTGTTAGGTAGACCGTGGATCCATGATCACAACATCATTCCTTCGACTCTACATCAATGCTTCAAATATGTAGATGCCCAAGGAATGGTACAAACGGAGTTTGCTGACCTGAACCCGTTCAAAGGAGTAGAATCCTACTACTCTGATGCCATGTTGTACACTGAAGACTACATGGAGGAGGTGTCAGGCAAGACAGAAGAGGAATCCCACCGGGAGCCAGAAGAACCCTCTGCCAAACAACCTCTGTCAATCAAGGTGAGAGGGCGAACTACTCGTCCGAAAGTCATGGAACCCATGGCTATCCACCTGAATAAAACCAGGTCAGGAAAAGAAAGTGATCCTCTAGTGATCACTTTGAACCTGAAGCTTCCACCCTTGGTCATCAACCTTTGGTGCAGCAAGCAGCCGGCTGATGTAAATATAACCAGGAACGTGGTTTCTGATGATAATAAAGATCCTCTTTTCCAGTACATTGACGCTCGAATTCTAAATCAGGAATCCTCTCCCCATAACGATATAGAACCTATAGCACAAAGATTCTTGAAAGCTATAGATTCCTATCATCCGTATGTGTGGGAAGTAGCATCACCATCTAATGTCATCTCGATATATGCACAAGAGGAGTCTATCTTTATTGTCCCGCCTACTCGCAACAGTCAACGTCCAATAGTCTTCGATCTTATGCGCAATAAACCGACTGTACAGGAAGATTCTCCCGATGATGATGCTGGTAAAATGCAGGTTCACAGATACAGCCCGCAAGCTTTGAAGATTATGCAAAGTATGGGTTATGACTTGAAGCTAGAACCAGGTCTCAACTACGGGAAAGGCAAGAGAATGCCTTTGTATGGTGATCCCTACTGTCAACGAACTCGTTTTGGGTTAGGGTATACCACCTCCCTTGCAACTCCTGAGTCAAATGAGGATATCTTTTCCTTGTCTCAAGATGGCTCACCGTCCTCCGGCTCATCTGATGATCTCGAACAAGCACTATCAGTAAACAGGTAGTGACAGATTCCTTCGAAGCAGGCGAATAAGAATCTGAACCGTTTGAGAATGACTCTTGGGCTCAGCAAATGGATACACAATGGAAACTCCGGTTCGAGCAGAGAGAACCGCCCACTGAAGATAAAGTTATCCAAATCGATGTTGGAGATGAAATAATACCAAAGCCGATATTTATCAGTAACAATCTTTCCCCAGCAGAAAGGGAAGAGATGATTCAGCTAATAAAAGAATATATCGACGTCTTTGCGTGGAATTATGAGGATATGCCAGGTCTTGATCCAAAGGTGGCTACTTATAAGCTCAACATATTGCCCAATGCAAAACCTATGAAGCAGCATCAACGCCGGTTTCGCCCGGATATGATGGACGCCATTGAAGTTGAAATCAAAAAGTTGATAGCCTGCGGGTTTATCCGCGAAGAGCAACATCCTGATTGGGTCGCCAATGTTGTCCCAGTCATGAAGAAAAGTAGGAAAGTTCATGTTTGTATCGACTTCCGAGATCTCAATACGGCTTGCCCCAAGGATGAGTTCCCTCTTCCCATCACAGACGTCATGATCGACAACACATGCGGTTTTGAACGCATGTCTTTCATGGACGAATTTTCATGATACAACCAAATCAAGATGCATCCTGAAGACGAAAAGCATACAGCCTTCCGCACACCTCTGGGGGTATATTGCTATACGGTCATGCCCTTTGGACTGAAGAATATCGGAGCTACATACCAACGAGCTATGAGTAACATATTCCACGAGCATTTACGTAAAACAGTGGAATGTTACGTAGACGATATAGCTGTCAAAAGCCGCCTCAAGGATAATCATATCCAAGACTTGAAGACAGTGTTTGAGTTGATGCGCCAACATCAACTCAAAATGAATCCTACAAAGTCCTTTCTTGGTGTATCCAGTGGCAGATTCTTGGGATTCGTCATCACCGCCAAAGGTATTCAAGTGGACCCTGATAAAGTCAAGGCCATCTTAGAAATGCGACCACCCCGCAACCTGAGAGAACTCAGAGGATTTTAAGGTCGTCTGGCTTATATCCGGAGATTCATATCCAACCTCTCAGGGAGATGTCAGCCTTTTTCTCATCTCATGAAGAAAGGTGTATCCTTCGTATGGGACGAAGCCTGTCAGCAAGCGTTTAATGATATCAAACGCTGCCTCATTAATTCTCCAGTTCTGGTGCCTCCCGTCATAGGAAGACCATTTTTGCTGTATGTTCGAGTAATGGATCATTCTCTGGGAGCTCTCCTCGCTCAGAAGAACGATGAGGGTCATGAACAGGCTATCTACTATTTAAGCAGGATGATTGTCGGAGCTGAACACCGGTACAATCCAGTAGAAAAAGAATGTTTGGCCCTAATGTTCGCCATTCAGAAAACACGATACTATATCACAGGCCAGACTATTCATATCATCTCCAGGATCAATCCTCTTCGGGTATTGATGAACAAGCCAAGTGTTCTTAATTCCCGACTCGCGACTTGGGCGATGTTATTAACACCGTTTGATATGGTGTACGTCTCTCAGAAGTCCATCAAAGGCCAAGCATTGGCTGATTTCCTGGCTGCTCATCCGATTTCGGAAACCTCCAGATTATACGAAGATATTCCCGACGAAGTTGCAGAATGTAATTCTGCAATAGAAAGTGATACATGGCAGCTATTCTTCGATGGTGCCTCCAGAACTGGTCCCAGGGGAAACGTGGTTTCAGGAGTGGGAATTATCCTGGTCACTCCTGATAAACTCGTCATCTATCGAGCATATTCTCTTAGCGAGCCCTGCTCCAATAATGTGGCGGAGTATAATGCCCTACTCATCGGACTCCAAGTTGCTAAAGAATTGGACGTCGAATATCTGGAAGCTTTCGGTGATTCTATGCTGATCGTCAATCAAGTCAGAGGAATATATGAAGTCTGGAATCCAGACCTCATTCCTTATCACCAAGCAATGATCGAGATAGCCATGTCTTTCAAAGGGTTCTTCCTAGAGCATGTGCCTCGATCTCAGAATCTGGAAGCTGATGCCCTGGCCAGTTTAGCTGCAGATTTAGCTATTCCTATAAGAAGGCAGAACTCGGTGATCCTTCTTAACAGAGATTTATTCTGTGTGAAAAACAACTTTCACATAGAACGCAGCTACGCTGTGAACACAGATCTTCCCAATAGAGACTGGAGAAGTCACTTTATAGATTTTGTGGCATACGGAATCTTACCAGAGGATCCCAAAGAAGTAGTATCGGTGAAAAGACGATCATTACGCTTCTACTTTGACGCTTCTTCACAGAGTCTATATCGTCGAACCTACGATGGACTACTACTACGATGTCTCTCTGGTGATGAAGCACAACGGATTATCCGTGAAGCTCACGATGGCGTATGCAGAGCACATCAACCCGGTCCTAAGCTACAGGATCGTATCAGAAGGATAGGCTATTACTGGCCTACTATGATCACAGATACAATAAAATATGCAAGATAATGCAAAGCCTGCCAGGTTCATGCAGATTTTATACATCAACCGTCTAAACGTTTACACCCTACAGTTGCATCATGGCCTTTCGAAGCATGGGGTATGGATATCATTGGTCCTATTCACCCGTCTTCTTCCAGAGGTCATCGGTTCATATTGGCCATTACGGATTATTTCTCCAAATGGGCAGAGGCGATCCCCCTTGCTGAGGTAAAAACATCCAACGTGATCAGCTTTATCAAGCATCATGTCATTTATCGCTTTGGGATTCCCCGAAGGATAATTCATGACAATGGGCCTCAATTCATCAGCCAAGTATTTCATCGATTTTGCGATAAAAATTGGATACAAAATGTGGCCTCTACGGCATACAATCCTGCTGCTAATGGTTTGGCGGAAGCTTTCAACAAAACCATTATCAAACTCTTGAAAAAGTTCGTCTCTTCGAACAAAAGAGATTGGAACGAGAAGCTAGGAGAATGTCTCTAGGCATACCGTACAACGGTTCGAGCACCGACGGGTTATACCCCATTCTCATTGGTCTACGGGAGCGAAGCAGTTCTCCCCATCGAAATCCAAATTCTGTCACTCAGAATAGCAGTGGCTAATGAGTTGACACAAGAAAAGAATGACCTATTAAGGCTTCAAGAGCTAGAAGGATTAGACGAGAAACGTCTTCAGGCTCAACAGCGCATCGCGTTCTACCAGGCACGTATTTTCAAAGCTTTTAATCAAAAAGTGAAGGAAAGAGTGTTCAAAATTGGCGAGCTAGTTTTAGCTGTGAGAAGGCCAATAATTATTACTCACAAGAGTAAGGGTAAATTCCAACCCAAATGGGAAGGCCCTTATGTGATCGAGACAATGTTCTCAAACGGCGCTTACAGATTAGCCAAGCCTAATGGAGACTTGTTAATGGCTCCTATCAACGACAAATTCCTGAAGAGGTACTATGCTTAATCTCCTTTGCTCAAATGGAGTATGGTGAATATCTCATTCTGACAACACTACCTCCAAAGAACTAGTTGGATCATATTCTATCATGTCCATATAACCTCTGAATAGATATGTTTAAACTAATTTGGAACTTCAAAACCTATCACGTCCATATTACCTCTAATAGTATTTTGTATGCAAATTTAGTTGGATCATACGCTATCATGTCCATATAACCTCTGAATAGACATGTCCAGCTGAAGCTTACCGAAAGTATATCACGTCCATATTACCTCTGATATCACTTTCACCCCAGCCTATCGTTTATACTCCATAATGATAGGTCCACAAAAGTCAGATAAAGTCTCTTTACTATATCCAAAAAGAGCAAATTACATAGAAAAGCAAAAGGTATATCATTTGGGAGGAGCAGTTAAGTCGCGAATCTGCTGCGCCAGAGTAACCATTCTCTCATCCCTGGAGTCCAAGACGTCAGTGCGAGCCCGTTCCAACCTTGCCGCCTCATTGTTCAAAGCAGATAGCTCAGATCGAGCATGTACAAAACCTGCGTGGATGACACCCACATGCGTCAGGTTCTGCTGAGCCGTCTCCATTCGATCCTTCAGCACATTGCGAGCTGTTGATAAAGAAAGAGCCTTCTCCTTGGCCTTAGCGAGGTCGTCTTCCAAGTTGCAGATCCTCGCCGCCTCTTTCTCATATTCGGTCTCGCATTGAGCCAACTGGGGAATGACATACCCCAATTCGGCACGCTCTTGATCCATCTCCTGCTGTTATTCCTGGACGGATTTCCTCAGGGATTCCATTTGCACAGCAAACTCTGCAGTTAAGGAGTCATATCTAGCTTGAACGAGACCGTCGATGTTGCCTCGAGATAGCTGTAAATAATCGTTAATGGGTTGTTCCAAACCATTAATAATTTGCTCTAGTGCATCAGCTCTGTCATTATCGTTGAAGTATCTAATCTGCGCTATACTGAAGTTGGAGGACGTCTTCAGAGCCTCAAAGCTTAGATTCTTCTCCAGCACCATTGATATCAGCATTTTCAAAGTGGCGTAGAAAATGCTTGAGAACTGCTCAACTAACATAGCGAGATTTCGAATGGGTGCTGGGAGTGGCTGCAATATCGGAGAATCCCCTTCCAGGAATGACTGCAAAGGGTATCGTCACAGTCGTCGCTTCAGTAGAGAGCGCAACAAAGGCAGGGGCACCAACAACGGTTGAAGTCGCTGGCGTACTCAAAGGAGGCATAGTCGTAATGACAGGCTCATCCTCCTTTCGAGATATCGGGGTTGTTGCGGGCGAGCCGGCACCCAAAAATGTTTTCTCTTCGAAGTCGGGCACCTCCGTGTCATCCACAGGAGCCGAAACAGAGCCAAAAGTTGCGTCGACACTGCCCTCCCCGTAGATGTCTTCCCCTGAAAAGAAGACAAGAGAAGGTTAATATCAACATGATGTTATTTTTTTCTAAAAGAAGCGTAAAGACGACATTTACCCATGGCCGATGGTATATATGGCGCATCTGCAGCCAGTACAGCTAAATCATTTCTTAATGATGCTAAGCGAGCTGTCATACCTGGAGAAGGGGGTGTGTCAACTGACACTGGAAGATATTCTTCCAGGTCTTCACCAAGATCCAACCGAGGCTCATCGGCTAGAATCTCGCTGGGTATACTTACAGACGCGGCAGGGGTTTCTCCCGTCGCTGGTCTGGATAAAGATATTCTTATTTGGCTTGGTCCCGAAGGCGATCTCGTACCACTACCTGAAGCGGTAGCAGCAACAGCAGCCTCGAGCAAAGATTCTCCGGCACTGCCAGTCGGAATTGTGGAGGTTCCCTCTCTAATAGGCGAGGGATCTCTAATCAAAGGATCATCCCCTATCGGAGAAACAATAGGCTCACTCCTAGGAGCCTCATGATTGGAAATCCTGACAGGACCACCAACAGTCTTCGTCTTCTTGCGAGGGGAAGCCTCCTTCAGAACATGAGCCCTTCGCTTTCCAGGGATAACCAGAGGCTTTGCAGGCGGAGGTATTTTGCCTCTTGGTACTGTCAGCAAAAGCTCATCTAGATTGACAGAGTCTTCACCCTCGTTAGAGGAAACTGATGGGATTTTCTCTCTTCCCGCAGACTTAGAAGAAGGCATCCTAAAACTTCTACGCATATCAAAATTGCGATGGAAGGTATTGGTTGCCACATAAAACTGGGCGTACGAATAGAGGATGTGCAACTCTATGGAGAGAGAAGTCGCTGGTATAGTAAAGGCCGCTCCAGTACAGTCCATTATGAAGTACCGCTATCCTCTCGCTCCGTCAATAAGTCCACCTCTGGACTTGAAGCTGGTGATGGCATTTCCCACGTGCAACTGGTCGTACCTGAACTTCCTGGCGAACCGACTAGGCAGATAGGACTCCAAGAAGCAATGGTCTTCACTTCTGTACAATAAATGGGAAGGTCTAATGCAGACCAACTAATAAAAAGCTTCAGGAGAAAGAACGGTCTGCCCTTCACCTAAATCCTGAAGTCGCGTCCCCTGTTGATTAAGATGTATAGTGGGGACGGTGCAGAAGAGCTTCCAGCTGTGAGCAAAATTTAACGCTCGCCGGCAGTCTATGACGGTGTTCACGTTCCAAGTGGATTTCTTGTAATTCAACAAGAAATTGTTCCCCGAACTACTGGCAGAGCCGGGAGACATCACTTTTGGGTTATGAAGAATTAACCATCCCATCAGATACAGGAACGATAATTCTAACCTGGGAAAGCTCTCACGCCGTGTTTCATCGGCAAGCAGCCCGTCAGTCATGGCCCTCAGGCCAGCTTGTATTCGGTACACCATGGCAGGGAGCAAGCCCAATCTTGCCCCAAACACCAAATGCACTATGGGACATAAAGTGTTACGGTGAATGCGATCCGAAGATGCAATGCCGGGTACTACCAGTCGGCGCAGCCATATGGAGAGGAAGCCAGCCAGTTGAGCTTCCTTGGACAGAGGCCTGTGGCAATGCCTCAAATAACTGTAGGCTTTAGTCCCTGCAGGATATTTCCCTATCCCTTCGTCGAGAATTTGATCTGAAGCCCCAGCGTCTTCAATAAGGTCATCGACTACTTGAGCACTAAGCACGCTCAGAAAGCTCAAAGGCCTATCCCTGCTATCCACGACTTTGTCTGGCTTAGCATCTCTAGACTGATAGAAAAAGAGGTAGGACGCCCATTTGTTAGTATGAGCCAAATCAGAGGGCTCATTATAGAAGGCGGTGCACGCTAAATAGTGGCACATCAGCTCCTGGTACACCGCCACCACTCGAGGGTCTGTATCACCCAGCTCCCGGTTTATGGGAACATACTCTTTATAAGGAGTATCCCCCATTGGCAGTCTTGAAATCTCTGCCATTTCGTGAAGGGCCAATCCTAACTCCCCCAGTGGAGTGGCGAAAGTCCCAGTGAGCAAGATATATCGCTCCATCAAAGCCAAAAACAGGTTGGGGTTGAGAGGTAACCCAACACTGGTAGCCTCCACAGCTTCGTACAGACCAATGCTCTCCAGCTCCGTCTGAAAGTTCTTCAGGGCCCAGGCAGCTAAACGAATCCATCAAAGATTTGTAGGGGTAAGCCACACATTGGTCCGAGGATTAACCTTAGGGTATACTCCTCCATGCTCCATGAAGTCATTACAGAAAGTCGGTAATTGGACTGGCTGGAATAATGCAGTGTCTTCACTTGGGATAATGCCCGAAAATAATCCCCTGAAAGGTATGACGGGACCGGAGGCGGCTTACAAATGACCCTCGGTCGGATCCTTTCTAGTAAAATATCTTTCCCGGCTGGCCGTGAAGATTGGGAGTCAGAGTCCACGACATCCTCCTTGGATGTGTGGCATGGAAGAATGCCGAGATAGGGTAATCTCTCAGCATCTTGGAGAGATACAGGACCAGGCCCCCAGCAGGAAAAACCCAGTTCTCTTTCTTGGGCTTCGTCTGGGCTTGTTTGTCAATCATATCTCCGAAGAGGAAAGCCGGTTTTATGTATTTTTCCCTGTCTATATACGACAGGGGCACTCCGTTGATCATGCTCAACAGCATTCGCTCTCCTTGAGACGATATCAGGATTTCCCTTCCTTCAGGATACTGGGGTCCGAAAATAGGAAATGTCACATGGGACATATTCTCCAGGTAATTGGAGTTCAGCATCCCAGCAGCAGAACCCATCACCTCAGCCAACGGAGATATCTGCAAGTAAACTACAAAGTGCAAGAAAAATACGTCAGTTTCTAAACTAGACCTCACAATCTTGCAGCTTATGCCAAGAGTAACAGTCGGTGCTTTTACGCCAAGACTGTAAAAATTTGAGTTTTTACGCTGGAATCTCACTTCAAGGCATAAAATTCAAGATTGGTAGTGTACACAAAAATCTGACAGTCTGTGTTATTACGCCAGACTGCCAAAGTTTGAGTTATTACGTCAGAATTTTTATCCAGAGCGTAACACCCAAAATTTGTAGTATACGCCAAATTTTGACAGTCGAAGCTCTTACGCCAGACTGTGAAAATATGGAGTTTTTATGCTGACACATTAGGAATGTGGGAGTAAAAGATAAAACATCTCTATGCATCATCTTCCTCGAAGAGGCTATCAGCACAGAATATGACCTAGCGCGTTCACGTACAACGTGTGCGAAGGGTTTTTTTCGTTCTGGTCGTCCCAAAAGCTTTACCTACAACGCCTGGTGCACAGCTCGTTGGTGGGACGCTTCGTTCAGAGCGGGGTTCGCCCTGCCCGACGGGAGTCACTCTTGCTTGGGCAGCGGAGCAAGAAGAGGAGGCAGCCTTCTTTCCCTTAGAGGAGGAGATTGGTTTTGGTGCCATTTCTAAAGACTCAGAATGCTCAGAGAAGAAACGAAAGAAAGTGCTCAAAGAGACGAAGGGTTTTCTTTTGCAAAAGACAGGTGAAGAGTTTTCTCTCTGAAGGCCTTGGGGTATATATAGGGTTCAGATGGACTCCTCGAATCCCTAACCAAATTCGATATTTAATATTCGGTTATGATTGGGGACCACGTCAGCCTACTATTCAGGGAAGGCAGACAGTCAGCGAATTCAAAAAGTTTTTCGTGCAGAGCAGATTCGTGATTTTACGCTAAGGAGCTTTTTACGCTCGGGAAGCTACAAATCTACGGTTTTACGCTTAGAGGCTATAAGTCTATAGTTTTATGCCCGGATGCTTTTACGCTCGGTAGCTTTTACGCTCGAGAGGCTACAAACCTACGACTTCACGCTCAGAGGCTATAAATCTATGATTTCACGCTCATAAGCTTTTTACGCTCAGAGGAGACAAATCTACTACTTCATGCTCGGAAGTTTTCTTTTCAGAGACTGCAATCTACAGTTTTACGCCCGGATGCTCTCATGCTCAGCAGCTTTTACGCTCGAGAGGCTACAAACTTATAATTTTATGCTCATCTACATTACAGATCTATGACTCTCCGCATATCTGAAAATACGCAGGCCAGAAGTATGCGTATATCTGAACAATTCTCAAGATGGCCAGTTACAAGGGTTCACGCAGAAGATGCTCCTTCTTGGCCTCAAAATATCCCAAGTACCCAAAACATATAGAGTTCAGCATTGAAAATGACTCTTCTCCTTGGGTCGATTGGAAGCTCATCCAAAATCCAGTCTGAATATTTTCTCTACAGTTCAAGATGGCGACTCAGTTTTGACAGCCATTTCTTGCCCTATTTCAAGGGATTTTCGGGAAATCATTCTTGAAGATGATGGTCTGAACGATAATTCTTCTTATCAGAGAAGTGACAGTTCAGAATTCTACGCAATTCCTCGTTCCAAAATAGCAGGACAGTTCGGATATTCGACTTAAATGCTAAGTAGTCTTCTACGTGTCCTCAGTTACGCGTAAAAGATGGGACGAGATCAGATGCTCTTTTTATCAGAGTCGGCGTAAAATTATTCATACGTGTCGAAGCTACACATATTCAGACTTCATCACAACAAAGAATATGGCAAATCATCATATGCGTAAAAGAAGACGATTTTATTAATCATGATTACATATGAGGGAAATCCAGTCTACAAAGGGTTTTTTCATCTTCGTGATTACATATGAGGAAAATCCCGTCTACAAAGGGTTTCTCATCCTCATTTAAAGATCACGCCCAGAACATGTTCTGCCAGGTTCTCGTATCGGTGGAGATCTTTGTCTTCTTCAGCAGTTAGTCGGTTTCCGCGACCGATTAACAAGAAAATGATTAATTACGAGAGGATACAAAACTGGGCATGTATAAATTTCGCAAGCCCATCCTCCATACGCCATGACAGATTGAGTTGAGGTATTTAGACCTAACTCAATACTGCAAGACAGGGCTAGTTTGTCTGCCCTTGTCCACGAACGACGGGAGAAAATACAGCCTGTAAGCTGTGTGGCCAAATGGAATTCCTCTCTCCTAGACGAATCACCATATGAAGTTGCTGATTATCCCGAGCAAAGGAAGCTATGATATCCTTCCATGATCCATCGTTACAGAGAATATTTGCTCGAAGATGCCTTCTTTTTTGGCTCCTTACATACTGGAAGAACATGGTCTTCTTCTTCCTCAAGTTGACCCGACGAACTCCGGTAATCATCTCTGTGTGATGAAGGAAATATGGGGAGAACAGGTTAACTCATCAGCCTTTATATAGGTAAAAGAGAACACACCGAACCCCAACAAATCCCCAAAAATCTGCCAAGAAATCAGCCTCGAGGAACGAGTCAGACTTGACCGTTTCATGCTTCATTCAAAGTGTTTCAAATTACGAGGAATTTCAAAACTTTGAAGGGGGTCTTGTAGAAGCATGAAAAATACGCTGTAGAGTTATACACAGTATTTCAGTACTGTGTGGCGTAAGACTTGACTTCAGAGCCATCGGCGTAGAAACAGAGCTTCATCGCTAGTACAGCATAAAATATAAGCTCCAGGACAACCCGCATAATGTAGTATTTTCAGGCTGCTTCAGCGTAAAAAGGTTATTACATCGCCTTTATGGCGTAAAACTCATCCGCTATTAATGCAGTATGGAAGTGTACGAGGAACGCTTCGTATTCCTCGAATGAACTTGTCAGATCATGCAGTGAATCTGACTCCTGACAAAGAGTACTGCACGACTATCCAGACGACGGCTGTAATGATGGTGCGGCACAGAGACCCAAACCGTCGTTTAGTGACATTTCCATGGTATAAACCGCTTTTACGCGTTCAAGGGAATACGATGCCTAGTTTTATACAGGCATATGTGAGCTTTTACGCTCAGCAGAAGACAAAACAAACTGCCACATCAAAAGCTGCTCTTCGTACAGAGCTCGAGACACGTCTCTGCAGTTAATGCGCATGATGGGGGCAGATCTGTATATTTAATGCATGGGATTTGGTTCTATTCTCAAAGACTGGGTGAATCATAATTACGGCTAATACGTCCACATCATCACCTTTGCACATTATGCCGCCTGGCTATTTTCAACTATAGGAGCATGTTGTACGCTATCTCCTTGAAATATGCCAACCTGGCTATTTTCAGCTATAGGAGCACGATGTACGTTATCTCTTCGAAGTAAGCCAACTCAGGCTACATGTGCATAATAAGGCTATTTGGTCCAGAACTAGCCCAAGACCTCAGTCAAGAGAGGAAGATCGGCTATCTTCTACGCTAGCTACCTATCCATGCAGCATCGGGTTTCTACGCCTACAGGTCAGCTATTTGGCTTCTACGCCAACATGATAACTATTCGGTTTCTACGCCTATGGGGCTTCTACGCCTACCTGGCTTTTACGTCAGTTTGATAGCTATTTGGCTTCTACGCCATGGTAACAGTTATTGGCTTCTACGCCAACCTTTTCTACGCAAGGGGCAGTTACCTACGTGGCTTGCATGCCGTGATCTTTGCAGCAGTTATATGCGTTACCTCATAATGGGACACGCGTCACACGCTTATTCAGAAGATCATTTATACGTAGGTGACAGTTATTGTAACCGCCGCATAAAAAGTGCCATACTCTCCACTATCCGGCTTCTATGCCGACTGGACGGTTACTGTCACTAAAACCCTATAAATAGAGACCTCTGTTGACAGAGGTCCAAGGTGGAAGAAAGGTAAAGACGAGGTCAGAAAATTTGGAGAACAGAGAGAGAAGAGTTCAAACAGAGAGTAGTGATCGACAATTTTGGCATCGAGCATCCACTCCCTCTTGCAACCTTTGAAGCTTCTACTTCTTCTACAGCACTTCTTCATTATCGTGTGGTCCAAGGGACAAAGTGATCGACCATAGATCAGACTCCTATAGCAATATTTACCCAGATTAAAATTTGTACTTAACATCCTCGTATAGGATTAATAGTACTTTTTGTTTGTAAACCTAAGAAAGGGTTTTGTATAAACCTAGTTGTATTTCTTCCGTTTATTATCAAACACTTGTTTCCAGAGATGGAAAAAATCATATGGGACAAGTCCTCCAAGTAGTTGGAATTCAGCATCCCAACAGCAGAGCCCATTACTTCAACCAGAGGGGGGATCTGTAGGTCAACTACAAAAAGCAAGAGAATAAGTCAGTTTTACGCTGGAATTTTCTTTCAGCGCATAAAACGTAAGGTGCTACGCTCTTGTCGTATACGCCAAAAATCTAACAGTCTGAGTTTTTACGCCCGACTGCAAAAATTTGAGTTTTGTGCTGGAATTTACTTTCAGTGCGTAAAACTCAAGGTTTGCAGTATACGCCAAAACCTAACAGTCTGAGTTTTTACGTCATACTGCAAAAATTTGAGTTTTACGCTGGAATTTACATCCAGTGCGTAAAATGCCAGACTACAAAAATATGGAGTTTTACGCTGACACATTAAGAATGTAGGCGTATTTGCGCATACACGTACAACGTATGCGAAGGGTTTTATTTCTCTTGAAGTCTTTACCTGTGATGCCCGGTGCACAGCTAGACGGCGGAGCACTTCGTTCAGAACGAGGCTCGCTTGGCCTAGTAGGAGTCGCTCGTGCTTGAGCAGTAGAGCGAGATGATAAAGCGACTTTCTTTCCCTTAGCGACGGAAGTCTGTTTTGGTGCCATGGCGAATCTGAGAGTTTTCAGAAAGAGACGAAGAGTTTTCAGAAAGAGACGAAGGGTTTTGCAGAGAAAGATGAAGAGTTTTTCTCTCTAATGACCTAGGCCTATTTATAGAGTTCAAGTGACTCTCTGAATCCTTAACAAAATCCGATTTTTAATAGTCGGTTATGATTCGGGACCACGTCAGCCAATTATTTGAAAAAAAAGACAGGTCATCATGCTGCGTAAAGAATACGCTCAGAAGCTTTTACGCTCAGAAGCTACAGATCTACGATTTTACGCTCATAAGCTACAGATCTACAATTTTATGCTCAGAAGCTACAGATCTATGATTTTACGCTCAGAAGCTTTTACGCTCAGAAGCTACAGATCTACGATTTTACGCTCAGAAGCTATAGATCTATGATTTTACGCTCATAAACTTTTACGCTCAAAAGCTACAAATCTACGATTTTATGCTCAGAAGCTACAGATCTATGATTTTATGCTCAGAAGTTTTTACGCTCAGAAGCTACAAATCTACGATTTTACGCTCAGAAGCTACAGATCTACGATTTTACATTCAGAAGCTTTTGCGCTCAGAAGCTACAGATCTACGATTTTATGCTCAAAAGCATTTACACTCAGATGCTACGGATCTACGATTTTACGCGTATCTTAAATCATGCGGGACAGATCAGCTAGCAAAATACGCGTATATCTTGATAATTTGGGTTTCACGCTTGAAAAAGCCAGTTACAAGAGTTTACGCAGAAAATATTCTTCTTCCTCAGTCAAAAGGACTTCATCAGATGAAGGGCCAAGGAGTTCCCTGAAAATCTCTGTCTTCACTAGAGATGACGTTTCTCCCTTGGCCATTGATAGTTTATTCGAAGTCTAGTCCAGGGATGGCCTGTTCGGCGGACATTTCTTACCCTGACTCGAGAATCTTTCGAGAAGCCATTTTCGAAGATGATGTTCTGAATAGATGATTTATGAAGGAGAAATAATGGTTCAGAATTCTATGTGACTATTCGTCAAAAATAGCATGATAATTGGATCTTCAAGATAATTTAATGCTAAAGAGATTTTTACGTATCTTCCTTTATGCGTAAAAGTTAGGACGTGACTGGAGGCATATTTGTCAGAGTCAGCATAAAAATTACTCAAGCATATTGAAGCTGCGTATTATCAGACTTCCTCACAGCACTATGGCAAATCAATAGTGCGTAAAAGAAGACAAGTTTATTAATCATGATTACATATGATAGAAATCTATTTTTACAAAGGATTTTTTATTAATATTCAAGATCATTATTACATATGATGGGAATCTATTATGCTAGGTTCTATTCTGATGGAGACCTTCATTGCTTCTTCTACAGCACTTCTTCGGCCGGGAGGCAAGAAAATGGTGAATGGGGGGAGGATACAGAACTGGGCATGTTTAAATTATTCAAGCCCACCCCCACATACGTCATCGGCGGCCATGCTAAGAATTATCTTAGGGATCCAGACCCAACACAATACTGGAAGACACGGCCAAGCTGCCCACCATGGTCCATCTTCATAATGGGGAAAAATACAGCTAGCAAGTTGTATGGTCTAATGAGACCCTTCCTCTCTCCTTGGCGAATTTCCATATAAAATTGCTGATTATCTCGAGCAAAGAAAGCTACGATATCCTTCCATGGTCCATCGTTGCAGAGAATATTTGCTCGAAGATGTCACCTTTTACGGCTCCTTACATGCTGAAAGAGCATAACCTTCTTCTTTCTCAGTTCAGCCCAATGAATCTCAGCAGCCATCTTTATGGTGAAGGGAGTATGGAAAAACAAGTTCATCTGCTTGCCCTTATATAGGCAGAAGAGAACACACAAATCCCAACAACTTCTTAAATGTCGCCAAAAAATCAGCCTCAAAGAACGAGTCAAATTTGACCATTTCATGCTTCATTCAAAGTATTTCAAATTATGAGAAATTTGAAAACTTTAAAGGGGGTCTTGTAGAATCATAAAATACGCTGGGAAATTGTACGCGTACTATACAGTCAAAATCTCCAACACACATGAAGTTCGCGTAAAATAGAGCTTCAAGGCTGTATGGCGTAAAACATGACTTCAGAGCTATACGCGTAAAACAGAGCTTCAAGGATGTGTGGCATAAAATATGACTTCAGAGCTATACTCGTAAAAAAGAGCTTCAAGACTGTTCTGCGTAAAAGGTTGTAATACCTTCCTGCGTAAAGTTTAAAACTACGTTATTTTTTAATGCAGCGTAAAGTTGTACGAGGAAGTCTTCGTATTCCTCGGATGAATTTGTCAGACAAATCAGTGAACCTGACTCCTGACAAAAGTACTGTCGTTTATTGACATATTCTTGAATTTGTAAGAGGACGGCTGTTATGATGATTTTGCACAGAGACCCAGGTTGTCGTTTAGTGACATATTCTTGATACAAGTCATTTTTACGCATTTAAAGAATATGTTGCCTATTCTACATGGGAAGGAATGAGTTTTTACGCTCAAGATGAGACAAAATCAGACGCCACATCAAAATTTGTTTCTCGTATAGAGCTCGAGGCATATCTCTGCATTTAATGCACGAGATAGAGGCAGATCTCTGCATTTAATGCACGAGATTTTATTCTATTTTTAAATGACTGGGAAAGCTAAAATTGTGGAAAATACGTTCACATCACCATCCTTGCATTTTACGCCAACCAGGCTATTTTCAACTATAGGAGTACATCGTATGATATCTCCTCGAAATATGCCAACTCAGCTATATTTAAAAGAGTACGTGATAAGGCTATTTAGCCCAGAATATGCTCAAGACCTCAGTCGTGACGGATAATTGGCTATTTTATGCTGGTTATCTATTATTCATGCATCATCAAGTTTTACACAGAGTTTGGCTTTTATGCCAACAAGATAACTTATTTGGCTTTTACGCCAACCATATTTTATGCAGGGGTTGTTACCTACGTGGCTTGCATGCCATGATCTTCAAGAAGCAGTTATACGCGTTACCTCATAAAGGGACACGTGTCATACGCAGATTTAGAAGACTATGGGAACGTGGGTAGCAGTTATCATAACCACAGTGTAAAAGAAGTCTTCTTCTTCACAGTTTGGCTTTTATGCCAACAAGACAGTTATTTGGCTTTTACGCCAACCATCTTTACGCAGGGGGCAGTTACCTACGTGGGTTGCATGCCATGATCTTCGAGAAGCAGTTATACGCATTACCTTATAATGGGACACGTGTCATACGCAGATCCAGAAGATTATTTGAACGTGGGTAGCAGTTATTATAGCCGTCGCGTAATAGGTGCAACTCTCTTCACAGTTTGGCCTTCTATGCCAACTGGACAGTTATTTGACTGATCTCTATAAATAGAGACCCCTGATCACAGGGGAGGGGATTGGTCGATAAAAGAGAGGCACAGGGAGATCAGAGAATCAGAGAGAGAGAGAGCACAGACAGAGAGTGTTGGTTGACGAGAATTCAATCCCACTTGCAACATTTGAAACTTCTTCTTCTTCTACAGCACTCCTTCATCATCGTGTGGTCCAAGGGACAAAGTGATCGACCACAGATCAGACTCCTATAGCAATACTTCTCCAGAATTATTTTTTTATTGTACTTAACATCCTCGTATAGGATTAATTGTACTATTTTTCTTGTTTGTAAGCAAAAAGAAAGGTTTCGTATAAACCCTCTTCCCCATTTTTGTTTATCATCCAATAAGGGCTTGTCTCAAACCTATTACTTGTACTAACGTGCGCAAAAAGTAATGAATCCACAAAACCTATCACGTCCATATTGCTTCTGGTAGGGTTTGTTTCTGAATCTATTACTCGCACCATAAAGTGCACAACAGGGTAATAGGTCCACCAAAAATCTCCTAGTGGGATATCCTCAAGACCGTACCTAACCTCTCGGTATGGTCATTGATTAGCTCACGTCTACGTCACCTCTGAGATATCATCCCCACATGCGTCAACCTGACAAACTTAGCAGAATGAGGCGGACAGTGAATATATGCTAATTTTATGCTTCTTATTCAAAGTATTCTAGACTTAGCCAAGTCTAAAAACTTTGAAGGGGGTCTTGTAGAAGCATAAAAAATCTCTCCATGTGCTCCAGTTTACAGTCAACAAATAAGCAAGGTATGCATAACTGCGGTGGACGCATAACAGAGGCGGACGCATGACACCCTCGGGTATATGACATCCCGAGACGCATATCGCCCTTTGACGCATCATTCCTATAGTTACATCAGAGCATTTATGATTTTGAAAAAACAGACAGTCATTCTGACGGCCTCGAATCCTGTACTGTGTATTGGAATATGTGTTAACAGTTTTTTTATAATTATTTTTGGCAGTATACAACTGTTCAAATACCACGAATGCAAAAAATGACAAAGGATCCATGCGTCTCTGGCCCAATGCGTCCCAGACTCCATGTGTTTTATGTGTCTCTGGTCTAATGCATTACAGACTCCATGCGTTACATGCATCTCTGGCCCAATGTGCCCTAGACTCCATGTGTCTTATACATCTCGGGCCCCATGCGGCTTCGACTCCATGCATTTCCCATATAGGGCCTGAACGACCACAGAGCAGGGCGGTCGCATAAAATCCCCTGACATAGATTTTGATGTCTGTCAGAAGCTCTGACGCCTCACTAATCACCCTGAGATGCTTCAAAATTCGTGCAGACGATGACTCAGGAAAAGACAACAAGTCACATCAGTGCATTAATTGCCTCGACAGACGGCCCATGACACATGTCCTACGTATGCGGCTTCAAGACCCATGCGACCTCGACATCATGTGGCCAGAGCGTCCACCTAACCAAGGCCAAACAAGAGTACGCATGTGGCTTCAAGAACCATGCGGCCTCGTCCACATACGGCCAGAGGGTCATTCTGACCAAGGCCAAACGAGAGCTTCTATGCGACTATAACAGTATGTGGCTCTCGATTCACAAGATTTTTTGTTAAAATCGAAGATGATTTCTCGCATAGTTAGTGTTGACCAAGTATCGTGAACTTTCACCGTCGGCATTATTGACAGCTGTCTCCAACGTTGATCAACAACATCTATTGGAATAGGTATAGATTGACGACGATATTCGTTAATCTCATGTGCATAAGGAAGGCCGAGTGAATGTCGATATGAATAACCGCAAACCTCGGGATCATAACCAACCAACTTTGACCTACCAATCTCCTCAAAGTTCTGACCCATACGAAAGGCGTAACGATCTGGGCACAATAAGTCCAAGGCCTTGTGAGATACTACATGGATTAAACCATCCAAGAGGTGTTCATGCTTGTATTCATGCTTTGCAATATTGAGGCTTATCTCAAATGATGCTATAATCTCGTTCACCGTGAAAATAATTATGAAATGAATCGATTGCCAAACGGAGACAAAATTACCGACCGATGACCGTAGATATGTTTTTAAACTTGAGTATGATCCTTCGACCCGGTTCGTAGTGATTGTGCCATAATGCTTCACCATGTTCGTCCATGCTAAGACGAATTATTCTTTATGTGGTTCTAGCCAATTATCTTTGATATAATAAATGCATGGGGTTACTCGTCTCCCTCTTTTGTTTGAACATGTACCATGCTGTATCGTAACTGTCTGTAGTACTTGCTTGCCATACAAGACTCCAATCACTGTAGAATTTTTTAAAACGAAGCTTGTCGATTTTACCGTCCATATTTTTAAATTTTCTCTTACATTGAGCTTGGATATTTCGATTTATATGCGAAGTGCATAGTAGTCTATGCACATGAGAAAATACAATATTTATAGCATTTATAAGCGCATATTCTCTATCGGTAACAAAAATAGAGGACTCTTTGTATCCTGTATAAAGGGATTATAGTTTTCTCAATGCCCAAGTGTAATCCTCTACTGTCTCACTCTTCATAAAACAAAAAGTGACTAAAAATATTTTTCCCGTAGACGTAAACCCAACAATGTAAAAAAAAGGCATCTTGAACTTGTTGGTCTTATATGTACAATCAAGGGCCAACACGTCTGCGAAGGACCGAGCCAAGTGTGTGCAATCAGGATGAGCCCAAAACAATGAAAGGAGTTCATCATTTTGTGGATGTCTTCTATGGTACTCCACGTAGTGATGTTCCCTAAGCAACTTCAATACTTGCTGCATCGCCATTCTTCCTTTCATATTATTACGTTTCGCTCTCGCCAAACTATTATAGATCGTCCTCATGGTTGACTTATTCTCATCTTCTTTTTGTCGTACGGCAGAATAAATTTATTTGGGTGCAACTCCGGAAAGGAATATTTCTTCAACAAACTTTCTCTCATCCTTCTTCAACCATGCCACGTAGGCATGACCCGTAAGTGTCTCTGGAATAGGATGATTGTGTATTCCATTCTTAACTTCGATTATCCACTTCACATCTTCTACTTTTACAATCAAAAACTTATTCATCGTATATTGTCAAAGACATACCGGAAGAATATTCGTTGGACAATCACCAAATCAGAATTTTTTTCCACTTGGGACCACAACTATCAAATTCCAAAGTTAGGTTTAGATTTTTGGACTTGAGAGAATGAGAGATTTCTTCATGTGAAGGTGAAAAACAAAGAAGAGAAATATTTTTTACTTATATAAGTTGGTGTGGGCTAGCCCTATGTAAGTTTGAGGAGTGGCAAACTTGTAATTTTTTAAAAAAATTTAATGGGCTAGCCCTGAGTATATTGTGTAGTGCCCTTATCAAAAGCCAATAAAAAGGCACGCACTAAAAAAATACTCAGGAATAGTTCAGTATCGGTGTAGTCTATTAATAGAGAATTTTCATTCATGGCTTTCCAAATTTGACTCAGGACTATTCAATTTTATGCCCTCTCCTCCTCCTTCTGTTCCTTGGCTCCTCTCCAGCTTCCTCATTTTCCTCCAGCTCCTTCGCCCCTCTCCGGTCTCCTCCTCCCGCTCCACTACTCCTCTCCGGCCGTCGTCTCTGTCACGACCCGCACCCTGATATTCGGACACGAGTACGTGGTTACGCCTAGCCTACGCCACAGAATCGGCGGTAGAACGCTGTATGGGTCATTTCTAACTATCTAACATCTCAATAATATAATATGGTACATGTCAATCATCTCAACTCCAATCGGAGGAGCAATATGGTATCTCATAAATATATCAATCTCAATCACAAAACAAACTAAGGAGGAAATAATACACGAATGAAAATAGTGAAGGGAAGAAAGATACAATCTATAATATGAAATAATAGGACAACTGTGAATCTCCTCAAATATAATAGTCTAATACATGAATCACTAAACAAAACTAGACCTCCTCGGTCACTGGGACAATGTCCTCCTGCTCTAGGGGAGTGTCCTCTAAAGTCCCACCCTCCTGAGGGCCGTAATGTGTGGGACACAGCTCCTCTAGCCAATCATCTGGAAAAAATATATCCAGTCAGGATTGGAGCGAAGTACATACCTCTGAAAGCAGTTCCAATAACATAATCGAGCATATATAACAAGCAATAGAAAAAGATACAAGATGCACAAGTAGAAAGAATATACAATACAAGTGAACAGGAAATAGGCACAATAAAGCTGGAAGTAAATACAAGAATAACTGCAAGTAGAGAACAAAAAATACTAACTATGTGTTTTAGAGTGCGAGTTCGTTATGTGATCGGCTTAGGTTGCACATGAGGTATAAAGGTAACTCCATTATACGTGAGGTGTATAATCGACATGAACATGAGATCAAGAGGGCTTTGATCACATAACCAACTCCTACTCCCCCTCCCCAACCAATACTCATGGATCCAATCACGACACGTTACGTACATGATCACGATAGTCACACTAGCACACGAAATACTGGATGCACAAGAAGCACATGAAAGTCAATACCCGATGCACACGATGAAATACATGTCATTAGGTACCCGTTGCACACGGCAGGGGATAACACCTCCTGACGGGATCCATATAGCACCAGTCCGTGAAATCACTGTGTCAGAAATCAATGTATACTAATCTAGAACATGCATATATACAATATTATGAATTAAAAACAAACAGAAAAATGTACTCGCCTGAAGTCCTGAGCAAAGTGTGTCTCTCGATGCCCAAGCTGGTATCTCACAACCTATATATAGTATGTTGCATCAATACAAGGTTCAATGATGAAAATAAATGGAGTTGATGCAATTCTAGGTTGATACGCCGTTTTTAGGTCAAATCAATGCATTTTAGGTTGCAAGAGTCTAATGCTAAGTCACTAAGTCGATATACTATGAAACTATGCCACCACTGTGTTAAAGAATCTCTGATCGAACAGAATCTTCATAGCCAATTTGAAAATTTGGATTCTCAAATCAGTACCATTCATCTTCCACCCCACCACCACGAAAAATTATTGGGTGGTCCAGACTCACCACATGACTACAGTGAATAGTGAGTCTGGTCCGTTTCTGATATTATAACGATGCTATACAAATGTTAAACTATATATTACATTTTTTAACCACTATAAAAATAGGATCTTATTTTGGCACAAGGTTCTTGTTGCTAGTTTCTACAAAATAGGAATGCCTATATCTAAAAAATGGTAATTTCACGTTAGCAACATATATGGATGTTAAAAAAATTTAAAAAAAAATCAAATTTTGGATCATGTGCTATCGCATAAATTGTGCATGCTCAGAAATAACCCTCCTACTATTTCAAGAAATCATGATGCTCTCCTCTTGAAAAAGACTGAATTGTGCTATATATTTTCACAACTTGTCCCTCTTGAAAAAGATTGAACTAGGCTACTTTTACAACCTCGGTGAAAGAGAAAAAGATATGTGAGATTCTCAAAAATATCGAAGAAAGGCACTACATTGCATTATATGTTGTCAATGTAGATGGCAAAGCAAGTGCATACGGTGTTACGCTCGTTCACTCCTCTCATACCTAGAGCCGATCTGGGGTAAGTCCCTCCCCCCCTCAAGTCTCTACCTCTCCGTCAATAGAGCATTCACGGTCGACCCCAACTCCTCTCAGTCAGTTGAACTAGCAATCCACCAGGTCCGACTACAAGAATTTCTACTTTTTGCAGCCAAAAATTTCGTTGCAAAATATGATTAAATTGTTACAAAAAGCTATTTGCGACGAAATCTTTTGCGACAAATATTTTCTGCTGCAAAACTTTTGTCCCAAAAAGAGAATTTTTGTTAATGTCCATATTTTGAGTTTCCAATGGGAAGAACGCGAACTCAAGAAGAGGAACTTGGAATCCGAGCTTCACGACGCTGTCGGAACTGGCGACTTCGACGTCTTTGCCAACCGCACTCGCCAACATTTTTTTTTTTTGATCTCTTCTTTTGGAGTCAAAGACAAGGGACAACCAAATTTCGTTTCGGCTAGGACAACCCAACCACCAGAGCCGACCCTCCTCATCCCACATCAGTGATACCACTTGACCTCCTCCTCGGTGATTAGTTCGTAGAGTTATATGCACTTAAACACAATAGTTTGTTGGCAAAACTTTTTCCTTCTATAAAGATATCCTTTACTAATATTTACGGAGAGGAAGAAAACTAGGTTGGCCTAACAAAAATTAAACGCGAGTGGAGTGAGACGAAGTGATCAACTAGAAAAGTATCTCGTTCACAACAAGAAATGTCACTATAAACAGTTCTTTTTGAAAATATTATCTCTACTCTTATAATGAGACTTACAAATAGCTCAAAACTGAGCCGTCTATGTTGTTTATAAATCCTCTATTATTTATTAGAAAAATACAAAAAAATTTAACACTCTCTCTCTCTCTCTCTCTCTCTCTCTCTCTTCAGTATAAATATATATTTAAAAAGTAAATTTAAAACGATTTACAAACTAAATGTAAAAAACTAATTTAAAGAAGAAAAATTATCAAAAAAGTTTAAATTGATTAACAAATCTTAATTCAAATATATTTAAACTACTTTTTTAATAATATTATAAAAATATTTTTTTTACGTAACATATGTGAATTTATTTAGTATTTTATAGTGAACCCGTAAAGAAGAAAATGACCACCATTTCAATATGCAAATACTAATTAATAATAATATATTGTTCTTTGTTTATTGTTCTCATAAGTTTTGTGATACATAAGCATTCTTTATTGGTTGATAGTAGAAATGTATATCCTATTATCTATTATCTATGCTCTAGAATGAAGCATCAATGAGAAGCATACTATGTTGTATGTATACATATACGAAACGATACCGTAAGAAATGTCAATAAGAACACGACAGTACTATTTTTAAATATTTGGGAAGTGTCTATTTGATATGTGTTTTGTTATGGTAAGTCCCACAATTTTGGAGTGTGAGCTTCCTAGGGAACAACCCATTTGTAGGACATTTATTTTTTGTTTGGGTATCTCCTTGTATTATTTTAGTCTTTAAATGGATGGAAATATTGTTTTTCTTCTTCTTCTGTTTGGTTTTCCAATGTAAATGGACTTCTAGAATCCCAAGTGGGGATCTCCTTTGTCCCATTATGTGGTGTTTATATATAGATTTATTCTCTGTCCTCAATTGCTCGTCTTTGAATTTGGATTACTTAATAAACTTTTGGTCACTTCTTTTAAAACGTAATTTGGGATAAATGACTCTGATTAGAAATTTGGCACATTTGGCCCCAATTTTGAGTGAAAAAAATCATTCGAGTTATCATTCAAAAGCTCTGTTTTTTTTTCAATTCATTTGTTTGATGTCTGCAAGGACCCACAAAGATCAAGTCGGTAAGGAAATTTTGTCGTCGTCATTGTTTATGAATTTTTATCGAGACACTACAAAACTTATTCGAGATTAGTCCAGTTTAGAAAAACTTTTACTTAGTGCAACAAAAAAATTACTAGAGGATACACAACCCCCAACCTCCATCCAAATCCAAACATTCTAACATTTACTCTCTTTCTCTCTTCAAAATTATTTTTCTCCTTCTCCACCTCCTCCTCCAATTCCAATTGAAAATCCTAAACTTCTTCTTTCTCCACCTCCTCCAATTCCAAGCATCAATCAATCCTTGAGATGGCACCCAAAACTTCATTCACTTCAAAATCCTAAACTTTTTTCCTTTCCACCTTCCTCCATCTCTAATTTTATGTTTGTATTTTTCATTTTATTTTTTATAAATCTTCTTCTCAATTCTTGTTAATACTCAAATATTATAGTGTAGCAACATAAAATAGATTTATGATGGACTTTAAACGAATTTTAAATTTTTTAAACCAATTTTAGGGTTTCAAAGTAAGAAATTCTGTCATAGTTGCGGCTGGGAAGACTCAGAACTGCAGTCCTGTATCAAAATGGTATCCATATTTATAAGCATGACAATTTCGGTATAGTATCAAGCTTGTACAGAGAAACATCAACCTAAAGTCAACCACAGAAAAAAATAGTGCTAACGCAATGTCCCAGGAACAGTGACCAGGAGACGGAGCCATTGGAAAATCTAGGAAGTTAATTGATAGCAAAGGCAAGTACTTAGATCACCTTAACCGACAATATATATTTCACAGACAAGTTTACTCAATAACAGCATAGTTCATCGAGTGGCTTTTGTGGTTACCGAGAAGAGATATAAGTTTTCGGCTAGATGACAAAAAATAAGTAGATCGAGCCACGAAAACGTATTATTTTTTCTATTTATAAAATGTGAAAATTAGGGACACTGAATTCAAAGATATGTAATACAGTGTGCACAAAAGTTCCTAATGTTATGTCGTGTACAAAAATATATATATATATTTTAGTTGCCACATGGCTCCTCCCGATTGGGGGGTGAACAAACACCATGGTATTGGTGTGTGAACAAAAATGGACTCCTCATCAATGGTTCGTAAGAGGAGTAGAGTGATTAGCGAAAATTGGAGATTGTGCTCGTTCGCTTGCCGAAATACATCAAGTTCTATAAACCCTTATTTTTTGATAAAAAGTGGATTTGTCCTAATGGACGAACATCGAAATCCATCAAGTTCTAGAAACCTGTATTTTTTGATGAAAAGTGGATTTGCCTCCATGAAAGAGAATGCATTTTCATAAAGTTTCTAGAAATTATTTGCAGGATTTCAGTATTGGGTGGGTAAAAATCTTAAGCTCCCTGAACTGTCATTGACCGACCTCTCTTTCCGATCTGATCCTAACAGGCGAATCTCAAACCCGAATGCCTCTCTCATCTCCAACTTGAGCTCCAAACGAGAAAGAGGAGATGAGACCAAAGGGAGGAAGAAGGCTAAGATCTTTCATTGTCTTGTGTAAATATAATCTTATTATCTAGAAAAGGCATTATCTTGTGTCTCATATCACATAGGAATCATAATACATAACAAGACAATAGGGATGGAGATGCTCAATGGTTGTCCATCATCCTCATCTTGAACAATTTATACAAAAGTTGTAAGTCGCCAAGATAAACAAGCTTTCTATTCATAATTTCACTTATGACATTGCGAAATATATTTTGGTATCATATTTATTCAACACCAGGAGCAGAAAGCCGTTTCCTCAAGTCGTGAAAGAAACAAGCTTGCATATGCATTGAACTGTACCAAGAAGGATTTAAGGTTAGGACTTGACTGTCCTATCAGTTGACAGGACTGTCAAAAATTATGAGTCATACCAGTTGACAGACTGTCGAAAAATTTGACAGTCCATCATCGTTTCCGTCGCGAATGTGGACGAATTTTTGAAGTTCGAAATCCTAAAATGGATTCGTAACTTCGAAAATCCGTCCAAAATGAATCATAAATCAAATTTTAGTTACTAGAAAAAGAAATCTATGCATGGACATGGAACCCTAACATATTTGAAATTTGGAAGAGAAAAGATGAAAAAGAAAAAAAAAAATTAGCTTTTATACTATGTAGTTGACTGCTTCTGACAATTTTTTTTTAGTGACAAACTTGTAAATAAAAACAAAACATTTAGACAGTCCCGAGTAAGTTTTGTAGTGCCTTTGAAAAATTCTTGTTTATTTGCCTTAACCTCTTTAGTTTACATAGTACTCTTTACTTCTAAGTAAGAGTTTACATATTAGTTAATTTGTACTTGAATATCGCCCGTAGGCAAGTTCATAAAATGTAAAAAAAAAAATACCAAATTTTTTTTTTTTTTGAAAAAGGAGAAATTTAGAAAAATATGCTTAGGAGAAAGAAATTTAGAAAATTTTAGAAACCCAATTTGCTAAAGGAAATCTGAACTTTTCTCCTCCACGTATTGCTCTAAAGTTTATTTCTCCCAACAAAATTTTCTGTTCTTCTTTTATTTTCAAATTAATACCCTTTTATTGTGTTAACTTAGTCGACCAAAACCTTGTTATTGTAATGGTGTTAAGTCAATCGAGAAAATACCTTCTTTTCCTCAACCTTTGAATTAAGTAGAGAACATGCTTGCAATAGCAATGGAATTTTCTAGCGACAAGAAAGTTCAAATATGTTCGTCTGTGAGTGTTAAATGGGATGTCTAACTAACAGGGAAATAACTTGCAAAACTTATAATTTGATGGTATTAACTTGCTATAGTCCAAAGTCGTATCTCTTTGGTTAATAAGATTCAACTTACAACTATAATCCCTATTTTTTTTCCGATCCATATCTTATACGTATGCCTCACGGAGATGCCCCCCGTGATACGCTCGTACATCCGTTCCTAAAGTCACTCTTGTTGCTGACTTATCTGGAGGGAAAAGTTTTTCCCCAGGACCCTCCCTTCCCTGTTTAGTATGTCATGATTTTTTTCAAGGAACCCTATGGTCCTTCAAGTACTCTTTCAGACATTATGAAAAAATGTAAATGACATTTAAGTGCAAAATCTTGATAGTTCAAGACATTAAGAACAAATAAACATAAATACTAAAGAAGCCGGACTTGGGAAATACGAAAATTGTGCTTAATAATACAACCAGACAAGCCCTATGTAATGAAAAATCATTTAGTAAGTAGTCGAACCAAGTTAACATCATATTCTTGTGTCCTCGTTATATGCATTTTTTCGAAGAAAATTCTATGCATCCTTCTCCCAGAATCCCCCAAAAAAAAAAAGTGACGGATACAAGCTTAGGGATTCCACAGCACACGGATATAGATATTTTTGCTTAAACGAGGCCGAAACCAATAGCTAGCACAGCATCTTGAAACAACAGGCAACCAAACAATTTGGTGTAGAAATTCCAATTAACTATTTTGAAGGAAATGTCTTTTGAATTGTGATTACGAAATCATTTCGACATAACCCTTATTCAGAAACGCTAACAACATTTACATATCTTGGAAAGTAAATAAATACAAACAAAACTTTGCATAATATTCAACGCATACCTTCAAGAACAAAACAAACAACATTTCTCCCAAGGTCCTTAGGGAAACCACAAAACTGAAGTATATCACAATCTCAGTGCTTCTCCTTGGGAATCTCCTTCTTTGTAACATGTGAATCCAGCTTTGGTTTCTCCATGGACCTAAAATAGCAGCAAGGTCATCATCATTTGTGAAAAATTGCAGAATTATACAGAGCGAAGAAGTCAAATTAACTGGTGTGATTCATGAAACATTGAAGATTTTGAACCATGATAACTTCTGTAGGAAAAAAGTAAAATAATAAATTTGGAGCTTGAATCACCTTCGACGGGAGTAGATAAGAGGCGGAAAATGGTGAAGCGCCCGAACTTGGTAACCAAAACAGGACCCGCGTAAAGAATTCAGGTATTATTTTTCATGATTAAAAAATTGAACTTAAACCAATAGGAAGATGTGAAGAGAAAATGGAGTGGAAAAGTCCATTATATCACACATCTGATGCTGCAATAATACTGGCTTGGCTTACTCAGTAATATGCTCTAGGTTTAGTAGTCCTACAGACTTTGCAAGTCCTCTGTTGCTTTAACTTGAAGCATTTACAGTGTAGAGATAAATGTTCTATCTTCGAGCAGTAGCTCAATGTACCTCAAGCATGTTGCCGAATGTTGCTGTGGCTGGTAGTGGATAAAGACGCACATCACATAGATACAGGTCAAATTTTACTAAATAATATTCTGAAAATTCAAAGGAAATTAAGATCACCATAAAGGCTTAGGATATTATTCAATAATGTAGGATATAAAGTTACCAACTCGATGAGTATCCATATTTTAAACCGGTGAAAGAGGATAACTTGTTGCTTACATCCTGGAGGATCAAGATTCAAGTCGCATAGACAACCTTTACATATATATGGGGTTAGGTTGAGTATATCTTGCCGCTCCCAAGATCCTACACAATTGGGAGCCACATGCACTATGATGCCCTTCTATTTTTTTTTTTTTAAAAGGACAAATACGGATACACATATTTGTTAAAAATCGAATTTGGTGTCAGATTGGATCAAATTATTTCCTACTTAGAGGTTGTTTGGACTGTAGTGACATCATCACGACTCATAAGCAACCTAGTGCAAAATTTATATAGAATACCTCTTTCAGGTTTGGCTTTCTAGGAGTCGGTACTCGAACAAAAAGGACCATATTCTTATCATAGAATGATTTAGGGTGAATTGTGAAGCATGGAGATCTTGACCTTCTCTAGTCTAAATCAAGATTTGACAAGTCAAACAACACCAGGTAGCAGCAAGCTCTTATAGTAGCTATACCTACCCAATGTCAAAACTTAGAATGTCACGTCCTGATTCCGTAGAATCTCTATTCGTCCCCCGGGACGTGATGCCGTGCGAGCATAAGGTGCGTCCGCACAAGACCTAGCATAATGATATATATAGAAACACAGCAGCAGAGTGCACAAGTTAAAGAACACATATTGAAGCGAAGAAAAGTTCTCTCCATTGATAATATACATCTTTCTTACAAATTCTTGACTCAAAAGTAAATGGGTGTCGCGCGGGCTTACAAGATGGACAAAAAATGAGATAGTCGTTCCATACATCACATCCCATACTAGAACTTCAAAAGATAATAGACCTGTGAACGAAGCTATCGCCTTATCTCGGATCTGCATAAAGAGTGTGCACGAGCTCCGGGAGATGTGTACAAGCGCTCCAAAATCACGAACACGAGCGCGTCAAAGTCTGATGGACTGGTTGAGGGAAAGCTTCAGCTCCACGCCGCGTCGCCTTGGTTCGGGAAACCTGCTGCAACGAGGGTCAGTACTTCGAAAAGTACCGGGGAGGACGAGCTAACCCAACCCACCAAATCAACACAGTATTCAAGTGGTGAAGCATACAAATTATTATTGTGGTCTTTCTATCTTGCCTTAGTTCAAGTTACAGCATGCAATATATCTGAAATGACGAATAAATGTGCCACCGTTCGGTGACTTTTACCTGCGGCGGCGCATCCACCAGCACAAGACTTACCATGTTCTTCCCTGCCAAAAAGACAAATGATGCACTAATATGCTGGATCATGGCACAAAATGCCACCGTGGACAATAGCTACAGTAAGACGACGATCCTTGCAGCACGGGTAACAAACCCCGCTACAAGTTCTCGTATTACCTGTACTAGTCTTGCTAGCGTAGTTATCCGAGTTTTGCCCTGAACGTATCGGCCCCAGTGCCCTGGAGACCGTTCGCAGGAACTAAACCTTGTGTACAAGTTGTCCGACTATACGACGTCTCAACACTAAGTTAACATATGAAGCATTTTAAGACATCAGAATAAACATAACTACTTTAGCACATTGCGATGGCATAGTCTACCTGCTCAAGTAATCATATTTCAAATTTTGTGCTACTCATTGCACAGTTATAGATGAATAAGTTCTAGCTACAACTAAAACATGAAATAGATACATGCATAGCGGACAAGCACGCACATTATAATAGTTCAGTAATTTTGTGTGACAAGCATCAAGTATTTCCAAGTTTACTACTTATTATCATGACTCAGTTATTATCATTATGGTATCGTTGATCGGAACGCACAAACGAGTCAGACTTGGAAGAAGGGAGCTAATCGAAGGTAAGGCCACTAACAAGTTGGTGAATCGGGGAAGAGAAAGGGGAGATCTTCAAGACTCCGCTTGCGTGTCGCCTACACGATCACATGCACGCACCAATAGATGACCAATATCTCCTGCCTCGGTCTCACAGAGTTACGAAATACGAAGTTCAACAAACGAAGACAATAAAATCCATCAAAACCGTTCAAGAAAACGCAAGTCACAAAACCAACAAGAAAGCAACCAAACGGCGTTGAAAACGGACAAAGAAACCAGCGCAACGGAAAGGCCCCTAGCGACTCTGTCGCTGAGTCCTTCCTTGAGACATAATCCGCTGAATGTGGGACTTGATTCCGAAGAAATCAATCCATAACGAAGAAAGGATCTTGATTCAATATGTTCAATCAATCCATAACGAAGAAAGGATCTCGATTCAATATGTTCAATCAATCCATAACGAAGAAAGGATCTCGATTCAATATGTTCAATCAATCCATAACGAAGAAAGGATCTTGAGAAATGATCTTGATTCAATCTGTCCCGATCGAACGATACCAAGTATTTCTTAGCCGCGCTCCCTGAATAGGGAGAATGGGACACTACATCTTAACCAACTAATAAAAAGTTTCGTCCTCGAAACTTAGGAATGGAACCTACCCCTAAGAAAACAATGAGGGAAACTTTTCCTTCATGTCTGATTCGAGTTCCCAGGTCGACTCTTCGACCGTGTGGTTCCGCCAGAGTACGCACATGAGCGGGACTGAACGACTTCGGAGCTGCTTATCCTTTCGATCAATGATCTGCACAGGTTCTTCTACATAGGACAAGTCTTCTTGCAAATCCAACTGACCAAAATCTACCACGTGACTCGGATCATTCACGTACTTCCGCAACTGTAACACGTGAAAGACATCATGCACGTCTGATAGGCTACGTGCTAGGGCAATTTGATATGCAACTGGGACGACTCGCCTGAGAATCTCGAACGGACCAACAAATCGCGGACTTAGCTTCCCCTTTACTCCAAATCTCGTAACTCCTCGCATCTTATGCATCAGCATGACCTTGAGAAATACGTGATCACCTTCGGCAAATTCAAGAGGTCGTCGGTGGACGTCCGCATAACTTTTATGTCTGCTTTGTGCTATCAGTCGAACCTTCTGAACGGTCTGCTCTACTAGCTCCGGGCCGAGGATCAGTCGCTCGCCAACTTCATCCCAACAGATAGGCGATCTACACTTCCGCCCATACAAAGGCTCGTACGGAGCCATCTGAATGTTGGACTGGTAACTATTGTTGTATGCAAATTCTGCCAACGGTAGATGGATGTCCCAACTTGACTTCGAGTCGATTGCATAGAGGCGTAGCATGTCTTCAAGGATCTGGTTTACCCGCTCCGTTTGGCCGTCGGTCTGAGGATGGTACGCTGAACTGAACTTCAACTTGGTCCCCATAGCTGACTGAAAGCTTTTCCAGAAATGTGATAAGAATCGTCCGTCTCGATTTGAAACGATAGACACTGGCATACCGTGTAGTCGAACTATCTCATCAAGGTATATTTGAGCCAGGCGATCAATGCTCCAAGTAACTTTGATGGCAATGAAGTACGCTGACTTGGTTAATCGGTCGACGATGACCCAGACGTCGTTTTTCCGTTGCGTCTTCGGCAAGCCAACAATAAAGTCCATCGTGATATGGTCTCATTTCCACTCCGGGATAGCAAGGTTTTGCATCTCTCCGCCCGGTCCCTGGTGCTCGGACTTAACTCTCTGACAAGACAAGCATTGTGACACGAAGAGCGCCACATCTTTCTTCATGTCGTGCCACCAGAAGATCGTGCGAAAGACTTTATACATCTTCGTGCTTCCAGGATTTGATACATAGGCCGCATAGTGAGCTTCCGTGAGGATCTCCTTCCTGAGTTCTGCATCGTTGTGCACGGACAGTCTTCCTCTTACCCGCAACGTTCCGCTTTCATCTACTGCAAAGTCGGTTGCCTTCCCTGCTGATATCTGCTCGTGCATCTTCATCAGGAATGGGTCGTTCGTCTGCGCGGACTTGACCTTTTCCAACAGGCTCGGTTCAAGGAGTAACTGAGCTAATGATCCCCAATCGGTCCGCCTCGATATCGAATTTGCAGCTCAATGTCCATACACTCCAATTCTTTTTGTAGCATGCGGTTGACGGATAAAGATCTCGCAAATACTCGACTCAGCGCTTCCACTACAACATTCTTTTTGCCTGGAGTGTAGTTGATCGTCAAGTCATAGTCTTTAATCAGTTCTAGCCAACGCCTTTGTCGTAGGTTTAGGTCCGACTGAGTGAAAAGATACTTGAGGCTCTGGTGGTCAGTAAAAATTTGGCAAGCCACACCATAGAGATAATGTCGCCACAACTTCAGTGCGAATATAATAGCAACAAGTTCTAGATCAGGTGTCGGATAGTTGCGCTCATGCGGCTTCAATTGTCTCGAAGCAAAAGCTATCACCTTGTTTTGTTGCATGAGCACAGCTTCGAAGCCCTGGCCTGAGGAGTCACTAAAGATTTGGAATCCCCTATTCTCGTCCGGCAGTACAAGTATCGGAGCAGAGACGAGGCGCTGCTTTAACTCCTGAAATGAAGCTTCACAGTCGACAGACCACTCAAATACAACTCCTTTCTGAGTGAGGCGAGCCAAGGGCGAAGCAATTTTAGAAAAGTCTTTAACGAACCGTCTGTAGTAGCCCGCTAACCCGAGGAAGCTTCGAATTTCACTAACTGATGCAAGTTGCTTCCATTTGACGATGACTTCAACTTTCTTTGGATCGACTGAGATGTCTCTCGCATAAATAATATGCCCGAGGAAAGATATATTGCTTAGCCAAAACTCGCACTTGCTCAGTTTTGCGTATAGCTTCTTGTCCCGAAGAGTCTGAAGCACGGTCCGCAAGTTCTGCTCATGTTTCTCTATGTTCTTCGAATACATCAAGATATCATCAATGAACACTACTACAAGCTTGTCAAGGTAGGACAGGAACACTCGATTCATCAAATCTATGAAGGCGGCAGAGGCATTGGTCAATCCAAACGACATAACTAAGAATTCATAGTGGCCAAAGCGAGTGATGTCGTGCGAGCGTAAGGCGCGTCCGTATAAGACCTAGCATAATGATATTGTCACGCCCGTCCCAAAATATCGAGGGACTAGCCACGTGACAATGGCTAGCAGCACACTCCAAAGGACAAACCCAATTTAATGGACCCGTTAGAGTGTACTTAAGTTGTAAAAACAATATAATGGTCTACGATACAAGTCACAGTCTAATTCTAATCTCATCCACAGAAGATAATCACAGTTCAAATACCAGAATAATCAAGATGAGATATAATTCAACAAGTATCAATAAAATGTCTCGGAGAACAACCCGATAATGAGTTTAATACATTAATCCACGAGACAGGAAATAAAGTATCAAGAACAGAAATAGCTGAGTAATAAAATACTCAGAAGAAGTCTTCTGGCATTACCTCGTCCTCTGGTGTTGGTACTGCTCCAGCGTCTACTCATGTCCCATATGTCTCGGGGTAGATCTCATCTGCTATATCTGGGGACATAATCCGGATCTAGGTCCTCAGAGAACATAGCAAGATACAAGAATAACTCAAGCCAAATAAGTGCAGTATATAAAAATATATCAGTAGGGCAAACTATGTAACCAGCTAGTGATATGCAAATGAGAGCATTAATCATACTCAGACTGAAACTACTATAGGCTCTGTGTCGGGAAAATCCATAGCAGCATTTATATCGCGAAGGGCCAGTGCATGTGCCATAGCTCTGGTCAGAGTCTAAGGCACCTCCAGAATAACTATATATATATATATATATATATATATATAACGAGTCATAATGATAGATATGCATATGTAAGATCTATGTCACGATTCTCGTAACCTATACAGAATCACCATGAATAACTCAGGAGAGTCTGTTCCATGAATAGTGTCAGATGTCCTATGGTATGACGTACTTGATAATACAAGCACGAAAAATATATAGGATCGCAATATCAACTCTCTAGGTGACGTTACACGACTCCGCGTACGGCGTCGACACCCGAATTTTATTCGGACGCTAAGCAACGTCACACGGTCCTAGGTTAAGCAGATACATCATATAAATAAATCAAAAGAATAATATGAAGCAAGTGCTGCAAATTTGGCAAGGTACACTTGCCTGGGGTTTGAATTACTCTAATTGCTTCGGTAACAGCAGGATCTTCAGTTACTCCTCCGGATGCTGAAATAAATACTCTCATCATTCTCAGAAGATATAAAATAGCTAGGATTGCCTACCCAAAAGTCCAATTTGGACACAGACAAAATTGACAGTTTCTGGTTAAAGCAGGGTCCATATGTGGCCCACTTCGCACCGAAAAATGTACCAGAAATAAAGTTCTCCAAATTCGTCAAACTTAGTATCTACAAGTCCAGAATGATGATATGAACCCAACAAAATGTCCAGAACTGGATTCCGATGGATCGATCACAAAATCGTCTGTCAAGTGGAGCCGTGGGACCTACGATACGGGATTTCATCAACGTTCTCAGAATCGAACCAAACTTGGGTCACAGGACCAACATAACGCTACGAATTCGATGACGTAAGTTTCGTTGCGAAACGACAAGCACACACGAAGTTACGAGTTTCAGAACAGATCCGATACAGGATAATTTCGACGGATACGCGTTGATTCCGGTGTGCACGCACATCCAAATCAACTTCTGCGAAATCGCACACGTCCGTATTGACGATACGCTCCTTTCAGTACAATTCGCCCACGACGAAGTTGCCTCGTTTAGCGAGACGCACCCAGTTTCGGGAGAATTCGGGTGTTGAAAACCAAGATTTTGGTCGATTTCACCCGCGAATAAAACACAAATTACAGCACAATAAAATAAACTAATTATAGGGTTTCAAACTCGGTTGTATTGTCTAATTTACTGTTCAAGTAAATTTTAGAATTATTAAACAGGTTGGACGTAAAACGACTGTGAACTTGTGAGTTCGGGACAGTTTTTGAATTCCAAAAATTGGATTATTTTCTTGTTTTTGCATCGCGGTTTGCGATCGACACAGGACACGATACCCCAATCTAATTGCACGGGGTTCGAGAGGGTCACACAGCAAACGTGTCGCAGCAATCCGTTCGAAAATCGACACAGCGAGGATGAAAAGCTCACCGGAACAGGGGTCAGAATTGACTGTAATGCGCGCACAGGGCGGCGCGGTGACTGCGGGGTGGCGGTGTTGTACTTGTCGGCGGCGGTCGTCTTCGTCTTCGGGGTGGTCGCCGGAGGTAGCCGTGGGGAGCTCGGGGTCGCCGGAGGCTCGAGGTGGCCGGAGAGGCGAGCGGAGTGATAGAGGGGAGAAGTGACGGTGGCTGTGATGGTGAAGGGGGTGGTCGGGGTTTTTATAGGGTGGCCAACGGCGGTTTCAGGGAGGTGGAGCGTCGGCAGGGAGGCGAGCGAACAGCAGCGGTTGTCGGAGTTGATGGGTCGGCGGCGCGGCGGGTGAAACGGCGGAGAGGGGAGGCGAGCAGTCGGGGAATCCTCAACGGTTACTGTAGCAGGGTTAATGGGTCGAGTCGGGTTAGCGGGTACGGGTCGGGTTCAGAGTGGGTCTGGGTTGGTTTAGTTTGGTTTATTTAGGCTGGTTCGGTTCAGGTTAGTTTAATCCGGTTTATTCTGGTTTAATTAAAAAGGATGTTTTTAGCTATTCAAAAATAGTTTTTGGGCCCAATAAATTCCAGAAAAATTACACTGACCAATTATTTATTTTACACTCAAAAATATAATTTTCATAATATTTTAATATTTAATTTAATTCACAAAAATTATTTATCCTTTGAGGACATTTATTTTAATATTTAAAAATCACAGAAATTCATTAAAATTTATATTTTAATTTTTGAAAAATCTGGGTGTTTACAATCTACCCTCCTTAAAAGAATTGCGTTCTCGCAATTAAGAAAAACGAAACATAACCGGTCAGAAGAGATGACATGGTTGCAAGACATGTTTATAGCACGACACAAGAGAATAAGAATCATAAATAAGCAGAATCGAGAGAAAGTGTGAGGTTTAAGCAGAATACGTAGGGAAGGAATAAAAACATTTTCCTAGGCAATGAGAGATAAGTAATTCAAGAGGAAAGAAATCTGGTTAGAGCAAGGATCAACTACAGCTTAGGAAAAGTTGGGTATTAATTACTAATCTAAACTAACAAATTCATGCTAACATAATACTAGGCTTAAGGCTAGGAAAATGATCTAGCAGGCACGTGCTAAGGCACTACTAGAAATAGATAGCTATGATAAAACTTAAATCTTACTCGTATTCACTACTCCACGAGTCTGTGCGTCCTCTATTGTTATCGCAAAAGCCTGTCCACGTCCCGGTGGTGTCGTCTGTTGTTGCTAGGCTTCTTGATATACCTGTTGTTGGGCTTGCATTATTGCGTAGAACATTTGGAACATCTGCTGACCATCCATAAACTGTCTTGGTGGAAAACAGGCATCGGTGGAGTAAACTGCGGTGATGGTGGAATGTCGTTTTGCTGAAACCCCGAGGCGAGCTGATCTGCTTGATTGCTTTGTTGAGTTGATTGTCCTCCGCCCATTGGTGTCACTTCATCGTCGTAGGTGACAACTGCAACTTGTGGTATTCCTGCGGAAGTCTCGTCTCCAGTTTGTGGATCCATTACTCTGCATCCAAAATAAACTATAAAAGACGCACAGAGGAATCAAGACATGATACAAGTCAAGAAATTATTTGAAGTAACGAATCAATCAAGTGGATGAGATCATATAACTTATCCTATCCTAATCGCAGGCTTGTTCGATTCCTTAGTTGAAACCGAAGCAATATAGTCGCAGACCATAGTCGTAGACCTCAGTCGTAGACCATAGTCGTAGACCTTAATGCTCTGACCTGCATGGGCCACAAAAAAAAACTATGTCACTCCCCAGTCCCAAAATACCGAGGGACTAGTCACGCGACAATGGCCAGCAGCACACTCCAATGGGCAAACTCAATTTAATGGACCCGTTAGAGTGTACATAAGCTGTAAAAACAATATAATGGTCTACGATACAAGTCACAGTCTAATTCTAATCTCATCCACAGAAGATAATCACGGTTCAAATATCAGAATAATCAAGATGAGATATAATTCAACAACAAGTATCAATAAAATGTCTCGGGGAACAACCCGATAATGAGTTTAATACATTAATCCACGAGACAGGAAATAAAGTATCAAGAACAGAAATAGCTGAGTAATAAAATACTCAGGAGAAGTCTTCTGGCATCACCTCGTCCTCTGGTGTTGGTACTGCTCCAGCGTCTGCTCCTGTCCCGTATGTCTCGGGGTAGATCTCCTATGTTATATCTGGGGACATAATCCGGATCTAGATCCTCAGGGGACATAGCAAGGTACAAAAATAACTCAAGCCAAATAAGTGCAGTATATAAAAATATATCAGCAGGGCAGACTATGTAACCAGCTATGTGATATGCAAATGAGAGCATTAATCATACTCAGGCTGAAACTACTATAGGCTCTGTGTCGGGGAAACCCATAGCAGCATTTATATCTCGAAGGGCCAGTGCATGTGCCATAGCTCTGGTCAGAGTCTAAGGCACCTCCAGAATAACTATATATATATATAATATAATCAGCCTTTAGTATGGTAAGACTCCCACCCAATGTAACCTCACGTCTCATATCCATAACACGCAAGATCATGACCTCTACCTAATGCAGCGAGTCATAATGATAGATATGCATATGTAAGATCTATGTCACGATTCTTGTAACCTATACAGAATCACCATGAATAACTCGGGAAAGTCTGTCTCATGAATAGTGTCAGGTGTCCTATGGTATAACATACTTGATAATGCAAGCACGAAAAATATATAGGATCGCAATATCAACTCTCTATGTGACGTTACACGACTCCGCGTACGGCGTCGACACTCGAATTTTATTCGGACGCTAAGCAACGTCACACGGTCCTAGGTTAAGCAGATACATCATATAAATAAATCAAGAGAATAATATGAAGCAAGTACTGCAAGTTTGGCAAGGTACACTTGCCTGGGGTTTGAATTCCTCCAATTGCTCCGGTAACAGCAGGATCTTCAAGTACTCCTGATGCTGAAATAAACACTACCATCATTCTCAGAAGATATGAAATAGCTAGGATTACCTACCCAAAAGTCCAATTTGGACACAGGGACAAAATTGACAGTTTCTGGTTAAAGCGGGGTCCATATGTGGCCCACTCGCACCGAAAAACGTGCCAAGATCAAGTTCTCCAAATTCGTCAAACTTAGTGTCTACAAGTCCAGAACGATGATACGAACCCAACGAAATGTCCAAAACTGGATTCCGATGGGTCGATCACAAAATCGCCCATCAAGTGGAGCCGTGGGGCCCACGATACGTGGTTTCGTCAACGTTCTCAGAATCGAACCAAACTTGGGTCACAGGACCAGCATAACGCTACGAATCCGATGACGCAAGTTTCGTTGCGAAACGACAAGCACACACGAAGTTACAACGAGTTTCAGAACAGGGGCTGATACGAGGCAATTTCGACGGATACGCGTTGACTCCGGTGTGCACGCACATCCAAATCAACTTCCGCAAAATCCCACACGTCCGTATTGACGATACGCTCCTTTCGGTGCAATTCGCACACGACGAAGTTGTCTCGTTTAGCGGGACGCACCCAGTTTTGGAAGAATTCGGATGTTGAAAACCAAGATTTTGGTCGATTTTACCCGCGAATAAAACACAAATTACAGCACAATAAAATAAACTAATTATAGGGTTTCAAACTCGGTTATATTGTCTAATTTACTGTTCAAGTGAATTTTAGAATTATTAAACAGGTTGGACGTAAAACGGCCATGAACTTGTGAGTTCGGGACAGTTTCTGAAGTCCAAAAATTGGATTAATTTCCTGTTTTTGCGTCGCGGTTTGCGATCGACACAGGACACGATACCCTAATCTAATTGCACGAGGTTCGAGAGGGTCACACAGCGAACGTGTCGCAACAGTCCGTTCGAAAATCGACACAGCGAGGAGGATGAAAAGCTTACCGGAACAGGGGTCGGAATTTACTGTAATGCGCGCACGGAGTGGCGCGGCACGGCGACTGCGGGGTGGCGGTGTTGTGCTCGTCGGCGGCGGTCGTCTTCGTCTTCGGGGTGATCGCCAGAGGTAGCCGTGGGGAGCTCGGGGTCGCCGGAGGCTCGAGGTGGCCGGAGAGGCGAGCGGAGTGATGGAGGGGAGAAGTGACGGTGGCTGTGATGGTGAAGGGGGTGGGCCGGGGTTTTTATAGGGTGGCCGACGGCGATTTCAGGAAGGTGGAGCGTCGGCGGGGAGGCGAGCGGACAGCGGCGGTTGTGGGAGTTGATGGGTCGGCGGCGCGGCGGGTGAAACAGCGGAGAGGGGAGACGAGCAGTCGGGGAATCCTTAACGGTTACTGTAGCAGGGTTAATGGGTCGAGTCGGGTTAGCGGGTACGGGTCAGGTTCAGATCCGACCCACTAGGGTTTGGGTTTGTTTAGTTTGGTTTATTTAGGCTGGTTCGGTTCGGTTCAGGTTGGTTTAATCCGGCTTATTCTTGTTTAATTAAAAAGGATGTTTTTAGCTATTTAAAAATAGTTTTTTGGCCCAATAAATTCCAGAAAAATTACACTATGACTAATTATTTATTTTACACTCAAAAAGATAATTTTTATAATATTTTCATATTTAATTTAATTCACAAAAAATATTTATCCTTTGAAGAACATTTATTTTAATATTTAAAAATCACAGAAATCATTAAAATTCATATTTTAATTTTTTGAAAATTTTGGGTGTTTGACAGTCCTCATAGCTGCATTTGCTCATTTTAATTTAATCACATGCACGTACCAACAGATGATCAATATCTCGTCTCGATCTCCCAGATTTCGATACGAAATGCGAAATTCAACGAACGAAGACAATGAAATACATCGAAACCGTTCAAGAAAACGCAAGTCACAAAACCAACAAGAAAGCAACCAAACGGCATCAAAAACGGACAAAGAAACCAACGCAACGGAAAGGCCTCTCGCGACTCTGGCGCTGAGTCCTTCCTTGAGGCACGGTCCGCTAAATGTGGGACTTGATTTTGAAAAAACAAATCCATAACGAGAAAATGATCTTGATTCAATTTGTCCCCATCGAACGATACCAAGTATTTTTTAGCTGCGCTCCCCGAACAGGGGAAACGGGGCACTACATAGACAAACTAACATCACATTTTTCAAAACAAATTTTCATATTTAAAGGTGGGAGAAGCCACATCAAGAGGGTTTTGGCATGAAATTCAGCGCAAAACCGAGTCTTGCACCCGCAATCCTAACCCGGCCAGAATACCCATCGAGTTTGCCAAGTAGCCAACCCGAACCTGGCCCATAAGTTTCCAGTAGGGGTCTGTATGCAGTGGCATAGCCACGTTGTCCCGAAGGGGTTGCACTTGTGCCCCTTGGGAATTTTTTTTTTTTTTTTTGGGTAGAGGGGTTTATTTTGATTTTATTTTTTGGATTTTGATTTTATTTATTTATATAGATTATTTGTATACTTATTTGAATACAAGAAATAGTATTTGACTTGATAATAAAAAATGGTAATTAGGTAGCTTGTAGACATTTTCTAAGTTCGAAGTATTAGATGATGCCGTCAACAAAAATGTTGATTATTGAATAACTGGAATGTACTGATACTATGGTTACTGTAAAGTTGGACATGGTGGCTACGAATAACACAGTTGTATTTCTCAGAAATATATACAAGCTTTTGCTTTGAGTTTCATTTGTTCTCCATCTTTAACTTATATACCTTAGTAGAAATCTAATGTCACATTGGTCAAGATTGTTCACTTATCTTAAATAAAGTAATTACAATTTTTCATTTAGAGATCCTATGGAATTTATTTCCATAATCTATCCATCACTTAATTCATACTGGACCTAAATGCGAAAAATGTAACACAGACCTCCTAATAGGGTCGGTCTTGAATCTTGAAATCATATTGTTCATATTCGTATTAATCCATTACTTGGATTGGTATTTTATAATATTCATATTCGTCCTAATCCAGTAATATGACATTTGCTATTAATACATGGAAATTATAAATGTGTTTATTGTATAAAAAATTAACAGTAAACATCACTCCCCCTAGTTAAAAATTCTGGCTACGCGAGTTCAGGGTTTCATCTTAAATGAAAATTTGCTTATGAGCTTAATTTTGCATAACAAAAATAATTGAATTTGCTAAAAAGTTTATTTTATTCAAATAAATTATTCCTAAAACCAAGTGCATTAAACCTAATCCTAAGTGTCATATTGCATTGTGTACTTTGAGGGTCCTTTCGGATATGGGTAAAGTTGTCCTCAGGAGGCAACAAACTAAACCCAACCGGAAAATAATTTGTAGGAAAAATTAAAACCTGGTCAGGTTTGGTTCAAACCCAAATTTTTGGGCAAGTTTGGATCAGGTTCAGGTAAAACCCAACATGGTTCGCAACTCTAACCAAAGGTTAATCAACTAATACGCTCTTCATGAGAAGTTTCAGATATAGGGGGAGTCCAACAGCATTCAGAACCCATTTAGCAGAAGAAAAAAAATGTATACATAATATTATAGATACAAATATACAATGGAATTCCTCAAATGATCAGGAAAGAGAATGCTCTGAGTCCTCTGACTACCTACTCTGCTACTCATACAATTGAGTAAATGGTCACTTCCAGGGAAAGCATGCCAAAAAGAAATTCATATATGAATTAATACATCACGTCAGCAGCTATTCTACTTTTATATGAACAGTGACACAGGGTGGATGTAGATTAAACTTGCAGGCTTAAATATATCAACAACTTCAGCTTGTCTAAAAGTTAAAGCAAGAACCTTGCTTTTGCTGTGAACAAGGACTTAATAGTATCATCAAGTCTAGGATTTAAGCACCACTGAAACTACCACGTTTGGTGAAAATAAGTGTGACCTGAGGAAGCAACGCGGAGTATTATTTATTACATTTCTTAGACACAGAAAGGACTTCGAACAGCTCATAGTTTGGAAAGAATTCTATTCGCATCTGCGTTGAGTTTCCTACGCACCAATGGAATTGAATACTAAGCATCGCTAATCCTGTCTTCGTTTGAACCTCGTTTTTAATGTTAAGGCTATGCCATCCTAAGGTGCTGCTAAATGGAAGGATCTTTTCAACGTCCATGAATGATAAATCAAAAATCGAACTGTTGAATTGGGGGTTGGAAAGATATTGCTTTTGGGCAAAGGGCAAGACAGTGCCTTCCTAGTTCGCCTTCTTCCAGCTAGTACCTTATTTTTTCAGGCACGCACCTCGCTTTTGTGCTTATGGCCCGAAGGACCTTGGTGGTAAGTTTGATTTTCACCTCTGACAAAGCTTTACGTAACAAACAAAACTTTGAATGATGGATGTACTTTACTTAACAAAGAACCAGAATAAAGCCTTTATCCCATATATATACTGTCGGTTACAATCTTCCTTTCACCTTTATCAAGGATCATCTCTCTAGCAACTACAATATCCTTTTTCATAGGATCACTTTAACCATCTCCATGTCCCAGTAGCTCCCTTATAATAAATTCATTATTCAGGTGGCATTACTCATGTTGAGACTCTCTCAAACAATATCCCCATATTTTATCTCAATAAAAGCTACTTCTGGCTCGACGTGTATAAAGTATAAACTTGTTTCTCAACCAATATTTTAGTTGAATAAGTTATAACTACTTATAGAGCATAAAATTTTCTCAATATACTGACAATTTCGTCTTTCTTGATCCCTCAAAAGTTGTATAAAATTTCTCTACAGTTCCATAATACTTTATGATCACAAATAATTATGCACTCCCCTCCATTTCAACCACAAGTTCCATGATTAACACCCTCCTCAATCTTGCTATGACAATAACTGATTGGTCCAAATGCTGGATACATTCATTTATTGACCAACAAAATCAAGTATGATGTGCAAACTCATATTTAATATTTGCCGTGGAACACATGTAATCTGACCACGTCTGCAAGCAGGTCCTGTTTTAGTTCAGCATATCCTGTTTATGCTAAAATTTCCATTCGATAAGTTATGTAGGAACTTGTCCCTTGACTGTTCCATTGATCCTAAATAATCAGGAAGATTCTTTTTAAACATTCGTCCTCATATACTTAAAGCTATAAAAAATTAGATAGGCATAAGCCTGTCATCTTCAAATACCTAATACCTAGAGATAAATCACCCCTAATTTGTTTGTCTTTTCAATTTATCAAACAACTCCATAGTTCCTTGTAACTTCTTAAATTTCACATATTTTGCTCTCTTAGTAACACCAAATACCTTTGCTTAAAGCTTTTCCCCACATTTCCACCTTCGAATCAAATCCTTCTTTTGCACCAACAACCAACACAATATCATCACCTAAAATGGGAAAACAAGAAAAAACCGGTTTGTGGCATAAGACTTCACAAACCCTTTAATTAAACAAAGGAAATAATTGCATAGTTTGCTGATGGGCAAAAGTAAGCGGCATTCGATCAAACATTTTGTGTTAACAACACATTCAATCAAACCAATGCTGAAATTTCAATTCTTTTGGTTATTCTTGGCCATTAACAGGAAGCACTTTTTTTGGTTATTCTTGGCCATTAACAGGAAGCACTCCCCTAACTCCCCGTAATTTTTCTAACATTATATCGTTCACACATTCCTCTTTTGTCCTAAAAGCACAAAATACTTTAGAATAAAAAACTTCTCTCCACTTACCCACCTGCAAAATGAAATTATCTAGTTTCATCAACCAATACACTTGTTTATAGTAGTAGCTATTGAGATTATTATGTATGAATGAGTTGAATTATAGTAAAAACAGTATAAGGAGATAAATGTCCATTTTCTATTACCATAAACCTGCATCAAGGATCAAAACTAAGCCATTACCTTTGTTCGCTACTTAAGGATGAACTTAGTAGGCACATTTAGAATCTTAGATAAGGTTCCGTGGTGCATGTTATTTGCTAATGGTATTGTATAATTTAATGAGAATATAGAAGGGTGAGAGTCCAAACTAGAAGTGTGGAGAGATTCAGAGAAGCTTTAGAATTTAATGGTTTTAAAACCAGTAAGACAAAAATAGAGTATATGAGATGTAGATTTAGTAAAAACAGCTAGAAGAAATGAAGGAAAAGTCCATATTGATAGCGAAGAGATACCTTAAAGTGATTGTTTATGATATTTAGGATCAATTGTTCACCATGATGGAGACGTTGAGAAAGATGCTATTTATAGAACTTAGGCAGGATGGTAAATGGGAAGAAGTTCAGGGATGCTTTGCGATCGTAGAATACCCTTGAGAATAAAAAATAAAAATAAAGAATCTATAGAAAGCAATAAGGCCTGGCCATGCTTCAAGAATCTGAATGTTAGACTGTTAAAAAACTTATATAAAAATGAGCATAACTGAGATGAGAATGTTGAGATGGATTAGTGATACATTCAAATTCAAAGTAAAATGAAAAATGGGCACATTCTTAGAAAGTTGGAGGCAGCGTTGATTGAGGATAGGATGAATCGAACATTTGTAATAAAGAACCGATAGATTGCAAATGTCGATAGTGGTAGACTAAAAAATCAGAGGTGTTACTAGCTCTACGGGTAGACTAGACCTAAAGAAAGTTGGAACGAGGCCTTAAGAAAGGATATAAATTTTATTAATGTGAGGCAGGAGATGGACCTTACGAATGAAAGATGAGGATTCATGTAGGAGATCCCATAAATTTGGAATAAACACTTTTTGTTGTTGTCGTTGTTGAAAATGGAAAACAAGGAAACATATCCAATGATTGTCAAAGGAAGTGTAGGTGGCATTAGATCAAACACCTAGTGCTTGTGTGCCAAGAACCTACTATTTTACAGTTTCTCCATAGTTTCTTTCGAATCAGCTATTTCGCTCTTCCTAACTTAAATTCCACAAATTGACGTAAGATTTTCTATTGTCTCAAATAAGACTCATAAGCACTTATCCCCACCTGAGATGTGATCTTCCTCTAGAAAAAATGGGCGTTTCTTCGATTTTCTTCTTCATCTCAAACTTCTACGAACATTATTTGAAGCATTTTTCCATCATTAAATAACCAAGGAAATGAGAGTTGCAAAGTAGGAAAGATACGAGTCATTTAGAGCTTTTTCTAGGAGAGTAGAGAAGAAAAGGAAAGTAGTCAACTTCATGAAGTCCAACAGAAAACTTTGGTAATTTTGGAAGGAAAAAGTTCGCAATCTTAAGGTCCGAGGATGGAAAGCATGAATTTACCAAAATACTTCATAGACTTCCTTTTAAGATTGAAATAAATTTCTCGACAAAACTTTGTAACTTCGTTACATTTTAGACTTTGAGCTTTGCATTCATTTTAGTGGTAAGGCCAATCTCTGATGTTATTGCACATTGACAAGGCTATTATGACTATGAGACGACTACAATTTCTCATGACTATACACCTAGGCAAGGATGTTGCCATTTGGTTTTAGTCGTTTCAAAGTTCAAACCATTTTTCAAAAGGTACCGCAAACTACACCAAAATCGATTTTATTTGGTTCTACCTCAATTTCACTCAGTTTCATTAGCTTTAGTTTCTGACTGACACGACGAAAAGGCAAAATGTATCCATATACATACATACTAGCAAAAAATACCCGTGCACCGCATGGTAGTAAAAATATAGCCATCTTCAAAAATTGTGGAAAATATAACTTATATTAAATATACTCCTGGACTCTAATTTCAATTATACAATTTAAAATCCTATCTTATAATTTTGAATAAAAGTTGAAGTCATAAATTATTTCTTAGCTAAAGTCTATAGATAAGCTTAAAATCTGTGTTAATAAACTTTAATTAAAATTATGGATATGTTCGGCACATTAAATCCTAAATTTGAAATTTGGTTATTATAAAAGTTGCCCAAACAATATCTTGCAAAAGATTCAAAATTTAAAATATTTGTTTAAAATATTTTTATTTGATATAATATATAATTATACATTGTTAAGAATTACATAAAATATTTTTATTTGAACATGAACCGGTTCTGGACCCAAACCCTAAACCGAATATCCCGAACCCGAACCGACCCCAAGTGACACAAACCAGACTAACCCAAACCCGACTAACCTAAACTCCGGATCAAACATGACGGATCTGAACCCGACCAGAAATCAATTGACCCATACCCATATCGTACCTGGTTGACTTGAACCTAACAGACCGAACTCGACTGCACCAGAACCTAAGTAACCCAAACTCGACCCAAAATCAGACTATCCGAACCCGACATACAACATATGTGTTATGTATACGAAATTATCTTTAATTCCTGGGGAACACAAGAATATGAAAGCAATTTACATGTTTGTTTTGTGTTATAATTTGGTTTAAGCGCATATTTATCTCCAATGAATGCATTTTTAAAAAAATTGGAAAACTATTGCCTCTACAATAGGTGGGTGCTTTTATTTCCTATGCAACAAAATTATTGACAAAGTTGAAAAATGAAAGTACTGCACACCAAATAAATTATTATCATCATTTAATAATTAATACTTACCAAAAATTCATTTGGGTATGGGTCTGGCGAGCTAGGGCCTGGGTCATGTTTGAGTTTGAGAGAGTCGGGTTCACTAGAGTCTGGCGAGTTAAGAACTTTGTCGGGCAACCTGATGATGGGAAGCAATTGACATGGTTGTCTCCTATTATAAATTTCTTATCCGAGCGTATTTAATTTCCGTAAATGTAATTTTCTCACAAAATGTAGAAAAGTTATTCCCACTAAAACAAATAGGTATTCTTACTTCCCCGTGGAATGAAATTACTGGTAAGATGAAAATGAAATTGTTATTTTCTAGATAAATTTTTATTTTTATTTAAGAATTAACACTTACCAAAACTTCATTTAGATATGAGTCTGATGAGTTAGGATCTGAGTCGTGTTCAAGTTCGAGTCAATTGGGTTCACTCAAGTCTGGTGAGTTAGGGACTTTGTCGAGTTCAGATCAGTCGTGTTTGGTTAAAGGCAGTTAGGATAGATTCGGGTTTGGGACAGTCGGGTTAGATTAGGGTTCAGATCAGTCCCGTTCGGATCAATCTGGTTCAGGTTTCCGATGAATCGAGTTAGGGTCAATTGGGGTCGATTTGGTCCGAGACAACTTTGGATCGGGTTCAAGTAAAATTGGTTAAGTAATCAATTAATTATTCACTAAAATATCTTTAATATAACAATTAACCAAGTAATATGAAAATAATCTTGATAGTTGATAATATTAATTAATAACATGAAATAATTGTATCTTAATGGTGAGACTCGAACCAAGGTCTCCTGACTAAAAGCAGAGTATCCTAACCATCTGTAAAACAATAAACTTTGAATGCAAAGACAAAGTCACTAAGTATATCTTATTATAAATCAAGAATGTCATATTTCTGAAAATTTACTTATGCTACTAAACACTTGAATTCTATATTCCGAGAATATCATATATTATACCACACACACTAATACGAATTTCAAACGAATCTGACTCAAAGCAATAAAATGTCCAAGAATATAGAATTCCCGACTTGCAATCCTCTTACCAAAACGTACTAGCCAGAAGGCCCATAATCTTTAGTGAACCAGACTGACTCAAACACTTGGAATTATATATTCCGAGAATATAGAATTTCAAATGAATCTGACTCAAAGCAATAAAATGTCCAAGAATATAGAATTCCCGACTTGCAATCCGCTTACCAAAATGTACTAGCCGGAAGGCCCATAAACTTTGAATGCAAAGACAAAGTCACTAAGTATATCTTATTATAAATCAAGAATGTCATATTTGATATTTCTGAAAATTTACTTATGCTACTAAACACTTGAATTCTATATTCCGAGAATATCATATATTATACCAAACACACTAATACGAATTTCAAATGAATCTGACTCAAAGCAATAAAATGTCCAAGAATATAGAATTCCCCACTTGCAATCCGCTTACCAAAACGTACTAGCCGGAAGGCCCATAATCTTTAGTGAACCAGACTGACTCAAACCCAAAACTGGATCCAAACAAGGCACAGACCTTAACTAGCCAGGCTCGGACCCAAATTAATTATTTAATAAGTATTAAATAATAAATAACAAAAATTTGTTTAGAAAGTAATACCAGTATTCTCAATCTTACCGATAATTTCATTCCAATAGGAAATAAAAATACCCACTTGTTTTTGGAGGGAATAAATTTCCCACGCGTTGTCAAAAAATTGTATTCCAAATAATTAAATGTCTGATGTAAAAGAAAAATTAGAACATGAAGCAAACATATCAATTGTTTTTCCAGAAATTCCGCATACCAAACCCACCCTAAAGCTTTTCTCAGCATTTATATCTTTGAAATTAACCTTCTTTGATGTCCGTGGGGTCGTGGTCTGGTTATGATGAGGGGCTCCCGTGGGGATGGGCACGGTTCGAATCCCCTCCGGAAACTTAGTTCCCAACCCGGTGGAAAGGACAAATCAAAAAAAAGAAGAAAAAAAAGAAATTAACCTTCTTTGTCTAGTCAGTCAATTCAATATTATCATCAACATTGATAATATAAGAAAAAATATTTGCTGATGTTAGAGTTATTTTATTTTGTTATTTATCATATGAGGGTATAATAGTAATTGTGGGTGTATTGCATATCAATATAAATAGACATGAGATGCAACATAGGGTTTAAGGCCCTTGCAATCTCCTTTCTCATATTCTCTCTTCTCCTACTTCCTCTTCTCCTCTCCATCTCCAAACTTCACTTGGTATTAGAGCATTCGGCTGTTTTTCGTCTACTTTTCATGATTCGCCGTTCGTCGTTCGTTGTTCGTGGTCGTTCGTGGTTCGTTTATGAGATCTAGGGTTTATATAGATCTCCGTTGGTTATTCGTCGTCGGTTGAGGTTCGTTGTGAGATCTAGGATTTCAAATATCTCGTCTTTCTGTTGCATCTGCAAGTATGGTGGGGACCGAATCTTCTAGCGAGGTTAATAGTGGTGGTGGTAGCGGAGGTGGTTCTCCTTTTACTGTTATTCATAATGATGAATTGGGAAAGTCGATTACAGCGGTGAAACTCAATGGTGCGAACTATCTTGCCTGGTCCAAGTCTATCAAAGTGGTGTTAAGGGCGAAGAAGAAGTTAAAGTTTTTGACCGACGAACCCCTGCCTGAAACGTCCGCTGAGTATGAAGATTGGATGAGTGCAGATGCATACGTTATGTCGTGGTTGTGGCATAGTATGGAACCACATATCGCTGCTAATGTTCAGTGGTGTGAATCAAGCAAACAGATTTGGGCATCTCTGGAAGAATCTTATTCGCAGAAGCGAAACGTTGCCCGTATCTATGAGTTGTACGAGTTATTGTTCAATACAAAGCAAAATGGGAAGCCTGTGAATGAATATATGGCTTCAAAGAAGACTTTGTGGGAGGAACTGCTTCAATATTATCCTGTTACTACTGATTTAAAGGAAGCTCGGAGACAGAAGGAAGAGTTTCATGTTTCACTCATCCTAGCCGGCTTGGATCCTGCGCTCGAACCTTATAAAGCTCAAATCCTTGCTGGAGAGCAGTTACCTACGGTGGCAGATACTTTCTCCCGTCTCAATCGTTCCTTTCTGGGACAGAGTCCTGTGGTGCCGAGTACTGACTCTTCTGCCCTAGTTTCTAATGTTGTTGGTCGTGGTGGTGGACGTGGTATTGGACGTGGCGGTAGAGATGGTGGTCGTAGTTTTGGTCGAGGAGGAGGCCGTGGTGGTAGAGACAATGGTCGTGGTGGTGGTCGCGGTGGTGGTGGCGGCCACGGTGGTGGTGGTGGCCGTGGTCAACCACGAAAGTGTAACTATTGTGGAATGCTCGGTCATGTAGAAGACTATTATTGGGACAAATGGGGCAAACCAGAATATGCACATCAAGTGCATGATAAAAATATGCAGTCCCAGGACACCACTTCTGCTCCCAGAGATGATACTTCGGGTTTTAATCAGACTTCAACGTCCGATACCTCATCCCCATTTCAACAGATCCTCCAGAAGTTGAACGCGCTTGCTTGTACCACCTCCCAACCTACTGCAACCATGGCACATATAGGTAATCCTGCTTTTGTGGCAACCCAGTCACCATCCACCTCTTGGGTCATCGACTCAGGAGCAAGCTCTCACATGTCTGGTATAACATCTATCTTTCATAATCGTAGTTCCATGAAACATAATATTATCTTGGCTGATGGGTCTACTCGTCCTGTGCTTGGGAAAGGTGTCATTCACCCTACTCAATCACTATCATTATTTGATTCATTATATGTGCCTAATTTTTCATTTAATTTGTTATCTGTGAGCCAGTTAACAAAATCTCTTCAATGTTCTGTGACATTTTCTCCCAATTCGTGTATTTTTCAGGACCTCAGGACGAAGAAGACGATTGGTTCGGGGCATGAAAAAGATGGACTGTACTACTTGGATCTACCTGGAAAGGCCTTCACTTCTGTTTCTACTTCTCCGTTGCAGTGGCATTATCGTTTGGGACATCCGTCTTTGGCTAAGTTGCGTCAAGTTGTTCCTAGTTTGAGTCATGTTTCTAGTCTTGAATGTGAGGCTTGTCAGTTAGGCAAGCATCACCGTAGTTCCTTTCCTCGTCGTAGTGAGAGTCGTCAATTAGAGTCTTTTGATCTTGTTCATTCTGATATTTGGGGTCCGTCTAGAGTCAAAGTCCGAAAGGATTTCAGTATTTTGTTATTTTTATTGATGATTATTCCAGAATGACTTGGTGTTATTTAATGAAAGAAAGATCTGAGTTCCCAAATGTGTTATCTGTCTTTTATAATGAAGTCTATGTTCAGTTTAATAAACGTATCAAAATTCTGCGTTCTGATAATGCTTTGGAGTATACTCAATCTTCGGTGAACAGTTTCTGTGTTGATCGTGGTATGATTCATCAAACCAGTTGTGTCCACACCTCTCAACAAAATGGTATAGCCGAACGCAAACATCGACACATTTTAGATGTGGCTCGAACTCTCATGTTCAATATGCATGTCCCCAAACAGTATTGGGCAGATGCCATTCTTACTGCATGTTATCTTATTAATCGTATGCCATCATCTGTATTAAATAACAAAGTTCCATTTACTATATTACATACAGATGTCGCACCCTTTTCCTTATCTCCTCGAGTGTTTGGCTGTGTCGCTTTTATTCATAACTTGGAACCTAATCGAGATAAGTTGGCTCCTAGATCTCTGAAGTATGTCTTTCTTGGTTATCCCCGTACTCAAAAAGGTTATCGTTGTTACAGTCCACAGTCACGCAAATATTATGTCAGTGCGGATGTTACATTCTTTGAGTCTACCCATTTCTTTCCTCCAGGAGACCGTTGTATTCCTTTTACAACAGATTTGATATCTTCCATACCACTTCCGGTCATTCCTGAATCAATTTCTGTCTCCATTCCCCATTTACAGGTTTATCAGAGATCCAAGGACAGGCCAGTGGTTCTGCAAAATTCAGCCTTCAACCAATCATCTTCCGTGCCTGAGGTTTCTGCTCCCATCACCACAGATCCAGATGATCTTCCTATTGCTCTCAGAAAAAGACAACGCCTTTGTACCACAAAGAATAAGCATCATATTTCTAACTATGTTTCATTACACCGTGCTTCATCATCTTTTCATGCATTTGCTGTTTCATTGTCTTCTACTTTTATTCCCAAAACTTACAAGCAGGCTATATCATCTTCTGGTTGGAAAAGTGCAATGGATGAGGAGATGTATGCTTTACATCAAAATCAGACTTGGGAGCTTACATCACTTCCTATTGGAAAACAAACAGTGGGTTGTAGATGGGTGTACACTGTTAAGTATCATCCTGATGGTTCTGTTGAGCGCCTCAAGGCACGGTTGGTTGCCAAAGGGTATACTCAGACATATGGCGTGGATTATATGGAGACTTTCTCTCCAGTGGCTCGGCTGAATTCAGTTCGGATTCTTATTTCTGTGGCGGTTAATCACCGATGGCCTATATATCAGCTGGACATAAAGAATGCTTTCTTGCATGGTGACTTACAGGAGGAGGTTTATATGGATCAACCACCGGGATATGTTGTAGAAGGAAATAAAAGACTCGTATGTCAATTGAAGAAAGCATTATATGGACTGAAACAGTCACCTCGTGCTTAGTTTGACAAGTTCAGTTCAGTTCTCATTCAGTATGGCTTTCGGCGTACCACATCAGATCATTCAGTGTTTTGCCATTCTTCCTCAGCAGGTATTATCGTGTTGATTGTTTATGTTGATGATATCATTATATCTGGGAGTGTTCATGCTGGAATTGCGGACTTGAAGGCCTACCTTAGTCGTCAGTTTCATACTAAGGATTTGGGTCTTCTTCGATATTTTCTTGGAATCGAGGTTGCTCGATCTAAGAAGGGGGTGTATCTGTCACAACGCAAGTATGTTCTAGACTTGCTTTCCGAGACTGGGATGTTGGAGTGTCGGCCAGTTGAGACTCCTATGGATTATCATGACAAGCTTGATGCTGACAGGGGAGAGTTATTTGAGGATGTTGGATATTATAGACGTTTGGTTGGCAAACTTATATATCTTACTGTTACTCGACCAGACATCACATATGCAGTTGGAGTAGTTAGTCAGTTTATGCATGCCCCTCGGCAACCACATTGGGAGGCTATCTCTCGCATTCTTCGATACTTGAAGGGTGCACCTGGAAAGGGTTTGTTGTACAAACCTTCCCAGTTGCTTACGGTGACTGGGTTCAGTGATGCTGATTGGGCAGGCAGTCGCAGTGATAGGAGGTCTACTTCTGGCTATTGTACGTTTGTGGGTGGCAATCTTGTCACATGGCGTAGTAAGAAGCAGAATGTTGTGGCTCGTTCTAGTGCAGAGGCCGAGTACCGTGCGATGGCTCATACAGCTTCTGAGATGATGTGGGTGCAGTCTCTTCTTCATGAAATGGAAATTATGATTCCTATTCCGATGGAGATGTATTGTGATAATCAGTCGGCAATGTTTATCGCAAGTAATCCGGTGTTTCATGAGCGCACGAAGCATATCGAGGTGGATTGTCATTTTGTTCGTGATTTGTTGCTGAAGAAACAGATTGTCACTCCTTATGTTCGGTCAGAGGATCAATTAGGTGATATCCTCACCAAACCACTTGCTCGCGGTCCATTTTCTGATTTATGTAGCAAGCTGGGCATGTCTGATCTATATGCTCCTGCTTGAGGGAGGGTGTTAGAGTTATTTTATTTTGTTATTTATCATATGAGGGTATAATAGTAATTGTGGGTGTATTGCATATCAATATAAATAGACATAGAGATGCAACATAGGGTTTAAGGCCCTTGCAATCTCCTTTCTCATATTCTCTCTTCTCCTACTTCCTCTTCTCCTCTCAATCTCCAAACTTCACTGCTGACAAGCAAGAGTACTGTTGAACAATTTCGAAACAATCAGGTTCAAATTTCATCCACGCCTAACTGCACTTTTTGGTGAAAATTTTCAGAACAGAACTTGAATTTAGTTAAGCCAAGATGACTCAAAAAGGTAAGAGTGCATAAATTTTGTGTTCAGATGTCGTCCAAATTCAGTCTTTCAGAAATTGAACCTTACGATTGAAGGGAAGCATCCAAATTTGACTCGGAAGTGGTTCAGATTTGGAATGTACCACTAAGGATTCCATTTAAATAAATCTCTTGGAGTTAGTTTGATCTTCTATTGTGTACTGGAGTTATCCTGTTAGGATAGGAATCTTCTAAAAAATATAAATAAAGAACTTATGTGACTTTTGTAAGAACCCAAGATTTCTTTAATAAAAGTTTCAACTTGTTTAGTTGCCAACTTTTGGACATTTCAAGATGTGAACGTGGATCTTTAGTCATTGCTCGGTCGATTCCAAGTAGTTATCTTCCAGGACGACTCCAAGTAGTTATCTTCCACGGTTAAGCACTTCAAGCTCAGCCGAAGCCTACCCGGAGAATGACTGTGTAAAGGAAAGATGTGTAAGCGGCATCAGATGAAACATTTTGTGCATTTAACTCATTAAACAGAGATCCAGTACTTTGCATAAATGAAGTCATTCTTCAGTAATCATGAACTACTTTCGAATTTCTTAGAACTTTGATGAACTTATACGATTGCATATGTTGAAGCTTCTCTCCCTGCACATTTCCACGTCCAAAATAAACTCTTCTTCGGTATCATCCATAAATACAATTTTATCATTGAAATTAGAACAGCAGAAGTGGTATTGAATCAAGCACTTCTTTGTCGAACTCATTAAGCGCGACAAACTATCGATACCCTATAAAGGGTAAACGATGGTGGGTTCTAATTTGCATCTAATTCCGAGGGGACTTTGACTATAACAATGTAATTTTACAAAATATTCCATAAAATACTACTTTTAAAACTTGTTACAGAAACTACCTTTCTTTTTTGGAATCGCGATCTCATGTCCAACAAAATGTGATTTCAAAAAATGGCAGTCTGGTAATATAAGCTTCAGGTCTACTAGTTTTATGGAATTTTTTTTTTTTAAATAAGGTAACTTTAGTCAAAATTCCCTGAGTACAGAATAAAAAGATCAGAAAAAAGAGAAGGCGTACTTGTCACTAAGGCTTGGTTTGGGATTGCTTCTACTTTTCAAAAAGCCACAGTAAAAGCAGCTTTTGACAGCAGATGAGAGGCTGTTGTCAAAAGTTGCCCCAAATTTGAACTTCAAAAAGAATTTGATAAGTTATTGTTACCAAAAAGTCTTGCATCGCTTTCCAATAGAAAAAAAAAAAAAAAAAAAAAGCATAGCCTCCAATAAGCATAAGCAATAGCAAACCCAACCTAAATCTAACAGCTGGTGCATAAACTTAATACACAGGAACCAAAACAAAATCACCAATAAAGGGCAACGATGGCTTCTACTTACAAGCCTAGTTTCAGATAAAATTTATCCAAAACAAAAGAACAGTGAAAGTGGCACTGAATCAAACACTTACTGCTCGAACTTATTACACAGAAACCCAACCAAATGACCTATAATGGGTGTCCATGGTTTCTATTTCCAACCCTAACTGCAAAATAAACCGTCCGAAACAAAGAGACAACGTAAGTGGCATTAAATCAAACACTTGATGAAAATCTACACACAACCTATACCAAAGTATCACTTATGCGCTAGGAAGCACAAACACTCCTAAAAGATTGTCGTGTCCATGTCGGACACCTATTGGACACAACACAGACACTCCAAAGTACACTGCGATACGAGAAAAAAGGCTGTGTCCATATCATTTCGGTATGTGTCGTATTCGTGTCTTTGCAACACAGCTAAGGGGTGATCACTGGTTCCATTCCCGATACTAAACAAAGAGACGGCGTAAGTGGCACTGAATCAAACACTTACTGCTCGAACTTATTACACAGAAACCCAACCAAATTTCTAATTCCAACCCTAACTGCAAAATAAAACTGTCAGAAACAAAGAGACAGCCTAAGTGGCATTAAATCAAACACTTTGATGAAATCTACACAAAACCTATACCAAATTATCACTTATGCGCTAGGAAGCACAAACCCTCCTAAAAGGTTGCCGTGTCCATGTCGGACACCTATTGGACACAACACAGATCTCACTCCATAGTACACTGCGATACGAGAAAAATGGTTGTGTGTCCATTTCATTTCGTTTAGTGTCGTATCCTTGTCCTTGCAACACAGCTAAGGGGTGATCAGTGGTTCCATTTCCGATACTAAACAAAGAGACGGCGTAAGTGGCATAGAATCAAACACTTCGCGTGCAAACTTATTTTACAAAAATTGCCAAGAGTCGGCTATGATGGGGTTCTAGTTCCGGGAATAGAGTTGTTCGGAGGAGCGGGGAATAGGCTTTGCTTACTTGGAAGCGGATGCGGATTCTTCTTCGAGCCAGTTGCGGATGTGGCGGACGTTGCGGCGGAAGATGGTAGCCGACTGCTTGACGTCGCCGCGGAGGAGGACGAACGCAGCTCCGACCGCCGCCACCGTCAGGATGAAGTTGGTCGCTGCCATTTGATCTCTCGTTGGAAGTCAAGACAGCGAAGTTATGGGTTTGGGAAGTTGGTCGCTGCCATTTTGACAGTAGTGTCCTAGATTTATATATAAATGTCTGTTCGGTTAAAACTATGTGCTAGTTTTATATATAAATGTGCAGACATTGGGTTAAAATTAGGACTGTAATTTTGACAGTCCTTATTTTATATTAGATTGTCAAAATTTTGACAGTCCTAGTTTCGCAGTATATAAATGTACAGACAGTGGATTAAAACTAAGACTGTCAAAATTTTGACAGTCCAATTAGCCTGTGGGAGTGTTTGACAGTCCTTGTAGACTGTGGGACTGTCAAAATTTTGATAGTCATAATTTTTTATAAAAATGTGCAGACAGTGGGTTAAAACTAGGACTGTCATAATTTTGATAGTCCAGTTAGCTTGTGGGACTGTCCAAATTTTGACAGTCCTACTTTTATATATATCACAGTGGGTTAAAACTAGGACTGTCAAAATTTTGACAGTCATATTTGCTTGTGGGATTGTCCAGATTTTGACAGTCCTAGTTTTATACAGAGAGTGGGTTAAAACTATATATATATATATATATGTTGTAAAAGATACCAAAGTTCAACATACATGACTCATTGCACAACATACAGTTCAATATACAGTTCTAGTTTTATGTCTTTCATTGCACAACATACAATTCAATATACAGTTCAACATACATGGCTCATTGCACAACATACAAAATGATACAGAAGTATCAGATGTATCAATCGATTAGAATATCAAAGTAGTCCTTAGGCAATATTTTGGGATCCTCCATCTTCATCATCTTCTTATAGCCAGCAATTGCATCCGTGTAGGGTGTCGTCCATGCGATCGCTTCCTCCGGTGCGTGTTTATACCAAAGCGTAGAAGATGGAGGAATAGGAGAATGACCGATCAACCTTGGGATGACAAAGTGTTGTCCGACAAGCCCTATCGAACATAGATTGGATAGTCTGTGTTCGGCCAGGGGAGCGCACATTGGAAAGAAAGTATTGTTAATGCCTTGTGAGATTATTACAATAGGTATCTTATACCTATTAGAGAATACGTATGCAGCATACGGGACATCCATGTAATGGTCTGGTCCGGTAACTGTTTCCGTACAAGGTATGATTGCCAACAAATCTTCAATAATTTCTTCGTCGAGTATCTGCCTATAGAAGGGTAGACGAGACTCCAACTCCTCGTACAGTTCTTCCCTAACCTTTCTCCATCCTGCTTCAACTGAATAGCCAAGATGTCTTGCGAGTGCATGATATCCACAATGGCCATCCTTAGGAACATCAACAATATACCAAATAAAATCCCGTATCTCAGGTAGAAAATTTTAAATGTATAGACTATATGAATCAGAGAAGTTATCTAAACCCTCCGCCGTGACTGCATCGTTCGTTTTCTGTTTCTCCCCCCTTCGAATAGTAAGCTTACTCTTTTTCTGCGAAAATACCACACTTTCGATAACCGACTTTGACTCAACTTGCTCTAAATTGCGTTCAATATGTTCAAACAAGGATGGATCTCTTTTAGTTGACTCCATCCCCTTTTTTTTGCTCTACTCATTCTTGATTGTGGTCTTCCCTTAGGAGTTCGAATAACAAATGGCTCTTGCAATCGAGTTGTTGTCGGGACTACAATTTCTTGGATTTTAACCTCAATGGATCTTCTCTCCGGTTCCGATGTGACACACCACCTTGCGTGAAGGATTTTCACTTGTGGCAAAGAAAAGAAATCATCGTGAACTTCCACCGTCGGCATTATCGACAACTGTCTCCAACGTTGATCAACAACATCTATTGGAATAGGTATAGATTGACGACGATATTCGTTAATCTCATGTGCACAAGGAAGGCCGAGTGAATGTCGATATGAACAACCGCAAACCTCGGGATCATAACCAACCAACTTCGACCTACCAATCTCCTCAAATAATAAGCCCAAGGCATTGTGAGATACTACATCGATTAAACCATCCAAGAGGTGTTCATGCTTGTATTCATGCTTTGCAATATTGAGGCTTATCTCAAATAATGCTACAATCTCGTTCACCGTGGAAATAATCATGAAATAAATCGATTGCCAAACGGAGACAAAATTACCGACCGATGACCGTAGATATCTTTTTAAACTTGAGTGTGATCCTTTGACCCGGTTCGTAGTGATTGTGCCATAATGCTTCACCATGTTCGTCCATGCTAAGACGAATTATTCTTTATGTGGTTCTAGCCAAGTATCTTTGATATAAGAAATGCATAGGGTTACTCGTCTCCCACTTTTGTTTGAACATGTACCATGCTATGTCGTAGCTGTCTGTAGTACTTGCTCGCCATACAAGACTCCAATCACTGTAGAATTTTTTGAAGCGAAGCTTGTCGATTTTACCGTCCACATTTTCAAATTTTCTCTTGCATTGAGCTTGGATATTTCGATTTATATACGAAGTGAATAGTAGTCTATGCACATGAGGAAATACAATATTTATAGCATTTATCAGCGCATATTCTCTGTCGGTAACAAAAACAGAGGACTCTTTGTATCCTGTGTAAAGGGATTATAGTTTTCTCAATGCCCAAGTGTAATCATTTACTGTCTCACTCTTCATAAAACAAAAAGCGACTAAAAATATTTTTCCCGTAGACGTAAACCCAACAATGTGAAAAAGAGGCATCTTGAACTTGTTGGTCTTATATGTACAATCAAGGGCCAACACGTCTGCGAAGGACCGAGCCAAGTGTGTGCAATCAGGATGAGCCCAAAACAATGAAAGGAGTTTATCATTTTGTGGATGTCTTCTATGGTACTCCACGTAGTGATGCTCCTCAAGCAACTTCAATACTTGCTGCATCGCCATTCTTCCTTTCATATTATTATATTTCGCTCTCGCCAAACTATTATAGATCGTCCTCATGGTTGACTTGTTCTTATCTTCTTTTTGTCGCACGGGAGAATAAATTTGTTTGGGTGCAACTCCGGAAAGGAACATTTCTTCAACCAACTTTCTCTCATTCTTCTTCAACCGTGCCATGTAGGCATGACCCATAAGTGTCTCTGGAATAGGATGATTGTGTATTCCATTCTTAACTTTGATTATCCACTTCACATCTTCTACTTTTACAATTAAAACCTTAAATGGACAACCACATTTTCTCGTCCCAACGTTTTTCTTGGGGATTTTTTTTTCAACAACCCCCTTTTTTTTACGATGCTACCTGAACACACCTCCTCTTTCGCATTCCGGCTCTAAATATTTTCGGCCCGGCCGAGATCTGATGGATCTTGCAATAACAATGACTATATTATGTCGTCTTCCAACTTCTCTGCACCAATCTAATGCTTCTTCCTGGGATGCAAATTGAATATCCGTTGAGAATACCTTCTCCACATCAACCCTAATAGCAGGATGTACCACAGCATCTGTACGAGGTTGGTCCTATAACCAATATAAAATAATCTTAAAATTAATAATTTCAAATAATTGACAGTCCAAATTAGGACTGTCATAATATTTACAGACTAATGTATTGAGTAGACTGTAAATTTTTTTACAGTCTTTAAGATTCAGGACTGTCACTATTTTGACAGTCCACTTAGTATATAGGACTCTCGAAATTATGACAGTCCTATATTTATATAGGACTGTCGAATTATTGACAGTCCTGTAGTTATATAGGACTGTCGAATATTATACAGTCCTTACACGATGACTGTCGAAATAGGGTTGTCATTTTACGTACCGTACGTGCTTCGGAAAAATCGACATATTCTTCGGAAGGACCGGAGTGCATATTTAATGGATTGTATGATCCGACTTCTTCATCAAAGATAATTTCATGCATCGCTCCTACAATAGTCAAATAAAACTAAATATTTTTGTGACAATCACAAAACTTATTCATCGTATGTCGTCGAAGACATACCAGAAGAATTGTCATGCCCCAGTCCCAAAATGACGAGGGACTGGAGAAGCGTGGCAATGGCCAGCAGCACGCACCGATGGACAACCCAACTTAATGGATCCATCAGGGCATGCTTAAGCTGTAGCCTAGCAGTATAATGTACAAGTCTCAGGTATTTCTAATCTCATCCACAGAGTAACACAGATTAATTGCCAGAAATAATGCAATGGAAATAAATATGCAATATCAAATAAGGTTATCTCGGAAACAAATTCGAGAATTATTCTGTTACATTCAAGGAAAAATAGACAGGAATTGAAATGCTGAAAATGGAAATACTGTATAGCTGAAGCCGGGCTCAGGAGAAGTCTTCGGCCACCACTTCGTCCTCGGTTCCTTGTTCTGCTCCAAGGAGTGCTCCGGTATCGTACACCTCGGGGTAGTTCTCTTCAGCTGTACCTGGGGACATCATCCAGATCCAGGTCCTCAGGGGACATAGCAAGGTACAGAAATAACTCAAGCCAAAATGAATATCAGTGCAGCAAATAGAATAATCAGCAGGGTAAATTAAGTAACCAACTATGTGATATGCAATACGAGAGCAGCACTAGAATTCAGGCTGAAGCCACTACAAGCTCTGTGTCGGGGAGCCGGTAGAGGCAATAACTATGAAATACACTATGATATATACTATGTTTTATATATTATCAGCCTGTAGTCTGTGTGTCTCTCCCCACCCAATGTAATCCCACGTCTCATGTCCACGATGCCTCATGTCCATGTCACGCACGATTATAACTAATGCAGCAAGTCTGATAGCTATGAATCCAATGTCTAAGAATGTAAAGTCTATGCATCCTATACAGAATCACCTTGAATGTCTCAGGAAGACTCTGTCTCATGAAATAGTGTCAAGTGTCCTGGGTTCTGGTGTACTTGATAGGACAAGTACGAGAATTATCGGGTCTCGTTATCCATGCCTATGTGACGTTACACAACCCCGTGTACGGGGTTGGCACCCGACTATGATCGGACACTAAGCACGTCACCCGTTTCCTAGGTTAAGCAGTTGAAACAAGTTTATATTTAATTTTACAATAAGTCAAGTAAAATACTATGTCAAGAATTACTGAGATTTGGCAAGCTTTTACTTTCCCACTATTGCATAATTAAGTCCAGAAAATAATTAGCAAGCTGCAGGATTTGGCAAGGTACACTTGTCTGTGGTTCCGGTTCCAGTTGCGGTTCTGACTTCAGCTGAATTTGCAGGCGGTACTCCGGTTGCTGAAACAAACATCACCATCAGATCTAGAAAATATCCATCAGCTAGAAACGCCTGTCCTTGGGTCCAATTTGAAGACAAGGGCAAAAACGGTAATTTCGGGCCAAAACGGGGTCCACCGGTGGGCCCGCTTTGCACCGAAAAACGCGTCAGGGTCAACGGTCTCCAAATTCACCAAACTTAGTGTCAACAGGTCAGGAACGCTGATACGAACCCAACGGAACTTTCAGAATTGAATTCCGATGAGCCGATCACAAAATCGCCCGTCGAGCGGGGCCTATGGGGCCCACGACACGCAATTTCGTCAACGTTCTCAGAATTGAACCAAACTTGACCCACAGGACCAGCGTATCGCTACGAGTCTGATGGCGCAAGTTTCGTCTCGATCCGACGTGTGTACACAAAGTTAGGTCAAATTGCAGAAAAGTCGGATACGGGGCGATGTCCGCGGATACGCGTTGATCCCGGTGTGCACGCACACCCGAATCAACTTCCGCGAAATCCCACACGTCCGTATCGACGAGGCGCACGTATCTGTGAAGACCGCTCACGACCAAGTCGTCCCGTTTGGCGGGGCGTACTCAGTTCCGGGGTGAAACAGGGTCTGGTTTTTTCCTATTTTTGGATCGCAGTGTGCGATCACCACAGGACGCGATGCCCCGAACAGTTTATCCGGACACCGAGAGGGTCATATAGGCTTCGCAACGCAATTTGCGGAATAAAAAATGGAGCTACGAGCAAAAAGTTACACGCACCTGAAGGGGACCCAAAAATCAGGGTCAAACCGTGTCCGACACGTGTCCGACTCGTGTCGGACACAGAAAAGAATTAGGGTTAGGGTTTTGGCTGCTCAGGGCGGGGACGGCGGAGACGGCTGCTGGGCGGCCGGGGGCAGCGTGGCGAGGGGCTGGGGGAACGCGGCGGGGCGGCGCGGCGTGGCTGGGGACTCGCGGCGGCGCCGGAGGTGGCGCTCGGCTGCGCTGGGTTGGGGGAGCCGGAGGCAGCGGGGGAGGAGGAAGGTGGAGGAGACGGAGGGGGTCACCGGGGCTCGGTGGAGGCGAGGCGGAGCTAGGCGAGGGCACGGCGGCGCTGTGGCGGAGGGGTTTCGCCGGTGGAGGTCGACGGAGGAGATAGGGTTCGGGTTAGGGGAGGAAGAGGGCGGAGCTAGGGTTTTTATAGTGGGATGGGGGCCGGAGGAGGCGGGGAGAGGGGCGGTGAAGGCGGAGCGAGGGGGTGGCGTGGCTGGCCGGGCGGCGCTGCGCCGGCGGCGGAGGCGGCGCGAATGTCGGGGAAGAGGGGGTCGTGGAGGAGAGAGTGGGGGCCGGGTACGGGCGCGGGCGGGTCGGGTGGCTGACAGACCCGACCCGACCCAATAGGTGCTGGGCTGGGTCGGGCCGGCCCAATGGGCCGCGGGCTGGGTCATGGGCCGGTATAAAAAATAATAATAATAAGTATTTAAATAACAGTAAATAATAAATAATTAAATAATTAAATAATTAGTTTTTAGGTGTTTTAAAAATAGGTCCGGGGCCCAATAAATTCCAGAAAAATTGTCCTAAGTCCAGTTTTTCATTTTACAACCAAAAATATTATTTTCATAATATTTTAATATTGTTTATTATCAATTAAAAATCATTTAATAATTAAAACCCTGTTTTTAAATTACAGAAAATCCCAGAAAATTTCAGAAAATTGTGAAAAATCCAGTTTTGAAAAATTTGAAAAATCAGGGGGTTTACAAGAATATTCGTTGGACAATCACCAAATCAGAATTTTCTTCCACTTGGGACCACAACTATCAAATTCCAAAGTTAGGTTTAGATTTTTGGACTTGAGAGAATGAGAGATTTCTTCATGTGAAGGTGAAAAACAAAGAAGATAAATGATTTTTACTTATATAAGTTGGTGTGGGCTAGCCCTAAGTAAGTTTGAGGAGTGACAAACTTGTAATTTTTGAAAAAAATTCAATGGACTAGCCCTGAGTATATTGTGTAGTGGCCCTTATCAAAAGCCAATAAAAAGGCACGCACTAAAAAAATACTCAGGAATAGTTCAGTATCGGTGTAGTCTATTAATAGAGAATTTTCATTCATGGCTTTCAAAATTTGACTCAGGACTATTCAATTTTATGCCCTCTCCTCCTCCTTCTGTTCCTTGGCTCCTCTCCAGCTTCCTCATTTTCCTCCAGCTCCTCCGCCACTCTCCTGTCTCCTCCTCCCGCTCCACTACTCCTCTCCGGCCGCTGTCTCCTTCTCCTCCTCTCAAGCCCCTTTCCTCCTCGTCTCGTTCCTCTGCCCCCCCCCCGGCCTCCTCCTCCCGCTTTTTCGCTCCTCTTCGGCCTTCTCCTCCTCTCTATCTCCTCTCCTTCTCCAGCTCCTCCGCCTACCTCCGACCCCCTCCTCCCGCGCCACCTCGCTCACCCCTGCCCCCCTACGGCCTCCGCACAGTCCATTCAAACCCGTGCTTCCCCGCTCAGCCCGGCCTCGCGCACCCCCTTGTCGCCTTGCGCACCTCTCCGGACTGTCAAATTTTTGGGAGGGCCTGAACTGGGAGGTGATGGTCCTCATCTCATCTAGTCATGAGACTTATTTCGCTATTCTTACGGAGGCGCGCAAAGTCGAGAGAAATCTGAGCTTGAGGCCCAAGAGGGATCGCGATATCTTTGGTGGAGCTAGTAGCAGTGCGGGACATGTCAAGCGTCCCCAGCTCCAGAAGAGATTATTTCAGAAGCTACAGCAGTTCCAGACTCCAGCTAGGGTGCAGGTTCATCAGGCACCACAGTAGAGACAGACACCTCAGGCTCCCTGCCACTACTGCAAGAAACCCGGCCATATCTGGGAGGTTTGCAAGAGGAGGTTGGGAGTTTGTTTGTATTGTGGCGCTGAGGGACATCATATGAGAGATTATCCCAATTCTTCATGTCGTGCATCTCAGGGAGCATCTCCAGCTCAGAGAGCCCCGGCGAGACCACCTGCAGTACAGCAGAGGGGACCAGTACTCCCGACCCAACAATAGCGTTTCGTCCAGCACCATCATCAGAGGGGTGCACCTCAGGGTCGAGCGTTCGCCATGACGGTCGAGAAGACCGAGCCCACTGGAGATGTCATTGCAGGTTCTGTTCTTCTTGATTCTATTCCAGCTTTAGCATTATTTGATAGTGGTGCATCTCATAGAGTTGTGTTTATTGTGTTTGTTGCTTTTGCTCTCAAGAATTATTTTATAGCTGAGGATTTGAGTAGGACTTGCAAGATCATGATCGGGGGAGGCATTATCCTGGTCAGTGATGTTTGCAAGGATCATAGAGTTACCTTGGGAGGCCGGGAACTGAGTGTGTGTCTACTCGTAATGCTAATTCTGATCTATGACATTGTACTCGGGATAAATTGTTTGAGTAGGCTCCACGCTAGTATAGATTGCAGAGGAGGTAGAGTTTTGTTCAGTCCGCCAGGAGAGCCATAGTTCGATTTTGCCAGAGGAGCTTCGGAGTGGAGCTAAGGCATTATCTGTGGAGAAATAGGGGAAGATAAGGAGTTGCCTCATCCTTTGATAGCAGAATTCTTAGATGTGTTTCCGGAGGAGTTGTCGAAATTGCCGCCAGATCGAGATGTTGAGTTTCTATAGACTTGGTGCTAGGTGCAGAGCCGATTTCACAGTATGTCTATAGAATCAACAACAGCAAGATGGCCGAGTTGAAGAAGCTAATGGAGGAGCTACAAGATAAGGGGTTTATCAGATCCAGTTCTTCACCGTAGAAAGCCCTGGTATTGTTTGTACAGAAGAAGGATGTATCGGTACATATGTGCATCAATTACAGGGCTCTGAACAACCTCACTATCAAGAACAAATACTCGCTACCGAGGATTGATGATCTCTTCGATCAGTTGAGCAGCGCGAAGGTATTTTCGAAGATAGACCTGAGGTCAGGCTACCACCAGGTGAAAGTCAGGAAGGAGGACATTCCGAAGACTGTTTTTCGGACTCGATATGGCCAGTACGAGTTTCTTGTGATGTTGTTTGGGTTGACTAATGCCCCGGTGGTGTTTATGAATTTGATGAACAAGGTGTTCCACCAGTACCTTGACAAGTTCATTATGGTATTCATCGATGACATTCTCATCTACTCGAAGACGCTAGAGGAGCACGAGGAGCACCTGAGGATTGTATTAGAGACTCTCAGGAAGGAGAAGTTGTATGGAAAGCTGTCAAAGTGTGAGTTCTTCCTAGACAAGTTAGAGTTCTTGGGGCATGTTGTAACTGGTGATGGGATCTCGGTGGATCCAAAGAAGATAGTAGCAGTGGAGTCATGGACTACTCCGAGTTCAGTGGCAGAGATCATGAGTTTCTTGGGTCTGACAGGCTACTACAGAAAGTTTGTGCAAGATTTTTTCAGGATTGCTGAACCAATGACCAGACTTACCAGGAAGTATGTGGAGTTTGTGTGGAACGAGGAGTGCCAAGCTTCTTTTGATGAGCTGAAGAAGAGGTTGACGTCGGCTCATATTTTGACGTTGCCATCAGGGTCAGGAGGATTCACTATCTATAGTGATGCTTCGGAAAAATGTCTGGGTTGTGTTATTCAGCAGAATAGGAAAGTGCTTGCCTATGCATCCAGACAATTGCGTCTGCATGAGAAGAACTACCCTACCCATGATTTGGAGTTGGCAGCGGTCATTTTTGCTCTGAAGATGTGGAAACACTATCTGTACGGAGAGCGTGTGGAGATCTTTATCGAACACAAGAGCTTGAAGTACGTGTTTACCCAGAAAGAGTTGAACATGAGGCAGAGATGGTGGTTGGAGTTGATGAAAGACTTTGACATTTTATTGCAGTATCACCCTGGGAAAGCCAACGTAGTTGCCGATGCCTTGAGCAGGTATCCGATAGCTATGTGCTTGACGACGGATGGACACATGTTGGCATATTTGGAGATCCTGGATATTGAGGTAGTAATTCCTGATATTGAGATACAGATGTGGGGTTTATAGATACATTCAGAGTTAATGGATAGGATCAAGGCAGCCCAGTATGAGGACGTGTCTCTGAGGAGCATCAGAGCATAGGTTCGAGCCGGATTGGAGGATGATTTTACCATTGTTGAGGATGGTTCTTTGTGGCACGGTACTAGATTGTGTGTGCCTGGTGGAGAGTTACGAGAGAAGATGTTGCAGGAAGCGCATCGCTCTCAGTATTCCATGCATCTAGGTGCCAAAAAGATGTATCGGGATATGCGAGAGAGTGTGTGGTAGTATGACATGAAGCGGAAGATGGCACAGTTTTATCCAGATGCTTAGTGTGCCAGCAGTGAAAGAAGAGAGACAGGGACCCGGTGGGTTGCTTTAGCCATTACCCATTCCAGAGTGAAAGTGGGAGCACATTACTATAGATTTTGTTCTGGACTTCCACGATCTCCATGAGGGAAAGACGCGATTTGGGTCATCGTTGACAGATTGACCAAATTGGCCAACTTTCTGCCTTTCAAAGTGGATTTGTCTACGGAGAAGCTGGCAAAGATATATGTGAGACAGATCATCAGGCTACATGGGGTTCCCGTCAACATAGTCTCAGATCAGGATAGTCGTTTTACTTCTCATTTCTGGAGGAGTCTACATGCTAGCTTGGGCACCCAGCTCAAGTTTAATACTACATATCACCCTCAGACGGATGGACAGTCGGAGAGGACTATTTAGACCCTAGAGGATATGCTACGCACATGTGTTCTAGATTTCTGGAAATCTTGGGAGGACCATCTTCATTTGGTAGAGTTTGCTTACAACAAAAGCTACCAGGACAGTATAGAGATGTCACCATTTGAGGCTTTGTACTGTCGGAGGTGTCGCACTCCCTTGTCTTGGGAATATGTTGGAGAGAGATTTTTTCTAGGGCCTGAGATGGTTGTGGATGCAGCAGAGAAGGTCAAGCTAATTAGAGCTAGACTTCGGGTGGCGCAGGACAGACAACGATATTGGACCGATAGCCACCAAAGACCCTTGAAGTTTGAGGTATAGTTTAGATTTTGTGTTTGCGCTTGCTTGTGGTTATTTATTATAGATTAAGTTCTTAAGTATTTATTTTTTCCTAGGTTGGAGATCTGGTGTTTCTGAGGATTTCTCCAACACGAGGCACGATTCGCTTTGGTGGAGGCGGGAAGCTTAGTCCGTGGTACATCGGACCCTTCGGTATTCTTGAAAGGGTCGGTGCAGTGGCCTACCGGCTAGACTTGTTGCCTACATTGGAGAAAGATCATAACGTGTTTCATGCATCGCAGTTGAGACAGTACGTGGCGGATCCTAGTCATGTATTAGATCACTCAGAGATCGAGGTAGGCCCGACTCTCAGCTATCCAGAGCAGCCAGTTGAGATTCTGGATCAGAAAGAGAATGTGCTGAGGAACCAGACCATTCCTTTGGTGCACGTCACATGGAGGCATCACTCTCCGGGTGAGTCTGCCTGGGAGAGGAAAGATGAAATACGCGAGCGGTACCCTTATCTGTTTGAGCCCTGAGGTATTGTTCCTTCTTTTCTGTTGTGCTATTTTAGGGATAGTTTTGTCTTTTAATTTCAAGGACGAAATTATTTTTAAGGAGGGTAGACTTGTCACTATCACATTTTCAGACTAGGGGTATTTTGGTCATTTTATAAGTATTTATTTAATGTGCTTGTTATACATTTAATTATTTAATTATTTAATTATTTCTAGTAGGCTACATTATTTATTGGACGTGTGTTATTGGACCCAATTAGACTTGTCATGAACCATGGACCAATATTTAAGTTAGACCCATTTAGGCTTAATAATTAGGCACCATTGATTAATTAGTGTATTAATTAAACCTTTCATTAGGAGTAGAAGATTTTCTCCTAATTAAACCCCTTCATGACAACCCAATAAGGGTATTATTATTTTTGTACAATTACTTAGAGAGGGGGCTAGTGGCCGGCCTATAGAGAGGGGGAATAAATTCTCTCTCCTTATTATTTTGTCTCATTTCATCCCAATTTAGATCCCCAATTGTGTTCTTCCCCAAATTGATTCATTCCTCCACCAAATTCATCCAATTCACTCCCATTCCCTTCAAATTACATCATATAAGGAGCATGCATTAGAGCTTAGATTACAATGAGCACTTGGAGAAGGAGCCATTGGATAGGAGCTTGTGTCCTAATTGTGTCCATTTGAATTTTGTATTGGAAATCCATCTTCCAATAGGTACAATTCAGAATTTTTTTTTAATTAGATTTTATTTATACAATTTGATCATTAAGAACCCACTTATGGACTAGGGCTACCTATAGGAAGAAGAATTAGCCTCTAGGGACCCCTATTGTGAATGTTACCTTGGTTTTTGTGCCCAATTTGGAAGAATTTTGAGATTGGTGCACTATATATTTGTCAATTGGTTAATTGGGCCAAAATGATACTAGATTGGTTGTGTGAGTCTAGTAACGTGTCCACAATTAGATACGAGTAGGTCGTATAATGATATTTTATGATACGAAATAATTTTGGAGATTTTCTCTTCGACACGGGAGATACACATGTCATATTTTGCCACGGATACTAGATTAGATAGCTATCACTTTAATTAAGCTTTAATTCTGATATTAGACTTGTTAATAACAATTATGGAGAGTTGGATGATGTTTGGATAGAGTATCAAGGGTGTATCACAAGTGTATCATAGAACTAGTGTGATATGTGGATGATACACTCCTTGTGATTGTTGATTTGCCATGATATATATTGTGTTTTATTGTGCTCAATTGTTAGATTTATAGGTATATGTTATAATTATAAACATACTATAGCTTGATACAAGTATCATTAGAGTGTGTTATGTGTATTTTTATATCTTAGTGTTGTGTGTTGATGTGTATATATGAGTGTTACTGGGGTAAACTAGTGACTGTAAGGGGGGTTATGAGCAAGTGTGGAGTTGTGCTTTGTGTTATGAGTTGTTTAGAGTGTATTTAGTGTAGTGTTTAGTGTGGTCGTAGTGCAGGAGTTTGATAGTTAGGGGAAGTCTGAATACCAGTCAAGTTGTTATAGATTTGAAGAAGGAGGGGGGTCATGGTCTGGTGGTGGCAGACATCAACTACTATGTACATATTGCAGCAATGTGCACTGGTGGTTGGTCTGCATACATCATCATTTGGGGATGTTGTGGTTATAAGTTGCAGCAGCAACAACAACATACTTGCTGCTGTTAGGGGTACTGTTAATGTGGTCGGATTTCAGACCAAGTTAATATGTATTGGAGCAATACAACAGTAGATATTGGTGTTGTTGGCTGTTGTTGTCGTGTGGGAATGGATGTGTATCAGTTGTGGCAAGGTGTTCTAGTGTTAATTTTAGTTAATGTATATTAAGGTATCAGTTGTTTGGTCTAGTAGGAAGAGTATATTGTGATAGAGTAATGTGGCTCAAGGGGTACATGTGATGAAGAGTATGGATGAGGAGGGCACTACTATATGCAATGCAATGGAGATGAATGTGGTTTGTTGCAGATTAGTCTAGGCAAGTATTATCCAAGGGTGAGGATGATTCAAGTATCAGAAGCATTAGTATATGTAATGGGTATCCTATTGGCCTATGTTCTAGGTAGTGGTTATAGGTATAATTGTTAGTTAGGTATTATAATATATAGGGTATTGAACTAAGTTATTAGTAGATAATCTAGTTTAAGTGTATACATGTATATAATATATGATATTGTATCATTGTTACCAGTATTACTAATTAGTATATGAATAGTAGTTATATATATTGATATAAGTATAGATGGTAACTTATTACCTAATATTAATAACTAGTATAAGGTATTTTTAATATTGATACTACATGTATAAAAATATTAAAAATGGCTACCTAATACCTAGTTCTAACTAGTGATTTGTATCCACAAGATACAACCTAGAAATGGCTAGTTTGACCTAGAGTTGACCTAGTTTGTCTGTTTTGACTTATAAATGACTTCAAGACCTAGATTTTGACTAGTTTAACTTATTTTGTCATTACAAAATATTGTATTAATATAATATTCTATTTTTAGGTCTTCGAGGCACTGTTACGGATACTGTTGATACTTCACCCCGAATTCCAGGCGAGTACATTCTCTGATAGTTTTTCGTTTATGATATCTTATATGTTTCATGTATCTATTGTAGATATCCGTGACTTCTTGACACATGGTTACACGGATTGGTATTTCTGGATCCCATTATGAGATGTTATTTCTGATGGTTCCTAGCGTATCCTGTGCAAGCCATGTTGTTCTTGTACTTGTATGGACACTGATTCCCGAGGAGACTAGCTACCTTCTCAGAGAATTCTGCGTCATAGCGTGCCATGGTTGGATCCACTATACTAGTCGGGGACATGGAGTGTTAGTGTAGATATGTGATCATGCCCCATTGTTCCTATTTCCTGTATAGTGTTAATCATATACCGCACGCATGATTAGCCAGGACATAATTCCAGAACAAAAGTCCCAAGCCGATCACATATTGAAGCTAGTATCCACTCGCTTAGTTAGTTGTATTTCCTGACTCTTATATATATGATGCTCATCTTTCTTATATGTATTTCTTGCATTCCTTATTCCTGTATATTTCTTGACATACTCTATTTATCTTGTATACTCTCTCTATTTACTGCTAAATAGTCTTTATCATTTATTGAAACTGCTGTTAGAGGTGTACTTCGCTCTAATCCTGACTGGATATCTTTTTTCAGATGACACTAAGGAGTGATATCCCACTCACTACGGGCCTCGGGACGTAGTAGGCCTGGAGCTAGAGACTGTGGCTCAGGAGGGACTCATCCCAGTTGAGGTCGAGGACACATTGCCTATAGTTCAGTAGATAGAAATTTTTTGTACTGGATTTGTCTCCAGATTTGACATTAGTTTCTTATATTCTTTTTAGAGACTTATTTGGATATTATTAGTCTTATGAGATGTATTGACTATTATTCTGTTCTCTTATATCATATTCGTGCGTTGTTCTTTCTTATAGATTTTGTGATTGAGTATTCATATTCATTGAGATATCATTATATGTTGATCGTTATTGATAGATAGTTTAGAATACCAATACAACGTTCTACCGTCGATGCTGCGGCGTAGGCTGTACGTACCCACCGTACATGCCTAATTATTCGGGACGGGTCGTGACAACATTACCTTGGCGGATGTGACAAACATTATAGGGTGTCTACAGTAATTTTTGGCTAATTTGGAAATCTTATACGACATGCTCGAGCAGCTACCATAACATATTTATATCACTCCATGTCAAAAATTTTGAGTGTAGGATCCTTGGAACAAATTCTAAAAAATATTAAGGGTTGCATGATACTACTACATGTATGAACGAAACAAAAATTGTCAATATCATAGTTAAAAAAATTCTTTGAGTATGACAAAATAGTTAAAATAATTTATTTTAGTTGACCAAAATGTTTTGAGTTAACCCAATAACCCTAACCCATAAACCCTAATCCTAAGGGTCTGCTTGACAATTGTAGGGATAATGGTTATGAGGTATTTTTAAAGTACCGGTTATGAGCGGTCCGATTTTGAGTGGTTTTAACTTTTAAGTAACGACTTTTAAACCAGTCAAACTCATGCTTGGTAATTCATTAACGAGCGTTTTTGAATTTTTTTTTACACAAATAAAATTACCTATATGCCCATATATAAACAAAATGGTCCCGAGTGCGGGAACTGCCACTCAGTTCACGCCTCGATCATGATGTAGAAGTCCATATTTGATCAAAATAATATAAACACATGAAATAATAAAACGTCTGGATGAAAGTAGAAGAGAAAGTTTTTAAAAACTTACCGAAAAAGTAGCCATAATTTGGAAGAAGTAAAAGAGAAACACAGATGAGAAAGAAAAAATATGGAATAAAATAATAAAATAGAATAAAATAATAAAATTGCCATAATTAGTAGTTATAATTAGAATAGATTATTAGTAGTTATAATTATGTATTTTTTGTAAAGATATAAATGGAATAAAATAATAAAATTGTTCAAAATTCATCGACTTTTGGTGTTTATAAAGCCACCAAAAATTAAATTACACCAGTTTTGGAGGATTTTTGAGTCGACAAAAATCGGTACCTCAAAAAAAGTAACAAGTAGAGATTTTCATAAACGGTCGGTTCAAAAATACTCCAAAACCGATGAAAACGATGAACGTTACCAAGCAGGCCCTAAAGTATCATAAATCCTATAACCCTAAATTAACCCGTAATCCCTAACTCATAATCGTAAACCAACCCAACCCAATTCCCAATCCAACCAAAAGACTACTGATAAGGGCACTACTAAATTTACTCGGGGACATCCCAAATGTTTACCATTGATAATTACAAGTTTGCCACTTTCAAATTTTACTCGGGGCTGCCCACTCTTGATTTTTTTTTATAATCAGGACTGTCAAAATTTTGACAATCCTTCCAATTGGTAGGACTGTCAAAAATTTGACATATATGTTGATTTAGGACTGTCAAAAATTCAACATATATTTGTAGGACTGTCAAACTTTTGACAGTCCTACCAATTGGAAGGACTGTCAAAATTTTAACAGTCCTAACAATTGGTAGTACTGTCAAAATTTTGACAGTCCTGATTATAGAAAAAATTGAGAGTGGACAGTTCCAAATAAATTTTGAGAGTGACAAACTTATAATATCAATGATAAACATTTGGATTGTCCGGTAGTGCACTTATCAACAGCCAACCAAAAGCCCAAAACCCACCTGGTCCTCACTTGAGAACCTGTAAATCCTCATCCTATCCCCAAACAAACCAACAGAGAGAGAAAGAAAGAGAGCTCGTTTATCTACTCCAATGGCGCTCTCCGTCTCCTCCCTCACCTCCTCCTTCTCCTCCCTCTCCTTCGCGTCACAAATATCCCCCTCCAATAGCTTTAAACTCTCTCTCCCCCGCCTCTCTTTCCCGCCAAATTCCTCCAAAAGAAACCCTAACCCTAGCTCCACCGCCGTCTCCGCCGCCACCGCCGCCTCCATATCCGCCGTGCCGGATCTGGAGGAGGATGGAATTAGCTTGGAGAAGTACGTGAAGGCGAGGCTCCCCGGAGGGTTCGCGGCCCAGACGATCTTCGGCACCGGGAGGAGGAAGTGCGCCATCGCCCGCGTTGTGCTCCAGGAGGGGACCGGGAAGGTCATCATCAACTATCGAGACGCGAAGGTATGGAAAGGTTTCCACCTTTGCTCCGTTCGTCTCTTGTTAGGATTTTGCTATAATGGTATTTGTATGGGGAAATGTCTAATTTTGGGAAGTCTTACTGTCGAAGCTAGTGTTTGTTATGTGAATGCCATCGCTTATTTGGACGGAAAGATGTGGAAAGTTTTGATCTTTGCTCCATTAGTATCGGTATTTGGTTGGAAAATAATTATATTTGTGAGAAGGTTTGTTGAGGAAATTAGGTTACATTTATGAAATTTGAAGTTAATTGTGGCCCCAATTGAGTTCAAGATTGTTTCTTGCTGGTGTTGTGAAGAACTTATGTTACATGGACACAACCGCGACACTATATGGACATGGCGGAGTGGGGACATCACCTCGACCTAATGTATTTTGGAGTGTATGCGTAGTTTCTGATGTGCCTAACATGCCACCGGTTTTGGAGTGTGATTCCTGGTAAAGAACTAATCCTCCCATATAACCATGTCTTCAAATGAATGCAACCGTGTTTGCGTTCAATAGCTTAAATGTCAAACTGAAACTACAAAATGAACAACAACAACAACAACAACAACAACAACAGAGCCTCTAAACTAATTTCTTATGGCATGTTTTGTCGCACAAACGCAAGTGTGACATGACATGTGCATACACGACAACATGGCACGACACATATTTGGCATGTCATAGTGTATTTACAATTTTGGAGTGTCTTAGTTGTGTCCTAATGTACTAAGAAAATTAAAATTTCAGAAAACAACACCAAAGCTTCTAATCCACACTCTTGGGGCCGGTTCTTTGAATTCTTTTTCTTTCATTATGCTATTTTCACATGGCCCACATTTGGCGATATAGTAGAGACATTGAAACGAGAACGATACCTAATTTGGCGTGTCATAATCTATTTTGGAGTGTGAGTCATGTCCAATACATTTTCAACACTATGTGACATAGGCGTTCTGGAGTTCCCATGTTTCCTATGTCGAGGGCCATTTTTCAAGGTTCGAAATATTAATATCGAAATCGATTTTGGATCCTTTATATGAGTATCTATAACGACGGTATCTGCAGTTTCTTTTATTTCGGATCGAAGTATCGGGATCTTCCTTCGAAAAGTTAAAAGCTAATAAAATGTAGTTTAAAAATATGAAAAAATATTTGATACATTTAGACATAATTTAGTATATTGTATGTTTTTTCTTGCACGGTAGTCAAAGGCGAACCTAGCAGCAAGGTGCAACTACTGCATTCTGCACCTCACTAGGCGAGGCGCATTTCTCAATGCGCACCTTTCAGCATGGCACAACCAAGAAAATGTGTGCCTCATGGATTTTTTTTATCTTTATCTTTATCTTTTTTTTTTTAAACTTGAGGCATGGAGATAACCCTTACCTCATACAAGTGGGAGGAGGTAACACTTTCCACGGTTGCCAAAGTTGGTTACAGTTGAATTGAAAAAAACTAACATTTACTAAAAGTGTGGTACGGAGAAAACAAATTCTTGTTAGTTCTATTGAGTTATTAACTTCTAACGTTGTTCTGTTAGTTTACTTGGTTATGTTTTAACATATTTTTATTGGTTTTAATATGTTATTTTATTTTATTTCTTATATTATTTACAAGGTAGTCAAAGGCGCAAGGCGCACTCAAGGCGCAAAGGGTCCAAATCGCCCGAGGCGCAAGGCGCACTTAAGGCGCGCGCCCGAACGACACGAGGCACAAAATTTATATATATATATATATATATATATATATATATATATATATATATTCACATCGGATTTCTATATTGATAAACATGTGTGCTTCAATTCTCCCATGTCTAGGTTGCAATCACTTTGAATTGAGTGAGTGAGAGAGAAAACAATAAAAAAAAGTACATCAGTTCAAAAAACAGTCTAAAAACAGTACAACAGTTAAAAAAATAGTCTAAACATGTTATTTTTTCACAAGATTTTCAAGGCACGCCTAGGCGCGCCTTAGCTATTCCAAGGCGCTCGAAAAAGGCACACCTAGGCGCGCCTTAGGTGCGTCTTAAGAATTGCGCCTAGCCTGGAGTGCCCTGAGGCGCTGCCCGTGCGCCTAGGAGCAAGGCGCGCCTTAGGCGCGCCTGAGGCGCGCCTTTGACTACACTGATTATTTATTTATTTATTTATTTATTTATATTATTATTATTATTTATTTTTGCGTCTCATTTCGTTTGGGCGCGCACACGCCTCAATTGCGCCTTGCGCCTCGGATGATATGGATTCTTTGCGTCTCTAGTGCGTTTTGCGCCTTTACTATCTTGGTTTCTCAATAGTTTTAAATGAGATAATATTTCACTTGCAATAGATACTATTGTTTATTTACTTGCTTTTAAACATAGCGTAACCACAACAAATAGTTTAGAATAGAATAATAATATTATGGATGATGTTGTTAATTTATAGATATACAACTTCGACAAAAGGTAATGGTTACAGTTTATCGATAAAGAATCTTATCAACATACTGTATATTGTCAATGTTCGGCACAACTTAATTATCGTGTTTGCACTATTTTTTCATTCTTTTACCTTATTCTTTCAAATTTTCTATGTCAAGTTGACCAGGAAAGAAACCACCAAAGTTGTTTCGGTCAATATCGGTAGTGGTCGGTCGGTATCGGGTCGAGACATGTCGAAATCGATACATATTGGCGGTATCGTATCGGTATCGGCCGATATTGCGAACTACGCAATTTTCATGCAAGAATTTTGTCAAAAGTAGGGAGCTGGTGGACAAAATGTCTGGTTCTGCCAGTAGAATGCATTAAACCAATTCTTGGTGGCTTGGAAACTGATCTATGTTGCAAGGGCAAATACAAGGGTGTTTGCTACACAATACAGGCAAAGATGTGGTATGCAACACCAATATTTGCATGCCTGATATATTCTATTGTGTCCTTACAAGGCCGGTCCCAAAATGTGGCCTTTGAGAGCCCTACTTTGGGAAATATTCATTAGTTATACTATTTTATTTTATTTTATTTTATTTTATTTTATTTTATTTTGAAATATTTAGTGATTGCATGACTTCCAAACTTTTGCAAAAACATGTGTTTTAAGTTTTGGTCCTGTCATGATTGAGTGGTGGTTCCTTCCATGTCCTTATAATTTGATGTGCCCATATTTAATTCGTGTCATATAGTACATAGAAAAGACACTAATTTGTCACTGCTGTGCTTTCCAGGACTCCAGCTAAAATTCCTCTCCAAGTTCATGAAACACACAGCCCAGATCAATATTCACTAACACAAGCCGAATCTTGTAACCTATAGCGATGCTTTACAATTTTATTTTTGTGCATGAAAGTGTAAGTAAGCCTGAAGCACGTCTATCAACATGTGACCTCTTTTCAAATTAGAAAAGACGAGAATTGGTTTAGTTTCTACCCTTTTGGGTTATCAACAGAGGATTCAAACTGTTTCAATAGGCATGCATGCCTTTCATATCTTGATGGCAAAGTGGAATGTAGAGTGCGAATCCTCCGTAGATTGTACTAGCTGAGATTATTACCAGATTAAATTTGTTCCAGTGTGATCACTATCACACTTTGTGTTAAAGTTAAATTGTATGGTTGTATATTACCATATTAAATTGGTTTCATTGCCCAGTAATAAATTTGTGGTGTTTTCATAAAAAAGAAGTATTTTTTATTTGTAACGAACTTCACAAACAGATTTTGTTGTGACTTGTGTTGGCACATGATTTATCGAGACTGTTTTTGTGCATTTTACAGGAGTATCTTCAAGGAAATCCCCTATGGCTGCAATATGTGAAGACCCCCTTGTTGACCTTAGGGTATGAGACCAACTATGATATATTCGTGAAAGCTCATGGGGGTGGGCTCTCAGGGCAGGCTCAAGCTATTTCTCTTGGTATCGCACGCGCTTTGCTCAAGATTAGTGAGAACCACAGGGCACCCTTGAGGAAGGAAGGCCTTCTAACTAGAGACTCGAGAGTTGTAGAAAGGAAGAAAGTTGGTCTCAAGAAGGCTAGGAAAGCACCCCAATTTTCTAAACGTTGATGTAGAAGAAAGACTATCAATCACACCATTGTTTACTATTCATAGTTTTAGAGGGTCTTGACTTGTGTATATGCAAATTGTTGTATGCTTTGATTTTCCACTGCAAGGTTGAGACTTCTTTCATTTGAATCAAATTATCTTTCCCTGTATGTGTATCATCATCATGGTTCTTCTTAAGGAAACAGCATATTCGAACTTCTATATCAAGTTTTCTTGTAAATCCTTCTGATGATTCCGTTTCCAGATGGAAATATATCATTAAATGCTCTCTTCCTCAACTGTTTGCAGATTTAGAATGTTACTCATGAGAAATTCTTGGCTGCGTCCAGTGCAGTGCATCTTTCCACTTCCCAACTGTTAGACGTGAGGATGTGTACATGCATACATTTCCATGCGAATCTAACAGTAGACATGGAAAGGATGTACTGTGTCCGGTACATCTAATAATTTTTCACTGACTCATAGCTCAATTGCTGCTATTTTTTCTTCTAGGCTCCAAGCTTCTGGTTCAGAGGAAATCTCAGGTCAAACTCAAATCTTATTCGAATTGGTGGAGCTTATTACTGCTTGTCTTTATTAACTCTTCAGTCTCCATTCACTGTACTTGTTTGATGTCATTTGTTTCCGCATCATCTGACCATGCTATTTTTTGACAATTGATAAAGGCATCCCCGAATGGAGCTTATTACTGCTTCTGGTTTCATTAACTCTTCGCTATGGTTTCGCGAAATCTTGATTTCGGAAAAGAAAAATTATTTATTTTCTATATTTTGGTGTAAAAAAACAAAAAAAAAAAGAAAGAAAAATGATTCACATATGCTGTGTTTGGAAACTTTTGAATGGAGAGAAAAGAAAATTTGAGGGAAAAAAAATAGAGAGGAGTAAAATGAAGATAAAGTTAATTTATGCTTCTTTTGTTTGGATGAAAAAAAGTAGAGAAAAAAAAAGTTCAAAAATAATTATTTTTTATATGGATGTATATATATATATAATTACTATTTAGTCTTTGGAAGCTTTCTATCATAATTTATATGAGTGGTAGTTGGATTAATTATTTTTATTTTTCTCTCATGTCTCTCTATTTTCTTTCACTTTTTGGAGAATTTTTTTTTAGTGGTACCCACATAAAAAAAATTCTTATTTTTTCTTCTCCATTTTTTCTCTTCCCCTTCCCAAATCACTTCATTTATAATTTTTCTCTTATTTTTCCCTCAAACTTTTTTTTTTCCTCCCACTTTTTTTTCCTTTCCAAACAACTACCATATGAAGGAAAAAATAGGGGTGGAGGTGATTCTCCCCACCCAATCAAGGAATCACTTTATCACCATAGAAAATGTATTTTTTTTTTCAAATTTTTTTCGCCTCTCCAAACATGATTTTTTTTTTTTTTATAATTTCTCAAAAAAGAAAATTTTTATTTCATTTCCTTTCCTCAAACCAAAGTCTTCTATCTCCATTCACATTGTACTTGACGTCATTTGTTTTCACATTTTCTCACGATGCTAATTTTTGACAATTGATAAAGGCACCACGAAAAGGCCTGTGATAAAGGTACTACAAAGTAGACTCAGGGCTAGTCCAGTATTGGTGCTAGTCCATTTATGAAGAAATTTTACTCCGACTAGTCCAAAATTTACTAGGGTGTCCACCATCTTCACCTCCCTCCTCCTGCTCCCCCTCCTGCTCCTCCACCGCTCACCGCCATCCCCACCGTTTGTCGCCATACCCGCGCGCAGCAGCGGCCCCGTCCTCCACCACTTGTCGCCGCCCCCACCGCTCTCCGTCGGTCCCGCGCGCAGCAGTGGCCCCGTCCTCCACCGCGCGCGCTCCTCCGCCTCCTCCTCCTCCCCCGCCTCCCGTCGCCGCCTCCTCCTCCTCCTCCCCCTCCCGCTCCTCCGCCTCGTCCCCCCTTCCGGCCTTCACGCAGTCCAGCCCTCGTGTCACCTGTTGGTTTTGCTTTTCTTCAAAAACTCAAATTCCTCTTCCTTTCTTTAGTCCCACATCGGATGCACCAAAGCCCTCTTGTGTACATATATTACTTTCTCTTGTTTGCTCTATTAAGTTGTTGTGTGGGGAACCCCTTGGGCCACACGCGCGCGCCGCCGCCGCCGCCCGGCCCGGCTCGGTTCGGTTCGGTTCGGTTCGACGCGCGTAACGGGTGCGGGTACGCGCCCACATCTGCGGGCGCCGAATGCCGATCCGATTTCCTCTTCGGGTTCAGGCTGGGACCCTAAAATTCTTTTTGCTCCTCTTCTTTCTTTCATTTATTTTTTCTTAACGTTGGAATTAATTTCTGAACGTTACAATTGTTTTGAACGTTACAATTTTTCATGTCCAGATTCATTCGTTTAATTCTCCTGTGTAACGGCTGAATTAATCGTAAATTAATTCTGACCGTTACACAATTGTATTATATATGTGTCTGTCTTCTTTGTAAAATATGACAACTTTTTCTCTCTAAAGAATTGTTGTGCCAACTGATTTGTACTCTGTTCTTCGTCTTCATCTCCAAGCTCTGGGCAGAGCTAAGTCCTGGTCGTTCTCTCCGAGTCGTGTGCGGCAACGAGATACCGGTAGTGCGGGAGTTTTACCACTAGGAGCTTCGGGAACGTCTGCACACAGATCCCGAATAAACTCTTAGGGCAGTGCTTCGTGCACGACTTCCCCAGAGGCCGGTAACATCTGTTTAATTTTATTTTTTCTATTCTGCAATTTTTTCAAGAAGAAAAATACAACAATTCTAACAATCTAAGAGTTTATTCCTGTTAGAATTGATTTTTTTTTAATTGATTTTTCTAACTGTTGATTTGTTCTACAAAGAAAAAAAAATCAAAATAGAATTAGTTACTGTTGCAAGTTCTATAGCAATTTCGTTGATTTCAAAATTAACTGTTGCTAGTTCTATAGCAATTTCGTTGATTTCAAAATTAACTGTTGCTAGTTCTATAACAAAATTAACTGTTGATTTCAAAAGTTAATACTGTTTCGTTTCTACAAAATTAACTGTTGAGATCAATAACAAAGATTAAATTCATATAAATTTGTAAATTCCATTCGTGATTACTCTTGTTAGTCTTAACATTCTCTATTCTTTTCTTCTTCTCATATTAGTAATTTTACTATGGTCATCTTTTCACTGGAGAAAGAATCATCTAACCAGTAATCAGTGTGAATTTGTGGAAGCGGGTTCTGTTAATTTGTTCTATAGCAAATTAAAGTTCACAATAGTTTCTGTAGCAAATAGTTACTGTATTTGTTCACAATAGTTACTGTAGCAAATTCAAGTTAAACAGTAGAAATCTTCTAGAATTTTTTTTTAATACTGTTTCTATAGCAATTTGTTCACAAAATTTATTTCAATTGAAACATACAATTTGCTTCATTCTTTAATCGCTTATTATTTTTTAAAGGAATCTAGGACCAAAAGGAAAATAGTTTAGTAAAAGAAAATTGCAAATAAAATCTTCAAATCTAAAGTTTAAAAGTAGAGACAAACTCGGGCACAAGCCGAAAGGGTCCTTCTGTCAATCGGGTGTAAATAACCCTAAGCGACACGGTATTTAAGAGTCTTCGGACCACCGCTAGCTGGGAACCGGCCCCTACAGCTAACCTGATTTGATCAACACTTGAAAAACTAAAGATTTTAAGATTGATTAGCAAAGACCACCTAAACTATTATCTTAGACATTGTTATTAAATAAATTTATATTTTTCAGACTGCAATCATGACTGGTAAGGAGGAATCCTCTACTGCAAAACCTGCTAAGTTTGATGGCTCATACTTTAAGAGATGGCAGAGCCAAATGAAATTTTGGCTCACGACCTTAGAACTTATTTCTGCCATTGATGGGTCCACATCCATCACAAATGATTCTGATGAAACTGAGTCTGACATAGCAGTGTCCACCTCATCGAAACCAAAAACCCCAAAAGAGATAGACTTCCATTGTTTTCATAGAATTCTAAGCGCATTATCTGAATCCTTGTATGATATATTTTTTGAATACAAGAGCGCTAAAGAACTCTGGAAAGCCTTGGAAGATGAATACGGCTGTGATGATGCCGGAATAGAAAGGTTTAATTCTTCAACCTTTAATAGGTATTTCATGGTAGATGACAAACCAATGAATGACCAGCTCCATGAATTCCAAGAATACCTTAGGCATATTCAAGCCAAAGGAACATCTTTCTCAAATGAGCATAAAATAGCATGCCTAATAGACAAGCTACCTCCCTCTTGGTCTGATATGGCTAAGGATCTTATCCATACACAAGGAGAACTTACCTACAATCAAGTCCTAAAGAAAATTAGAACCGAAGAACGAATTAGATTGAGGTCTAAGCCTAAGACTGAATCTAAAGCTAAGATAAACCTTGTAGAAGGCCAAGGAAAACCCAAGTCTAATTTTCCTTATAAACCCAAGAAGAATTTCTTCAAGAAGAAGAAAAACTTTCAGTCTAACCACCAAAACCATCATCACCAAAACCAAAAACCTAGAAACTTCAGTCAGACTCAGGATCATAAGAGATTTTGTTTTGTGTGTGGTAAAACAAACCATATGGCCATCAACTGCTACCATAGGAAGAAGGAAGCTGTCCAGACCTCCTACAAAGAAAAGGGCTCAGTTAGACCAGAAGCAAACATGCTTCACAAAGGTTCTTCGAGTTCCTTCAGGTCTGTAAGCTTTCAACCCCTTATTAACCTCTCTTACCATTCTGATGATTGGTGGTTGGATTCTGGAGCTAATGTTCACGTTTCATTTTATCGCTCCTGTTTTTCAAACTATCAGGAATCAAGTGGAGGAGGTGTGACCCTAGGAGATGGCTCAACGGCACAAATTATTGGAAAAGGAAAAGTTGACCTGAAGATGACATCAGGAAAAATCTTAACTCTTCATGATGTTCTTCATGTGCCGTCTGTGAGGAGAAACCTAGTTAGTGGATCCCTTCTTGTAGCCTCAGGATACAAAATTGTAATGGAGGCTAATAAAGTAGTTTTTTCTAAGCATGACTCTTTTATAGGGAAAGGCTTTGTAAAAGAAGGTCTTTTCATTTTAAGTACAATGAATAAAATTTCTGATTGTTCTCTCATTGTTTCTAATATAGAATCTTCAAATGTTTGGCATGGCAGACTAGGTCATGTGAACCTAGGTTCTATTAAAAGAATGATGACTTTAGATCTTATTCCCAAGACTCCAATAGATGACAAACACCAATGTGAGATTTGTGTTCAAGCCAAACACACTAGATTACCATTCAAATCTGTAGAAAGAAATTCTGATATTCTAGAACTTATCCATAGTGATGTATGTGACTCAAATAGGATTTTGACCAGAGGCGGTAGAAAATAATTTGTTACGTTTATAGATGATTATTCAAAGTATTGTTACATCTACCTTCTCAAAACCAAAGATGAAGTTCTAGATAGATTTAAGGTCTACAAATCTGAAGCTGAGAATCAATTAGAAAGGAAGATTAAGATCCTTATATCTGATCGTGGTGGAGAATATACCTCAAACGAAATGATTAACTTCTGTGAAGGACATGGAATAATTCATGAGGTAACTGTTCCTTATTCACCTCAGTCTAATGGAGTTGCTGAACGCAAGAACCGCACTCTGTTAGATATGGTGAATGCCATGCTTCTCAGCTCTGGTGCTCCTGATAACTTGTGGGGAGAAGCCCTTTTAACTGCCTGCTACATTCTTAATAGGATTCCTAGTAAGACAAAAGACAAGACTCCCTATGAGCTGTGGAAAGGTAGAACTCCTAGGATTAATTACCTTAGAGTTTGGGGATGCCTTGCTAAAGTCGGAATTCCCGAACCTAAAAAGAGGAAGATTGGTCCCAAGACTGTAGACGCTGTTTTCATAGGATATGCCTTAGACAGCTATGCCAATAGATTTCTAGTGACACACTCAGAAGTAAATAAAATCTCTAACAATACCATTATAGAAGCAAGAGATGCAGTTTACTTTGAAAACATATTTCCTTTTAAGGATAGAAGTTCAATCTCTTCCTCCATACCCTCTACTAGTTCTCAAGTCCAAATACCTAGCTCTCAATCTGAACAAGACTTAGAACCAAGACGGAGTAAAAGGAATAGGATTGAGAAAAATTTAGGAGAAGGATTCTTCACCTTTTTGATAGAGGGTGATCCCTCAACTTATGAAGAAGCAATGTCGTCTCCTGATGCTCCCTTCTGGAAAGAAGCCATTAACAGTGAATACAACTCCATCATGGAGAATAACACTTGGTTTCTAACAGATCTACCTTTAGGCAATAAACCAATAGGCTGTAAGTGGATTTTCAAGAAGAAACTCAGAGCCGATGGTACTATAGAGAAATACAAAGCTAGATTAGTTGCTAAGGGCTTTACCCAGAAGAAAGGGTTAGATTATTTTAATACCTACTCTCCTGTAGCTAGGATCACATCCATTAGAACTCTCTTGGCCTTAGCATCCATTCATGATATGCTAATCCATCAAATGGATGTAAAGACAGCATTTTTGAATGGAGATCTAGAGGAAGAACTTTATATGGACCAACCTGAAGGTTTTATTGCTAAAGGTCAAGAAAAGAAAGTTTGCAGACTAGTAAAATCCCTCTATGGCTTGAAACAAGCTCCCAAACAATGGCACAACAAATTTGACAAAGTAATTTGTGAATATGGTTTCTTGTCAAATGAGTATGACAAATGTATATACTCTAAAGGTACATGCAAAAGTTGTGTCATTTTATGCTTGTATGTAGATGACATCCTTATCCTAGGTTCATCACTGGAATTGATAAATATTACAAAGAACTATTTATCTAGCCAGTTTGATATGAAAGACCTAGGAGAAGCCAACTTAATTTTAGGAATGCAAGTGACCAAAGGCAAAGAGGGTTATACTCTATCTTTAGCACATTCAATTAAAAAAAATGCTAAAAAGATTTGAGTTATTTGATAAGAAATCTGTCCTTACTCCTTATGACAGCAGTATTGTACTGAAAAAGAATGAAGGATCACCTTTGGAACAACATAAGTATTCACAGATGATAGGCTCCCTTATGTATATAACAAACAGGACAAGACCTGATATTGCATTTGCTATTGGGAGACTAAGTAGATATACCAGTAACCCAAATCAGTCTCATTGTACTGCCTTGGATAGGATATTTAGATATCTCAAGGGCACCCTAGATTACAAACTTCATTTTACTAGACACCCTGATATCATAGAAGGTTATTCAGATGCAAACTGGGTAACCGACTCACATGATATAAAATCTACTACTGGATATGTATTTACTCTAGGAGGAGCTGCGATCTCCTGGAGCTCTTGTAAGCAAACTAGCTCTTGTAAGCAAACTATCATAGCTAGGAGTACAATAGACTCCGAAATGATAGCTTTAGATACAACTTGCACAGAAGCTGAATGGCTTAAAAATCTTATTATGCGTATACCTGTTTCTCTTAGTCCTGTTCCTGCAATTTCTATAAATTGTGATAATAAATCTGTTATTGAACTACTAAAGCATGATTTTGTGAATGCTAAGATGAACAGGCACCTGCAGCTGCGCTTCAAGTCAATAAAAAGCCTACTAGGCAAATATGTGGTTCTTGACTATATAAAGTCAGAAAAGAACCTTGCATATCACTTGACGAAGGGTCTGTCTAGGACTTTGATCCTAGAATCATCGAGGGGGATGGGGTTAAGCCCATAAGTTAGTCACCAGCAGTGGCAACCCAACCGAGTCTGACTGGAGATCCCAAGAAGCCGGTTCAATGGGTAGAAACAAGCTGAACTTAGGTGACTTTATGGAACACTGACTCGAGATTAAAAGTCTCATTAAAATAAAGCCCAAGCGGCTGTACATGTGTACAATGATTTCCCATCCCTATGGTGACAGTGTTCCTGTGTGATATGGTTAGGATGAGATTAAACTCTTAATAGGTCCAAGCTGTAATGCTGGGTTGATTCATATCACCAACCATTAAGGACTTACCTATATGAGAGGTCGTGAAGGCCGCAACTATGGGACATGGCGATCCCAGACAACTCTTATGAATGTGAAAAGTGCGCATGGCCATTTAAAAGCGCCACCCGATAGATCAAGGACCTCTAGCGTACTATGTGTGCTAATTTTCTAAATCTGGTTCAAGAAGTCTGATTCAAGGCATAGTCCATCAAGCACTTCTTCTGATTAAGGCAATAGTCACTACGTGAGATTCAAGGCTGTAGTCCATCTCATCTATGCATAGTATTTTACTGCCCAGATGCTCTCTCTCTGTTTACTTCACTCTTATCTCTGATTTGGAACTTGACTTTTTTTTGGGGGGGGGGGATTGTTGGTTTTGCTTTTCTTCAAAAACTCAAATTCCTCTTCCTTCTTTAGTCCCACATCGGATGCACCAAAGCCCTCTTGTGTACATATATTACTTTCTCTTGTTTGCTCTATTAAGTTGTGTGGAAAACCCCTTGGGCCACACGCGCGCGCCGCCGCCGCCGCCCGGCCCGGTTCGGCTCGGTTCGGTTCGGTTCGGCGCGCGTAACGGGTGCGGGTACGCGCCCACATCTGCGGGCGCCGAATGCCGATCCGATTTCCTCTTCGGGTTCGGGCTGGGACCCTAAAATTCTTTTTGCTCCTCTTCTTTCCTTCATTTATTTTTTCTTAACGTTGGAATTAATTTCTGAACGTTACAATTGTTTTGAACGTTACAATTTTTCATGTCCAGATTCATTCGTTTAATTCTCCTGTGTAACGGCTGAATTAATCGTAAATTAATTCTGACCATTACACAATTGTATTATATATGTGTCTGTCTTCTTTGTAAAATATGACAACTTTTTCTCTCTAAAGAATTGCTGTGCCAACTGATTTGTACTCTGTTCTTCGTCTTCATCTCCAAGCTCTGGGCAGAGCTAAGTCCTGGTCGTTCTCTCCGAGTCGTGTGCGGCAACGAGATACCGGTAGTGCGGGGGTTTTACCACTAGGAGCTTCGGGAACGTCTGCACACAGATCCCGAATAAACTCTTAGGGCAGTGCTTCGTGCACGACTTTCCCAGAGACCGGTAACATCTGTTTAATTTTATTTTTTCTATTCTGCAATTTTTTCAAGAAGAAAAATACAACAATTCTAACATCACCTCGCGTAGCCCTTCCTTCCGGACTGTCAAAATTTTGACAGTCCTAAAAAATTAACATATATATTTTAGGACTGTCAAAATTTTGACAGTCCTACCAATTGTTAGGACTGTCAAAATTTTGACAGTCCTAACAATTGGTAGAAATTTTTTGACAATCCTGATTATAAAAAAAATCAATTAGAAGTGAACAGTCCGATGAGTAATTTTTGAAAGTGGCAAACTTGTAACTATCAATGGTAAAAATTTGGACTGTCCTGAGCTATTTTTGTAGTACCTTTATCAAGAGCCCACGAAAAGTGATCTGCGTGACAAATATTTTTTTCAACTATTCAATTCCTAAATTACCCTTTCAAATGTGTTCACGAGCACCACAAACTTACAAACTTATGTATTCAAAACTTTAGTAATACCAGAATTTTGACTGGCAGAATTTGGCAATCCTAAAGTTTGAATACAATTTTTTTAACAGCAGACCAGCTGCAGCTTCCGTCTCACAGACCCTCCATTCTCGATGGTTAATAGATAGAGTGTAATGGAAGCTCCCGAGCTTCGTCAGTTACTTACTAGGGACTAATTTGCCTAAGAAGTTCTTCCAGAGACCAATAACACAGTACATTTTTACGGAATTCTCTTTCTGACTGTTGTCTTTATGATTCCAATCACCGTCATCTCTGCAAATTACAAGACTAAGGTGATAGTTGACATAAAGTCAGTTATGACGTTTTTGGAAGCTTATTCCAATCTCCTCCCTATGTTTAACTCGATGGATCTGAAAAGTTTTGCTGCTAGTTTTTGTTAATTGATTTATTTGTTAATTAATACAATATGAAATTTTCATATGATTATATCAAGGTATACAAAGTTTTAACATGATTGCAGTAGCAACTATACAGCAATTGAATATTTGCATGGGTGATCATAAACACTCTTGTATTGCATTTGTCTTTACCAACCAAACATGGAATCTGCAAAAGAGGACACTTGTAGGAGGACAAAATATTATGTATCCAAACACAGTTTGAAACTAAAAATGATAGCATATGCAATACATTACAAGTGGTTAAAAGTGACACTTTCATACTTTCAAGGACTTTCATTGATCCAAACAGGCAATAAAAGTGAAAGAAGATTTAGAATAAATGTGTTTGGTTAAGATAAGAAAATAAAAAGTGAAACGGTATCTTATAATAATTATTATGATGATGATAATTAGTTTAACATATGAAGATGAATAGTAGTTACAATTGTGAGACTCGTCTCACTGTTCTAGTATTCGTATCCGCTATACGAGTATTATACATGTATTGCTTACTTATTGTTTAATTGCTTACATATTGTTTTATGTCATTGTTTAGGTTATTTTTATAAGTTTTTCTTAGTTGCATGCTTTGGACCGTTGGTCCCTTGGTTTTCTTGGTGGGTGGCTGTAATGAACCCGGGTGAGAGGCATGGATTATGATCCAATGGCCTACAATACAATCCTTTGGCTATATAAGCAATCATATTCTCTTTCCTCCACTTTTCTTTCCCTTTCATTTCTCTTTCCTTCTTTCATTTCTTCCCCAGCAGAGAGCAGCAGCCAAGCTTGGTATTGGTCGTGGGTGACCTTGGTAGTGTTGGTATTGGGCTAGAACTTGACCGTAGGCAAGTACATCTTGCCGACCGAAGGAACAACCTTGAATCTTGCTTTGATTTTTAGTATAACTTGTTTTATCATTTGATCGATTTTATTTTTTGGTAACACTTAGAACTTGTCTCATTGATGATCTTGTTTTTCTTGGATTGTATTTGCTCTTGGAGCCCGAGAACAGCAAGTCGGAGAATGCAAAGTTGGCCTGAGATGTATACAAAAAGTACGCAGGGAACCCTTGTCGCATAAGCGAAGTTCCAGTGAGCGCATTTGTGTGTGTTTTACAAATTTTTTAGAAAGTGTGCCAAGATATGTTAAGTACTCTTGGCGCACTTCTCTACTCCTACGTACGTTTTGTACAATGACAATTCCTTCAAAAATATGTCAATCCTACTTGGCACACTTTTGAATGGGTCTGCAAGTCATCAAGAATGTATGCCACTGCTTTAAAAGTCAAATTGGCGCACTTTGCAGATATTGCAGAGTGGCGCACTTTGTCATGCCCCAGTCCCAAAAATATGTAGGACTAGGACACGTAAGCATGCCAGCCGCATGGATATGGCAACTCCAATATATGGAAACCAAATCCATACGTACGCTGTAATATGAATATCAAATTCACAAGTGGTATAAACATATGTCACAAGTCACAGGGTATAATCTAAATCTCATCCACAGAAAATCAAAGATAGATAAATAACCAGTATCTATGAAACTATATCTCAATGAGAAGTATCTAAGGATGATAGTTGGATGGAAACAAATCCACTACCAACTCGAATGGAAAAGTACAACACAATAAACACAATATAGGAATACCAGCTAACAACCACGGGGCTCGAAGAGAAGACATCCTCAAAATATATGTAACCATCCAAACCTGCGCTCCTGCAAATACTCAAGAACAGATACACCTGAAAAGGGGCCAGGTCCTCAGAGGGACGTAACAAGATGTAAGCCCCCTGTTTTTTTTCAAATTTTTTAAATACATTTCTCACAGTTTTTTTGTAATTTGTGGAATTTAAAACCGAGATATTTTATGACTAAAGGATTTTTAGATAATGTTAATTAATATTAAAATATTATGAAAATAATATTTTATGGTGTAAAATGGAAAACCGGACATAGGGTAATTTTCTGTGAATTTATTGGACCCCGGAAACAGTTTTAAAGCCCTAAAAACTAATGTACATTTAAACCGAATTAAACCCGTGCCAAACACGCAACATCCCCATGAGAGCCCAAGGCCCATCCCAAGTAGAGCGTTGACCAAAGTCAAAATATTTTTAGGTCAAGCACCCAACCCAAGTCAAACATATATAAACAACTTTTCAACCCTTTCCCTTTACTTTATTTCAGAACCTAAGAATTTATTCCAGCCGACACCCCCTTTTCCCATTACTGTACATCCCCTCCATCCCAGTGCAACTCGACCCGACTCCGCCGGCCGGTCGTCCACCGGAGCTCCGGACCCGACCAACACAGCCTTTCTCCTCGCCTCCCTCCTCCTCCCTCGACGCGAACTTTTCGGCAAGCCGCCACCCCTTTTCCTGTCCTCCGCCTCCCCGCGGCAAGCCGACCCCCGCCGGAGAAGCTCCGCCCGCTCATCCTCCATCCTTCTCCCCCCCCTCTCTCTCTCTACTTCCCGATCTCCTCCTCTTCTTCCTCCTCTGGTCGGACGAAAATTAGGGTTAGGGATTTGAGAAACGATGCTGTGCTCGGCTCGTACTCTGGCGTGTTCGTTCAGCTCGATCCCTCTCGATTCGAGCTGGAGGAGTCCTCCTGATCGAGGAGGAGTTCTCATCAGGAGGCATCCGGTGTTGTTCCGATGCTGGTCCATGGCTTCCGGGGACGCCGATGCCTCTTCTTCCTCCTTTGCTCCGGCCACTGAACCTTCTGCCGCCGGAGAGTCCTCCGAGAAGAACGCTGCTGGATTTTGTATTATAGAAGGGCCTGAAACAGTTCAAGACTTTGCCAAAATGGAACTGCAAGAAATTCAAGACAATATTAGGAGCCGACATAGCGGACACAGCATCCAGGACACGATCCAGCGTTCCAGACACATGAAAGTCAGATTCACGAAGCCCTGTTCAGGTAGCGTTTTCTCTCTCCTCGTTATTCTGTTTGCTGTTCCGTCTGTTGCAACGCGTAAAATGTGTAACCCTCTCGATGCCCGTGCAACCCGCTCGGTGCGTCGCGCCCTGTGGTAATTGCAAACCGCGATCCAAAAAAAGGAAAAATAACGCCCTGTTTCTCCCCGGAACTGAGTGCGCCCTGCCAAACGGGACGACTTGGTCGCACGCGATCTTTACCGAAACGTGCGCGCCGTTGATACGGACGTGTGAGATTTCGCAGAAGTTGATTTGGATGTGCGTGCACACGAAATCAACGCGTATCCGCCGACAACGTCCCGTATCCGCCTATTTTGGAACACGTCATAACTTTGTGTACACACGTCAGATCGAAATGAAACTTGCGTCATCGGACTCATAGAAATACGCTGGTCCTGTGACCCAAGTTTGGTTCGATTCTGAGAACGTTGACAAAATCGCGTATCTTGGGCCCCGCATGCTCCACTTGACGGGCGATTTTGTGATCGGCTCATCGGAATCCAATTCTGGAAGTTTCGTTAGGTTCGTATCATCGTTCCTGACTTGTTGACACTAAGTTTGATGAATTTGGAGACCTTTGACCCTGACACGCTTTTCGGTGCAAAGTGGCCCACATGTGGACCCCGCTTTGACCCGGAAATATTATTTTTGCCCCTGTGTCCAAATTGGACGTAAGGACAGCCGTTTCTAGCTATTTGATATTTTTTGAGACTGTTGGTGATGTTTGTTACAGCTTTTGGAGGAGTACCTGCAGGATCCACTGATACAGGGACAACTGTTGGTATTCAGACCCCAGGCAAGTGTACCTTGCCAAATTTTGCAGTATTGTTACATATTTTCCTTGATTCATTTATATTGCTGTGCATGCTTAACCTAGTACCGTGTGACTTACTCAGGGTCCGATTATTAGTCGGGTGCCAACACCGTATGCGGTGTTGTGTATTGTCATCTAGAGATGGACATTCGTGCCCCCTTTACATTCTCGTACTTGTCATATCAAGTACAATATAACCCAGGACACTTGACACTATTCATGAGACAGGATCTTCCTGAGATATTCATGGTGATTCTGTATAGGATACAGGACTTGACAGAGATACTATATTCATAGATACTTTATGACTGGTTGCATTAGCTATGATCCCGCTCGACATGGACATGAGACGTTATGGTCATGAGATGCGTGGTTACATTGGGTGGGGAGAGACACACAGGCTACAGGTTATTTTATATATATCTACTACTATTGTGAGGTCGTAGACTCTCGAGCAGAGCTAGACACATTACCGGTTATTACCGCTACCGGCTCCCCGACACAGAGCTTGTAGTGGCTCAGCCTGAGTACTCGTGATGCTCTCATCTTGCATTTCACATAGATGGTTACATACTTACCCTACTTATTTTATTATCTGCTGTACTGCATTTATTTTGGCTTGTATTATCTGTACGTTGCTATGTCTCCTGAGGACCTGGATCCGGATTATGTCCCCAGGATTGGCAAACGAGATCTATCCCGAGGTATACGGGACAGCAGCAGGAGATGATACAGGAGCTGTACCGACATCCGAGGACGAGGTGTTAGCTAAAGGACTTTTTCTGAGCATCTATGTTCCATGCTCAGTATTTACTTTATTCAGTCATTTATATTTTGGTCTGTTGAACCATTGTATCAGAATTTTATCGGGTTGTTCCCCGAAGCACTTTGTTGAGACTGGTTGATGATTTACATTTCTTATATCTTTGGATCATATTTTATCTTATGTGGATGAGATTAGATGTGCCATGTTGTCGTAGACTTTATTTTACAGCTTAAGTACGCCCTGATGGATCCATTAAATTGGCTTTGTCCATCAGTGTGTGCTGCTGGCCATTGCCACGTGTCTGGTCCCTCGGTATTTTGGGACTGGGGTGTGACATGGTTTTTGTGGTGGCCCATGCAGGTCTACGACTAAATTGTTCGGTTTCAACTTAGGGACCGAGCAAGCCTGCAATAGGAATAGGATAAGTTTATAGGATCTCATCCACAACTGACTATGACTCATCCTCCTTCCAATCCATTTCGTTGAATAATTGCATCCTGCTTGATTCATGTGCCTTCTCATTAGTTCCTTGAGTGTAGCTTTCTCTTAGAATATAGAAGTCCCTGTTGATAGAATGATAAGTAGGATAAACTCCCTATTAAGAGTACAGCTAGGATATTGACACACCCCTAAGTAGAACGCTTAATGAACCCTAGCGTCCCTCACCTATAGAATAATTTACCATTATTTCTTGTTATAGTCATGAATGACCTAAGAGTAGTATAGGTATTGCTAAGAGCTAGTTAGAGATTTGACCCTAGTGTTGACCCCAGTCTTGAGGAACCAATAGAAATTCGAGATCGAATGTTAGGACTGAACCTAATGTGCATAGTGAGATAGTGCTAGGATATAGGTTCGTGTCATGATATTAGCAGACAGTACCTCAGGAAGCCCAGAGCAACGAGTATGACATTCCCCATGGGATCATACCTCAAACATGGAGAATTGCTCGCTACCTTCCCCTTAGGAAACCATGATATTATCTTGAGCCCATATTCTAATTTCATATGTTATTCATCTGCGACCTTAACGTTCGCTAATGCGCAACGACTAAAATATGTTCTTTTTTCCTTCGTCTTTCAATTCGTGCCACCTGACACTTCTGATAGTAGGCCAAGTAATTTTATTCCTTGTTAAGGACCCATAGTTTGCTAGGATTATAGCTGTAGTCTTGAATTTGAAAATTTTGTGCTTGGTAGTTAGAGTTCGATAAGTTTGAGTTAATCTTGTAGATTGTGATCCGATGATATCCCTTAGTGTTAAATCATGTAATTCGTACCCCCATCTCGATACAAGTTATCTTTCCTTTCCCTTGAGACTAGTAACCTGTCCATTCTCGCTATTGACACATGACCTATGAGCACTATGATTAAGACTTAAGATGACCATTACTTACGTGATACCATAGGAGACCCTAATAAGAGTTTCTGTTTTATTTACATGTGCAAGGTTATTTTGCAGGATCCTCTTAAGAATGTCACAGTATTAGTTTAATTCTTATAAGTTGGGTAGTATTCCTCACAACCTAGTACCACATAGTCCACTTGACCCATCGAGGTGGTATAACTGAATGGCATTAATTGTATGCTAGCAAAAGATGACAGTGTTTATTCAGACAATAGAATTTAGAGGTCCTTGCCCCTATTTGGTCGACTAGCGACTTAGACAAGGAGGTTGTATGATGACTGTAGAGATTGTGGAGTCTTTTATTATTGCTTATTTGTTTCTATTTTTGTGAACTTGAATAATTTGTACCTCCTTTCATCATCATCTAGCGTACTTATATTTCATATACTACCTCGACTTATGTTGCTATTTTATAGCCTAGTTTTGCAAGCTTATTCTTTCATCAAGCTTGTTCATAACATATGTATTAGTGGACGCGTACACTAATACATTTTAGAATCAGTGTATTACGGCCTGATCAACCATAGTGCGCTTGGTTCGCCCTTCGTATAACTATTTTACGTGGATTGAGATATATAGTGATTAGTAGACGAATGTACTTGCCCTTTAGATATGTCTAAGCACATCGTATCTGTTACATAACTGTACTAATACGAGCATGCGAACAAAGGATTACCAAAATAGAATTTTAATCCACAACTGCTTTGACAATTCCCATTTGAATTCTTTAAACGCCTTGATCCCGACACTTCTATTCTATTACCTCTCTCTTGAACTCTTTATTATTGATCTTCGTCTTTTCTTATTTCGGAAAGACGAAACCTCGTGCTGGGTATAAAGTTTGATACACAGAGAGTACTAGATATTTCCCATAGTCCGATCACATACTTGAGGATTATTCTTTCGTAATTAAGGACATATCATATATGATATAATCGGCATTGAAGTTTTGAGGATTAAATGACATGAGTAAATATATTAAGGAATATATTCTTAAGATATATAGCCTTATGTGATAGATGGATAAATTCTAAGTTGGGTAGCAGTGCATTGTCAACTCTAGAGGAATTTCTCTTAGATTGTGATCGAGTAAGATTAGATTGGGAGAGGTTCAAGCCATTTTAATTTTAAAATTTAGAAGAATGACTAAGATGATGAGGATTAATGAATTGATATTGAGGACCCAATATTTATACCTTAAGTGCACGATTTAAATTTTTGAACAATGAAGGTAGAATCATCAATTTGAAATTGGAGGATAAATATAGAATTTCAGACTTGAACATTGGTGGACTGCATTTAAATTATTTTTTAATTTGATGATTTGAATTAAGAATTAAAATTTTGGTTGGACGACCTATTTGAAATATTGAGGATGTGAATGGAATTTAAAGAGTTGAAGCATACAAAATTTTATAAGTGAAAAAGGGAATAATATTGGACTCAAATTACTTCTAGAGGAGATTATGGTAGTTAGAGATCGTGAGGTAAAATTTAATTGCGTATTTAAATCTTGAAGATGTTTATGGATTTAATTTAAATTTGGATATGGATAATTTGAAAAAGCGAGAAGAGATAACCATAGGTTGAATTTTTATTGGAACAGTGGTCAGCTTAACCTTGAAGTGATTGCAATGGATATGATTAGGATGTTAATTATCGCAAGGAGATTGCGATTGACTTGCCTTATGTACATGAAGGATTAACAGATTATGCCTTAATTTAATTTTGAGGACGACATTGTCTTAAGTTAGCTGGATTGTGAAACCCCCTCACTTAAGAAATTGACCTACTTGGCTTAGATGGTGAGACTGAGGCTAGCTCGAATCCACTTAAAAATAGAACACGGTATTTTTTATTTAGTTTTACAACATGATATCACTTGACGCACCTTACCATTGCTTCGATAATTGGAGCACTTCACTAGTCATTGTCCTCCTACAAATTCCACATCCTTGTCCTAGACGTGACCATCATCCAAATTCCCATCCTTGTGCAACATTTCAATGGTTGGGCACTTTTATGTAAAAGAGCATTTAGGTGTCCACATCATTGACATGACACATGAAGAAACCTATTTTTCGCTCATGTGGATTTTTTCTATGATTTTTGGAACGTGCAACATCGTCCACTCCGTTAAACCTAGCCTTGCATTTTAACCAATGCAAATCTTATACCATCATTGTCTTCTACCGTGGCTTAATTTTAATTTCGAGGACAAAATTTTTATAAGTTGGGTAGATTGTAAGCCCCCTGTTTTTTTTTTAAATTTTTAAATACATTTCTCACAGTTTTTTTATAATTTGTGGAATTTAAAACCGAGGTATTTTATGATTAAAGGATTTTTAGATAATGTTAATTAATATTAAAATATTATAAAAATAATATTTTATGGTGTAAAATGGAAAACCGGACATAGGGTAATTTTCTGTGAATTTATTGGACTCCGAAAACAGTTTTAAAGCCCTAAAAACTAATGTACATTTAAACCGAATTAAACCCGTGCCAAACACCCAACGTCCCCATGAGAGCCCAAGGCCCATCCCAAGGAGAGCATTGACCAAAGTCAAAATATTTCTAGGTCTAGCACCCAACCCAAGTCAAACATATATAAACAACTTTTCAACCCTTTCCCTTTACTTTATTTCAGAACCTAAGAATTTATTCCAACCGACACCCCCTTTTCCCATTACTGTACATCCCCTCCATCCCGGTGCAACTCGGCCCGACTCCGCCGGCCGGTCGTCCACCGGAGCTCCGAACCCAACCAACACAGCCTTTCTCCTCGCCTCCCTCCTCCTCCCTCGACGCGAACTCGTCGGCAAGCCGCCACCCCTTTTCCTGTCCTCCGCCTCCCCGCGGCGAGCCGACCCCCGCCGGAGAAGCTCCGCCCGCTCATCCTCCGTCCTTCTCCCCCCCTCTCTCTCTCTCTCTTTACTTCCCGATCTCCTCCTCTTCTTCCTCCTCTGGTCGGACGAAAATTAGGGTTAGGGATTTGAGAAACGATGCTGTGCTCGACTCGTACTATGGCGTTTTCGTTCAGCTCGATCCCTCTCGATTCGAGCTGGAGGCGTCCTCCCGATCGAGGAGGGGTTCTCATCAGGAGGCATCTGGTGTTGTTCCGACGCTGGTCCATGGCTTCCGAGGACGCCGATGCCTCTTCTTCCTCCTTTGCTCCGGCCGCTGAACCTTCTGCCGCCAGAGAGTCCTCCGAGAAGAACGCTGCTGGCTTTTGTATTATAGAAGGGCCTGAAACAGTTCAAGACTTTGCCAAAATGGAACTGCAAGAAATTCAAGACAATATTAGGAGCCAACGCAGCGGACACAGCATCCAGGACACGATCCAGCATTCCGGACACGTGAATGTCAGATTCACGGAGCCCTGTTACAACGCGTAGACTGTGTAACCCTCTCGATGCCCGTGCAATCCGCTCGGTGCGTCGCGCCCTGTGGTGATCGCAAACGGCGATCCAAAAACAGGAAAAACAACGTCATGTTTCACCCCAGAACTGAGTGCGCCCCGCCAAACGGGACAACTTGGTCGCACGCGGTCTTTACCAAAACGTGCGCGCCATTGATACAGATGTGCGAGATTTCGCAGAAGTTGATTTGGATGTGCGTGCACACCGGAATCAACACGTATCCGCCGACAACGCCCCGTATTCGCCTATTCTGGAACATTTCGTAACTTTGTGTACACACGTCGGATTGAAACGAAACTTGCGCCATCGGACTCGTAGCAATACGCTGGTCCTGTGACCCAAGTTTGGTTCGATTCTGAGAACGTTGACAAAATTGCGTATCGTGGGCCCCACAAGCTCCACTTGACGGGCGATTTTGTGATCGGCTCATCGGAATCCAATTCTGGAAGTTCCGTTGGGTTCGTATCATTATTCCTGACTTGTTGAAACTAAGTTTGATGAATTTGGAGATCTTTGACCCTGACACACTTTTCGGTGTAAAGTGGCCCACATGTGGACCCGCTTTGACCCGAAAATGTCATTTTTGCCCCTCTGTCCAAATTGGACGTAAGGACAGGCGTTTCTAGCTATTTGATATTTTTTGAGACTGCTGGTGATATTTGTTACAGCTTTTGGAGGAGTACCTGCAGGATCCACTGATACAGGGACAACTGTTGGTATTCAGACCCTAGGCAAGTGTACCTTGCCAAACTTTGCAGTATTGTTACATATTTTCCTTGATTCATTTATATTGCTGTGCATGCTTAACCTAGGACCGTGTGACTTACTCAGCGTCCGATTATTAGTCGGGTGCCAACACCGTACGCGGTATTGTGTATTGTCATCTAGAGATGGACATTCGTACCCCCTTTACATTCTCGTACTTGTCATATCAAGTACACTATAACCCAGGACACTTGACACTATTCATGAGACAGGATCTTCCTGAGATATTCATGGTGATTCTGTATAGGATACAGGACTTGACAGAGATACTATATTCATAGATACTTTATGACTGGTTCCATTAGCTATGATCCCGCTCGACATGGACATGAGACGTTATGGTCATGAGATGCGTGGTTATATTGGGTGGGGAGAGACACACATGCTACAGGCTATTTTATATATATCTACTACTATTTGAGGTCGTAGACTCTCGAGCAGAGCTAGACACATTACCGGTTATTACCGCTACCGGCTCCCCGACACAGAGCTTGTAGTAGCTCAGCCTGAGTACTCGTGATGCTCTCATCTTGCATTTCACATAGATGGTTACATACTTACCCTACTTATTTCATTATCTGCTGCACTGTATTTATTTTGGCTTGTATTATCTGTACCTTGCTATGTCCCCTGAGGACCTGGATCCGGATTATGTTCCCAGGATTTGCAGACGAGATCTATCCTGAGGTATATGGGACAGCAGCAGGAGCTGATACAGGAGCTGTACCAACATCCGAGGACGAGGTATTAGCTAAAGGGCTTTTCCTGAGCATTTATGTTCCATGCTCAGTATTTACTTTATTCAGTCATTTATATTTTGGTCTGTTGAACCATTGTATCAGATTTTTATCGGGTTGTTCCCCGAAGCACTTTGTTGAGACTGGTTGATGATTTACATTTCTTATATCTGTGGATCATATTTTATCTTGTGTGGATGAGATTAGTTGTGCCATATTGTCGTAGAATTTATTTTATAGCTTAAGTACGCCCTGATGGATCTATTAAATTGGGTTTGTCCATCAGTGTGTGCTGCTGGCCATTGCCACGTGTCTGGTCCCTCGGTATTTTGGAACTAGGGCATGACACAAGATACAGAAAAGTGAGCCAATTTGAATACAGTAAACATGCATATAATTTGAAAATAAATAAGTACGCTGTACAAGACAATCTATATGAATGCTAATGAGGATAACTTTTTGACGTATGGGCAAGGGTAGGCTACTCGATCTATCTCACAACTCACACACACGTCAATGGATATCAGAAATCGACATACCGCGGGGGTAGCGACCAGCGAGACTCCAGAAATCGACATACCGCGGGGGTAGCGACCAGCGCGACACACGCCCGTAGTGCGAACTATATACTTCGGTTTACCTGAGTGGTTAAAAGCCCATACGCCTAATGATTGTCCTCTATGATACTAAGTGTCAAGTGTGTGTCAACATATCTAATATATAGTAATGACTGAAAGGAATTACACATGCAATAAATAAACAGAAATGCAATAAATATACAGAAATATACTAAGCATGCAAAATACTATAAATAATTTGGCAAGGTATCTTGCCTGGCAAGAAAGCTGCAAAAATGTAATGTCCCGATGTCAACTCCAAGAGTCAGAAGCTACGGCCTCAGAATGAACGTCTCCGGATGCTGAAATAAACATCACCAATATTCCCAGAATAAGCAAAATAGCTAAAAGATACTTCTCTTTCGTCCAATTTGGACACAGGGGCAAAACGGTAATTTCGAATAAAAGTGGAGTCCACGTGTGGCCCACTTTGTACCGAAAAACGTGCCAAGGGTAACAGTCTCTAAATGGGACAAATTATAGGTCAAACAACTCTAAATGTCAATACGAACCAAACAGTATGTCCAAATGTGGATTCCGATGAGCCGAACACAATTTCGTCCAAAAAGTCAACTGTAGGGCCCGCCAATTGGCGACTTGGTCAACCGTCTCAAAATTGCTTAAAAATTGGGTCACAGGACCAGCGCGTTACCACGAGTCCAGTGGCGCAATTTTCGTCACAATCTGACAAGCGTGCACAAAATACGCATGACTTCCACAAAAGTTGCGACACGGGGTGTGTCCCCGGATACGGGCTGGTTCCGGCGCGCACACGCGTCCGAATCAGTTTCTAATAATTTTTATGTGTTCGGTTACGCTGCGTGCACCGCTCGGTACACTTGGTACACGGTGGGGCGGTCCCGTTTGGCGGGGCGTGCTCCGTTTCATAACTTTTAAAAATCTAAGAAAAGTGGGTTCGCGGGGTATTATGACGAATTTAATTCTGTCCACAACAGTTAATAATCTAGGATTATTTAACAAAAAATAAACTAGGTCAAGTGGTCTACGCATACCAAAAATAATCACCGAATTCGGATATCTGTGGTGGGAGATACGAACTCGGCAACATGGGTGGTCACCGCAGTTTTCTGCGATCCCAGAATTGGGTCTGCTTGCGCCAACTTGGACGCTGTTTTCGCCTATGGATACACGTTGTTCGAGGTCTGCTATCATACAGATATGGGAGAGGGTTAAGGGGTGAGCATACTGGTGAAGACGGAATGGTGTTTGGTTGAGCGAGTCGACGGAAAGCAACTCCGGAACAAAGGTACCTCTAGTGGGAATCTGCAGTGCGCGAGGTCGCGGTCGTCGGGATTGGTTTGGACGGCCTGGCGGGGTTCTCTGGCTGCGGTGGCGACTCTCTCTAGGTCTAGATGAGAAGAGGAGGGTCTGGATGATTATAGGGTTAGGGTTTTAGAGAAATAAAATATATATGTATATATATATAAGGGAAGAAAGGGGTTGGGTTGCTCGCGGGTCTGTGGGTTGTGCTATGTTGCAATTTGCAACTAAAGGTTGATGTTACTTCATGCAGCAAATAGGGGGCGGCTGTGTTCACAAGGAAAAGGGGGCGGGTGGTATAGGCTTAGGCGGCTGTGCTTTGCATGGGATGGTTTGCTATTTGCTAAGTTTGCTAGTAAGTTGCTTTGTTGGAATAGGAATAGGAATTGCTAACGTTTGCTAAGTTGATTGCTAAGTTGGAATGGAATTGGTTTGCTAATGGAATGGAATTGGTTTGCTAACGTGCTACTTTAGTTGGAATGGAAATTGCTTTGGTTTGCTTAAGTTTTGCTACTTTTGCTTTGGTTATTAGTTATTAGTAATAGTTATTATTATTATTATTAGTTTATTAATACTTTCTTTTCTTTTCTTTTCCTTTTTCTTTTTAAAATATATATATATATATACTCATAAAAAAATTTATAGGTTAGAATAATGCACACCGTTAGGCTAGCAACTGCTCAAGGGGTCTCCTACATGAAATAAATTCCGAAAAATTCCTAATGGTCCCATAAATCCTCTAAGTGCCCGAACACCTAAAATAAAAATTATTAAAAATCTATTTCTTCTATTTAGCCACTAATTACTATAATTAAATTAATAATTAATAAATAAAAAGGGTATATATGATTTTCTAGGATAGGGGTTTTACATTCTACCCAACTTATAAAAATTTCGTCCTCGAAATTAAAACTAAGCCGTGTAGAAAGTCAAGGGTGGTATAAGATTTGCATTGTTTAAAATGCAAGACTAGGTTTAAAGGAGGGGGCGATGTTGCACGTTGCACATCTCGAAAAAATAATCATGGGAAAATCCACATGAGAGAAAAAAAAAATATGTTTCTTCATGTGTCATGTCCAATGGTGTGGACACCTAAATGCTCTTTTGCATAAAAGTGCCCAACAATTGGAAAATTGTACAACGATGAGAATTGGATGATGGGCACGTCTAGGATAAGGGTATGGAATTTGTAGGAAGGCAGTGGCTAGTGTAGTGCTCCAATTATCGGAGTGCGGTAAGGGGCGCTAAGTGATATAATTATTACAAAATTAAATAAAAATATCGTGTTCTATCTCTAACTGGACTCAATCTAACCTTAGTCTCACTATCTCAGCCAAGTAGATCTAATTTTGGGTGAGGGGTTCACAATCTACCAAACTTAAATTTATCCATCTATCACATAAGGCTACACATCTAGGAAAACTATTTCTCAGATTATTTAATCATGTTATTCAATCCTCAAAGTTTAACACCAAACATATCATCTATGATATGTCCTTAATCAATTATAAAAGAGGGTCACTAAGTCATGTGATTAGCCTTATAGGGTATATCTAGTACTATCAGTGTCAACTTATACCAGCACGAGGTTTCGTCTTTCCGAAATAGGGGGAGACGGAGAACAATAATAAAGAATTCAAGGTGAAGGTGCCAGAATACAAGTACGAGGTTCAAAGAGATTAAAGAATTTTAAAAGAGAGTTGTTAGGACGGTTGTGGATTGAAATCCTATTTTTTGGTAATTTCCTATTTATATGCTCGTATCAGTACAGTTATGTAACCGATACGATGTGTCAGACATGTCTAGGGGCAAGTATATCCGTCTACTACCATATATCTCAATCCACGTAAAGTAGTCATACGAAGAGCGAACCAAGCGCACTAAGGTTAGGTAGACCTTAATACACCTATTCTGATTAGGCAATTGTATCATTGTGTGCACCCAATAATACATATGCCATAAGCAAGCTCGATAAAGGAATAAGCTTGCAAAACTAGGCTATAATAGCAGCATAAATCAAGGTAGTACAGAAAATATAAGTACGCTAGATTATGATAAGAGAAGGTACATAACAATTCAAGTTCACAAAAGATAAGACTCCATAATCTCTACAGTTGTCACACTAATTCCTTGTCTAAGTCGATAGTCAACAAAGTAGGGATATAGCCTCTAAGTTCTACAGTCCGAAAAAACACTGTCGTCCTAAGCTAGCATACAGTTAATGTTGTTCAATCACACTTCAATAATAGGGCAAAAGACTATGTGATACTAGGTTGTGAGGTATACTATCCAACTTATAACAATAAACTAATACCGTAATTGTCTTAAGGATAACGTAGAAACTCCTGTTAAGGTCTACGAGAAGGGGTCTTGGTACTTATTAGGGTATCCGCTCATATTATATAGGTCATGATCGTACTAAGTCTTAGTCTTAGTGCAAGTGTCAATAGTAAGAATGGAACAATTACTGGCCTCAAGGGAAAGGGAATATAACTCGTATTGAGGTAGGGTACATATTACGAAATTTAAAACTAAGGGATAAGCACCAGGTCTCAATCTACAAGAATAGCTTAAACCATCAAGTTCTAACTACTAAGCACATAATTTCAAAATTTAACATTTATAACTATAATCCCAGCAACTATATATCCTAACATAGAATAAATTTACTTGGTCTATAATCAGAAGTGTCATATGGCACGAGTTGAAAGATGAAGAATAGAGGAACAAAATTTAGTCGTCGCGCAATTAGCGAGCGCTAAGAGTTCAGAGGAACAAGTCATAAAACTAATATGGAAAGACTCTGGACAATGTTATGGTTTCCTAAGGAAAGATTATATGCTAATCTCTGTGTTCGAGGTATGTTCCAGAAAAATGTTATATTCATTCCCTTTGGCCTCCTAGGTGCTGTCTACTAATAATAAGACAATGATCTAAGTTCATAGTTCTAATATTATCTCACCATAAGAGTTAGATCCAGCCCTAATATTTAACCTTGGATTTCTATTGGTCCCTCAATACTAGGGTCAAACAATATGGTCAAACTTCTAACTAACTCTAGTAGTGTCTATACTACTCTCAAGCCTTCATAATACATCAGGGGATAATGGTAAACCAATTCTAGAGATAAGGAATTCTAGGGTTCACTAGATATTCTAAACTTAGTGGTGTATCTATATTCTCGTTGTATTCTTAATAGGTGTGCTACCATAATTATCATCCTAATAACAGGGGTTCCTATATTCTAGCAGAAGGCTATACTCAAAGAACTATTAGAGAAGTACAAGAATCAAGCAGGATACAATTATTCAAATAGAACAGATAGGAGGAAGATGAATCATAGTCAATTGTGGATGAGATCCTATACTCTATTCCTAGGTGCAGGCTTGTTCGGTACAATAATGTAACCGAGACAATATGCTCTCGACCTGCATGGGCCACCACACACTTTTCAGATATTGCAGAGTGGCGCACTTTGCAGATATTGCAGAGTGGCGCACTTTAGTGAGTTTTCCTTACCAGCACACTTTGCCCCTTCTGGAGAATGGCGTACTTTGCTATGTGGCGCACTATGTGGCATCCTCCAGAGATGACGTACTTTGTAGCCCTTCGTAATTACTTAATAACTAAGCAAAGACTTCTGACCATTCTCGAGAATTGTGTTCTCGACTGCAGGATCGTCTCGACTGGTGTGCCATGTCTTGGAACTTGTGTTTGTCTTTTAGTAGACCTTCTTGTGCTTGTTTGTTCGTCAAACCTTACTACTGGCATACTTGATGAAAGTATGCCAAGTTCATAGCTTGAGTACTTTTATTTGTGCGTCAATGATAGATTTATGCGCCAAGCTCCTGGCTCGCGTACTTCTATCAATGTGCGCCAAGATCCTAGAAGTGAGCTTTAGTATGATTGTACGCCATCTTTGCTCGGAGCACTTTTGTATCAAAGTGCGCCAGAACTGCCTGAATTAGTGAATTGTGCGCCAAGATCCTAGAAGTGCGCTTTAGTATGATTGTGCGCCATCTTTGCTCAGAGCACTTTTGTATCAAAGTGCGCCAGAACTACCTGAATTAGTGATTTGTGCGCCAAAACTGTTTTGGGCCATTTGTACGCCAAAATCCGTTTTGGCCATTTGTGCGCCAATAGTGGTTTTGATCCATTGTGCGCGGATGTTATTTTTTTGCCTGATTTTATGTGCCAACCCTGAATTAATAATTTATGCACCTGCATGCCAGTATTCTCTTTTATATGCTTAACACTTGATGATTCTCTAGTTCTCTTTAATCCCGTTATTTTTGTTAATTCTGGTTATTTCCTGAATATGACGTTCTTGATATTGATCCTGATTTCCTGACATGATCTAGTGATTGTACATTATAAATGAACTCCTGAATCTTGATATGGAATTGATAATACTGATAATCCTGACCATGTACTGATAATCCTGATACTGTTCTAATAACTATGATACTCCTGATCCTGATAATCCTGATAGTGTCTCGACGTAGCGCATCATCCGGATACTGCTGATTGTGGTTCTACGTAGCGCACTCCTGACCTGAAAATTCTTGTAACTGTCCTGATCAAGGCTATTAGTAGCACATGTGTTGCATGACCTGTATCCCCGTGGTTGATTTTGATTGTACTCGTCAAGTTGTCAAGCCCCAGTACTGGAATACAGAGCCGGATATGCCAGCTACCCCCGTACAAGGTATTATACGTCGTACGGTGATCACGACTATATAAGACAAGGGGATGCATGCTACAATCAAGTCTCTTATGATCAAGAACTTCTATATCTCAATCATTCAAACAAGAAATAGTAAGCATAGAGCATATATGATAAAGCAATAAGGCGTCTCAAACGCTTTCTCAAAATGTTCTGGAGTCCAACTGTGCAAAAATAAGAAACTAAAAGAGTAACAAAAGTATATGACAGTGATCAGCTACAGTCTGATTTAATACAATTATGCAAGAAAAACTAATGTCCAGACGAGTCGGCTAACAGGTATTGGTGGCTAAACACCCAAAAGAAGTAAATATACAATGACGAGCAGGAAAGAAGAAAATCCACTCGCTATCCCCTTCGACCATTTTGTGGTGCGCGCAATGAGTTGGGGGAAGGTACGTTGGATCCTTGGGTGTTGGCTCGAAACCTGGCCATACAAAACCAGTGGAGTTAGACCCCAAATAGCAAGTACCACAAAGGAGGCACGAAATAGAGAAACAAAAACCCAAGAAAAATATATAATAATACATAGGTTCAGTGTCGTAACTTAGGTCCATGGCATATCCTAGTACGAAGGTCCAACCCTACAACCAAACAAGGACAAGGGTTGAACCATCACACTATGATAGTCCACTTACCTAGGCTACTAGCTGAATAAATGCAATCATAACCAAATCCATTTCTTCCTAAGTCGGCTAATCATTTATACGGCTTGATATTCTTGTGGAGTCTGAGGTTATCTCAGAAATAATGCATAATAAGTATCCTCAGATCACGTCAGTGCTAAAAATGAGCTAACCACACCAAATAAATAAAACAGACACTTGCAGGATGTACCAGTCCCCCGTAGGACCACTGCGTTAAAAATACGGTATTAGCAGTTTCAGTGTTCTTATATTGAAACAGTGGCTCGGCATAATAATAGTCAGATACTGCACTCCACTAAGGTAGATGATATACAGTATCTGTGGTGGCCAGCCCACAGCACACTTAGAATGAATCTCTGTGGGAAGGTTCGTTGGCATGATCTTGGGATACCGTTCCCTCCAATGTTACTACTGCTATTAGTTACCTAATTAGCCCTATGTTATGTCTGAAATCTCACATGAGAATTTTTCTTAAGATGTCGTACAAGCTATGGGCATGCTAGATACGAATCCATGGAAGTTAAATCTGGATTCACCCGAGCATGTATGCAACATTCAGACAATTAATACCCTAGCCATGCTTTGGTAGTTGACTCGCTTATCATGCCCGTACTAGAAAAATAATATATATATAATATCACGTATTCAGGAATTTGGAGGCATTCTCGATGCACAAACCAAATATAATTACTTAACACGTGACACGATGTGTCGTACCTCGGCGCACATTAAATCATGAACAATAATCAAGCAATAGTGGTATCAGCACGGATACAATATTCGAGTCCAATTACCAATTATACATTGGGTCACATGAATCAAGAAGACCTTCAATCAAAATAAGCAAGGCCGCATGGGTCTCTAGGCCGCATGGAAAGTCAGGCCGTATGAAAATCCTGGCGCATATGAAGTCAGGCCGCATGAAAAGTCAGGCCGCATGAAGTCAGGCCGCATGGCAATCCTGGCCGCATATTCAGGGTTAAGGTCTACTCCTTGGGACAAGTATTGAAGTGACATGCAATAAATAAGGTGTCAGTGATGTGACATAAAGTGACTGATGTGACAAACCATAAAGTGTGTCAGAGAGAAAATACAAAACCAAAGAAGTAAGTGCCAACGGTTCAGAGCCATGCATCCAAGGAAAACAGTGGCCGCATGCTCTTCAGCCCGCATGAGTATGGGTGCCGCATGGAATCGATGCCGCATGGAGGTCTTTTTGGACTTAGCGAATTTCTCATTCGTTCAGCGAGTGGAAACACAAAGTGTTCAAGGACACTTGCGTAAATCAACAGTCATGCGTCCAAGAAGATGGACACATGATGTCAGTATACGACAAGAGTTTAGGCCGCACAACCCTCTCGGGCCGTATAGCACTCTCAGCCGCATATCTCACTAGCCGCATGGGAACTTCGCCTTCTCCAACAGCAGGTTCAGCCATGGCTGAAAAGCTCCAAAACTAATATCTTGTTTTGTCCATAAAATTCTCATTTTAAGTCCAAATCGGATGAACCAAAAGCCAAAATGCTCTAAATTGAAAGCTTTAACATATAGCAAAAATTGGTTTTCAAAGACGCAAGTTTAATAGATCAAAACCAAGAAAAACTTATAAAACCCATAAACCCTAAGTTTAGAAATATAGATCTACACTAATACATCCATCAAAACAGAAAACTCCAAGTACTAAAAGTGCTTAGAATCACATAATAAACATAATAGAACAATAATATGGAGGGGTTTTCTATTTCTCATGCAAGATGTACTTGCCTATGGAAATGCGGAGAAAACTAAAGAAAGAGGAAGTAATGAAGAAGTGAAGAGAGAGAGAGAGAGAGAGAGAGAGAGAGAGAGAGAGAGAGAGAGAGAAAATGTTGGATTATATATGGTAGGGTTTGAGGGTTGAATCAAAGGTTCTCATGAGTTGAACCAACCCACAAAATAAATAAACCATGAACCAGGTTAAACCAAAGAATGAGTCTAGTCTCCATGCACATGCAACCATGCTAAAAAAAATATGTTCCAAATACGTATATCGGGAACGGGGAGTGACATATCTATCCACCTCAGAAAAATTTTGTCCTCGGATTTTGAATCCAAGCAATAGCTAGAGAAATCAGGACAAGTACGATATAAATCTACTAGCAACTACACATGCAAGCATTATTATCACAACACATAGGTGATCACTTGATCACAGAATTCTGAGATATGAAGGCGTAAGAAAGAATATACCTCCTGAATCGAATAGTTGCGGGTACATGGATCGAATATCGTCCAAGCACTCCTACGTCGATTCTCCAAGAGAGTGATGGCCCTAAGCAACCCGAACAAGAGAAATAGTCCAATTCTTGAGCACCTTCTCCCTTCGGTCCAATATGGATACATGTTTCTCCTCGTAAGATAAGTCTGTACAAACGACTAATTCAGAGTGATCGAGGATATGACTTGGATCCGGAATATACCTACGCAACTGAGACACATAAAATACATCGTGTATCTCACGTAACAAAGACGAAAGGGCAAGACAATAAGCAACACCGCCTACCCGCTCGAGAATATCGAACGGACATACGTATCGCGGACTAAGATTTTCGCGAACCCCGAATCTAATGACTCCATGGGTAGAAAAAATTCGCAAAAATACGTGGTCTCCGATACAAAATTTTATAGGTCTACGATGTTGATCTGCCCAATGACGATGCCTATCTTATGCAACCCAAAGTCGCACTCTAATATGCTTGACAACCTCTACTGTCTGCATGATCATTTCAGGGCCTAACATCTTTTTCTTACCAATATCGTCCCAAGCCAACGGTGACCTACACTTCCTGCCGTATAGTACCTCGAAAGGTGTCATCTGAATACTGGCCTGATAACTATTGTTATACGAAAATTCTACCAAGTGAAGGTGATTCTCCTAAGATCCACCAAGATCTAAGGTACAAGCTCAAAGCATATCTTCCAAGGTCTGGATGGTTCTCTCTAATTGTCTATCTTTCTGGGGGTGGTAAGCTGTGTTGAATCTTAACTTGGTGCCCAAACTCTGATGCAAACTTTTTCAAAATGTGAAGGAAACCGAGTGTCTCGATCTGATACGATACTTACTGGGACACCGTGTTATCTCACTATTTGTCGCATATACATTTTAGCCAATTATTCTGTAGACTGTCCTACTCAAAAAGGAAAAAAGTGAGCTACTTTTGTGAGACAATCTACTATCACCCAAACTACACCTCGACCAGTCGGTGATCTAGGTAAACCAGTCACAAAGTCTATCGTGATGTGTTCCCACTTCCACTCTGGAATAGGAAGTGGCTGCAATAATCATGTCGGTCTCTATTGTTCTTCCTTTACTTGCTGACATATCAGACATCGCGATACGAAGCATACTATTTCCCTCTCCATTCTGTTCCACCAAAAGTGTTGCTTGATATCTTGGTACATCTTCGTACCTCCGAAATAAATGTAATACTGGGAATTGTGTGCTTCAGTCATAACTTATTGCCGAATATCCCCGTTTGGTATGCATAGACGATTCCCAAATCTTAGCATTCCATCCGCTTGTATTGTCAACTCCTTCTGAAGACTTGACTCACATTCTTATCGTAGCTTTTGAAACTTCGGGTCCTCTGTCTGAGCTAGTTTGATTCTATCTACCAAAGTTGACTGAATCTGTAGGCTATCCTGAACTCTTGTACTCTGTAGAAGTACTATCTCGATACCCATCTCTCGTAAGTCTTCTAGAATGTGCCTCTGAGTAGTCAAGATAAATTTTTTACCTCTTCTGCTAAGTGCATCAGCTACTACATTAGCCTTGCCTGGATGGTACTGAAGTTCCAATTCATAGTCTTTCAACAACTCTAGCCACCTTTTCTTCCTCGTGTTCCGGTCCTTCTGCATGAACACATACTTCAAACTCTTATGATCCATAAATATTTGTACCCGATTGCCATATAAGTAGTGCCTCCATAGCTTAAGTGCAAACACTACTGCTGCTAGCTCCAAATCGTGAGTTGGATAGTTCTTCTCATGATCTCTGAGCTGCCGAGAAGCATATGCTATCACTCTCCCTTGATACGTCAAAACATATCCAAGTCCTTTTCCAGGTGCATCACAGTACACTGGAATCCTTCAGAGCCTGATGGAAAAGTAAGGATTGGTGTAGAGATTAACTTCTTCTTCAACTTTTTAAAGGATATCTGACATTTCGCTGACATATGAACTTAACTTCCTTGCGCGTCAACCGAGTCAATTGTGCCGAGATTTTAGCAAAATCTGACACAAATCTCCTGTAGTATCCTGCCAAGCCCAGGAAACTACGAGTTCTACTACTGTCTTCGGAACTGGCCAGTTCTCTACTGTATCTACCTTCTTGGGATCAACTGACACTCCTGCTCCAGAAATAATGTGTCCAAGAAAGGATATATGATCCATCCAAAACTCACACTTGCTAAACTTCCTATATAACTGGTACTCCCTCAAAGTTTGCAGAACTATCCTGAGATATTCTTCATGCTCCTCCTCATTAAGAGAATATACCAAGGTGTCATTAATGAATACTACCACAAATTGGTCTAAGTGAGGCATAAAAATATGGTTAATTAAATCCATAAATATTACTGGAGCATTTGTCAGTCCGAATGGCATAACTAAGAATTTGTAATACCCATATCGTGACCTAAATGCTGTCTTTGGTATATCCTGCTCCCGGACTCGCACCTGATGATATCATGATCGTAAATCTATCTTGAAGAAGACTCTTGCTCCACTTAATTGGTCAAACAAATAAAAAATTCTTGGTAATGGGTACTTGTTCTTTACGATAATTGTATTCAATCGCCTGTAATCCATACACAATCGCGTTGATCCATCATTCTTCTTTACTAATATCGCTGGTGCTCCCCACGGTGATGCACTGGTCCGAATAAACTTTTTTACCTTCAGTTCTTCCATGTGTCGATGTAACTGATCAAGTTCTGATGGTGACATTGGCTACACCTTCTGGGATACTGGTTTTGCTCCTGGTATCAACTCTATACAGAAATCTACTGCTCTAACTGAGGGGAATCTGGAAAGATTGTTGGGAAAGACATCCATGAACTCTTCAACTATCTTGGGCAGCGGGTTTGCTTCCTTTGCTACTATTCCGACTCCTCCTTTATGCTGGTCTCTTGCTATTCTGCTAAGGACAGAATCTTCTAGACCAAGATTTCTAAACAACACTCTACCCTCACGATAGTCTATCATTGCATGACTATCTCTTAACCAGTCCATGCCTAAGATAACGTCAAAGTTACACATAGAGAACTCGATTAACTTTGCAGGTAATAAATGTCCATACACTTCGACTTGACATGCTAGGCATACCCTATTAACTTCTACGATCCCATTGCCAATGAGTATATTCATCCTCGCTGGCAATGCCTCAAACTTTAATCCAATACGTATTGCATATTATGCAGATATAAATGAGTGCGAAGCTCTAGAGTCAATTAAAGCTATGGCAGAAAATGTTGTAACAAAAATGTTACCTGCCACTACGTCGTCCGACAACATTGCTTCCTCCAAAGACAAGGTATGCCGACCCTTGGCCTTGTTGAGCTCCCTGCTGCTGTCTTTCTTGCTGCCGTGGTTGTGGCCCCTACTAATTTTGTTGTTGTTGCCTATAAAGCTGGGCATGCGTCGGCAACTGACGCTAAGCCAAAGGCCGTACTGCTACTGCTGGTCCTCCTTGCTGCACTGCCCTCAGAGCTAGCAATGAAGGAAACTGTTGTACTGGCCCTCCTGGCCTCTGCAACAATGGGCACGTGGCAACTTTGTGATCAGGACTCCCATATCTCAAACACAGTCTGTTAGCTGTCCGACAAACATTCTGTGTATGACCTCCTTTGCCATATTAGGTATAACCTATCGGCGCTCCCCGTTGTTGTTGTTGTTGTAGTTGTTGCTGCCTCGGCTGCTGTCGAGCTGGTACTGTCACTGTTGAAACTGTCGTCCTCCGCGACACTGAATCATGAATGTAAACTCCAGCTAATGGTACTAACATTCGAGGTATTGGTCCTCCCTCATTGTTCTATCCATGAGGCTTCTTCCGATATACTCTTCTGGATGCCATCCTCGGGGAAGTAAGCTCAACCCTCTTGGCTGCTATCAAAACTGCCTCAAAGGTCTGGTAGTCGTGCACCTCTACCATATGTAAGATCTTTAAGTAAAGTCCCTGCTGGAACCTCATTTCTCTCTCCAACTCGGTTGCCACCATGGTCGGAGCACATCTGCTTAGTCGATAAAACTCTGTCGCATAGTCGTCTATTGTCCTTCCTGCTTGCTTGAGGTTAATGAACCTTTGATGCAACTCACACTAAGCCACAATCCTGAAGTACTTCTCTCTGAACCGGGTCCTGAAATCCTTTCATGAAATATGATGCCTCAATCCTACCTCTATCGTGGCCCACCAATCTCTTGCTAGATTTTGGAGTTGTACGCGAACCAGGTCAATATGTTCATCGGCCGAAACATTAGCTGTTGTTAGAATGGTCTCAATATCCTAGAACCAATTGTCTGCCATGATTGCGTCCTCCATGCCATCAAAATATCGGGGGTTTAGTCTGCAAAATCTAACAGATGCCCCAGAATTTGTTCTTCCGCCTCGATCCAGGGCTGTCTGTAACCCTTGGTTCAATAGTACGTTATGTTCTTGCTGTTGGAGCTGTTGTTGCTGATGTTGTTGTTGTTGTTATTGTTGTTGTACCATCATCTAGTGTTGTTGGATATCCAATAATCCATGAATAATCTCTAGCAAAGTCGGGGTATCCAGTACTGCCGGTACTGCGGGAGGTACGGGAACACCTGGAGCTTATTGCTCTGTCCCATTCATCATGGGTTCAACTCAGACCCTTGGTTGGGGTTCTACAAGATTTTGTTCCAATGGAAAATCTGGCTCTCTTATCGCTGCAGCATCGGGGGGAAGGAGAATCCCTAAATAAGAGCACAAGAAACATCAAGAACAGGACGAGAAGGAACAAGAAAGCAATCAATCTGGAAGAATTCAAGCTGAGTATCAAAAATGACAAATTCAAAATTTCAAGAAGGATCATGTTTTGATTGAGACTCCTATGACCATGACACCCCACAAGTCTGAAGAACAGACCTGCATGGGCCACCACTAAAATCTTATCATACCCTAGTGCTGGAATACGGAGACGGACATGGCCAACTATGCCGTATAAGGTGTTATACGTTGTACAACGATCACGGCTGTATAAGACAAGGGGGTGCATGTTATAATCAAGTCTTCTATGGTCAAGAAATTCTATATCTTAATCATTCAAACAAGAAACAATAAGTATAGAACATATATAAAAAGGCAATAAGGCATCCCAAACGCTTTCTCAAAATATTCTGGAGTCCAGCTACGCAAAAATAAGAAACTGGAAGAGTAACAAAAGTACATAAAAGTGATCAGCTACAGTCCAATTTAATACAATAATGCAAGAAAAACTAATGTCTAGACGAGCCGGCTAACATGTGCCGGTGGCTAAACGCCCAAAAGAAGCAAATGTGCAATGACGAGCAGGGAAGAAGAAAACCCACTCATTATCCCCTACGACCATGTTTCTAGTACGCGCCATGAGTTGGGGGAAGGTACGCTGGATCCTCGGGTGCTGGCTCAAAACCTGGCCATGCAAAACCAGTGGGATTAGACCCCAAATATCAAGTACCACAAAGGAAGCACAAAATGGAGAAACAAAAACCCAAGAAAAACATCTAATTATACATAGGTTTAGTGTCGTCACTTAGGTCCATGGCAAATCCTAGTGTGAAGGCCAAACCCTAAAACCAAACAAGGACAATGGTTAAACCATCACACTATGATAGTCCACTTCCCTAGGCTACTAGCTGAATGAATACAATCATAACTAAATCCATTTCTTCCTAAGTCGGCCAATCATTTATACGGTTTGCTATTCTTGTGGATTCTGAGGTTATCTCAGAAATAATGCATAATAAGTATCTTTAGATCACGCCAGTGCCGAACATGAGCTAATCAAACCAAATAAATAAAACAGACACTTACAGGATGCACCAGTCCCCCGTAGGGCCACTGCGCTAAAAATACGGTATTAGTGGTTCCAGTATTCCTATATTAAAATAGTGGCTAGGCATAATAATAGTCAGATACTGCACTCCACTAAGGCAGATGATATACAATATCTGTGGTGGCCAGCCCACAGCGCACTTAAAGTGAATCTCTGTGGGAAGGTTCATTGGCATGATCTCGGGATACCGTTCCCTCTAATGTTACTACTACTATTAGTTACCTAATTAGCCCAATGTTGTGTCTGAAATCTCAATGCGTGGTCACATGAGAATTTTTCTTAAGATGTCGTACAAGGTACGGGCACGCTAGATACGAATCCATGAAAGTCAAATTTGGATTCACCAGAGCGTGTATGCAACATTCAGACAATCAATATCCTAGCCACGCTTTGGTAATTGACTCGCTTATCATGCCCGTTCTAGGGAGACAATGTGTGTGTATATATATATATATATATATATATATATATATATATATATATATATATATATATATATATATATATATATATATATATATATATATAATATCACACATTCAGGAATTTGGAGGCATTCTCGATGCACAACCTAAATATAATCACTTAACACGTGACACGATGTGTCACCTCGGCGCACATTAAATTATGATCAATAATCAAGCAATAGTGGTATCAGTACGGATACAGTATTCGAGTCTAATTATCAATTATACATTGGGTCACATGAATCAAGAAGACATTCAATCAAAACAAGCAAGGCCGCATGGAAAGTCAGGTCGCATGACAATCCTAGCCGCATATGAAGTCATGCCGTATGAAAAGTCAGGCAGCATGAAGTCAGGCCGCATGATAATCCTGGCCGCATATGAAGTCAGGCCGCATGAAGTAATATCACATGGCAATCATGGTCGCATATTCATCAAGTGTTGAAGTGACAGACAATAAATAAGATATAAGTGATGTGACATAAAGTGACTGATGTGACAAGCCATAAAGTATGTCAGAGAGAAAAGACAAAACCAAAGAAGTAAGTGCCAACTGTTCAGAGCCATGCATCCAAGAAAAATATTGGTCGCATGCTCTCCAGGCTGCATGAGTGTCGGTGCCGCATGGAGTCGATGTCGCATGGAGGTCTTTTTGGACTTAGCGAATTTCTCATTCGTTCAACTAGTGAAAACACAAAGTGTTCAATGACACTTGCGTAAATCAACAGTTATGCGTCCAAGAAGATGGACACATGCTGTCAGTATGTGACAAGAGTTTAGGTCGCATAACCCTCTCGGGCCGCATAACACTCTCCCCCGTATATCTCATTGGCCGCATGGAAACTTCATCTTCTCCAAGAGCAGGTTCAGCCATGGCAAAAAAGCTCCAAAACTAAAATCTTATTTTGTCCATAAAATCCTTATTTTAAGTCCAAATCGGGTGAACCAAAAACCAAAATGCTCTAAATTGAAATCTCTAACATGTAACAAAAATTGGTTTTCAAAGTGTCACATCCCAGTCCCAAAATATGTAGGACTAGGATACGTAAGTATGCCAGCCGCATGGATATGGCAACTCTAATATATGGGAACCAAAATACATGCGTACGCTGTAATATGAATAATAATTCATAAGTGGTAAAAACTATCTCAAGTCACAGGCATAATCTAAATCTCATCCATGAAAATCAAATATAAATAAATAACCAATATCTATAAAACTAGATCTCAATACAAAGTATCTAAAGATGATAGTTGGATGGAAACAAATCCACTACCAAACTAGAATATATAAGTACAACACAACAAATATAATATAATAATATCAACTAACAATCACGGGCTCGAAGAGAAGACCTCCTCAAAATATAAGTAACCAGTCCGGATCTGTGCTCCTGCGAATACTCATGAACATCTACACCTGGAAAGGGACCAGGTCCTCAGAGGGACATAACAAGATACATAAAAACATGCCAATAAAGTACTAAAATAAATTTTTAATAGGTATCCTAACCATCTATGTGAATGCAGTTTGAGAACAACTTTCCAACATGTGGACTATCTGGCCATAAATGAGATTGGCGTGACTCTCTCGGAGAATCATGGGCCTACAAAGCATGTCGTCTTTTGAACGGCAGGGGCCGCCTGATAATATATAATATATAGGGTCATCACCGCCCGTATCTCCGGTGGAGCTTCCGGGATACAAAAAGAAAAGTACAAAGGAGCCCAAACGCCTTACTTGTTGTTCTTTCCACCCCATGCTCTAAACATGTCACATCCATGACACGATTTGGTTCATAGCCTATCTTTAGTACAATAGGCCAACCCTGCAACCAAACAAGGACAATGATTGGACCACCGTACTACAATAGTCTATGTTCCTGGACTACTAATAACTGCTAAGTCTTCTAGCATGCAAAGTTTCTATCAGTAGTTATCCCTAACGCACGGCCCAAATGTACAGGAGGCCAAACCCTGCACGCAAGTCCGTGATCTATATGAAACTCACACTCGTGTAAGAAATGTGTCACGGCCAATGAAACCTAATGATGCTTCATGATAATGGGACGGTCTCATAAACAAGGTCAATGCATATATATAATAAAAATAAATCACGACGATACCGTCGTTTGTACCCAAGTTTTCTTGGATGCGCATTTTATATGACAGTTAAAATATATGAACTAGTGACAGAAAATAAAGATGCATGCTGTCACGCCCCAGTCCCAAAATACGTAGGACCAGGAATACGTGACACGCCAGCTACGCATTCGACCAGACTCTGGTCTGACTCGAATACGTATAAGCTGTAATATAAAGGGCACTATCTAGACATTCATAAATGTAAACCTCTATGTCTCAATCCACAATGTACAACAGTAAACAAGAAAGAGCTATATGTGCTAAGGTCGGCCGCCCAATAACACACTAACTCGAATAGACTCGAGAAGAAGTATGAGTCTACAAAACTAGGCTACAACAGCAGAGGAATAATCAATGTAAAATAACCATAATGCCGGTAGATATAATGGGAGTACCTGGTACCATGCTCGCAAGATATGCCACTCCATCAGTATCTCCAAGTGCTCCGAAATCGTCTATGCTGCAAAACTGGCAGGGAACCAGGTCCTCAGAGGGACGTAACAAGGTACAGAAATATAGCATGCCAAGTAAACAGAAAGTACAAGTGCACGACAGGGTACTCTATCATAACCAACTAGTGTGACACAGTTTAAAGACAACGTTCGACGCGTGGGCTGTCCAAAATAAAACCGCAGCTCCGAACACAGAGACACACGGGTCGTACCGCAGCTCCGAGCACAGAGACACACGGGTGTTACCACTACACTATCAAACAGGATCACAACAGGTACATATATAAGCGCGTGCAGAGTAGCCCAAACGTCTAGTAACTGTCTTCCCCATCCCAAGCGGTCAACGATTGTGCGCTGAACCTGAACCTCTAACAGTCTCGACACACGGAAGATAACTCAACAGACGCGACCCTAAGGTTGTCCCAGTCTCTGGTCATGATGTCAGTATCAGGATACAGGAATCTGGCACGATCACAGTGTATGAGTGTGTCCTGGGGAATCGATGTACTCAGGTACGTGCATCGAGGTGCTGTGAAGCATCTAACAATTATTCTAAGACGTTACGACGAAAGTCAACACCCGGTTGTGAACCGGACACGGAGTATCGATCGTCAATAGAAATATGTGCACGAGTACATAAAGAACAACAATATCTGTAAACTGAAATACAGGGTAGCAAGGTACACTTGCCTGCGTGAGGCTGCTGATGATGGGGTCCCGGTACCGCATCCAAGCCCTCAAGTCCCATAGTACCTAGAGAAGAGATACAATTCTGAATTAATACTCTACTTAAAAACAGACAGGTGTGCTACACACATCTACATCTAGACTCAGTCTCAAACATTATCTAAACTTTTACCGTCCTCAATCTTTGACTCATGATCCGATATGATACCCATTCAAAAATAAATCACTTGCTCCCATGTCCATCACCTATTAATTATCAATTTATTTTCAGACATAGCTTTTAAAATGACTTAACCACAGCGATAAAATGCGCGTTTAATTTTGGACATCCGTCTCATTTGGCATTAACATCCACCCTCATTTGCACGTGTTTCATAACCTCAATCATTTTCTTTTTATCCGTAAAATACTTGATTTAAATATTTATTTATCTTTAACCATGTATATGCCAACCATATAAATATCAAATCTTATCTACTATATCTTCCTTCAATCCTCGATATACCACAATCCATATAATCATCATACTTTAATTCCTAAACTAAATTTAAAAGCATTTGATTCCATTTCCATACTAATAATAAAAATTCTAAGATTTATCTTTAACTCATGCTCATTACACCACACCACACTTAAGCCCTATCTAATAACCAAGTCCTTATTTATCCAACATTATGTAAAACAACCCTTGCTAACCTTATACTCATCCAGATATATGTAACTAACTCCTATTTAAAATTATATGCAAACCTCTGGAATTTAAAATGAGAGAGAGAGAGAAGTCGACCTCGACGATGACGCCGGAGCACGACCGGCGAAGGTGGCCGAGGGTGGTGGTGACGGGTGGTTGGAAACTGGTCAGGGAGTCTCGGGGAAGTGAGTCTCAGATGGTCGGGAATGGACCTGCTGTCCGGCGGGAGGGAAGTGCTCCCAGTCTGGCCGGGGTTGCTGGCTGCTCCGGTCTGGAGGGGACCGGATGGCCGGACGCACGCAGGAGCTCGAGTGGCTGCTCTCAATGGCCGGACTACAGTCTGCAGCAGAGGCGCACTCGGGTGGCTGCCACTCAGTTGGCCGGACTGCAGTCTGCAGCAGAGGCGTCGGGTGGCTGCTCTCAGTTGGCCGGACTCGCACGCGAGAGTTCGACGGAGTGGCTGAACCGATCGGGGCGGGAGCAACTGCTCTGAACGGGAGGGGCTGGGCCGGCTGTTCCGCCGGAGGCTGTCGGTCTGGGGATGGCCGGCGGTCGGGGGAAGGTTGGTCGGCCGGCTGGAGTAACTTAAGTGGGGAGAGTGGGTTAGGGAAAGGAGAAGAAGAAGGAGAAGAAGAATGAAGAATGAAGAGTGAAGAAGGAGAAGCTTTGCATGGGGAGTAAAAGAAAGAGGAGAGAGAGTGGTTTCTCTAGGGATTAGGGCCGGTGATGTGTTGAGGGTTGGGGGAGGAAATGTTACTTTATAGGGAAGGGTGTGGGTTGGCATGAGAGGTTGAGATCAATTCATGAAAAATGGGTGGTTGTGATGTAATATGGATAGGGGGTGGGTTTCTTCATGAGGAAATTGGTTTTGGGACCCCATTTTGGGACCCAACAAATAATCATTACCAATGAGGTGTTGCCAACAATTTATTAATTGCAAATTAGCCCCCGTAAATTCGGGAATTTGCATAAACACATGAAATGACGCAAAAATTTCGGAGAAAAATATATTTAAAATTGTCATGGTGAGGGGGTGTTGCGCGTTAGGCGCGGGTCTAATTTGAAGGGCATTGGGATTATTTTAGTATTAAAATAGAATTCACAAAGTTTGTAAATTCCGATTTAATTAAAGAGAACGCGTCCCGCAAATTTAATTTAATTGGGGCCCGCGGGGTCAAAATCCGGAAATAGCACAAAGGCCAAAAATGGTGGGGGCTCAGAGTCAGTCATGGACCCTTTTGTTGGTCCGGCTCAACGGGTTAAGTTGGTACCCCAAAATCGAGGGTAACGACACAGATGTCCGACACGGAATAAAATACGGTTTACGATTTTCGGAATGTTGCGCAATTAATTTAGAGCGCACGAAAGTTGATTTTTAACAGTCAGAAAAGTCCAGTGCCTAATTTGGCGAGTTGAGTCGAGTGTACAATATTTGTACGGAATTTATGGGCTGATAATGGGCTCCGAATAAATAGACAAAGATAGGGTACCTCAATGTTTAAATTAATTGTATTAAAATTCCAGGTAAATATCCCCTACTCTAAACCTCAATATATTCTATCAAAATTTTTTTTTTCTGGCCCACTCTAACTATCTACAGAATAAAATTGAGGGGGTTTACATTCTTCCCAACTTAGAAAAATTTCGTCCCCGAAATTAAAAGTAAAGCACGATAATATCTAACAGAATTTTAAAATAACTAATAATTAAATTGTCGTACGTAAATTCGTACCTTGCTCCTCAAACAAGTACGGGAATCGCTGTCGAATAGAATCCTCGCGCTCCCAAGTAGACTCGCCTGGTGAATGGTGCTTTCATGCCACTCTGACCAGTCGAATCGTCTGTCCTCTCAAAGTCTTCTCGCTGCGATCGAGAATCTCGACCGGCTGCTCTACGTAAGACAGACTAGGCCCAACTGTAATCTCTGAATGATCAAGCACGTGGCTAGGGTCTGCGACATATCTCCTCAGCTGTGATACGTGAAATACGTCATGTACTCCCTCTAATGATGGAGGTAATGCAAGACGGTAAGCCACTTCGCCAACTCGTCACAAAATGTCAAACGGTCCGATGTACCTCGGACTCAGCTTGCCTCTGCCTCCGAATCTGATGGTACCACGAGTGGGCGATATCCTCAAAAATACGTGGTCACCCTCCTTGAACTCCAATGGTCTGCGGTGCGCATCTGCCCAGTGTTTCTGTCTGTCCTGTGCTGCACGCAGGCGGCTCTGAATCTGCTTGACCTTCTCTACTGTCTGTGTCACCAACTCTGGACCCAGTATCTGACGCTCTCCCACGTCACTCCAACAAACTGGCGACCTACATTTCCTGCCGTACAGTGCCTCATAGGGTGCCATCTGTATGCTGGCCTGGTAACTGTTATTGTAGGAGAATTCCACCAAGTGTAGATGGTCCTCCCAAGATCCTCTAAAATTAATCATGCACACTCGCAACATATCCTCTAATATCTGTATCATGCGCTCTGACTGTCCGTCCGTATGTGGATGGTATGCAGTGCTGAACTTGAGACGAGTTCCCAGGCTCTCCTGCATACTCCGCCAAAAATGTGAGGTGAATCTGGAATCACGATCCGACACGATGCTGACAGGCACTCCATGTAATCGTACTATCTGCCTTATATACAGGTTAGCTAGTATCTCTGTGGATTGCCCAACTCTGAAGGGCAAGAAATGTGCAGACTTGGTGAGTCTGTCTACGACAACCCAAACTGCATCCTTCCCGCTAGGGCTTCGCGGAAATCCTGTGATGAAGTCCATGATAATGTGTTCCCACTTCCACTCGGGAATGGGGAGTGGCTGCAATAATCCTGTAGTCCTCTGATGTTCAGCCTTGACTTGCTGACAAACTAAACACTTCGTCACAAATCTTGCAATTTCTCTCTTCATCCCATGCCACCAAAAATGCTGTCTCAAGTCTCGGTACATCTTCGTACCCCCGGGATGAATGGAATAAATCGAGCTATGAGCCTCGGTAATTAACTCTTGGCGTAGCTCGCCACTCGGAACATATAGGCGATCTCCGCACCTCAGCGTTCCGTCTTCATGAATCCTGAGTCCCGTCTGCATTCCGGCTTCTGTTCTCTCTCGCAGACGTCGAAATCTCGCATCTGTAGGCAATGCTGCCTTGATCCTCTCAATCAAAGTAGACTGAACCTCAAGGCTGGCCATCTGTCCATCCATGCCTGGCAATATGATCTCTATCCCAAGCTCCTGGAGATCCTCTAGCAACCGTCGCTGCGTCGTCAAAAAGTATGCCATGGGCTTCCTGCTTAAGGCATCTGCTACGACATTCGCCTTGCCAGGGTGGTACTGTAGCTCAATGTCATAATCTGTCATCAGCTCTAGCCAGCGTCTCTGCCTCATATTGAGCTCCTTCTGCGTGTAGACGTACTTCAGGCTTTTATGATCTGTATAAATCTCAACACGCTCACCATAAAGGTAATGTCTCCATAGCTTTAGTACAAATATCACCGCAGCTAGCTCCAAGTCGTGCGTCGAATAGTTCTTTTCATGAACTCTCAACTGTCTCGATGCGTAGGCTATCACCTTGCCGTGTTGCATCAGTACACATCCCAATCCACTCCCTGACGCATCACTGTACACTACAAATCCTCCTGATCCGGAAGGTAGTGTCAAAATCGGTGCTGATGTCAGACGCTTCTTCAGCTCATCGGAAGCCGCCTGACACTCGTCGGTCCAGATAAACTCTTTGCCCTTACGCGTTAGTCGCGTCATAGGCGCAGCTATCCTCGAAAAGTTTTCCACGAACCTCCGGTAATATCCGGCAAGTCCGAGGAAACTCAAAACCTCTGTAACTGATGTAGGGGTAGGCCAGGTCTCTACTGCAGCTATCTTCTCCGAATCCACTGATAGTCCATCTCCGGTGATTATGTGTCCCAGAAATGGTACTCTGTCCAAGCAAAACTCATATTTGCTGAGTTTGGCGTACAGCCTCTCGTGTCTCAGCATCTCTAATACAATCCTGAGATGTCTCTCATGCTCCTCCTGGCTCTTGGAATATATCAGGATATCGTCAATAAATACCACCACAAACTTATCTAAGTACTGGTGGAAAACATTGTTCATCAAACACATGAATACTGCTGGCGCGTTGGTTAAACCAAACGGCATGACTAAAAACTCATAGTGGTCATACTTCGTCCCAAAGGCCGTCTTCTGGATGTCCTCTTTCCGTACCTTGATCTGATGATAACCGGATCTGAGATCGATCTCTGTGAATACAAAATGCGTTGCTAAGCTAATCAAGTAAATCATCGTTGCGTAGCATAGGGTACTTATTCCTTATCGTTACAGCACTTAACGCCCTGTAATCGATACGCAACGTACCGTCCCGTCCTTCTTTGGTACAATAAGATGGTTGCTCCCCATGGAAAAATACTAGCCCGACTGAAACCCTTGTCTAAGAGATCCTTTTACGACGGACCTACAACTCAACCAATTATATCGGTGCTAGCCTGAAGACGAAAAATTAACTGGCTCGGCTCTTGGAGTCAACTCTATAGCAAATTCTATCTCTCTGTCAGGTGGCAGGCCAGAAAGATTCTCTAGAAAACATCCTTAAATCTTGATATAATATGGTGGTACACTGGTTCACCTCCTTCGTTGTATACCCCTAAGGTAGATGGGCACCATACTCCCAGGCTCTCTGAAGAAACTCAAACTCAAGGTAATCCGGTGGTCTAAGGATGACACAACCACCACGGCAATCAAGCATTGCGTGGTATTGGTTCAACCAAGCCTTGTCTAGGATAATGTTATAGTCTAGTCTTAAACCTCAAAATAATTTCTCCCGTTCTGTTTCCAACATCAAACCTCAAAAGAACAATTTTCGTGCCTAATGTATAATTATCTCCTCCTCAAAGTTTTCCCGAAAATTCTATTCGTCGAATTTCTTCTTTTCGTTATTCATCCCTCCAAGTCACAAAGTGCAATTATAATAATGATGTCACCCAAGCACATACTAAAATTTCTGGTATTAGATCATCATCATCCAAGTAAGAGCTTGCAATTTTTATCTCCTCTTAGTCCATAATATCATTCCTAGTATTGCTATCATATCCAACCACTAGTTTCCATCATCAGGCTATGTATTCCCATGAATCATTTTAGGTCATGATCATCAATCCTTCTAGCTCTCAGTACTTCCAAGATCACTGTTACCTCAAGCACGGGTAGGGTACTACTGGGTCTAACTCTCTTACCAACCTTTCACACTAGTTCTAGAATCCAAGGAACCCATCAATCTATCCTGATAAAGTAACAATCTTCTCAGAGAAAGGCGTACAAATTCTTTCTTCTGTCGTCTGTTCTTCGGTCTTCTTCTGGGGGGAAATCATCAGTCACAAGCATTCGTCTCCCCGAACAATAGGGGACGAGGAACAAGGATAGCGATATTAACGAAGATTGAAAGAATGCAAAGTGGAAGTCCAAGGGCGATAATCACATACAAAGAGTTTTTAAATCGATTATGGATTGAGATCCTATTCAACAATCATAACATATATTCCTAATTTGCAGGCTCGCTTGGCACAGTCAGGTGACCAAGACGATTTAAATCGGACCTGCATGGGCCACCACAAAAACATGTCACGCCCCAGTCCCAAAATACGTAGGACCAGGAATACGTGACACGCCAGCTACGCATTCGACCAGACTCTGGTCTGACTCGAATACGTATAAGCTGTAATATAAAGGGCACTATCTAGACATTCATAAATGTAAACCTCTATGTCTCAATCCACAATGTACAACAGTAAACAAGAAAGAGCTATATGTGCTAAGGTCGGCCGCCCAATAACACACTAACTCGAATAGACTCGAGAAGAAGTATGAGTCTACAAAACTAGGCTACAACAGCAGAGGAATAATCAATGTAAAATAACCATAATGCCGGTAGATATAATGGGAGTACCTGGTACCATGCTCGCAAGATATGCCACTCCATCAGTATCTCCAAGTGCTCCGAAATCGTCTATGCTGCAAAACTGGCAGGGAACCAGGTCCTCAGAGGGACGTAACAAGGTACAGAAATATAGCATGCCAAGTAAACAGAAAGTACAAGTGCACGACAGGGTACTCTATCATAACCAACTAGTGTGACACAGTTTAAAGACAACGTTCGACGCGTGGGCTGTCCAAAATAAAACCGCAGCTCCGAACACAGAGACACACGGGTCGTACCGCAGCTCCGAGCACAGAGACACACGGGTGTTACCACTACACTATCAAACAGGATCACAACAGGTACATATATAAGCGCGTGCAGAGTAGCCCAAACGTCTAGTAACTGTCTTCCCCATCCCAAGCGGTCAACGATTGTGCGCTGAACCTGAACCTCTAACAGTCTCGATACACGGAAGATAACTCAACAGACGCGACCCTAAGGTCGTCCCAGTCTCTGGTCATGATGTCAGTATCAGGATACAGGAATCTGGCACGATCACAGTGTATGAGTGTGTCCTGGGGAATCGATGTACTCAGGTACGTGCATCGAGGTGCTGTGAAGCATCTAACAATTATTCTAAGACGTTACGACGAAAGTCAACACCCGGTTGTGAACCGGACACGGAGTATCGATCGTCAATAGAAATATGTGCACGAGTACATAAAGAACAACAATATCTGTAAACTGAAATACAGGGTAGCAAGGTACACTTGCCTGCGTGAGGCTGCTGATGATGGGGTCCCGGTACCGCATCCAAGCCCTCAAGTCCCATAGTACCTAGAGAAGAGATACAATTCTGAATTAATACTCTACTTAAAAACAGACAGGTGTGCTACACACATCTACATCTAGACTCAGTCTCAAACATTATCTAAACTTTTACCGTCCTCAATCTTTGACTCATGATCCGATATGATACCCATTCAAAAATAAATCACTTGCTCCCATGTCCATCACCTATTAATTATCAATTTATTTTCAGACATAGCTTTTAAAATGACTTAACCACAGCGATAAAATGCGCGTTTAATTTTGGACATCCGTCTCATTTGGCATTAACATCCACCCTCATTTGCACGTGTTTCATAACCTCAATCATTTTCTTTTTATCCGTAAAATACTTGATTTAAATATTTATTTATCTTTAACCAAGTATATGCCAACCATATAAATATCAAATCTTATCTACTATATCTTCCTTCAATCCTCGATATACCACAATCCATATAATCATCATACTTTAATTCCTAAACTAAATTTAAAAGCATTTGATTCCATTTCCATACTAATAATAAAAATTCTAAGATTTATCTTTAACTCATGCTCATTACACCACACCACACTTAAGCCCTATCTAATAACCAAGTCCTTATTTATCCAACATTATGTAAAACAACCCTTGCTAACCTTATACTCATCCAGATATATGTAACTAACTCCTATTTAAAATTATATGCAAACCTCTGGAATTTAAAATGAGAGAGAGAGAGAAGTCGACCTCGACGATGACGCCGGAGCACGACCGGCGAAGGTGGCCGAGGGTGGTGGTGACGGGTGGTTGGAAACTGGTCAGGGAGTCTCGGGGAAGTGAGTCTCAGATGGTCGGGAATGGACCTGCTGTCCGGCGGGAGGGAAGTGCTCCCAGTCTGGCCGGGGTTGCTGGCTGCTCCGGTCTGGAGGGGACCGGATGGCCGGACGCACGCAGGAGCTCGAGTGGCTGCTCTCAATGGCCGGACTACAGTCTGCAGCAGAGGCGCACTCGGGTGGCTGCCACTCAGTTGGCCGGACTGCAGTCTGCAGCAGAGGCGTCGGGTGGCTGCTCTCAGTTGGCCGGACTCGCACGCGAGAGTTCGACGGAGTGGCTGAACCGATCGGGGCGGGAGCAACTGCTCTGAACGGGAGGGGCTGGGCCGGCTGTTCCGCCGGAGGCTGTCGGTCTGGGGATGGCCGGCGGTCGGGGGAAGGTTGGTCGGCCGGCTGGAGTAACTTAAGTGGGGAGAGTGGGTTAGGGAAAGGAGAAGAAGAAGGAGAAGAAGAATGAAGAATGAAGAGTGAAGAAGGAGAAGCTTTGCATGGGGAGTAAAAGAAAGAGGAGAGAGAGTGGTTTCTCTAGGGATTAGGGCCGGTGATGTGTTGAGGGTTGGGGGAGGAAATGTTACTTTATAGGGAAGGGTGTGGGTTGGCATGAGAGGTTGAGATCAATTCATGAAAAATGGGTGGTTGTGATGTAATATGGATAGGGGGTGGGTTTCTTCATGAGGAAATTGGTTTTGGGACCCCATTTTGGGACCCAACAAATAATCATTACCAATGAGGTGTTGCCAACAATTTATTAATTGCAAATTAGCCCCCGTAAATTCGGGAATTTGCATAAACACATGAAATGACGCAAAAATTTCGGAGAAAAATATATTTAAAATTGTCATGGTGAGGGGGTGTTGCGCGTTAGGCGCGGGTCTAATTTGAAGGGCATTGGGATTATTTTAGTATTAAAATAGAATTCACAAAGTTTGTAAATTCCGATTTAATTAAAGAGAACGCGTCCCGCAAATTTAATTTAATTGGGGCCCGCGGGGTCAAAATCCGGAAATAGCACAAAGGCCAAAAATGGTGGGGGCTCAGAGTCAGTCATGGACCCTTTTGTTGGTCCGGCTCAACGGGTTAAGTTGGTACCCCAAAATCGAGGGTAACGACACAGATGTCCGACACGGAATAAAATACGGTTTACGATTTTCGGAATGTTGCGCAATTAATTTAGAGCGCACGAAAGTTGATTTTTAACAGTCAGAAAAGTCCAGTGCCTAATTTGGCGAGTTGAGTCGAGTGTACAATATTTGTACGGAATTTATGGGCTGATAATGGGCTCCGAATAAATAGACAAAGATAGGGTACCTCAATGTTTAAATTAATTGTATTAAAATTCCAGGTAAATATCCCCTACTCTAAACCTCAATATATTCTATCAAAATTTTTTTTTTCTGGCCCACTCTAACTATCTACAGAATAAAATTGAGGGGGTTTACACATGCAACATATAGAATATGAATAACAGTACAATGGCAAGGTATACTTGCCTGGCAAGAAAGCTGCGAAGTACCAATAACATGCTCCGGAAGTCGTGCAGAACAATCCAATATCCTATATACATATAATATAATATAATACAATATTAGTCATTACACTGGCACATACACAACCTTAATACATTGGACTCCGAGGGTACGCTGGGGTGGCACTAGTCAACTAACAAGGTAATTTGCGCATTTAATTACGCGGGTGTCGCATCTTCAAATACTGCACATAATCAGACAGTCAACTAACACTTGTCTAGCCAGTACGTCGGTGTACACAAGGCAGACAATTCACAAGTTCCTAGGGTCAATATGGTCAAGGTAAATACGGGACAGTCCACAGTGTCCTAGGGTCGTACAATATAGTTACATATATAGTCACCATTATTATTTAGCATATAATTACTTACATAATACATCCAAATATATATATATATATATATATATATATATATATATCACTTAAATTCTAATACGCGTACGTGTACGCGTACAAGTAATTGGGTTCACTGTCACAGTCTGAAATCAACCAACTATCTAACCCAAGATGCTAACCTAGATGTTATTTACACAACACACATAAAATAAAGGAAGAGGGACATATTTGAACCTCGGGGTACGCACACGGGAATGACGGTGACGATGATGAGGTTGACGGTGATGATGTTGATTAAGGTGATGATTAGGGTTAAGGATGATAATGATGATGATGGTGGAGTGAGGTGATGATGGGTTGATGTGGATGAGGATGGGTGGCCGGAGTAGGTGCTGGTGACAGCGGCCGAGGGGGAGGTCCGACGAGGGTGACGGAGGACAGGGAAGAGGTGGAAGAGGAGGCTCGGGTGGTGGTTCACCGGAGAAGAAGGAGAGAGAAGGGAGAGGTGGAGGTCAGGGAGGAGTGGTGGTGATCGCGCTGGTGGTATTGGCCTGGGTGGCTCGGCGGGGAAGTCGAGGAGCGGAGGAGGAGTTCAGGTGGTGATTGTGGTGCAGAGGGGTATGGTCGAGAAGGAGAGCAGAAGTCGAGTCCGGCGGTAATGGCGAAGGAAGTTGAGGAGCGGAGGAGTTGCTCCGGGAACGACGAGGTGAAGGAGAGGTGGGTGTCCGGTTGAGACTCCGGTCGGGAAGAGGAGAACGACGGGTTACGGGTGGATGGTGGTGATGTCGACAGAGAAGAACGGAGGTGCTGTGGTTGTTGCTGTCATAACCCAGATTTTTTAGAATATTTTAAATCATTTTTTCCAATTTTTCTGTAATTTTCTGGAATTAAAACTAAGGTATTTTATGATTAAATAATTTTTAAATGATGTTAATTAATATTAAAATATTATAGAAATAATATTTTCTAGTGTAAAATGGAAAAATGGACATAGGGTAATTTTTCGGAAATTTATTGGACTCCGGAAGCATTTGTAAAGCCCCAAAAACTAATTTATAATTAAACCAAAATAAATCCTGACTGAACCCGGTTTATTTTAAACAAACCAAACTAAACCACTGTCAAACCAAACCTAACCAACCCAGCCCTTAACGGGTCGGGTCGGATCCAAAGTGAACCCGACCCGAACCCGAAACCCGGCCGAAACCCTAAATCGGATTCCCCCCCCCCGGATTCACTGTTCAGGCCCTATATTAACCCCTCGACGTTCGCGCCACCGCCGCTGCAAACCCTCTCTCATCTACTCCATCGCCCGCAGTCAGCCCCAAGAACTCCCCTCGCCTGAACCCTAATCTCCCCGCCGTCTTCTTCGACCAGATCACCCTGACCTCCGCCTGTCACCGCCTCCACAACCTTCCTCCGCCCTTCCCGAACTCCCCTCGCCTGAACCCCGACTCCCCAGCCATGATCTCCCACCACAGGCACAACCACAACTCCGCCTCTCCCCCATTGCACCCCCTCGCCGACCTCCGCTTCGCCCTAGCCGAACACCAGTACACGAGCGCCGCCCGCAGCCCCAGCTTCCCCCCACCGCTCAGCCCTAGCCGTCGACGGGTTCTGCCTCACCGACCTTCGCCCAGCCCCACACAGTCTCCACGACCCGTAACCCTAGCTCCGATACAGCGGACACGGACACAGCAGCTCTCAGGCCGGACACGGCTGAACCAGGACACGAAACAGTCACCCGGATACGAGAAATTCTCGTTCCACGGAGCCCTGTTCAGGTAACCCGTTCTCTCTCCTCGTTATTCCATTTTTTGTTCCATTAGTTGTGTCGCGTAGACTGTGTAGCCCTCTCGATGCCCGTGCAATCCGCTCGGTGTGTCGCATCCTGTGGTGATCGTGAACCGCGATCCAAAAACAGGAAAAACAACGCCCTGTTTTACCTCGGAACTGAGTGTGCCCCGTCAAACGGGACGACTTGGTCGCGTGCGGTCTTTACCGAAATGTGCGCGCCATTGATACGGACGTGCGGGGTTTCGCAGAAGTTGATTTGGATGTGCGTGCACACCGAAATCAACGCGTATCCGCCGACAACGTCTCATATCCGTCTATTCTGGAATACGTTGTAACTTTGTGTACAAATGTCGGATCAAAACAAAACTTATGCCATCGGACTCGTAGTAATACGTTGGTCCTGTGACCCAAGTTTGGTTTGATTCTGAGAACGTTGACAAAATTGCGTATCGTGACCCCCGCGGCTCCACTTGACGGGCAATTTTGTGAACGGCTCATCGGAATCCAGTTCTGGAAGTTTCATTGGGTTCGTATCATCGTTTCTGACTTGTTGACACTAAGTTGGACAAATTTGGAGACCTTTGACCCTGATATGTTTTTCGGTGCAAAGCGGCCCACATGTGGACCCCGTTTTGACCCGGAACTGCCATTTTTGCCCCTGTGTCCAAATTAGACTTAAGGACAGACGTTTCTAGCTATTTGATATTTTCTGAGACTGTTGGTGATGTTTATTACAGCTTTTGGAGGAGTACCTGCAGGATCCACTAATACAGGGACAATTGTTGGTATTCAAACCCCAGGCAAGTGTACCTTGCCAAACTTTGCAGTCTTGTTACATATTTTTCTTGATTCATTTATATTGTTGTGCATGCTTGACCTAGGATCGTGTGACTTACTTAGCGTCCGATTATAGTCGGGTGCCAACACTATACGCAGAGTTGTGTAACGTCACCTAGAGATGGACATTCGTGACCCTTTACATTCTCGTACTTGTCTTATCATGTACACCATAACCCAGGACACTTGACACTATTCATGAGACAGAATCTTTCTGAGATATTCATGGTGATTCTGTATAGGATGTAGGACTTGACATAGATATTATATTCATAGATATTATATGACTTGTTGCATTAGCTATGATTGTGCGTGACATGTATATGAGACGTTGTGGATATGAGACGTGTGGTTACATTGGGTGGGGAGAGACACACAGGATACAGGCTGTTTTATATATATCTACTACTATTGTGATGCCGTAGACTCTCCAGCAGAGCTAGGTATCTTACATGTTATATATACCTACTACTATTGTGAGGCCGTAGACTCTCCAGCAGAGCTAGGCACATTACTTGTTATTTACTGCTACCCGGCTCCCCGACACAGAGCTTGTAGTGGTCTCAGCCTGAGTAATAGTGATGCTCTCACTTGCATTTCACATAGATGGTTACATATTGACCCTATTTATTTTATTTATTTTCTGCACTACATTATTTTGGCTTGAGTTATTTTGTACCTTGCTATGTCCCCTGAGGACCTGGATCTGGATTATGTCCCCAGGATTAGTAGATGAGATCGACCCTGAGGTATACAGGACAGGAGCATTAGCAGGAGTAGGAGCAGACACAGGAGCAGCACCAGATCCAGTAGACGAGTGATCACCGAGGGTATCTTCTGAGTATATACTGTTCCATACTCAGTATTTGCGGTGGTTATCTTTATTCTTGTATCTTGACAGATATATCAGACTCATTAGCGGGTTAATTCCCGAGTTTATATTTTATTGAGATTGATCTTGCTTTATGATTCTGACATTGTTGTATTCATTTATGTAGATGAGATTAGTATATCTAGACCCTTATTATTGTATTACAGCTTAAGTACGTCCCGATGGATCCATTAAATTGGATTTGTCCATCGGTGTGTGCTGCTGGCCATTGCCACGTATCCAGTCTCTCGATATTTTGGGACTGGGGCGTGACATGGTTTTTGTGGTGGCCCATACAGGTCTACGACTAAATTGTTCGGTTTCAACTTAGGGACCGAGCAAGCCTGCAATAAGAATAGGATAAGTTTTAGGATCTCATCCACAACTGGCTATGAGTCATCCTCCTTCCAATCCATTCCGTTGATAAAATTGCATCCTGCTTGATTCATGTGCCTTCTCATTAGTTCCTTGAGTGTAGCCTTCTCCTAGAATATAGAAGTCCCTGTTGATAGAATGATAAGTAGGATAACCTTCCTATTAAGAGTACAGCTAGGATATTGACACACCCCTAAGTAGAACGCTTAATGAACCCTAGCGTCCCTCACCTATAGAATAATTCACCATTATTTCTTGTTATAGTCATGAATGGCCTAAGAGTAGTATAGGCATTGCTAAGAGCTAGTTAGAGATTTGACCCTAATGTTTGACCCCAGTCTTGAGGAACCAATAGAAATCCGAGATCGAATGATAGGGCTGAACCTAATGTGCATAGGGAGATAATGTTAGGATATAGGTCCTTGTCGTGATATTAGCAGACAGTACCTCAGGAAGCCCAGAGCAACGAATATGATATTCCCTATGAGATCATACCTCAAACACGGAGAATTGCTCGCCACCTTCACCTTAGGAAACCATAATATTATCTAGAGCCCCATATTTTAATTTTATATGTTGTTCATCTACGATCTTAACGTTCGCTAATGTGCAACGACTAAAATATGTTCTTCTTTCCTCCGTCTTTCAATTCGTGCCACCTGACACTTCTGATAGTAGGCCAAGTAATTTTATTCCTTGTTAAAGATCCATAGTTTACTAGGATTATAGCTGTAGTCTTGAATTGAAAATTTTGTGTTTGGTAGTTAGAGTTCGATAAGTTGAGTTAATCTTGTAGATTGTGACCCGGTGATTATCCCTTAGTGTTAAATCACGTAATCTGTGCCCCCACCTCGATACAAGTTATCTTCCCTTTCCCTTGAGACTAGTAACCTGTCCATTCTCGCTATTGACACATGTTCTATGAGCACTATGATTAAGACTTAAGGTGACCCTTACCTATATAATGTAATAACAGACCCTAAAAAGTACCAAGATCTTTCCTCATATACCCTAATAAGAGTTTCTATTTTATTTACATGTGCAAGATTATTTTGCAGGATCCTCTTAAGACTGTCACAGTATTAGTTTAATTCTTATAAGTTGGGTAGTATGCCTCACAACCTAGTACCACATAGTCCACTTGACCCATCGAGGCGTGTAACTGAATGGCATTAATTGTATGCTAGCAAAAGAGGACAGCGTTTATTCAGACAATAGAATTTAGAGGTCCTTGCCCCTATTTGGTCGACTAGCGACTTAGACAAGGAGGTTGTATGATAACTGTAGAAATTGTAGAGTCTTTTATTAATGTTGCTTATTCTGTTTTGTTTTGTGAACTGGAATAAGTTGTACCTCCTTTCATCATCATCTAGCGTACTTATATTTGCTGTACTCCCTTGACTTATGCTGCTATTTTATAGCCTAGTTTTGCAAGCTTATTCTTTTATCAAGCTTGTTCATGACATATGTATTAGTGGACGCGTACACTAATATATTTCAGAATCAGTGTATTACGGTCTGATCAACCATAGTGCGCTTGGTTTGCCCTTCGCAATAATACTTTACGTGGATTGAGATATATATTTGACTAGTAGACACATGTACTTGCCCTCTAGATATGTCTGAGCATATCGTATCGGTTATATAACTGTACTAATACGAGCATGCGAACAAGGGATTACCAAAATATGATTTCAATCCACAACTGCTTGATAATTTCCATTTGAATTCTTTAAACGCCTTCATCCCGATACTTCTATTCTATTACCTCTTCCTTGAACTCTTTATTATTGATCTTCGTCTTCCCTTATTTCGGAAAGACGAAACCTCGTGCTTCGTATAAATTGATACACAGAGAATACTAGATATACCCCATAGGCCGATCATATACTTGAGGATTATTCTTTCGTAATTAAGGACATATCATATGTGATATGATCGACGTTGAAGTTTCGAGGATTGAATGACATGAGTAAATATATTAAGGAATATTTTCTTAAGGTATAAAGCCTTATGTGATAGATGGGTAAATTCTAAGTTGGGTAGCAGTGTATTGTCAACTCGAGAGAAATTTCTTTTAGATTGTGATCGAGTAAGATTAGATTGGGAGAGGTTCAAGCCATTTTAATTTTGAGAAATTTAGAAGAATGACTAAGATGATGAGGATTAATGAATTGATATTGAGGACCCAATATTTATGCCTTAAGTACATGATTTAAAATTTTGAACAATGAAGGTAGAATCATATATTTGAATTTGGAGAAAAAAAATAGAATTTTAGACTTGAACATTGGTGGACTGCATTTAAATTATTTTTCAATTTGATGATTTGAGTTAAAATAAAAATTTGATGGTTGGACTACCTACTTGAAATATTGAGGATGTGAATGGAATTTAAAAAGTTGAAGCATACAAAAATTTATAAGTAAAAATGGGAATAATATTGGACTCGAATTACTTCTAGAGGAGATTATGATGGTTAGAGATCGCGAGGTAAAATTTACATGCGTATTTAAATCTTGAAGATGTTATATGGATTTAATTTAAATTGGATATGGATAGTTTGATAAAGTGAGAAGAGATAACCATAGGTTGAATTTTGATTGGAACAGTGGTCATCTTAACCTTGAAGTGATTGCAATGGATATGATTAGGATTTTAATTATCGCAAGGAGATTGCGATTGACTTGCCTTATGTACATGAAGGATCAATAAATTATTCCTTATTTTAATTATAAGGACGATATTGTTTTAAGTTGGCTGGATTGTGAAACCCCCTCACCTAAGAATTAGACCTACTTGGCTTAGATAGTGAGACTGGGGCTAGCTCGAATTCACTTAGAAATAGAACACGGTATTTTTATTTAGTTTTACAACATGGTATCACTTGGCGCACCTTACCATTGCTTCGATAATTGGAGCACTTCACTAGTCACCGCCTTCCTACAAATTCGACATCCTTGTCCTAGACATGCCCATCCTCCATTTCCATCTTTGTGCAACATTTCAATGGTTGGGCATTTTTATGCAAAAAAGCATTTAGGTGTCCACATCATTGACAAGACACATGAAGAAACCTAACTTTCACTTATGTGGATTTTTCCATGATTTTCGGAATATGCATCGTGCAACATCGCCCACTCCGTTAAACCTAGCCTTGCATTTTAACCAATGCAAATCTTAAACCATCCTTGACTTCTACCATGGCTTAATTTTAATTTTGAGGACAAATTTTTTATAAGTTGGGTAGATTGTCATAACCCGGATTTTTTAGAATATTTTAAATCATTTTTCCCAATTTTTCTGTAATTTTTGGGAATTAAAACTAAGATATTTTGTGATTAAATAATTTTTATATGATGTTAATTAATATTAAAATATTATGAAAATAATATTTTCTAGTGTAAAATGGAAAACTGGACATAGGGTAATTTTCCGGGAATTTATTGGACTGCGGAAGCATTTGTAAAGTCCCAAAAACTAATTTACAATTAAACCAAAATAAACCCTGACTGAACCCGGTTTATTTTAAACAAACCAACCAAACCACTGTCAAACCAAACCGAACCAACCCAGCCCTTAACGGGTCGGGTCGGATCCAAAGTGAACCCGACCCGAACCCGAAACCAGGCCGAAACCCTAAATCGGATTCCCCCCCGGATTCACTGTTCAGGCCATATATTAACCCCTCGACGTTCGCGCCACCGCCGCCGCAAACCCTCTCTCATCTACTCCACCGCCCGCAGTCAATCCCGACGAACTCCCCTCACCTGAACCCTAATCTCCTCGCCGTCTTCTTCGACCAGATCACCCTGACCTCTGCCTGTCACCGACTCCACAACCTTCCTCCGCCCGTCCCGAACTCCCCTCGCCTGAACCCTGACTCCCCAGCCATCATCTCCCACCACCGGCACCACCACAACTCCGCCGCTCCCCCATCGCACCCCCTCGCCGACCTCCGCTCCGCCCTAGCCGAACACCAGTACCCGAGCGCCGCCCGCAGCCCCAGCTTCCCCTCACCGCTCAGCCATAGTCGTCGACGGGTTCCGCCTCGCCGACCTCCGCCCAGCCCCGCACAGTCTCCACGACCCATAGCCCTAGCTCCGACATAGCGGACACGGACACACCAGCTCTCAGGCCGGACACGGTTGAACCAGGACACGAAATAGTCACCCGGACAAGAGAAATTCTTGTTCCACGGAGCCCTGTTCAGGTAACCCGTTCTCTCTCCTCGTTATTCCATTTTTTGTTCCGTCAGTTGTGTCGCGTAGACTGTGTAGCCCTCTCGATGCCCGTGCAACCCGCTCGGTGCGTCGCGTCCTGTGGTGATCGCGAACCGCGATCCAAAAACAGAAAAAACAACGTCCTATTTTACCCCGGAACTGAGTGCGCCCCGCCAAACGGGATGACTTGGTCACGTGCGGTCTTTACCGAAACGTGCGCGCCATTGATACGGACGTGCGGGATTTTGCAGAAGTTGATTTGGATGTGCGTGCACACCGAAATCAACGCGTATCCGCTGACAACGCCCCGTATTCGCCTGTTCTGGAATACGTTATAACTTTGTGTACACACGTCGGATCGAAACAAAACTTATGCCATCGGACTCGTAGCAATACGTTGGTCCTGTCACCCAAGTTTGGTTCGATTCTGAGAACGTTGATAAAATCACGTATCGTGGGCCCCGTGGCTCCACTTGACGGGCGATTTTGTGAACGGCTCATCGGAATCTAGTTCTGAAAGTTCGGTTGGGTTCGTATCATCGTTCCTGACTTGTTGACACTAAGTTGGACAAATTTGGAGACCTTTGACCCTGACACATTTTTCGGTGCAAAGCGGCCCACATGTGGACCCCGCTTTGACCCGGAACTGTCATTGGAACTGTCATTTTTGTCCCTGTGTCCAAATTGGACTTAAGGACAGGCGTTTCTAGCTATTTGATATTTTTTAAGACTGTTGGTGATGTTTATTACAGCTTTTGGAGGAGTACCTGCAGGATCCACTAATACAGGGACAATTATTGGTATTCAAATCCCAGGCAAGTGTACCTTGCCAAACTTTGCAGTCTTGTTACATATTTTTCTTGATTCATTTATATTGTTGTGCATGCTTGACGTAGGACCGTGTAACTTACTTAGCGTCCGATTATAGTCGGGTGCCAACACTATACGTAGAGTTGTGTAACATCACCTAGAGATGGACATTCGTGATCCTTTACATTCTCGTACTTGTCTTATCAAGTACACCATAACCCAGGACACTTGACACTATTCATGAGACAGAATCTTCCTGAGATATTTATGGTGATTTTGTATAGGATGCATGACTTGACATAGACATTATATTCATAGATATTATATGACTTGTTGCATTAGCTATGATCGTGCGTGACATGTACATGAGACGTTGTGGACATGAGACGTGTGGTTACATTGGGTGGGGAGAGACACACAGGCTACAGGCTATTTTATATATATCTACTACTATTGTGAGGCCGTAGACTCTCCAGCAGAGCTAGGTATCTTACATGTTATATATACCTACTACTATTGTGAGGCCGTAGACTCTCCAGCAGAGCTAGGCACATTACTTGTTATTTACTGCTACCGGCTCCCTGACACAGAGCTTGTAGTGGTCTCAGTCTGAGTACTAGTGATGCTCTCACTTGCATTTCACATAGATGGTTACATATTGACCCTATTTATTTTATTTATTTTCTGCACTGCATTATTTTGACTTGAGTTATTTTGTACCTTGCTATGTCCCCTGAGGACCTGGATCCGAATTATGTCCCCAGGATTAGCAGATGAGATCGACCCCGAGGTATACAGGACAGGAGCATTAGCAGGAGCAGGAGCAGACACAGGAGCAGCACCAGATCCAGTAGACGAGTGATCACCGAGGGTATCTTCTGAGTATATACTGTTCCATACTCAGTATTTGCGGTGGTTATCTTTATTCTTGTATCTTGACAGATGTATCAGACTCATTAGCGGGTTAATTCTCGAGTTTATATTTTATTGAGATTGATCTTGCTTTATGATTCTGACATTGTTGTATTCATTTCTGTGGATGAGATTAGTATATCTAGACCCTTATTGTTGTATTACAGCTTAAGTATGTCCCGATGGATCCATTAAATTGGGTTTATCTATCGGTGTGTGCTGCTGGCCATTGCCACGTGTCCAGTCCCTCGATATTTTGGGACTGAGGCGTGACAGTTGCTGCTGTCAGGGAGGAGGAAGAGGGTGAACAGTGGTCGGCTAGATCTAGGTTTGGTTTTTGTGAGGTGGATAAAAAAGTAGGAAAAATTATATTTATACATGTAGGATTTGGGTTTTATTGACCTAGGAAGTTTGGGCTTGGTCAACCCTCTTGGGATTGGGCCTTGGCTTGACATGGGGATGTTTTGGAAGGCTATAATTTACATTGTTTAAATACAAGGGCTAGGTTTAAATGAGCGGGCGATGTTGTGCGTTGCACATTCCGAAAATTATGGAAAAAATTTATGTGAAGGGAAAATATATTTCTCATGTATTGTCCAATGGTGTGGATATCTCAATGCACTTTTGCTTAGAAGCGTCCAACAATTAAAAAATTGCACAAAGATAAAAATTGGATTAAATTAATTAAAATTAATGCGCATGGTGCTCTTGAATTAATTAGAAGTACATGGGGATAAAATTAGGTGGAACACAAGTGTCATGGACATAGAGGGCTCAGAGTAAAATTTTATCATAAATATGGTTGCACGAAATAGGTCAAGATTGTGCCTCCAATTTTGATTGGAACGCACAAGGATACAAAGTCAAATTTATTTATAATTAAGAAATAACGTCTGCGACAAATATCGTGCAACTAAAATGTAGCACAAGAGAGCATAATTATAAGTTACACCGAGGTCAGAATAGAAGGTGGGCACGTCTAGGGCAAGTGCTCCAATTATCGAAGCAACGGTAAGGTGCACTATGTGACATAAATACTTTATAATTAAATAAAAATTGCCGTGTTCTATTTCTAATTGGATACAAACTAGTCCTAGTTTCTCTATCTATGCCAAGTAGGTCTAATTTTGGGTGAGGGGGTTTACACAAAGACATAAGTTTAATAGATCAAAACCAAGAAAACTCATAAAACCCATAAAATCCTAAGTTTAGAAATATAGATATACATTAATCCATCCATAAAAATAGAAAACTCCAAGTACTAAAACTGCTTAGAACCACATAATAAACATAATAGAACAATAATATGAAGGTTTTCTCCATTTCTCATACAATGTGTACTTGCCTATGGAAATTGGAAGAAAACTAAAAAAGAGAGGAAGTAATGAAGAAGTGAAGAGAGAGAGAGAGAGAGAGAGAAAATGTTAGGTTATATATGGTAGGGTTTGAGGGTTGAATAAAAGGTTCTCATGAGTTGAACCAACCCACAAAATAAACCATGAACCAGGTTAAACCAAAGAATGTGTCTAGTCTCCATGCACATGCAACCATGCTAAAATAAAAATATGTTCCAAATACGTATATCTGAAACGGTGAGTGACATAAGTTACTGTCATGTCTTGCATCATGTCTAAGGCAGATTTCTGAGCACCTCGATTGGGAATCCTTGATAATTGTCCAGGCTAATAACTAGAATAATAATCTAGAAAGCATTTAGAGAGATTTTTTTGCTATATGTAATCCTGGTACCCCATCGACACCTGATGGATTTGGAGCTCTCCGTCGTGAGTGACACACCTCCAGCACACCGTCGAGTATTGTATTACCAGAAAAGATAAGAAATAATTATACCTGTTAAATCTATACTATGTACCTGTTTATCTGGATAACCCGGATAGTCTGCAGGGCATATGGATGTAAGAAATCTCAAACTGCTTGTGTTAGTAACTAGGACTGTGATAACCCTAGTTAGCTACTGATAGCAAGACGTAGGGCATGATTGGCCATGATCGCTTAATTTTTAGTCTAGTCTAGTCCTATCCTGAGTTTATTTGCAGCTGATCCAAAAATGGTAACCGGAGTACTGATTCCAGATGCCCTTGTTTATTTACTCCTGAACTGCTTAACTGTTATTTTACTCGTTGAACTTATTTAACTGATCCTTATGCTATTTTTTTTTACTGATTTGTCTGCATGTTGGTTTTAGTTCATAAGTTTGGCTCCCTTGTGGTACTTGCTATTTTAAGGTCTGACCCCACTGGTTTTGTATGGCAAGATTTTAGAACAGGACCGCAGTATCTCCCGTATTTTCTTCCTCAAGATGGTGAACACGAGGAGCACCCGATGACATGAGTGGGTTTTTTCTTCATCACCCACTTGATCATATACCTATTACTTTTGAGGTATTTAGCCACCGAGCATGTGTTTAGCTCGTATTTTGAGACTTGACATTCTAGCCCGCGGGCCTACATGTAAAATATATTTCAGACTATAGCTAGAGCTGATCATGTAATATTGTACTCAACTAGTTCTTCATTTTGGTACTAGCTTCATGATCATCTGGGTATGTATAGTTTGGGATGCCTTACTATTATATGTCGGTAATTCATACATCTTGTAAACTTGTTGCTTGCTTGAGATTGAGACACTTAGGATTCTCGACCCATGACTGCATGATGGATTGTAGAGTAAAACTCTCACATTTCTAGACAACCATGACCGTATCTCGGGGTATGGGATACTCTGATATACGTAACTGATTTTGTCTGCCCCCGCTCTCCAGTATTCTGGTTCTGGAATGTGACAACAATTAATTAAAATTTGGGTTAAGTAATTAATTATCCTAATTATATAATAGAATCAGTACATTAGTTCAAATAATAATTAATTATATTATTTACTAATCAATTACTAATAATTAAATAAATCAAACAAACTAGTTCAAATGTAGGAAGTACGAACACATCAAAATAATAGTCTTATCGTGTAAGAGACGTATCAAAAGCTCAACAAATATATATGGGACACTCTATGGACAAATCAAAATATACGTCATGTCTATTGTGTCTTTATTTACTGTATCGTATCGTATTTGTAGTCATACAACATAAGTCCAAATATAAGTACAAAAATTAATAACTATAAATTTTATTATACTAACAACTAACACTAATTAAGAAAAAATATATTAAAAATATTAATCATTTGTTAATTTCTTATTAAGTTAGTTTAATGTGTAATTACAATTACCTAAATTTTTAGTAGAGTAAAAAAAAAAAAACTCCATCCCAAATTCTCCCATATCCGAGTTGGAGAAGTGGATATGGGAGACTCATTTCTCCTTGAGAACATGATTTGGTTTTGTAAGACCATTCCCACTTCTTGTCGGAAATTCGACCTCAACCAAACAAGGGATTTGGAAACCATGAACCAAATTCGAATGAAAATTCAAATCCAAGTAGGATTCATGGTTACCAAATATCCCCTTGTGTTCATGACATTACTTCCCTTGTTCCTTACAAAAAAAATATATTTTCAATTTTTTTACATTTTAAAAATTATGTTCTTTTTTTTCATTTTTTTCATTTTTTTCTTTTTCTTTTTGTCCTTTTCTTTTAAGATTTTTTTTCATAGTTTTTTTTAATCTTTCTTTTATTTTCTCACTAATATTTATATATTCACCAAACACATGGGGGGTAAAAAATTCCAAAAAAAATAATTACAACAAATTTGGTTTCAAATTCTTGGCTATATAGTATTTCACATACAAAATACTTCACTAAAGGTGGATGGTAAACTTGTGTTTCGGTTGATTCAAGAGGATCGACGAAGACGATTGTTGCTCATAAAAAAAATACATTCCAACATGGATTCTTCTTAATATCTCATGTGATGCCTAAGTTATAAACTAAGTCTTTCAGTGAAAAAAAGCAAATACTAATTTGGATAAGAAGAGCATATCTTAGCAATACTTACAATATCTTAGCAATACTCAGTGAAAAAACTTATAATTACGAAATTAAAAAGTCCAAGATAAATTATTCTTGACAAACAATACTTAGCATTAAATATACGTGCAATACACGTGCATGTTACTAGTGGTTATTTGCATGTTACTAGTGGTTATTTATAGGTTACGACTTACGAGTGGCTTCTGCCATAACTACGCCAAGTAAAAAACATATAGAGAAAAACTAACCCGCGGTGTGGGACTCGAGATTATTTATAACTACTACTTTCCACTATAGAGATATTTTAGTAATTTTGCATGCAGTTAATTTTTTTTTATATTATTTATATTAGTGATTGTCTAGAATTATATTAGTGTTAGTTAGTGGCTAGCCAATTAGAATTTGCAAGTGTTAGTTAGTGCTAATTATTGTTAGTCATTTCTTTAGTAATTAGAATTAATTAAGTTTAGTTGTCATAAAGAGAATATTTCTCTTAGTTGTAGATATTTATTCCTTAAGTTAATTAGATTTCATTCATGACAAATAGAGAGGGACAAATTTGATATTTTGGCATGACCAAACCTTACTATTAGATATAAGTTCAATTTAGGGCTCATCCATTCATTTTATTTCACTCATTGGCCTCATTTTTTTTCAAAGCTTCTTCTTCCCAAGTAAATCTAATTTTCTACCAATTCCACTCAATCCACTTTCAATTTCACTCATTCTCACTATCATGAAGGCCTAGAGCATCGGAGAGCACAAGAAGATCCATAGGAGAGAAGCTTGCTAGGTGATCGTATCCGACTTATCCCTTCCGTGTCCAAATTCGAAATTCTCCAAAGAGGCTACCAAAATACTAGGTAATTCTCTCAATTTTATCAAATTCATGGTTAGGAACACCCCTTGGTCATGTAAAAATATTTTCATGGTTAGATTTGACTTTTCAATGGTAGATTTAGGCACTAGAAGCCCTCAATTTGGTAGATCTAAGTTGGTATCATAATTTTGGGGCTCAATTTAAAAAAAATTCCAATTATGTCCATTGAGTGTGTGTATTGTGTCATAATAAGAAAAACCTCTTGCGGGAAGGCTGGCTAGAGACTTCTTGTAAAAATACTAGCTCCTGTCAGTTCATAATGAGAATAGTTATTAATGTTTATTTGATGGTGTGAAGGTATTCTTGTGTCCAAAATTGGACACGTAGAGTCCGTATTATGATACGCCATGATACGTATAAGTGAAATTGGTAAGTTGGGTGTATACATGTTTTATTTTGTCTAAAACAGCCCAAATTTGTCATAGTATTCAGTCTCATTTTTAGTAGCCATAGCAACTTAGACATGCCATAACTCCTAACTCAGGACTCCGATTAATCTTTTTTTAAAATAACCGTATCGAAGTTAGCTTTCCAAATATATAAATTAATAGGCCAAATTCATTCTGAAACTTTCTGTAAAACTTTTGAGTGTTGGGTGTCCGAAAGAGGAACGTATTTCAGTATTTTTACGATTTTGGGAGCTTTCGGACACAAAAATGTGATCCGTTTAAAGTTTCAAAATGCTAATACGAAGGACTACGACATACTTTAACCCTATAATTTATTGAATAGGTATAATAGATGCAGTATTGGTTACAAATAGAGAACTGACTATATGACATATGCATTTTTTGTATCCTATGAGCCTAGGTAGTATGGATATCAAGTGAGTGTATGTATCATAGGTTGCCAAGCATATGTATGATATATATATATATATATATATATGTGTGTGTGTGTGTGTGTGTGTGTGTGTGTGTGTGTGTGTGTGTGTGTGTTGATACAAGTGGTTATCAAGTGAGCCAAGTACATGTTAGTTATGTGTCAAGGTATTAGAGTTTGGGATAAGGTACTAGTATGATACTTGGGTACCATGCATGAGGATATCGGTATCATGACATTCAAGTATCATGAGTGAGGGTAAGTAAGTATTGGGGCTTGAGTAAGGTATGCTATTTGGTATCAAGTATTAGTATTAGAGTTAGTTGGGTAATTATCTAGAAGGATGAGGTATTGGTCAAGATACTAAGATATTATGTATTAGAACTAGATAATTGATAATATTAAGATGTCAAGTGCTAAGAGTGGGGTAAGTATCTTGGATGTAAGGTAAGTGTAGGTTATGGTCATGGGTTAATATCTTGGGAGTTGGTATCATATGATAACTAATGTGGTACCACGGTACCATGTACAAACAAGTGGGATAAATTAGAGTGTGGTATCCTAGGATGTATCAAGGTATTTAAAATACCAAGACACCAAAATATTAGAACTAGTATGAGATAATACTATGATACTAAGGTAAGATTGTGATATTAGGTATCGGATTAAGATACCATGGTAAGGGTAGTATCTAGCTTGGATAATGGATTAGGTACCAAGGTATGAGTTAAGGTATTGGGTATTGGTCAAGGTAATGGTATTAACTAAGATATTAGTCTAAAAACTAGGATACAGGGTAATATGTTAAGGTATTGGTTAAGGTAATGAGGTAATACTAAGATAATAGCTAGGTAATGAGGTAATACTAAGGTATTAGCTAGGTATTAAGTGTTAAACTAAGTTATTGTATATATTAGTATATCTATATAGTATATATGATATTATTATATCATAGCTAACTAGTATGACTTTAAAACCTAGTTTAGCCAAGATATTGACCCTAGAACTAAGGTATTGACTAATAGTTAAGGTATTTGAGATACATGCTAAGGTATTAGGTAAATGTGTGATACAGGTAAAGATACCGTAATACGGGGTAAGGTAAATAACTATAGGCCAAGGAATTGCTAGAAATTATAGGTAGAAGTATATATTAAGGTAATATATGCTAGTAACTTATTAGTATAGCCTAGAAACCTATTATTGGCCTAGTATTGACTAGTTTGATCTAGTTAGCACCTAAAAACCAAATAGTGACTTGTTAAGACCATAGTATAACTTTATAAACCTTATAAATAGGTAAAATTAACCTAGAAACTAGAAAATCTCCTAGTTTGACTATTGTGACCTAAAAATCTAGTTTTGAGTTAATTAAATTTATTGTTGATCAAAATACTATTTGACCTTAATAAATCATATATAGGTCACTTGGACTCCAGTTCAGACACTATTTATATTCATTGCTCCGGACCTCGGGCGAGTACATTCTCTGATAGTTTTTTGTTTATGATATCTTCTATGTTTCTTGTATCTAGTGTAGATATCCTTGACTTCTTGATACATGGTTACACAAATTTGTATTTTTGGATCACGTCATGAGATATTATTCCTGGTGGTTCCTGGTGTATCATGTGCATGCCCTGTTGTTCTTGTATTTGTATGGACACTAATTCCTGGGGAGAGTAGCTACCTTCTCAGAGAATTCTGTATCGTAGCGTGCCATGGTTGGATCCACTATACCAATTGGGGACGGAGAGTGTTAGTGTAGATATGTGATCATACCCCCTGCAGTTCATATTTTCTCTGTGAGTGTTAATCATACACCTCACGTATGATTAATCAGGCCATATTTCTGTGCAAGTTCCCAAGTCGATAACATGTTGAAACTAGTACTCGATCACTTAGTTAGTTGTATTTTCTAACTCTTGTATATGATACCTATTACTCTTGTATTTATTTACAGTATTTCATATCTTGTATATTTTTTGCTCTTGTTCTATTTATCTTGTATTTCTTCCTATTTACTGTTACATAGTCTTTATTATTTATTGAAACTGTTGTTAGAGGTGTCATTCGCTCCAATCATAACTGGATAATATTTTTCAGTGATTGTTGTGCTCTACATTCTGGGATTTCAGAGTGATGCTATAGACATGACTGTTATTACACTGTGGACCTTAAGGTGACAATTGTAGAGATCTAGGCTAGTGCTTTTTATTCCATATTATGTCTAGTTTCTTTCCTTTATAATGTTATTTTGTTTATCTTTCTTATTTATTCTGCCTTTAGATTATGGTGATCGAGTATATGATAGAACTAGTTGTATTAGTAAGATTGATAACTAGATATTGATGACTAAGACAACGTTCTACCGCCGATGCTGCGGATTAGGCTGGACGTACCCACGTACTCGTGTCCGATCATGCGGGTGCAGGTCGTAACATGATCAGATCAGACGAAAGGTTGTTTGAGAATAATTGAGCACAATAAAAATCGATCATAATTCTCCCGTTTAATAACTAACATCTTTATCGGTGTTATAAAAATCAGACTGGAGATTGACTCGGACAAGATATTAGATCGGATCAAACTGGTTCAAACAGTGATTGAACCATTAGATTAATCTAAATGACCCAAGTTTAATCCCTTATGAATACTGGTTTTTACAAAAAAATATTTATTTATAACCAATTTTTAATACAACAGTAGGTCAACACAGATCCGGACCCAAAATACTATCGGTTCAGGGATCAACCGAATGAGCCGTTCGGTTCGATACAATTTTTAAAACACTGATCTTCACCGCTTTTACAATATTCACTAATAAACACGTAAATTGTCTTGGGGAACGACAAATAACTAGGCTACATAATTCAACATGTCCAAACACTATTCAGTTTACACCACCAAATCTTATAAACCCAAAAATTGTTTAGACCAAAATAAAATTTTAAAAAGTGTATATCCCAAAAAAGAAAAAAAATACGGTTTTTTTCGTGTAAAGTAATAATATTTATTAAAATTATAAAAAAGGGAAAATTTGGGGGAATTTGTGTGGAGGAGGATGATCCGCCAACTAAGTTGGCGGGGTGCTGAGTTGGAGAGCAACTCGCCAACTGAGTTGGCTGGGCACTCTCCTCGAGAGGCCGCTCGCCAACTCAGTTGGCGGGGCATGCTGAGTTGGCATAGGACCGTTGCAATATGCTCGCTCTGTAAAGATGACTCGCCAACTGAGTTGGCGAGTAAAGATCCGTTTCCCGACCGTTCCACAACGGCTATTAACAACAACGGCTATTACATTCTCCCTCTATAAATTACCCATCTCAACAAAATCATCTCACACTCAATCTACTTCCTCTATTTTCTCTCTTCCCTCTAGCAAAGTCTCCAACACTCTCTCTGTCTCTCTGCCTGCAGCTAAAGTTCATTTGAGTTTTCTGTAGCAAAAGTTCTCAACCGTTATGGATCGTAGCGTAAGAATTGTATGCTCGCACGGCGGTAAAGTAAATGGGTTAAATTACGAAGGAGGAGAAAGTATAATTTTTTTCAACTTATCCGAATATTAGTTTTGAAAATATACGTAATCATATTATTGAACGTTGTTCTATTCATTATGATTTTATTCTGAAGTCTATTTTTTGTTCTAATTATTTTTTGATAGATAGTGAAGATGCATGGAATTATATTCTTGAGATTAATTCACAATCACGGTATATAATAAAATATGTTATTAAAGTAGCAGCAACCTTAGATAGTAGAAATAATGAATATTTTTCTGAATATCAGCATGTTAGTTCGGGTGCTAGTTCTTCTCAACAAATAGTTTTATTTATCCAAGAAGGTCATTCATCAAATGAATCTAACCATGATGATGATAGTGACAACGACGATGGAAATAGTTATGATTTAGTTGAAAATATAGATTATACGGTAGATGATGATGTTGTAAAAGCTATCACTGATGAATTATTTAAGGGACAATCATTTCCTAGTCGTTCTCACTTTAGAAGCTTTATAAGTAATTTAGCAATTAAATATAATTTTAGTTGTTCAGCTAGTGTTATGAATAATACTCGTGGAATTATATATAGTTGTGATCAACCGAATTGTAATTGGAGAGTATATGTCAAATCTATTGGAAATGGCGATATAGTTAAAGTTAGTACATTAGAAAATTGTCATTCTTATTTAGGAAGACTTAGTACAGGACGTCATCGACTAGCTACCGCTTCATGGATTAAGACCATGATAATTGACATTATTAGAGATAACCAGTCATACAGTCCATCACAAATTGTTAAAGATATATATAGGGAGCACCGTATACAAGTTAGTTATTCCAGAGCATGGAGAGCCCGAGAGACAGCATTAGCTGAAATTAATGGTATTTATGATGAGGCATACGCTAGTCTTGAGGAGTATTGTTATAGAATTATGGAGACAAATTCAGGTAGTACATGTTTTATTAAAACTGCCGAAAACAATAGCTTCCAACGAATTTTTATTTATTTTAAGTCATGTATTGATGGATTTTTTAAGTGGATGTTTACCAATTATTAGTACTGATGCTACATTTCTTTCGTCTAAATATCAAGGTATCTTATTTATTGCTTGTGCTCACGATCCTAACTATCAATTATATCCTATAGCTTATGCTGTTGCTGAATGTGAGAATAGTGATTCTTGGTCTTGGTTTTTAAATTCTCTTAAAATATCTTTTGAAAGTTTTTTAATGATTGGAGTACAATTTCATTTATATCTGACAAGCAAAAAGGATTAATAAATGTTGTTCGTGCTATTTTTTCTGCATCTCCTCATTTTTTTTGTATTCAACATTTTAAACAAAACATGAACAAAGTTACAAAAGAACCAGTATTTCAACGCTTGTTAGACTCGCTTGCTAGATCATATAATAAAACGGATGCAGAGAGTGTGTTTGATATAATTAAAGCCGAGAATATAGTGTTGTACTGTCACCACCCCATTTCCAGAGCCGGGTATTTTTTTTATTTTTAATTTGGTTAATTGTGTATTATTTATAATTAATTGTATTTATATTTAATTAGTGATTGCATTATTTTTTTATTATTTTTATTTTGATTGTTTTAGGATTTTGGCTAGCCTGGACCCATGTCAGACCCTAGTGGACCCATGTCCGACCCAGCCCACACCCTTGTGAGTATTATTTTGGGGCTTAGAATATTTATTTTATTTTTAGGAGGTTAGTTGGAGAGATTTGGAACTAGTTTGAGCGCATTTGGAACCCGGAACCCAAAACCGAGTTTCGGGAGGGCATTTTGGTAATTTCCCAACTTGGCAACCCCTATTTACTATCCTTGGCCGACCATTTCAGCCCCTCCCAGACCGAACACAGCAGCTCCCACTCCCCCATTTTCATTTTCCTTTTCTTCTTCACTTCTCCTTCTTCTCCACTTCTTCTTCTTCTCCTTCTTCCTCCAAAGTAAGTTTTCTTCCACTTTTCTTCTTCTTTCTTCCATTCCTTCTTCTCTAAGTTAACCCTAACCCTAGATCTTTCCCTAACCTAGGTGGGTAGAGCCTAGATTTTGTGTTGGAGCTTGGATTGGGAGCTTGGAAGCTTGGATTGGAGGATTTGGAGCATTTTGGGGATTTTTGCTTGGGATTCCAACTCCCAAGAGGTAAACCCTAAATTTCTCCTTGTAATTACTCTTTTATAGTGTAATTAATATTTTAGAACCTTCCTAGACCCTTAGGCTACCCGTGGGAGGAAGTTGGAACTAGTTTGGTTGGGTTTAGAGACTTTAACACTAGGTTTTGTGTCAATTTCGGGTGGAATCCGAATTTGGCCCAATTTTGGGTGATGCCCTAGGTTAGATGGACCTAGGTAGACGTTGTCGGGAGTCGTGAGGGTGAGTGCGTGTCTCCGTTCGGACACGGGAAGTCGTGTCGCGGAGAAACGGGCGTTTCGGGCGAAATTGGGGCTTTTCGTCGTCGCCGATTCTAAGTGCGTGTGCGTTTCCGCCACGGGCCTAGAATCGACGCGGGAGCGCATTTTCTAGGATCTAGACATCGTTTAGGACGCGTGGGTAAATTTTGGGCCGATTCCGAGTTCGTTTGGTGTGCGTTTCAGGAGGTTTTCCGAGCCGCGCACCACGTGTTCGTCGAAATGACCGAACGGCCATTTCGACTTGGTTTCCTCGTTTCGGCTTTGTGCGCGCGTTGGGTTAGTATCGGGGAGTGTGTGCTAGAGGTTTCGAGTTATATTTTGTATATTTTTGGGTGTTTGGGCGTGTCGGGGTCGTTGGGCGTGCGTTGGTGGGCGTTGTGGGCGTGGTGTGCGTTGTGTTGTGTTTGTTTATATATATGTGTATATATATATTGTGTGTGAGTTTTTATATATATATTTATATATATATGTGTGGTTATGTGTTTGTGAGCGTGTTAGGGAGTGCTTGTGTGAGTGTGTAGGTGAGTGTGTGAGTGAGTGCTTGTGTGAGTGTGTAGGTGAGTGTGTGTGAGTGTGAGTGAGTGTTTATAGGTATATACATATGAGTTTATATATATATATATATATATTTGTATATATATGTATGAGTGTTTATGTGTGTGCTAGTGTGTGTGAGAGTGTGTGTGTGAGGGTGTGTGCTAGTGTGAGTGAGTGTGTGTGAGTGAGGATATATAGATATTAGTATATATGTTAGTGTGTGTGTGTGTGTAGATGTATAGATATATATATTAGTGTATATATATATATAGATATATGTGTGTTTGTATATATATATAGATATGTGTTTGTGTATATGAGTGTGTATGTGTTAGTATGTGTTAATATGTGTGTGTATATATATATGTTAGTAGGTGTGTTAGTGTGTATATATATATATATAGAGTTGTGTGTGTGTATATATATATATGTATGTATATATATATATATATATATGTGTATATATATATAGGGGTGTGTGTGTGTGTATGTGAGATGAGAGGGGAGGCAGCGCAGCGCTAGTAGCAGCAGCGATGTGCAGCTGCAGCAGCAGCAAAATCAGCAGCAGCAGTAGCATAGCTACAGCAGCGCGGCAGCAGCAGAAAACTGCAGCAGCAGCAGCAGAGAACTGCAGCAGCAGCAGCAAAAGCAGGTGCAGTAGCAGCAAAAGCAGTGGCAGCAGCATGGGCAGCAGCATCAGCAAGCACAACACCAGCAGCAGCAGGTTTGAGTAGCAGCGAGGCGTAGCGAGGGATAGGATAGAGAGATAGATTGATAGAGAGATAGTTAGATATATCTAGGTGGATAGATAGTTAGATTGGTAGATAGATATATGAGATAGATATATAAATAGATAGTTAGATAGTTAAATAGGTGGATAGATATTAGGTAGATAGTTACATAGATAGATATAACTATAGATACATAGGTAAATAGATGCCTAGATAGTTAGATATAAATACCTATAGTTAGATATAGATAGCTATATAGATAAATACATATGTTAGATAGATGGATAGATAGATATTGATAGATAGATAGCTAGGTATTAGGTATATATCTACCTAAGTGCATAGATATCTATATACATATAGTTATATCTATATCTATAGATATCTAGATAGGTATATATATATGCATTTTGAGTTGGGTAAGGTATATATGGGTAATCGGGTAAATGTGTGTGGATAAATATATACATAGGTACATACATACTTAGATATATATAAATATGATAGATATATATATTATCTAGCCTAGATTAATAACTAGGTATATATTCAATAGCTAGATAGCTAGTTAGAGGGGTTTTAGAGCGAAACCTCAATATCTTGAGATACCAAGGTATTTCAATACCTTAAGATAACTAAGGTATTGGGTTTCGAGCGGGGTTTTTGAGCAATAGCCTAGGATTTGTCTTGGAATAATTTTTATATGTTTATATATATATAATTACGTGTGCTAGCGTAGGTTTTAGCGGGTTTAGGCGGGGTGCGTAGCCTAGGTTGAGGTATCGGATACCGAGGGTATCCCGGTATCTCAAGGAGGCGAGTTTGTGAGTTTTCTAGCTTAATGACCTCGGTTTGACCTAGAATTTCAGGAGCACCCTAGTTTGACCCAGACTTGACCGTAGTTGACTCGGTTGACCGCCAAAGTCAACTTTTGACCTAGTTTTGACCCAGAGTTGACTTTTTGGACAAAGAGTTGACTTTTTGACCCAGATTTCACCGGTTTGACCCGTTTGACCTAGAACGACCCTAGAAGCCTATTTTTAGTTATTTTATATCTGTTTAACTCATTAGAACCCTGTTTAACCTTGCTTTTCGTATTAGGTCCTTGCGACACCGGTTCGGATCGCCAGTTGCTCAGGACGTCAGGCGAGTACATTCTCTGATAGTTTTCATTATTTGATGATTATTATGATTCAGCTTCTAGTATAGTATCATCTGATTATTCTGGCACCACACGGGACACTGATTGATATTTCTGGATTCATTTACTTGCGACACGTACATTTCATGTTTCTGGCCTCTATTCTGGAATCACTACTGGCATCACCTACAGGCATCACTACAGGCATCATTCATGTACAGGCTGGACTCATCTTGATTTGCGTGTCGGGTCTTGGATCCACTTGTATTAGTCGGGGCGGGGAAATACTCGAGTAGACATGTAAACATTCCTATCTGGCATCATCAGGAATCACTCCCTCTGGTCTAATCTGGAATGATAGCAGCCGCGCACCCAGTGCGCGGTGAGCCGTACTTACCCCTAGCCGTTTACATGTCGAAACAAGTATTTCAAAGACACCGAGTTCATTCTTTATAGTCTGGACTCTCATGCATTTCTTGACTTGTCTCACTTACATGTTTCTGGACTTGACTCACTACATGTTTTCCATGCTGGACTCACTACACGTTCATGTGCACGGACTTGATCTTAGCTTAGATTTCCTGTATATTGCAGTTACTACTATCTTGTTTCTGATATTCCTGCATCTTTACCTTTATGCACCAGTGATACATGTTTATTTCCTGTTTCATACTTCTTTCTTCTTGCTACTTGCTATAACTGTTTTATAGTTTTTATCATTTAAATGGAACTGCTGTTAGAGATGTACTTGCTCCAGTCCTGACTGGACATATTTTTCAGAGTATCCGGAGGATTGGTGTCCGACGTTTTATGGACCTGAGCCTGTCGATGGTGCAGACAGGGACCCTCTAGTTTAGAGGTGATTTCCGGGTTGGTAGCCGGGATCACTAGGATCTTGTTGTTGTTTTTATTAGCTTTTAGCACCGGATTTGTCTCCGGTTTTGGATTGAGACCTTGTTTGTATATTATTTTGGATGATGTATTGTTGTATTATTATTATTATTATGGATGTTGTGGTTGTTGTAGTAGTTGGAGGTGGTTAGACTTTTAGTTGTTAGACTCTCTGTGTTATCTTATCGTGCTTAGATTCGTGATTGAGTATATTGTGATTATCATTTGATATTGCTCCTCCGTTTGGAGTTGAGATCTTGGCAGATTATATATATTGTTTGTGTGGTTGCCCTCCTTTTGGAGAGGTCATGCCCAAATTTTGTGTGAGATTATTATCTAGATAGTTGACCTAGACAGCGTTCTACCGCCGATGCTGCGGCGTAGGCTGGACGTACCCACGACTCATGCCCGATTTTCGGGTGCGGGTCGTGACACGTTTTTGGTGGCGGCCCCATGCAGGTCTCGATTCGCAATTAGTGCGATGTCGTGGTGGTACAACAACTTAGTTGTACTGCTGCGAGCCTGCTATAGGATCTAGGATCTAGGATGAGAGTGTACTCAATCACGACTAGGAACAATTCCAATCTAATTATTCTGAAATTGCTTCTTTTGAAATATTATGTCCTTCCTTGATGATATCGTATCTTGCACCGTATTGACTTCTTTTGATCTGTGTTCAGGATGCCTCCGAAGACACGATCCCATCGTACCGTTCCAGCAGTTGCCTCGGAGAGGTCTGCTACCTCTCGTCCAGCTCGTATTCAGGCAGCTGCTACCGCTCCACTCACCACTCCTGCGATTGAGGGAGCCTCTGTTTCTCTCGGGGATCCTTCTCCACTTATCGATCCGAGGACTACCCCAGTCGTTCCGGTGGTTCCTCCACCACTTCCTGCTCCAGTAGATGCCGCGCAGTTGTTTGTGTTCTTCAGGGAGATGATGGATGCGCAGCACCGTCAGGTGGATGTGATGAGGCTGGGCATTGAGAACGCCCACCAGGTGGCCATGACGGCAGTGGATAGGGTGGCACAGAATCAGCCACAGGCAGATCAGATTCAGCTTCCGAGGCCGGGTAGTATCATTGACTTTCAGAGGATGCGGCCCAAGGAGTTCCGTGGTACAGAAGGGATCCTGTACGCGGATGACTGGATAGAGCAGATTGAGGTGATCTTCAGGCTGGCGCAGATTCCAGACAGCATGCAGATAGAGGCAGCGGGCAGTCAGATGTTCGACCTCGCCTTGACATGGTATCGCACAGATACGAGGATCGCAGCGCCAGGGCTTACTTGGGAGGCTTTCAAGAGGCTTTTTAAGGAAAAGTTCTTCCCAGATGTGGCGCTCAGTGCTTTGGAGAGCCAGTTTGAGGCACTCGTCCAAGGGAGCATGACAGTGGACGAGTACGCAGCGGAGTTCTGCCGTTTGGGCAGATTTGTGGATGGCTTGAGCGAGGCAGCCAAGGCGAGGAAGTTTCGCAAGGGCTTGGTTATGGCGGTCAAGTCTTTGACCAGGAGCGACCGCGAGGCAACTTTTGAGCAGATAGTAGGAGATGCTCAGAGAGCAGAGGATGACTTGGAGCTCAAGTCCAAGAGAGGCAGGGATGATTCAGGCAGTGCCAGTGGTAGTGCGGGACCAGCTAAGCGTCCCTATGTGCAGAAGGCAGCGCAACAGGGTCAGGATCAGAGGGTGCCCACTTGTGCCTACTGCAGGAAGGCAGGACACACCTGGGATGTTTGTAGGAGGAGGCTGAAGGTGTGTTTGTTCTGTGGATCCGCTGCTCACCAGATGAGAGGTTGCCCCACTGCACCTCTATTGGGTGGAGCACAGGATCAGAGAGTTGGAGCTAGGCCATCGGTGGCACAGCATCATGCCCCGCACCAGCAGAGGGATACACCCCAGCAGGGCAGGGCTTATGCGTTGACGGTCGAGGAGGCCGATGCTACGGATGTCGGGTTAGCAGGTCTGTCTCTTGTTTCTTCTTCCTGTCCTTTTCCAATCCTGTGGTGTGCTTCATTAGTACCTGTTAGACTTTTTTCCTTGTGCTGTGGTAGATAGTGTAGTGACCCCGATTGAGACTGTAATAACACGACCAGTAGGACCCTGATCTTGTGTGTTGTATAGGTAGAATCTCTTGACTGTGATTGTTGGGGGTTTGACCTAGAGGAGTGTGATTGACTTCAAATTTCGAGGACGAAATTTTCTAAGGAGGATAGGCTTGTCACCACCCCATTTCCAGAGCCGGGTATTTTTTTTATTTTTAATTTGGTTAATTGTGTATTATTTATAATTAATTGTATTTATATTTAATTAGTGATTGCATTATTTTTTTATTATTTTTATTTTGATTGTTTTAGGATTTTGGCTAGCCTGGACCCATGTCAGACCCTAGTGGACCCATGTCCGACCCAGCCCACACCCTTGTGAGTATTATTTTGGGGCTTAGAATATTTATTTTATTTTTAGGAGGTTAGTTGGAGAGATTTGGAACTAGTTTGAGCGCATTTGGAACCCGGAACCCAAAACCGAGTTTCGGGAGGGCATTTTGGTAATTTCCCAACTTGGCAACCCCTATTTACTATCCTTGGCCGACCATTTCAGCCCCTCCCAGACCGAACACAGCAGCTCCCACTCCCCCATTTTCATTTTCCTTTTCTTCTTCACTTCTCCTTCTTCTCCACTTCTTCTTCTTCTCCTTCTTCCTCCAAAGTAAGTTTTCTTCCATTTTTCTTCTTCTTTCTTCCATTCCTTCTTCTCTAAGTTAACCCTAACCCTAGATCTTTCCCTAACCTAGGTGGGTAGAGCCTAGATTTTGTGTTGGAGCTTGGATTGGGAGCTTGGAAGCTTGGATTGGAGGATTTGGAGCATTTTGGGGATTTTTGCTTGGGATTCCAACTCCCAAGAGGTAAACCCTAAATTTCTCCTTGTAATTACTCTTTTATAGTGTAATTAATATTTTAGAACCTTTCTAGACCCTTAGGCTACCCGTGGGAGGAAGTTGGAACTAGTTTGGTTGGGTTTAGAGACTTTAACACTAGGTTTTGTGTCAATTTCGGGTGGAATCCGAATTTGGCCCAATTTTGGGTGATGCCCTAGGTTAGATGGACCTAGGTAGACGTTGTCGGGAGTCGTGAGGGTGAGTGCGTGTCTCCGTTCGGACACGGGAAGTCGTGTCGCGGAGAAACGGGCGTTTCGGGCGAAATTGGGGCTTTTCGTCGTCGCCGATTCTAAGTGCGTGTGCGTTTCCGCCACGGGCCTAGAATCGACACGGGAGCGCATTTTCTAGGATCTAGACATCGTTTAGGACGCGTGGGTAAATTTTGGGCCGATTCCGAGTTCGTTTGGTGTGCGTTTCAGGAGGTTTTCCGAGCCGCGCACCACGTGTTCGTCGAAATGACCGAACGGCCATTTCGACTTGGTTTCCTCGTTTCGGCTTTGTGCGCGCGTTGGGTTAGTATCGGGGAGTGTGTGCTAGAGGTTTCGAGTTATATTTTGTATATTTTTGGGTGTTTGGGCGTGTCGGGGTCGTTGGGCGTGCGTTGGTGGGCGTTGTGGGCGTGGTGTGCGTTGTGTTGTGTTTGTTTATATATATGTGTATATATATATTGTGTGTGAGTTTTTATATATATATTTATATATATATGTGTGGTTATGTGTTTGTGAGCGTGTTAGGGAGTGCTTGTGTGAGTGTGTAGGTGAGTGTGTGAGTGAGTGCTTGTGTGAGTGTGTAGGTGAGTGTGTGTGAGTGTGAGTGAGTGTTTATAGGTATATACATATGAGTTTATATATATATATATATATTTGTATATATATGTATGAGTGTTTATGTGTGTGCTAGTGTGTGTGAGAGTGTGTGTGTGAGGGTGTGTGCTAGTGTGAGTGAGTGTGTGTGAGTGAGGATATATAGATATTAGTATATATGTTAGTGTGTGTGTGTGTGTAGATGTATAGATATATATATTAGTGTATATATATATATAGATATATGTGTGTTTGTATATATATATAGATATGTGTTTGTGTATATGAGTGTGTATGTGTTAGTATGTGTTAATATGTGTGTGTATATATATATGTTAGTAGGTGTGTTAGTGTGTATATATATATATATAGAGTTGTGTGTGTGTATATATATATATGTATGTATATATATATATATATATATATGTGTATATATATATAGGGGTGTGTGTGTGTGTATGTGAGATGAGAGGGGAGGCAGCGCAGCGCTAGTAGCAGCAGCGATGTGCAGCTGCAGCAGCAGCAAAATCAGCAGCAGCAGTAGCATAGCTACAGCAGCGCGGCAGCAGCAGAAAACTGCAGCAGCAGCAGCAGAGAACTGCAGCAGCAGCAGCAAAAGCAGGTGCAGTAGCAGCAAAAGCAGTGGCAGCAGCATGGGCAGCAGCATCAGCAAGCACAACACCAGCAGCAGCAGGTTTGAGTAGCAGCGAGGCGTAGCGAGGGATAGGATAGAGAGATAGATTGATAGAGAGATAGTTAGATATATCTAGGTGGATAGATAGTTAGATTGGTAGATAGATATATGAGATAGATATATAAATAGATAGTTAGATAGTTAAATAGGTGGATAGATATTAGGTAGATAGTTACATAGATAGATATAACTATAGATACATAGGTAAATAGATGCCTAGATAGTTAGATATAAATACCTATAGTTAGATATAGATAGCTATATAGATAAATACATATGTTAGATAGATGGATAGATAGATATTGATAGATAGATAGCTAGGTATTAGGTATATATCTACCTAAGTGCATAGATATCTATATACATATAGTTATATCTATATCTATAGATATCTAGATAGGTATATATATATGCATTTTGAGTTGGGTAAGGTATATATGGGTAATCGGGTAAATGTGTGTGGATAAATATATACATAGGTACATACATACTTAGATATATATAAATATGATAGATATATATATTATCTAGCCTAGATTAATAACTAGGTATATATTCAATAGCTAGATAGCTAGTTAGAGGGGTTTTAGAGCGAAACCTCAATATCTTGAGATACCAAGGTATTTCAATACCTTAAGATAACTAAGGTATTGGGTTTCGAGCGGGGTTTTTGAGCAATAGCCTAGGATTTGTCTTGGAATAATTTTTATATGTTTATATATATATAATTACGTGTGCTAGCGTAGGTTTTAGCGGGTTTAGGCGGGGTGCGTAGCCTAGGTTGAGGTATCGGATACCGAGGGTATCCCGGTATCTCAAGGAGGCGAGTTTGTGAGTTTTCTAGCTTAATGACCTCGGTTTGACCTAGAATTTCAGGAGCACCCTAGTTTGACCCAGACTTGACCGTAGTTGACTCGGTTGACCGCCAAAGTCAACTTTTGACCTAGTTTTGACCCAGAGTTGACTTTTTGGACAAAGAGTTGACTTTTTGACCCAGATTTCACCGGTTTGACCCGTTTGACCTAGAACGACCCTAGAAGCCTATTTTTAGTTATTTTATATCTGTTTAACTCATTAGAACCCTGTTTAACCTTGCTTTTCGTATTAGGTCCTTGCGACACCGGTTCGGATCGCCAGTTGCTCAGGACGTCAGGCGAGTACATTCTCTGATAGTTTTCATTATTTGATGATTATTATGATTCAGCTTCTAGTATAGTATCATCTGATTATTCTGGCACCACACGGGACACTGATTGATATTTCTGGATTCATTTACTTGCGACACGTACATTTCATGTTTCTGGCCTCTATTCTGGAATCACTACTGGCATCACCTACAGGCATCACTACAGGCATCATTCATGTACAGGCTGGACTCATCTTGATTTGCGTGTCGGGTCTTGGATCCACTTGTATTAGTCGGGGCGGGGAAATACTCGAGTAGACATGTAAACATTCCTATCTGGCATCATCAGGAATCACTCCCTCTGGTCTAATCTGGAATGATAGCAGCCGCGCACCCAGTGCGCGGTGAGCCGTACTTACCCCTAGCCGTTTACATGTCGAAACAAGTATTTCAAAGACACCGAGTTCATTCTTTATAGTCTGGACTCTCATGCATTTCTTGACTTGTCTCACTTACATGTTTCTGGACTTGACTCACTACATGTTTTCCATGCTGGACTCACTACACGTTCATGTGCACGGACTTGATCTTAGCTTAGATTTCCTGTATATTGCAGTTACTACTATCTTGTTTCTGATATTCCTGCATCTTTACCTTTATGCACCAGTGATACATGTTTATTTCCTGTTTCATACTTCTTTCTTCTTGCTACTTGCTATAACTGTTTTATAGTTTTTATCATTTAAATGGAACTGCTGTTAGAGATGTACTTGCTCCAGTCCTGACTGGACATATTTTTCAGAGTATCCGGAGGATTGGTGTCCGACGTTTTATGGACCTGAGCCTGTCGATGGTGCAGACAGAGACCCTCTAGTTTAGAGGTGATTTCCGGGTTGGTAGCCGGGATCACTAGGATCTTGTTGTTGTTTTTATTAGCTTTTAGCACCGGATTTGTCTCCGGTTTTGGATTGAGACCTTGTTTGTATATTATTTTGGATGATGTATTATTGTATTATTATTATTATTATGGATGTTGTGGTTGTTGTAGTAGTTGGAGGTGGTTAGACTTTTAGTTGTTAGACTCTCTGTGTTATCTTATCGTGCTTAGATTCGTGATTGAGTATATTGTGATTATCATTTGATATTGCTCCTCCGTTTGGAGTTGAGATCTTGGCAGATTATATATATTGTTTGTGTGGTTGCCCTCCTTTTGGAGAGGTCATGCCCAAATTTTGTGTGAGATTATTATCTAGATAGTTGACCTAGACAGCGTTCTACCGCCGATGCTGCGGCGTAGGCTGGACGTACCCACGACTCATGCCCGATTTTCGGGTGCGGGTCGTGACATGTACGATTGGCTTATTGGTGTAAACGATGAAAGTCATCGATTTGAACATTGGATAACAGCGTATGCTACTTGTCCTAGATTAGATATTAACACTTCTAATCTTGCTGAATGTTTCAATAGCTGGATTAAGAAATTACGAGATAAGCCAATAACAATACTTCTCGATGGTATTAGAGCCAAGATTATTACACTTCATGACAATCGTAGAAAGTTTATTGAAAATATAGACACAGATTATTGTCCGAAGATGTTAAAAAGCATGGCTTATATTATCAAAGAGAAGAACCACCTAGAAATATTAGCTATTGATAGTTATAAGTTTGAAATAATAGACCGGGCAACAAGTAGAACCTATATTGTTCATATAACTGACAGATCTTGTACATGTTTTAGATGGTACCATACTTATATACCATGTATACATGCATGTTTTGTTTGTAGATATTGCAATATTAGTATTGATAATTTTTATCCTGCAGTATTTTCGACGAAAAACTTGAAAAGTGTATACGCACCAAAAATGGAGCCAATTTCAGTTCCCTACGATATCCAAACTCCTTTGGTAAGAGGACAAATTGGGGTGCCAGATGTAAGACGCAAAGCCGGAAGACCAAAGAAGAACCGCATCAAACCCCGGGATTCATCGACAAGAGATCTACGTTGCAGTAATTGTGGTACTATGGGACACAACCAAAGAAGATGTACTAGTCAACCGAGAGAGTAAAATAGAATTGTTCAATACCCAAATATTGTAATAAAAAATCATTACAAATCATACAAAAATTGTAATCATACAATGTTACAAATTATCTACTAATCCTCGTCCTCGTCTTGTTGAGTTTGGGTAGGCAGCGGTGCTGATGGAGTCGAAAAAAATTATGTGAATATCTGGTAGCTTTCATCTCCAGCAGTCTGGTAACTCGGACCCGCTCCAGCATACTGGTAACTAGGGCCCGCTCCAGCATACTGGTCACTCGGGCCCGCTCCAGCATACTGGTAACTCGGGCCCGCTCCTGCATACTGGTAACTTGGGTCCGCTCATGCATACTGGTAACTCGGGCTCCCTCCAGCATACTGGTCACTCGGGCCCGCTCCAGCATACTGGTCACTCGGGCCCGCTCCAGCAGTATCCCGCCGACGACGACGAGAGTGTCTCTGTCGTACTAAGCCGGTCGGATAGTCCGGTGGAAGACGGGATTATACTAGAGGCATTTTCGGTTCCCGTCCAATACCCAGATGCTCAACACGAGTCACAAGTTCCTCCATAAGACGCCGACTGTCTGGGGAAAGGTTTCTATGAGGTCGTTGTAAATGTTGCCGGTATACACCACTTTGAAATTTGAAACTTGTAAATTAATATATTTATCATATCTATGTATATGTATTTTTGAAAGTATAATGAAGTCATACCAATTCATGCATTCCATCGGTAAAAGCACGTAGAGTAGAATCGTCTACGGATCTACTCTTGAACCTTTGCTCCTCGTAGTGGTATACTCGGTTGCTCATAAGAGGGCATCCCCACCATTGCCTATAGTCCAGGCTACCCATGTCTGCAAAATGTAAACAAAATTTTAGCAAACTATTTACACTAAATCAATACGAATAATGAGTAACTTATAACTTACATTCCTCAGCAGAATTTAGTCTGGGAGACATGTCCCTCACACTATAATTCTCGAACCGATTATTCCAGTCAGCAACGAGACCAATGATTCGTTGTAATGCATTTGATGTCTCATAACCGACTGTCGGTGGATCATCGGGAATTATTGGGGCCATTCCGAATTGCCGAAGAACACGGTCTGCCGGATGGTACATGGTGAACCGATCATATATAATATGACATCTATGTAAAGTAAATGCATTTGATGTCCTCTTGATTTCTGGAGCATCAGGTTCACATGAGTACGGTAACCAGGTTACCTATTTAAAGATATTGTATCAATTAGATGTGATGTTTATCTACGATCAAAACTTAAATAATTTAAAGATATTTATTGCGTATTTAAAAATTACCTCATTATACTACAGTGTATCAAATTGGCTACGATAAAGTGATACAGTCCTGTATTGGTAGTGTTGATAATCCACTACGTCTGTAGGCCAGCGCATAGCAACTGAAAATACTCTAACATCACTGAGAATGCTGGTAGCAGGCCTACCAATATAGAAGTGCTCGTAGGACCAGAACTATAAAACAAAAATATGACATTAGTACAAATTACTCTAACTTTTTAAGGTCTTTCATTCATACCTGTATCAGTGAAATACATCCACAAATACTCTTGCGATTGGATCTGACAAATTCTGTCAGATTGGCGTATAAAAATGCAAGAGTAGCAGCTCCCCACGCATGCTCAGTAGGTTTTGTCAGATCATCCAAGAATGGTAGAAGCTGCACATTTACCATATTTTTCGATGCATCGGGAAATAGAATTGCACCACATAAACAGAGCAGATACGCTCTAGTGCAACGAATGACCTGGATATATTAAGTGTTATATAGAATTGCACCACTAAATTAAGTCATAAACAAATTTACTAATAAAAATACATACCCGCATTTTATCTACATCAACCACCCCATCAATAGTTTGATGTAGGTCCATAAAGTTGCCACGGAGCCATGTAAATTTCACAAAATTGTCGTCTTTTAGACCTGATGGAGGGCTAACACCGAGATACCTCCTGATCAGATCAGATCCCTTTAAGTGCGGATCAAAATATATAGCGTTACCTTTAATAGGTAACCCTAGTATATTCGTCACATCAAAAAGGGTGATCGTCATCTCGCCGAATGGGAGTTGGAAAGTGTTTTGTTCGGGCCACCAACGCTCCGCAAGGCTTACAACTAAATGAAGATCGTGGATTAAATATCTAACACGATCTATATAGTGGAATCCAAAGGATTCCACCAAAGCCTTTTGGACCGAATTTAGCTCCCACGTACGATAATTCCTTTCGGCCCGCCAATGTACATGGATCCGGGTTCGTAAACCAAGATCATGGTCGTATAACTATAAAAAACATATGCATTATATTTTGTGTGTAAATTAATAAAGTTGACAACTTGTAATTTTAAAAATTACCTCGCCAGTAAATATCTGACTACAAATGTGGTCTTCACGTTGCTTAATAATAAGCTGGGTAGTCGGTCCGCCAGGAATACGACCGTCATTGTGGGTAGCCATCTCCAAAAATCTAAATTATAAGATGTGTGTGAGGAGGAGTGTGTGAGGAGGAGAGACTTGCTGTGAGGGAGGAGTGTGTGAGGAGGAGAGACTTGCTGTGAGGGAGGAGTGTGTGAGGAGGGAAGTTGCTGTGAGGGGGGTGTTTATAGGGAGGGAAGGGGAGGGGATGGGGGATCTCCGAGGGAAGGGGTGCGGTCGTGGGTGGGTAACCGAGGGGGGAGCGGTCGTGGGTGGGTAGCCGAGGAGTCAGGGGGAGAGAAGAGAGCGCCCCGCCAACTGAGTTGGCGAGCGGTCTCTCGTAGACAACGCCCCGCCAACTCACTTGGCGAGCGGCCTCTCGAGGAGTGCGTCCCGCCAAGTCAGTTGGCGAGTGGTCCCCCTGTCTGCTAATACCCCCAACTTTTTTCTTTTTTTATAATTATATTTTATTTTATTACTTTAAACGAAAAAATCCGGAAAAAATGAGATTATAGTCTCATAGACATTGCATGCACTCTGACCATGACCAAAAAGTCACCATGATGACTCACTCTAGTAGGTTACCGGTTGGTATTCCATCCATCCAGCTGGATCCCCCAAAAAATGACGTCACCAGACATGCTCTCTGCCGTCGGATCATGTGGACCCCACGACCAACTAACATCCTCACGGTGGGCCCCACCTGAGGTCAAGGTCTTTATAAAACCCTTTTCACAAACCTTTACGTAACTTTCCTCCCTCTCCCTCTGCCTCTGCCTCTGCCTCTGCCTCTGCTTTGCTCTAGTTGAGTACCACACGGATTCCTGAGAAATTTCGGGGAGAGTGATCTATGGGATCCAGCCGATCGAAAATCGATCCTAACCCTAAAGGTTCCATTCCTTCTTCCTCCTCTTCTCCACCATCGGTCCCTCGTTCTCCGCCGCCGCCGCCGCCGCCTCCTCCTCCTCTTCCATTGACGGCGGCGGAGGACGATCGCTGTTCTTCCTCCTCCAGCGACGAACTCGAGATGGAGGAAGAGGAGGGGGAGGACTACAATGAGAGTGATCGCGACGAGGAGGACGAGAGCGGGAGCGATCTCCACGGCGACTTCGAGGACGACCTCGACGGCGTCTTCCATCACATCGACGTCAACGACGTGTACGAAAGACGGGACTCTGTCGTCTCGGTAAATTCTGTTTCTTGGTTGCTTTCTGGTGCTGTCTTCCTCTGAGCTGTGTGGAAAGATATTGATACTCGAAGTGAAGTTGTCTTTAGATGGGTCCTAGTTGCTCCTATGTTGCACGGACACGGATACGATGCAAGACACATCGTGACGTTTTTACCAAGGTTCAAATTATCGGTATCGGACCATTCCTATGAGTATAGGGATCGCGGTATCGGTAGTATCGGCAGTTTTGGTTCGGAGTATCCGATTTTTTGGTATCGGAAAACAAATAATTACTAGTAAATTATTAACATTTTAGAAAATATATTTTATACATTTATGCATAATTTTAAGTATTTCTATTGTTGTTTTTTAGTATTTTTGAAATTGAATGAAATAGTAGTCACCCTTGTCGATTGATTTACATATGTTTTTCTCTTATATTATTTTACAACCTTACTATGCTTTTACACTCTTACTAATTAGTCTTTTTCATTCAATTTTCTTTGTCGAATTGACCGAAAAATAAACCTCTAATGTCAGTATCGGTCAGTATCGGGGATCAGTCGATATCGGATCGGGACATGCCAAACTGTATCGGTATCGGCCGTATCGGATCGGTATTGGCCGATACTGCAAATTATGGTTTGTTACTCTGCTATGATATTTGAAACATATTTGTGCTTGATTGTCATATTTTATGTGAAAATATTGAAGTTTTAGTGAGAAAGTTAGTTTCTTTTTGAAGCTTGTAATTGTGGCGTACATATTCGACTGGACGATCTAGCTAAAGAGCAAGATTCGCCCTGTTTGGATTAAGAGTAATAGTTTCATTCTAACCGCAGCTCCTAGGACACGGATATCGTTGGTGTCTTTAAGTCTTCTATGATCTGCTTGAAGCCAAGTCCGAATTGCTTAATCTAATGACAATGAAGCATTAGGGGATTAATTGTACTACAGTAGATTAAGCATTTTTCTAGCAGTCCATTTCCTATTATGAGGTTGTGACTTGTCAAAATTGTGCTCTTAGGCTGTTTGGTTGCTTGAAAGGGTAAGGAAGTATAAAATTGATTTTTTGTCTGGTGAAAGTGAAATTCATATGTTTTTGAGTTTCATTCTAGTTCTTGTTTGTTGAAAGAGTTTTAATGTTTGGATAGGTAATAATTTGTAATTTGAAAGTGGTCAAATTATACTTTCAGTGTTTGGATGGCTATGAAAGTGGGTAAAATGAAAATTGTATTCTAAGAGTAACAAAAATAAATAATTAACTAACAAAGTTAATAGTTATTTATCAATACTATTATTTAACTATTTTAAAATATTATTAATATCATCAAAAAATGAATTAATTCATGAATTTACTTTTATTAATAACTAATTATTGATAACTTTAGTTAAGAAAAATATTTTTACTTATTTTAATTTTTGTATATTAATAAATATTTTATTATCTAATCAAGGTAGTCAAAGGCGCAAGGCGCACTCGAGGCGCAAATGGTCCAAATCGTCCGAGGCGCAAGGCGCACTTAAGGCGTGCGCCCGAGCGACACGAGGCGCAAAAATTATATATATATATATATATATATATATATATATATATATATATATATTCACATCAGATTTCTATATTGATAAAGATGTGTGCTTCAAATTCTCCCATGTCTAGATTGCAATCACTTTGAATTGAGTGAGAGAGAAAACACTAAAAAAAAGTACATCAGTTCAAAAAACAGTCTAAAAACAGTACAACAGTTAAAAAAACAGTCTAAACATGTTATTTTTTTCACAAGATTTTCAAGGCGAGCCTAGGCGCGCCTTAGCTATTCCAAGGCGCTGGAAAAAGGCGCACCTTAGGTGCGCCTTAAGAATTGCGTCCCGCCTGTAGTGCTCTGAGGCGCTACCCCTGCGCCTAGGAGCAAGGCGCGTCTTTGACTACACTGTATCTAATCCAAATTTGTGTTAACGACATGGTCCTGATATTTGGAGGGTTCGTATTTCCTAGCTACTATGTTTAATGACATTGTCTATATTTAACCAATTCACAAATTTTAGTATTAAGTTAAATTAAAATTTTATTACAAATAGTGTACATATTAAAAATAAACGTACATGAAAAAAAAGGAGCTACAATTTTTAAAAAAGGGAACTTCCGGCCCACATGTGTCAAAAACGCGGATGTGAAAGTGAAAATTTTGTAGCAACACTTTGGCCGACAGGAACTGCACATGAAAAAAAAAACACTTTCCCGTCGGCGGTACCATTATTAGCCAAACAACCTAAGTGGCAGTATTGGCTGACAGGAACTGCGGAGGAAAAAAAAAAATCTACCACTTTCAATCCACATTCCTGTAACCGAATAGCCCCTTAGGCTTGGTTGGGATTGCTGTTGCTTTCTAAAAAGCGGTAGCAAAACTAGATTTTGGCTGCTCCAAATTTGAACCGCTTATTTTATATTTTTTTTATAAGCAACGGTTAGCAAACATCTTTTTTTTTGTTGCTTTTAAAAAAAAAAGCAGAAGCAGCCATGATAAGCAATCCAAACCCAGCCCCAGTGTGCTGATGTAACACATCAAATGGACATTATGAGTACTTTATACTAGTTTCCTAGTTTCCTAGTTTCCAAGTTTCCATGTTACTTTCAACTGACACTAAGGATGGAAATTTCACATTTTCACATTTGCGTGGGAAACATTGTTCTTCCAAATGGCCTTACCATAGGGTGGCCCTTTCTCCCTTCGTTTGGAAATGACACTATCCTCTTCATGTTCAGCTACCTTATCAATACCTTCCATCTCCTTTCTTCTTGGTCATCGGTTCTTTGAACCTCAAAGCACAGTGATTTCTTCTCCTTGCATTGCTATCTGGGCTTTAATTACTTCGTGCTTATGCGGATAGACCTTGGATACTTGTTTTCTGTGCCCGGTTCCTCAGCAGTTGTCTTTACAAAGCTTCTGTTATCCCTGAACCTCATTGAAGCATAATATCCTTTTTCGTGTTTCACCCCTCCCTCAATTTGTAACAAGCTTTATTTATTATCAATGAATTTCTCCGCATACAGCTCTTTTTTCCCATTGCCTATTTGCAAAGGGATTGGTTCTTCTCAACAATTTTCCCTCACTATCTAATTTGCAACCTCTAGTTAGTGTGGATACCTCTGTACATGGTTAGTAGACATGCTTGCATGTGTCAAATACTGACCTTGAAATCTGTGTCCATCTCTTGAACATCCTAAACTTATGTTTTAACTACTTGTCATATTCCTGTGTGGCTGTCTGATACCTGTGTGGCTGTCTGATACTTGTTATAGGAGTTTCCATTATTGTGGATAGATGACCTATTGTTTTGAGTCTTATATGCTCGTTTCAGAGATGTTTTTAATAGTTTGCTTTGCATATATATATATATATATATATATATATATATATATATATATATATATATATATTTCATGGCTACGGAGATAGAGAGTGTGTATTTGTGTCTGTGAAGTGTGAAGTTTATGTTAGGATAGTATGGGGTTTCAAAGTTAATTGGGTCAACTTGATCAAATAGAATAAGAGAAAAATGGCACAAATATTCATTTATACAATGCTCTCTAAAATTACAAAATAAATAAATAAAAGATCCCACCCAACATGCACCTCTAAGTGTACAAAAAATAACCCAACTAACAAGTCTATTTTAATATAAGCCCAATCCAACCCACCAAAAATTTAGTGTGTATAGATTATAGAGATCTCAACTGACCCAACCAAACCTATATAAGTTTATACCTGATACCAAAATAGGGTCTCGTATTCTGGCGGTTGCTAATGATGGCAACTAAGGGAGAAAAAGTCGGTCTTGATGTCACCAAACACGAACAAATCATGCTTTGCAGTATCAGCTGGATCTATTATTTTACGATACGGTCCGATCTGAATCTGGATTTAACTATGTTAACTGGACCGGGTATGAATTCCATTCATTTTTTGGATATGGATATCTGGATACCTCTATAAGTTATGGATACCTGTATAAGTTATAAATTATTTAATTTATGATAATACTAGTATACGCTTCTAACAATAGGCAATGCTCTTTTATTGACTAAAAATCCAATGTATATATTAATATTCAAGCATAATCTAAGTTAATTAATATTTATTGAAACCTATATGAAATCATTACTTCGGTTGAGAACCAAAACTTTAGTTTTCCAAAGCCATATCATATCTGTTTCGTTTTCGCTTTATCCATATCCATTCTTATATTGATTTGGATCTGAATCTGTTTTTTGTTCAAATGTGTTAATTTGTGTTTTGGAACAGTATCCTTAAATGTATCTGTATTTGTTATTAGAAAACAAATATGGATATCGTAATACCCATATCTGAAATGTATCTGCTCTGAATTCACCTCTATCTAATACTGATCCGAATGGATAGCTGCCAATACCAATATTTGGGTTCTTTTGTTTGGCCAGTTCAACGAAGAAATTAAATTTTTTTTTTAAAATATAGTGCTATTAGAGATACTATCTCACCTTTGTTTTTCTTAGTAGAGGTGATATTTTCAAGCCAGATGTGTTAACCAACTTCCAAAACATTGGAGACCCACAACCCCACTTACGCCTTCTGATTTGCTTAATCCTCTGATCCTCTCAAACACAATATAATGTTAGTAGAGATACTCTCTCACCTTTGTTTTTCTTAGTAGAGGTGATATTTTCAAGCCAGATGTGCTAACCAACTTCCAAAACATTGGAGATCCACAACCCCAGCTACGCCTTCTGATTTGCTTAATCCTCTGATCCTCTCAAACACAATATAATGTTAGTAGAGATCCACTCTCACCCGAAATGTTTCTTGTTTTTTGTTGTTGTTGGAAAGTAGTTTCTTGATTGTCGTTGTCTTATCTTAGTAAATAAATTTTAATTTGATACTTGGAGGGATTTAGTTTTGTGATGCTACTTCTATCTGACTAATGCAGAATTTGATATTTGGAAACATTTAGTGCATAAAGTTTGAAATTTCACCTAAATCTGGTTTTGTTTACTTTAATTATGTGAGTATCTTGGTAATTGGAGGAAATATGTGTCCATATGACCTTTTTTCATTGGATTGTTTTTCAGCTGTTCTGTACAAGTTTTCTGGACAACTAAAAAAGCTTAATATTCAAGTGCTTTACAAGTTTTTTGGACAATTAAATAAGTTTAATATTGAAGTATCATCAATCATGCCGATCTTAGTTTCCTTATTGACATCCTGAAATCTTTCTTTTGGGGAATGTTTAGGTTTGCATGAACTTAGAGTTGTCTGCACTAGTGGAAAGTTTGTATCTTATTAGACAAATACATAAAATATGACAAAAGGTGTCTCCAGCTCTTGCAATCTCTGTCAAGGCAAGCTGATGTTCTTTTTTTCCCCCATCTTGCAGGTCATCACAAAAGATTCTCTTTTGTTAGCACAGGTAAACCACTCTTCCCATATTTTGACAATTTAGCTATTATTTGGAACTTATGAAGAATGGATTAATTGTAATATACTTTTTAATGGATCCTTTGAATTAATTGTTTAATCCTTTTGCAGAAAGAAGATTTACAAAAGATTATGGATCTGTTTGCATTGACTGAACATCATGCAAGGACCCTGCTGATTTACTATCAGTGGGATGTGGAGAGGATTTCTGAGTTGCTTGAGCTGAAGGGAAGAGAGCAGTTATTTTCAGAAGCAGGAGTTAGCATTATTTGTAAGAAGGATGAAACATTATCTGCATCTTCTGGTCTCATCATGTGCAATATCTGCTTTGATGATGTATCTCACAGTGCAGCCACGGTAATGGGCTGTGGGCATTATTATTGTAGTGATTGTAAGTTCTCCCCTCATTTTGTGTGTCTGTCGTGCCATATATGCAATGATCTTTTCAACATAAACATCATATTGTTCTTAGTCATGACTCATGATACTTTGTCATGTATGCACATTTGTTATACTGTAGAAGGATAGATTATCTGCATCCATTTTGGAATCCATGTGATCCCTATATTAAGTAAATATAGTATTCTCTATGGTAAATGCTCATCTTCCCTTTTCTTCAATGGATGGGACTAAAAACGATTGGAACAATTGGTCCTTGTTGTATGAGCATAAACTGCTTGACCAAGGCATGTTTCCTATCTGATAGTTGGACTAGTCCAAGAAGCAGGATTGGAAGAAAATTTGGGAGGTTCTCTCTTTAGAAGTGGGGACAACTGGTTTTTAATCCGTGGAGCAGTCACACACACGGACAATTGGTTAACATACATCTAAGGCCATTCTTACAACCGTCTGAACTGAGTGTTTTTTGTTTCTTACTTCAGTATTTTGTATTTCGTTTAGGAGGGGGCAATGAAGTTTTCTTCAACTTCTTCATAGTCAACTAACGAGCAGGTAGGAGTTGCCAAGTCTAATCTAGTAAGGGAAACATGGTTTATCATTGCAATTGTGTGACAGGCTCATAATCATGCAGATCGTGCCACATTTGTCCTGTTCTTTTCTTTTCTTCATTTTGGTTAGAAAAAGGAAGCGTTTCAGCAAAAATGATGTCTCCTCTTCTCTTTTCTACATTTGGGCTCTACAGAGGAAGAAATATGTCAAAAATAATGTTTAAATATAGGAACTTGATGATTTGCTTGTGGCCATTTCAGCTTTATACTAAAGGATGCTTCAATGGCCAAATCTGCCAAACGGTACTTTTATTTCTTCTAGATTGGCTCAAAAGTATGCATAATATTTCAAGTAGTCTCAGTTTTCGGTCTCACAAGGTACAAAACACACTCGTCTAGCTGAAAGGTATGGCACACTTATGGCAACATTCAGTGAAAAATGTGGAAACTTGTAAGTTTTACAATGAACTACTCTTTATTCTACTCAAGTCTTACAAGTTTAATTGTAACAAGAGGTTAGAGACATTTTTACTGAGAGGCTGATCAACACCTCCGATTCCATTGGTGATGTTAACATGATCAAACTCACTGTGGGAGACAGGACCATAGTTACCCTACACCGAGAAGCTCGGTTGTTTTATCTGGCCTGGTTCTATACTTCTATGGCAATTCCACTCTTACTTGTACCTGAGCTTGGTTCTGATTCATAGATGGTTGACATTTTGTTGGTAGCTTAAGGTAGTCAGTTATCCCTTCCATATGCTTACTTGATTTAAACTATGCAGTAGAGCTCACCCATTTTTGGTAGGAAAGGTTTGGATGCTGATGATGGAATAAGCAAATTATTCTTTGTTCTTGGTCTTTTTGCTGGATCAACTGTAATACAATCTGTTTGATGGTCTAGTACAATCCTTTTATCTGAAAAGTAACGATTATATGATTGTTTTCCTGTTACTTTTTTTTCGAAATGATTTTGATGTGCATTATTATGGTGCTATGGGTACTTGAGAAGGAATTCTTTTGCCAGTTGTATTCAATTATCTCATGCTCACTGTTGTTTCCTTCAATATTTTTGACTTTAGTGGCTCTGATGTATTATATTTTTCCTTAGGTTGGATGGAGCATTTCATCATCAGGATAAATGAAGGACAGAGTAGACGGATTGGGTGCATGGCACCTAAGTGTAATTTTATATGCGATGAAGATATTGTCAGGAGTCTGGTCAGGAGGAAACGTCCGGATATTGCAGAACGCTTTGACCGTTTTCTTCTTGAATCTTATATTGAGGATAACAAGAAGGTTAAATGGTGCCCTAGCAAGCCACATTGTGGAAATGCTATACATGTTGAGGGTGATAAATGCTGTGAGGTTGAGTGTATCTGTGGGCTCCAGTTTTGTTTCAGTTGCTTATCTGAAGCGCATTCTCCCTGTTCATGTTTGATGTGGGAGCTCTGGTTCAAGAAAGTCAACAATGATTTGGATAATATAGTTTGGGTTGCTACTAACACAAAGCCCTGTCCAAAATGTCACAAAGCAGTTGAAAAAAATGGTGGATGCAACCTAGTTTCCTGTATCTGTGGGCAAGCATTTTGGTGAGAATTCTCAGAATCCTCGTTTTGTTTTTCCTTTTTCTACATCACGATATTAAAGTAGTTTCATATTAGGCATTAGCTGTTTCTTCAATATGATTTATGACGTTTTAAAATGACGAAGACGCAAGGTGAGGCATTTAGGCCCCCTCGGGAGGAGGCGTACGTCCTGAGGTGTGGGCGTAAGTATTTAGATATAAAAAGTGTACATCTAAAAAAATTATAATGTGTTTAAGAAGCTTAAAAATGAGTAAAAATAATCAATAAAAAAACATAAGCTAAAAAATATTATCTAAATTCGAGAGAGCAACCATCAAAAAAATAACACACGATTCTTTAAGAGTCATAAAGGTCAAAGACCAACATTTCGGCAATAAAGAAAGTAGCAAATAGTTGCTTATCAAATATCAAATGAGGTGAACTCCAGAGTATCAAAAGAACAAGGATAACCCAGGTCTCTTTCATCTTATGAGGAAGTATTATCTGTAGAAACACAAAAGATGAAAAAAAAAAGTTTAAAGAGAAAAAGAGTTCAAGGAATACTTGGATTGAGAAAGTTGTTGTGGTTGGGAATCTCAAGGGAGGGGGGCTCGGCAACTCCTCGATCTAGCATGTCTAAATGTGCATCGGTGTCTTGAACGAAGAGAAGTCAAGAAGAACTTTTAATTTTTGCAGTTGTAGATGTAGGGACTTGTGTCTTGAGTGGGTAAACAGTTAACTAGGCCCTTTGCTGTTATAGAACACAACAAAAAAGGAGACTCCTATTGAGGTAAGTTTTATATATGGGGCATTTAAAAAAAAAGGGTCCCCAAATGAAAAAAAAGTAAAAATATTCCCCAATCAAAAAACACTCACCTCCTATTCCTTTGGTTCAATTAAACAACTCCCAAAACTTTTTTTAGTATGCCTTGCCTCGAAACACTCCCCAAAACGAGTCCCATGAGGGTTTTACAAAACATCGACGATTACATCTTTGATCTTGCAATTTCTGGTTTTTCATATTGTTCTTGATTCAAATGACAAAATAAGTTCCTGTATAATCATGATTCATGCCAGAAATCATGTGTGTTTTGCTATGAAGTAATCTAGTAATACACAAGTAGTCACATCTGTAAGGAGTCGTATAAGCAGAAGTGTTTCAGTGCTGAAATGAAGTATCAAATACTAAACTTAGGTGTTCACATCTGTAAGATGTCGTCTGACAGAAAGTGTGTCAGTGCCATGACGGAGCGTATTGCATCTTCATTAGGTACCTATGGTTTTAACATGAAAGTTTCTTTTGAGTTTCTAGCAAAAGTAAGGAGTATCATAAATTAGAAGCCTGTAGATAGTCTTTTATACTGCATACTAGCCCAGAAATATGGCCATAGCCTGGTGCCCAGTACCCTTGTTAGATGAAAGGTTTCAAGTGTAGTAGATTTTCTTGGAAATATCTTACGTATGTGAAGACTAATCTCCTGAAAGCAAGTTAAGCTTGCTAGGAGAAATTGAAAGCGATTAAAATCGCCAGAAGCAGTGCATCAAAATTGCTAGCAGAGTATTACGCTTGAGGCAATAGAAACTGTAGAGAGAGAGAGTAGAATAAATTGCTTTAAACAAAGCTAAAAATGTTAGCCAAACTATCTATTGGGGTGATGAAGATCATCGTTGTTCAAAAGCAAGTTTCGACCGTTTTTGTCGATCCATTCCGAGTAACTATCCGAGTAACTAGCAAATTCGGAAGAACTTCTGGAACATTCTTTGCCACCTCCCTTCGTGAACTAGCGCCGATGTGCTACTGGACTCTCGGACTAGCATCTCGTGATGTTGCAAAAAGCTTCGACTCCTCGAGAGGAAACTCTCTTTATGTTCTCACTTCTCACGTTTCTCTTGGAACACTCTCTGGACTGATGTACTCTCTCTCGCTTAAGACAGTGTTGGAGCATCACCTTAAATAGGAGAGTCATCCCCCGAAAAGGGTAACCTTCCATTATAAATGTATGCTGAAGACCAGTGAGTAATTCCTTATTAAGTGGGACGGAATCCGGCAACAACTCCTTATAAATATGACAGTTACAAAAGCTGAACGACATGCTGGATCCACGACACCAAAGTTTTGCGGCATTGCAGTTCTACGAAACTATAGAACCACGAAACCGTGCCATCGTAGCCCCACGGAACTCCGGAACACATGCCACCGCGAGCTCACTGTCACGCCTCAATCTTAAAATACATTGGACCATGCCATGTGGCAATAGCCAACTAATACGACTACGGATGAACCAACCTTATTGGATCCATATGAGCGTACTTTGATGTATAAAAGTTAACTATAGCTCACGAAAATATGTATCGGGTAGGTAAACTAATCTTATCCACAGAATAAATTAAACCACAACAGAGAACTAAATATCTGAAACATAAATGCTGAAAAAAAACTATATCAGAGTATCTGTTATCTGGATAGGATAGACAGATCCCAAAGAGGAACTTTTACCTCTGATTCAGGGGGTGCTCCTATAGATAGTTTCTTCGTCCTTAACTAATGCAACTCTTGAATAAACTCCGGTTCGCGCTTCTCCGATATGCACGCCTGAACTTGTAAGGAAATCGGATCCTCAGAGGGACGCATCAAGATACATAATAGCATACCGAAAATACAACAGTAAATATATATATCAATAATACACTGCACGAGATCATGGAGGTAAAACCAAGGCTGATTAGCTAAGTAAAAATGCAAGTTGAGGACAACGTTCACATGCCTTAGCTATTAGGCTAAGGGGGGTACTGCTAGCTCCGTGCGTTCTGTCGAGGTACTAGATTATCAGACATAGAAAACTGCGTAAAGCATGTGAGCAATTGTGAAGGCGTGCAACAAAGCTCGGATGCCTAATAAATATCCTCCTCACCCAATGTGACCATAATTGTCATATCCATAATGCATGCAATCAAATCATAATATCTACCTATCTATGACTAGTCCGTGATAGGGGTGAGCATTCGGTTAATTCGATTCCAACCGATCCGAATAAGCAAAAACTGAATTGGACCGAAAACCGAATAAGCAAAACTGAAACTGAACCGAAATGACCCATAACTGAAACAAACCTAATTAAATCGGTTCGGTTTTCAGTTTATTCAGTTTATTCGATTTTCGGTTTATTTGCGTTTTTTTTGTTAATATATATAGTAACTAAATATACCTATATATATATATTAAGCTAGTAACTAAATTTTCTTATTCGGTTTTCGATTTGGGACCAAAAGCAAAATCCAATACCGAATAAGAAAATTTAGTATTTTCAAAACCGAAACCGAATCGATTTTTTTTAAACTGAACTAAATCTCTTATTTGGTTCGGTTCGGTTTTCGGTCCAAAACCGAATAATGCTCACCCCTAATCCTTGGGAGATTCAAGAGTATCACAAGTAATACATGAGTCCGCGATATAACAATAAAATATGAATCTTGTTCGACGATCTCTATAACTGGTCCACGTCCCGGATTTTCTGACGATAAGTCGAACCGGGATACATGCCCAAACATGAATGCATGTGTCGTGTCATGGGAGGTCAAGTCCGTATCTAGAGATAAAACGAGGCAACATAATATCTTGACAAGAACAAACTAATTGAAATAGGACAACTATCGATTCCCGATCGCCTTAAGTTGTCTATCGCATTCGAGTCTATCTCGAAGACTCGAGAAACCGATAACCAAGTAAGAATAACATGACAGCAAAATAATATTATATATGACAAAACATAAACATAAACTAAAGTACGATCAACAAGGTATACTTAACTGGTTCGTGTTTGGTGAAGAGTCGACGTATCGGACATGAACATGTCGAATACGGAGAATCACAAATATCAAAACAGAACAGATATTTCCGGATGTCGAAACAAATATCACCAGGAGTGTCGGATGATGCAAGAGACGAAGAAAAATTGCTCATAAGTCTAGTTGTGGCTGAAGTGCAAAAATCACTGATTCAGGGTCAACTGGGTCCACAAGCGGGTTCGATACTTTCGATTCTTAATTCTAACTTTTTCGAATGCAAATTTATTGAACCGTGGCGATACACTGATCCCACGAGTGATCTAGATATTCTTTTTTTTTTTCATTCTCGTTTTTATTAGTCTATTTCATTTGTGATATGGTTCTTCCTATAACCGCGCTTTTCATAATGGAAATGGATTTCTATTGTGAGAAGCGCAGTAAATTGCAAGTTTCTTCCTCTTGACCGAATGTGTAACCTTCATTAGTAGACTCGTTTTCAGTGGTTGCGGGGGCACAAGAGGGAGGGCCGGTGGTGGGGGGCATGTAGGGGCGGCTCTATGCGGCGGATCTGACGAGCGCAGGGGCTGGGAGCTGCCATGTTGCTGCTCCCGCGACTTCTTTGGCTGCTGATGTTGCTCTTTCGGCAAGGGGTGTTGGGGTTGACGTCGGAGGGGCAGGGTTGGTTGGCGATGGCGGCACGGCGAAGGCAGCGCGGTCTGTTGCTGGTGCGTCTCCGTCGAGCGATGGCGATGACGAAGAAGATGATGTTATGGCGACGACTAGTGGTGGTGGCCGCGGGAGGTTGGCCAAGGGGAGGAGAAGAATGTTAGTAGATGATGGAGAGAACGACAGGTAGAAGGGGGGGTGCATGGCCATATGTTGGGGAAAGGGATAGTTGTACACAAGAGTAGGGGGTATGTACACAATATGCTAGATATGTGGGGGGGGGGGGAGGCTTTGCTGTGTAAGAAAGAGGAATGAGATTGAGTTTTAGTATAGGTTGTGAGTAGGGAGTGAATTTAATTAGAAATTGATTTAGGAAATAATTTAGGGAGTTAGTTACTGAAATAGACACTTTAATTAGCACATAAGTAATTGTTAGAATTAATCAATCAATAATTAAAATTGTTTTATTGTAAAATAGAAATTGTTAATTACTTAAGGAAAATAATTAGAGGTACTAAAATGACAATTTTTATAAAATTAATAATAATATTTAAACACAATATTAACCAAAAATCTAACAACCACCATAATGATAAAATTAGGAAATCATGAAAAGGGTGTGTGGGTGTGTGTGTGGTGGTGGGGGGGGGGGGGGGGGGGGGGGGGGGTTACACGCGCTAACCTCCGCGGCACCATTGCTCTGCACCCCTCGACAACACCGTTGCCCACGAAGCGCAAAAGCGAGCCCGACACAAACATGTGAATTGCAAAGTGTCACTTTGCGCCCTTCGTCCACACCCGAATCCGAGTCTTTGGGGCCTAGCTCCGAAGGAAGTTTTTCACGAAATTAGTGACAAAACAAATGCTTGTTGTGGGATTTGAACCTTGCCCACTAGAAAACCCCTACCATACTAACCACTTGATCTAACACACCTCATGGGTACAAGATAATAAATGATAGCCAAATATTGAAATACACCCAGTCGGAGTTTGCCTCAACATGGAATGGTGGGACCGGGTTACATAATGATCAAATTCAACAAACCCAACATAAGTTTGATCCCTTAAGCTGGTTATGGGTAGTCAATACTCTGGGTGATATCAAGTAAGAATTCTTGATCAATCCTCCAAACATACTGGGTTCTCTTTCTAGAGAAAAGTTAGCCCTGAATAGAACCTCTTCTTTCAAAATAAGTTGCATCTAGTTACCTATTTCTCTTTTTCTGTTAAACAGAAAGTTCTAGTTATCTGTCGTTACCTGTTTGTCATCAATGCCATCGGACCATCTTCTGAAAAAATAACCAGCAAATACTTTCTTATCAGAAATTCTTTGCTTGGTTTGTTGACCTGTATCTTGTAGCCGTCCTTTGCATTTACTACCTTTGCATTAACTAAATCTTCAAGCTGCAGTGCATTTCACAATGACAGCAAGGACAAGTTCTTATCGTTTTAGACAATTTCTTTGTGTATGTTAGACTTTGTAATTCCCTATTTTAATAGTTCTGTAATATAATCATATTTCTCAAACATTTATAAATGGGCTGGATTGGTTTTAGATTATATTGATGGAAGTAATGCATCTCTCTCACTTGATTTTTTACATGGTTTTAAGTTAGGTCACTTTTTATTTGGTTGCAACCGTTTCTTGTTAGTAATTTTATGGGAGGCTGCATCTGCTGCTCAGAAGGGTCTCTCTCTTCCTCTCTCCTTTCTATTTTTAAACATGTTTTTAAGTCGGCTCATCTTTTATTTGGTTTAAATCTGTTTCTGATCGATAATCTTATGGTGAGTTGCATCTGTTACTCACAAGGGTCCTCCATTATTTGTTTTTGGTATCATCTATTTTGCATCATTTATTTATTGTGTGGATCCATGACTTTTTAACAGTTTGTTACTTTTTGGATTTTTTGAATCGATTTTTTTTTTTTATTGTAGGTTATCTGATCCACAATTAACTTTTTGTCTCTCCGTTTTCTAACCCACGTTACAATGGTTCCCCAAGTTTGGTGTTTGGGTATCAATTGCTTATGAGAACCTAAAGATGTCTCATCTCCTAAGGGTTTTTGTGGCAATGGGATTTGCCAAAACTCTTGCTTTCATTTGGTTTTATTTGATTTGTTTGCATTCGCCTTCTGTTTGGCTTAGTTTTTGAGTTACCTTGTCCATGACCATTTTGTTTCTTCAAGTCTTAGTGCTTCAGTTCTTGCTCACGGTTCATATTCTATCCAGACTATATTTTTATTTAGAAAAGAGGTGTCAATCAGCATTCTTGGTTTGATATTGTTTTTACATTGGAGCTTTTTGGCAGTTTTGAAGATGAGCATATATAGAGACAAAGGGTTCTTGGAAGTTTGGAACCATCTAGATGTTAGTGGTCTTTTGATAGTTTGGCTTGTGAAGTCTTTTCAGAAAGTCTTAGGAAGTTTTCATATATCTAGTTTGGAGTTCTATGCATCGAGTATAAGGGAGTTTCTAGGGGCACATAGTGAACTTTTTGTACTGTTTGGATTTTGGAGTCCCTTCTGCGTGTATCAAACACTAGTCATTTTAGAATTCAATGTTTGCAATTTTATGTAGCAAGCTTGGTTACGAATAACAATTACAAGAGAGTTAATTCAGACGAGTTAACCGCCCTGCATGTTCGAGTCTGTGTTTGTCAGGGATTGACCGTGTTAGAGACTACGTTTTGGAATAATGTTGGGATTATATTCATTAGGGCTCACAATCAGCTATATATAGGAGAATATACGTAGGAGCTAGCTACTCTAGCCAATGTGGGACTAGAGAATAAAATAAAATACCTAAAGAGCATAAAGGTGAACTATACAATGACACTATTCTTAACGCCCTCTTAGACTCACAATAGTCCTACATTCAAGAGTTTGCTAACAAAAGAAAGAAATATTTTTGTATTGTAGAAGCTTTGTGTCATCCTTAACCCAAAACTTGGGAACGAATACCTTGGAACAATGTTTACGAGCTCAATATTGAGCGCAAGTTCGGGGGAGGTGGCTGCATTGGGTGTGGCCGTCCTTGTACGCGAAGAAAACAAGCTGCCTATGATGACAAGGGACTTGATGAAGCTGTTGTTAGTCCAAAGTGGGAAAATTGGTGGTGATCAGACTGATCGGAGATGGGGAGTTTCTCGGACGCCAACACCTGAGTTGGTGCAAATCCGACCGACATATCAGCCATGGAATAGGTGGGTTCAGTTCTAGAGAGTGGGAGGGAGCATGGAGTGGACGGGGTTAGACAGACTCAACTGAGAGTAGTGGGCGGGGATGGTCAAGTTATGTTGAAGTATTTGAAAAGACTGTTGAAGTATTTTCATCTTTTTTGTTTTTCTAGTCCCTTTAAATTATTACATTGTCACTATATTCCACTGCTCTGTTATCTGCTTTCTGGTCAATTTTAGATTTTTTTTTAATCATCTAGGTCATGTATTCTCAATATAGATTGTTAACCATAAATATTGATTAATAGGTTTAGGCCACATCCCTCTTAACAGCATTAGACTAATTCTGATACACGTGCACATCTGTATCAGAGAACTTGGCTTCTAACTTGTACTTTTTTTATAGCTGGTTATGTGGTGGTGCTACTGGAAGAGACCATACATGGCGTTCTATTACTGGCCATAGTTGTGGTCGCTTTGGAAACAATAACGACAAGACGGCAGCCTGGTCAAGGCGGAATCATTTACGGTATGTGCACTATTGCAGTCGGTACAAAGCTCACACAGATTCTTTTAAGAAGGAAGCAGCTCTGAGTTCTGTCAAGAATACATTATACTTGTCTCAAGGGAAAGAGTTTAAAGACTACAGTAGTTGGATGCTCAATGGTATGAACAGACTACTTAGGTCAAGACGCATTCTCTCGTACTCATATGCATTTGCATTTTATATGTTTGGTGATGATCTCTTCAAGAATGAGATGACACCTTTGGAAAGGGAAATGAAGCAAAATTTGTTTGAAGATCAGCAGCAACAACTAGAATCTAATGTGGAGAAGTTGTCAATGTTTCTACAAAAGGATTTACAAATTTTTTCAGACGAGCAGATTGAAGAGATAAGGATGCATGTAATCAATCTTTCCAGTATTATGGATCTGTCTTGCAAGAAAATGTGAGTTGCTGCCATTGTATTGCTCTCAAATTAACTAATTGGGTTAGGGTTTCTGTAACTAAGCCTCAACTCTTGCAGGTATCAGTGCATAGAGAACGAATTATTGCAAACCCTCCAGAGCCCGTTCAGCCACCAAATTGCTCCATACAAGTCCAGTGGCCTAGAAAGAGCATCGTAACTCAATTTGTGAGGAGCACTGAAACTTAGATCATCTGCTAAGCATTTCTATATAACCTTATCTACACTAATGTGCTTTATTTTTCTTGTCTCTAAAATTATGATATTCTCGTCAAGTAACAAGCTTAAGTTACCTTCTTTAAACTTTTCCCTTTGTTTAATGCTTTTTATCTTCATAATATGCTAGGAGGAATGAATGTTGCTCTTTTTAATCTTGACATGTCAGCTGAGATGATTAAGAAGATACAAAACCACACGAAGTTTTCTAGTTTTTGGCGCTCAAGCTCCACTGCTTGCTTGATGGACAGATCTGGGTTTACTATATGTTAATTACGAGGGGGAATAAAGATCTTTTGCTGTTCTCATTTATTTTTACACCAGGGAAATATAAATTAGATCCATATGATGTTTATTCTCCAGCCTCAATTTATTGTACGTATTGCAATACATGAAACATTGGTAAATGTTGGGAAGCCCATCAATTTTGCTGCAAAATTATCCTGCAATCTTGAATGTGGTAATTTAGGGATGTGACACTAACAGTGTAATACCTAGTGGAAATTAACAGTCTTATACCTTATGGAAGTCGATTTATTTGGTGATGTTTCATGTTGATGATAGCATGATGCTTGTGTTTGTGCTGGATCATAAGCAGGACTTGACTAGTTGGATCTACAGAAGGATTGCACTCAACTAGACAGGTTAGCTGGAGTTGTTTCGAGGATCATAGTGCTGGTATTAATTAACAGTATAGCCTAATTAGCATGCCATTTATCTTGGCTTGTGTGCTTTATATTGAACTTGTATAAGTAGAGAGATCTTTCGACTTAGGATGGGTTTGGAATTGCTTATTGGAGGATGCTTTTGCTTATTTTTTTTAGAAAGTCGTCCAAGACTATTTGGTAACGACTTATCAAAAAACTTTTAGGATTTTTTTAGGGGTACTACACTTATTATTCCAGGGGCTGTCAAATTTTTTTGGCAGGACTGCCAAATTTTTTGACATTTCTAAAATAGATATACTGTCATTGACAGTCTTACCTATTGGAATGACCGTCAATTTTTGACAGTCCTAACTTTTTGTAGTGCTAAAGAAAAACCTAAACTTTTACTGTTAAAAGTTGCTTCTACTGCAAGTTTAGGGAAAGCAATACTAAACCAAACCTTTTGGTGCAATGACGGATATTACTGGTCCCGCGACTACATTTGGGCTTTATAAAATTTATTTTATGCTATTACTGGCCTCTTCATAAAGCCTGTTGGGCTGCAGATTTCTTAATAAATTATTTGCCATATTGCAGCTGGATTCGTAATCAATAGATTATACATTGCTTTCATAATTAGTATATCTTTTTCATAATTATTATTTATATTAAGAAAAATAGTTATTGGAAAGTTATTGGACTATCCAGTGAAGGTAAGTGCTCATTTACAATTTATTTGTCACATCCGTTTCCAGATTTGATATTTCTTGAATTTTCAGAATTTAATTTTTTATGATAATGTATTTCTGTTGTATTTAAATGATGCTTCTTATCATTTATATTTTTTCTGTTGTCCGGAGAGACTAGACCAGTAGAAGACCAGTGGCATTGCCATGAACTCGCACTAGGACATGTATGTAGGATGGATACCTGACCATGTTCACTCTTGGACCACTAGACCTAGTTTAGCTGAGGTCGATAGGATTTGCCATGGCTTGTCTTCGGCGCATCTGATCCTCGGCACATCTTTTCCATGCGCACCTATACCTTGGCGCATCCTTCCATTTCTCCATATATATATATATATATATATATATATATATATATATATATATATATATATATAAGTGTTTCTCTCTCCTAACCCATATATATATATATATATATATATATATATATAAGTGTTTCTCTCTCCTAACCCTTATTTTCCTCATTTTTACTTCTTTCCTTCTTTCTTCTTCTTCTTTCTCTCCCTTGCCCTAGACCGAACCCTAACCCTAGGAGAGGTTTGTTGTGAACACTCGGACCGCGAGGGTAGAGGCTAAGGAGCCACTCTAGGAAAGTATATCTTGCTTAATGGTGAAATATTCCTCTTGATGTTCTCTTTCATTTTAGTTCTTGGAGTTTTGAATTTTGAAGCATGATTTGGAGTATATCTACATTTCTAAGCTAGAGTTTTCATGGGTTTCATGAGTTCCCTTAGTTTTGATCTATTAAAACTTAGTATTTAAAAAAAACTAGTTGTTTTATGTAATGGAGTTTTTCATTTCATGCAATTTGACTTTTGAACCACTTAATTTGGAGTTCAAATGAAATTTTTATGGTCAAAATAAATTTTGGAGCTTTGTTCTAACGAGTTGCCTGGCATGGACAATGAACAGTTGTCGCGCGCAGTGCGCCGTGCATAGAAATTTGGCCACGCAGTGACGCTCATGGATTTCTTGCCGTCGTCTGCGTCGCGCACATTATTTCCTCGTCGCGAGCAATACGCTGCGCATGGATTCTTGTCGCGCGCATTGATGCGCCGCACACATCAATCCTTGTAGCGCAGTAGTGCGTCATGCGCATGATAACCATAATGGCTGTTTTTGCCTATTTAACTGATTTTGTTGTAGATCTTTGTCTTGCCTTTCCAAATCTTTTTGAATCGTCTCATTTGGAGTTCGGATGAGAGAATTATGCCTAGTTTTGTAAAATGTGTCAAATCTTGATTTTGGAATTTTTATTGAACCTTGTGATTTCATGTGTTGATCTTAGTAATTGCTAGTGTATATGGATTAAGTGTAGCTATATGTTTCGATTCATTATCTTGGTTTAGCATTGGAGCATAGTTGGATGATGAGCTTCCCTATATTAACACGGGTTTATGATCCTCACGACACCGTGGATCGTTTGTGTATGTTAATCTATTGCATTTGGCATCGGGCAATCGAGTGTGAGTATTGTCCAATATATCGCGTGTCGCGGATACGATAAGTTTTTCAGTGACAACTCGTGAATAGCTCGTACTCGTAACTCGTCATTCTAGGAAGTTAGTTCTCGAGTGTCCACAACTCGAGAACTTGAAATAATGATTAAACAAGATAAAATTTGACTAGATCATTGGGAAGAAAGAATATTGCGCTACCGGCTACCCCGATCTCCAAGGACCCCATGCAGCATGGACCAACCCTGCTAGGCAAGGGCTCCATGACTGACCAAGTTTATGTTAGCTGTGACACTTACAAGACAAGTTCATGATTACAAGACAAGTTTATTTACAAGTTTATGCTTACAAGTTTATGCTTACAAGTTCAAGTTGTGACAAGTAACAAGTTATGGTTGTTGTGATGGTTGTTTGTGCATTTAAGTTACTTGACAAGCATACCCTTGGTCATCCGGGTCGACTGCAGTGCCGGTGGTAGCAATATTCTTAACAATGTATCCTTTTAGTAATTAAGTTATGTGACAACCCTAGCTAGTTAATTTTCGCAAGCCGTAGAGTTGATTGGTCGTACGATGAATGTTGTTACTTTCATTTATAGCTCGCTCTTCTAGTTTCATTTCTTCGACGCGTGGTTAGAGTGCAAAGTCCTGCTCGGGTGAAGGGCTGCAACCTCGATCTTTGTTTGGTTTAAGGGTTGTGGTCCCGATCCAGAGTAGTTCCTATGCCCTCTTGCCGCTCGTCGCCTTACTTTCATTTATAGCTCGCTCTTCTAGTTTCATTTCTTCGACGCATGGTTAGAGTGCAAAGTCCTGCTCGGGTGAAGGGCTACTGTAATGACCCGTTCCGCATCAATGCGGATAACCGATTCATACGGTATACGTGCAACGATCCGTCCCGCCTTGCTCTACGAGAAGGCTCGCTTGAGGCAAATGAATTCAAACTTGGCTCTTCAGGAGTTCAGACTTAGACTTTCAAAGATGCGCTCGGAGTATCGCTTGGCCGAGGAAAAATATCGCTAAGGTGGGTGGCTACGATGAACCTGTCTTTGCTTAGCCTGCACATTTAAAAATACGGATGATACATGCTAGTCACTAGACGAATCACTCATTGTATGCTAATATGAATACAACGCACCTAGCTAAGAGAATAATCCCATCTTGTATTGCTTTTGTTAGGATATGGAAATGAAACTTGGCTTATAATTGGACCCTCGCATGCTACTTTAGCTTCGTGCAAGTAGACTTTACTAATGCTTCGAGTAGATCATTATATACCCTTCGTAGTACACTGCTTCACATGTTTACACTGTTCGTCTTAGAGATTATGTCGCGATTCAACACCACCTTCATGCTCGTGCTAAGTCGTACTTCTTATGTTTCGAGTAGACTGTTATTTGACCAAGTATAGTGTTTCACCCATATATGTGCCATGCTTATCTCGTAGACTTGTGCCACGTACTAGGACACGACTCGAAACATGAGTCATTTCGTTTGGCTGGAAGACTATCAAATAGTTATTTAGTGCAAGTTTGAACATGAAAGTTGTCACGCCCCGCTCCCAGAATACTGGATAAATACGGGGACTGACATGGCCAACCGCACCTTGTAGAATATCGAAGTAAACCGTAATGTGTTAAGATTGTCTAGAAGACAGATGGGTGAACTCTAGCATACTATGACGTCAGTCCTAAGGTCGACATATCCTATAATCTCAATCCAACAACACAAGTATAAGAGTATATCATACATAAAAGTAAAGAGACGTCCCAATTTTATGTCACATATGATCATGAAGCTAATGAATACAAAATGCTGCACTAGCAGAGTTTAATAATCCATGATCAAATATACCAGTCATTGTCTAATATATACATCATGTTGACCGAAGTCTCAAAAATATAAAGAGCTAACTCTGCCCCTTGCTAAACACCACAAAATAAAGTAATCAAGACGAGGGGTGAAAGAAAGGAAACCCACTCGTGAGCTTCGGCCGCAGTCCTACGAGTGCGAACCATCTTGCTGGAAGCGCAGTGGATCCTGGTTCTCTTCGGGATAACCTGGTCATGCAAAGCCAGTGGGGTCAGAACCCCAAGCAACAAGTACCACAAAGGATCTCGAGGTGATAGACCATACACATCACAACATAAGCATTAAGAGACATATAGGAAAAAATGCAGATCGAGACTAGTACGGTACCAACGTACTTGTCTCAAAAATATAATACTGGAAGAGCTAATAATAAGTGCAGAAATGAAAGTAAGGCGACTAGCGGCAACAAGCATAGGAACTACTCTGGATCAGGACCACAACCCTTAAACCAAACAAGGATCGGGTTACAGACCTTCACCCGAGCAGAACTTAGCTCCCTAACCATGTGCCGGAAGAAAATAAAAACTAGAAGAGCGAGCTATAATAAAAGTAACATCATTCATCGAACGGCCAAATAACTTTACGGCTTTCTACGATTAACTAGCTAGGGTTATCACATACTATAATTACTAAATGCATGTTTTAAGAATATTTCTACCACCGACACTGCAGTTAACCCGGATGGCCAAGGGTACGCTTGTCTAGTAAATTTAAATGTACATTCAACCATACAACAACATAACTTGTTACTTGTCACGACATAAATTGAACTCAAAAACATAAACTTGAACTTGTAATCATAAACTTGCTTTACAACCATAAACTTGTATATAAACTTGTCTTGTAAGTGTCGCAGCACGCGTAAACTTGGTCAATCATGGAGCCTTTGCCTAGCAGGGTTGTCCATGTCGCATGGGGCCCTTGGGGATCTGGGTAGCCGGTAGCTCAATATTCTTTCCTCCCAATGTTCTAGGTAAATCTTATCTTGTTTAATCATTATTAAATTATTTCAAGTTCTCGAGTCGTGGACACTTGAGAACTCCCTGAAATGACGTGTCGCTAGTATGAGCTTTTCATTAGTTATCGTATTCGCGACATGCGATACACCGGACAATACTTACACTTGATTGCCTGATGCCAAATGCAGTGGATTTTCATACACAAATATTTCTACGGTGTCATGAGGATGGTGAACTTGTACATAAACTTGTCTTGTGAACTCACATGCAAAACTTGTCTGGTATCATAAACTTGTATCGACATAAGGAAGCATACAACAATAATCACTAAAGAAAATTACTAAAAAGAACATAGCAACAGGGAACACAAGAATGCACACAAGAATTCCTGGCCGCATGGACTCACTGATCGCATGCACCCACTGGACGCATGGACTCTCTGGTCTCATGGACTTAGCAAATTTTTTATTCGTTCAACGAATGAAAGCACAAGGTATTCAAGGACACTTGTGTAAATATGCGATCATGCGTCCAACAAGATGGACACATGTTGTCAATATGCGGCAAGAGTTCAGGACGCATAACCCTCTCGGGCCGTATGGAACTCTTGGCCGCATAGCTCGCTGACCGCATGAAGACTTCGTCTTCTCCAACAGCAGGTTCAGCCATGACCGAAAGCTCCAAAAACCAAAAAAATGTTTTCTTCATAATTTTTTTATTTAAACTCAAAATCAAGTGAAACAAAAGCCAAATTACACGAAATGAAATGCTCTAACATAAGGAACCACTGGTTTTCGTAAACATTAAGTTTTAATAGATCAAAAAAAAAAAAAAAACTCATGGAACACATAGAAACCCTAAACTTGAAACTCAGATCTACAAAAATCTATACATAAAAATCCAAAACTCCAAGCACTAAACATGATCAGCAACTCAAGGAGAACATTTTCCATCAAATATATTTTTAAAACAACAACATATATAAAAAATCTAAAAATTTATGACTTCACCATTGAGCAAGATATACTTGCCTTGGGTGGCTCCTAGCCTCTACCTCTCACGGTCCAAGGCGCAACAACTTTTTCTTAGGGTTAGGGTTAGGGTTAGAGGGAGCTTGAGGGAGAGGAGGAAGAGGGAAATGAAAATGAAGAAGAAGAAAGAAAGGAGAGAGAAAAGCTCATATATATACTAAGAGCGGAGAGAAAGAGGGTTTAGTCATGGGTTCACCCAAAATAAACCGAACCAAGGGTCCATTCTACATGTAGGTCCTAAACTGGATCTACGATAATGCCAAAGAGTATTCTACTAGTCTCGGGTAGTCTCTCTCACCAACAGAAAAAATAAAACAATAAATAAAAATATCAGAAACTAACATAAGAAATACAACAGGAATACATAATCAAGAAAAAAATTAAATTCAAGAAATTCAAGAAATACTAAATTTGGAATCGGGTGTGACATATCTACCCTCCTTAAAAAAAATTTGTCATCAAAATTTTACCAAGGCTTGTCGAGCTGGAACACACGAGAAAGCTCTAGAAATCAAATCACAATTCAAATGATTATACTAAGCAAATAACTGGAATAGAAAAGATAGCTGCAGAAGTAACTAATGGATAAATGCACAAAAGGAACACACAGAGAAATGGAGGCATATGGATACATATACTCCTGAGTCAGTCGAATAGGAACTCGTCCTCGCTTGCCTATGCTGACTCACACAAATGGACAAGAGCCAAGCCTGGAGGTAAGTCGGCACCAATGACTATATCGAGGACATGACTCTAACCCAGGACATACCTTTGCAGTCGGGACACATGATAGACACCACGTACCACGAGTCACGAAGGCAGAAGAGCAGGGGCGATGAACTCGCCTTTTGCTCAACGAAATCAAAATGACCATCATATTTTGAACGCATCGGAACACGAGATCGTTCAAAAATAACCCAAGAATGAGACAAGCTAAAGAGAGCTCGAAAATCTTACCCACAATTGTAGCGCCTTCGGCTAAAAACTGCTCCAGGTTGCCAAATATTTCGTCAGGCCATCGTCCAGGGCCTGTGGCTCTGACTTGCTGCTGGTTCTGTCTCGCTGGTTGGGATTGCTGAACTTGTGCATACTGCGCCGGACCTTGTTGTTGGAACTGTTGAGTCTGCGTCGGGAGAGGACGTTGGGCTAGGGGTCGAACTGCTAACATTGGTCTTCGCGGGCCTTCGATCGCTGCTCGAGGTGGAGCTGGTAACTGTCGGACTGAAGAAGTCTCTGGGTACATGATTGGACATGAACCAATCATCTGGTCGGATGCCCCCACATCTGAGACACTGACTATTAGCCCTCATACATTGTTCTTTGGTGTGCCCTGGCTTGCCGCAGTGTCTGCATCCTGCTGATACAGACTGCCTGGTAGATTGTACTGATGTCACGTCCTAGTCCTAAAATACCGAGGGACTAGCTACGTGACAATGGCCAGCAACACAACTCCAATAGGAAAACTCAATTTAATGGACCCGTTAGAGTGTACTCAAGCTGTAATAAATATAAATACAGTCTACACCAACTAGTTCAACAAAATAATTTCAATCTCATCCACAGAAAGAAATATAACTAAATATGATAGACTAATCAAGATAACAGATAAAAAAAATAGTCCATCATTAAGTCAACACATGTGTCACTACCCCATTTCCAGGACAGGATATATTTTTTTATTTTTAATTTGGTAAATTGTGTATTGATCATAAATATGTATTAATATTTAATTAGATGCATATATTTATTTTTATTAGTTGTTTTAGGGTTTTGGCTAGTCTGGACCCATGTCAGACCCTAGTAGACCCTTGTCAGACCCAACCAACACCCTTGTCAGACTTATTTATTGGTTTAGAATAGTTATTTATATTTTAATTAGTTAGTTGGAGTGATTAGAATTTAGTTAGAGTGCATTTGGAACCCCAAACCCTAATTAGCATGACTTAAGTTGAGGGGTATTTTGGACTTTGTACCCAACTCAAACCCAAACCCTAACCCTATTTCTACATGGCCGGCCACCCCCCTTCATTTTCATTCATTCTTCTTCATTTTCTTCTCTCTATTCTCTTTCTTTACCTCTTCCATTTATTTTTCTCCAAATCCAAGTAAATTTTTCACCTTCCCTCTCTTCCTTCACTTACTTCCCTCTTTAATGCAAACCTTAACCTTTTATTTTTCTCTAACCTAGGTGTGTAGAGCCTAGATTTGGTGTAGGAGCTTAGTTTGGAGGCTTGGAGGCTTGTTGTGGTGATTTCTGGAAATTTTGGAGACTTTGGCCTTGGGATTCCAACTCCCAATAGGTAAACCCTAACTTTACTCTTAGTGATTACTCTAATATAGTATAATTAGTAGTTTAGAACCTTCCTAGACCTTAGGGCTACCCATGGGAGGAAGTTGGAGCTTGTTTGGATGTGTTTGGAGACTTTGGCATAGGATTTTGTGTCAATTTTGGGTGAAATACGAGATTGGCCCATTTTAGGTGTTGCCCTAGGTTAGACGGACCTAGGTAGACGTGCTTGGGTGTCTTGAGGGTATGTACGTATACCCGTTCGGACACGCGAGGTCGTATTGCGGAGTTTTGGACGTTTCGGGCGATTTGGGAGTTTTCCTTCGACATGGATTCCACACACATGTGGAATTTTGTCATGGACCTAGAATCGGAGAGTTAGCTTTTTGTGAGGTTTTAGACATCGATTAGAACTCGTGGGTAAATTTTGGGTCAATTTCGAGTAGGTTTGGTGTGCGTTTCACGAGGTATCGCGAGCCGCACACCAAGTGTTCGTCGAAATGACCAAATGGCCATTTCGACTTGGTTTCTAGGTTTCGGGCTTGTGCCAAGTTGGTTTAGCCTTGGGGAGTGTATATTAGAGTTTTTGAGTTTATATATATATATATATATATGAGTGTGTAGTGTGCGTGTTTGTGGGTAGTGTGTGTGTTTGTGTGTAGTGTGTGGGTAGTTGGTGTGTAGTGTGTATTTTGTGTAGTGTGTGTATAGGTGTGGTAGTGTGCGTGTTTGTGTGAGTGTGTGTTTGAGTGTGTAGGTGTGTGTGTGTTTGTGTGAGTGTGTGTTTGAGTGTGTAGGTGTGTGTGTTTGTGTGTGAGTGTATATATATATATAGTGTGTGGTGTGTGTGTGTATATATATATATATATATATATATATATATATATATATATGTGTGTGTGTGTGTGTGTGTGTGTGTGTGTGTGTGAGTGTTGAGTGTATAGGTGTAGTGCGTGTGTAGTTTGTGTGTGAGTGTGTGTTTGTGTGTAGTGTGTGTGAGTGATATATATATATATATATATATATATATATATATATATATATATATATATATATATATATATATATGTAAGTGTGTATATATATCTATATGTAAGAGAGTGTGTGTGTGTGTGTGTGAGAGAGAGCTTATATATATATATATATATATGTGGATGTGTGTCGAGGTGAGTGAGTGAGGTAGAGGGTAGAGTAGCAGCAGCAGGTAGAGATAGAGCAGCAGCAGCAGCTAGTGGCAGTGGCAGCAGCAACAGCATGTGGCAGCAGCAACAGTTTACAGTAGCAGCAGCAGCTAGCAAGTAGCAGCAACAGGTAGTAGCAGCAGCAGTTGAGTGAGAGAGAGCTATATATATATATATATATATATATATATATATATATATATATATATATATAGGTTTAGATAAGTATATATATATATGTTAGTTAGTGAGAGAGAAGGGTAAGGTAACGTATCTCAATACCTTGAGATATCATGTTATTGAAGGTAAGTTGAGGTATCGGAGATGAGGTATTAAGGTATAGCCTAAATACTAGGTTATATATATATATATATATATATATATATATATATATATATATATTTATATATTGATATTTACATATAGTAGTGTATATATAAGTATATATATAGATAGTTAGCTAGTTAGTTAGAGTAGAGAGGGGTAAGGCGAGGTATCGCAATACCTTGAGATACTCAAGGTATTGAGTATCGGGGCGAGGTATTGGGCTTATGCCTAGGTATGGAGTTAGAGTTGCTTTTATATATATATATATATATATATATATATATATATATATATATATATGTATACGTGCTAGGATATATATTAGAGGGTATAGGCGGGGTATATAGCGTAGGTTGAGATATCAGATACCGAGGGTATCCCAGTATCTCAAAGAGGCGAGTTTGTGGGTTTAAAAACTTAATGAGCTAGTTTTGACCTAGAATTTTAGGGGCACCCTAGTTTGGCCTAGAGTTGATCGTAGTTGACCCGGTTGACCGCCAAAGTCAACATTTGACCTAGTTTCGGCCTAGAGTTGACTTTTTGGACCTCGGGTTGACTTTTTGACCCAGATTTTACCAGTTTGACCCGTTTGACCTAGAACAACCCTAGAAGATTGTTTTTAGTTATTTTATATATGTATAACTCTTTAGAACCCCGTTTAATCTTGCTTTTCGTACTAGGTCCTTGCGACGCCAATTCGGACCTCGATCCTCGCCAGTTGCTCAGGACGTCAGACGAGTACATTCTCTGATAGTTTTTATTATCTGATAATTATTATGATTCAGCTTCTAGTATAGTATTATCTAATTTTCTGGCACGACACTGACTAGTATTTCTGGATTCATTTACTTGCGACACGTATATTTCATGTTTCTGGCCTCTATTTCTGGAATCACCTATTGGCATCACATTAGGACTCACTACAGGCATCACTCATATTTTTGGCTGGACTCATATTTATTTTACTTATCGGGTCTTGGATTCACTTGTACTAGTCGGGGCGGGAAAATACTCTAGTAGACATGTAAACATTCCCAAATCTGGAATCACTTCCTCTGGTCTAATTTGGAATGCTAGCAGCCGCACACCCAGTGTGCGGTGAGTCGTACTTACCCCTAACCGTTTACATGTCGAAACAGGTATTTCAGAGACACTAGTTATTCTTTATAGTCTGGACTCACTTACACTTCTTGACTGGTCTCACTTATACTTTCTGGACTGGACTCATTATATTTACTCTTGCTGGACTCACTTCACGTTATTATGCACACACTTGCTCTTAGTTTAGATTTCTTGTATCCTGTAATCATTATTATCTTACTTCTGATTTTTATGCAATCTTTACATTTATGCACCAGTTGATATATATGTATATTTTTTTGTTCATATTTTATTTCCTTCACCTTGTGCTACTTGCTACAACTGCTTTATAGTTTTTATGATTTAACTGGAACTGCTGTTAGAGGTGTACTTGCTCCAATCCTGACTGGATATATTTTCAGAGGATCTGGAAGATTGGTGTCCGACGTTTTATGGACCTCAGCCTGTCGATGGTGCAGACAGGGACCCCCTAGTTCAGGAGTGATTTCCGGGTTGGTAGTCGGGATCACTAGGACCTCAGTTGTATTTATTAGCTTTTGGTACCGGATTTGTCCCCGGCTTTTGGTTTGAGACTTTGTATTGTATTTGATTCAGGATATTGTTGTTATTATTATTATTGTTACTGTCTTTAGTAGTAGTTGTTGTTTAGACTTTGTAGTTGTTAGACTTCCTTGTTACCTTATCGTGCTTAGATCGTGATTGAGTATTTGTATTATCTTTATCATATTGTTCCTCCGTTTGGAGTTGAGATCTTGGCAGGTACTTATATTATTGTGTGAGATTGTTAGCTAGATAGTAGACCTAGACAGTATTCTACCGCCGATGCTGCGGCGTAGGTTGGACGTACCCACGACTCATGCCCGATTTTTTGGGTGCGGGTCGTGACAATATGTAGTGTCTCAGGGAACAATCCGATAAAATAAGAAAAGAGAATAAGTCAATACATAAGTCCATGAGTCAAGATATGAAATAACTGGAAGCATAAATAACTGAGTATGTCACAAAATAATCAGGAGAAATCTTCTAGCACAACCTCGTCTTCTGGTGCCAGTACTGCTCTAGCGTCAGCTCATGTCCCGTATATCTGAGGATATTCCTCATCTGCTGTACCTGGAGACATAATCCGGATCCAGGTCCTCATGGGACATAACAAGGTACAAGAATAACTCAAGCCAAATAAAATACAGTATAAAAATAGGTCCTCAGGTCAAGCTATGTAACAAGCTAAGTAAAATGCAAATGAGAGCATCACTAGTACTCAGGCTGAAACTACTTCAAACTCTGTGTCGGGAAGCCGGTAGCAGTAATATCACGTAATGGGCCAAGCTCTGGAACAGAGACTAAAGCACCTCAATAATAAAGTATATATGTATATAATCAGCCTGTAGCCTGTGTGTCTCTCCCCACCAAATGTAATCACACGTCTCATGTTCACGATATCTTATGTCCATAACATGCAAGATCATGACCTCTAGCTAGTACAGCGAGTCATAATGATATATATGTATATGCAAGTCTCATGTCACGAATCCTGTAAGCCTATACAGAATCACCATGAATAACTCAGGAAAGATTCTGTCACATGAATAGTGTCAAGTGTCATATGGTATGACGTACTTGGTAAAACAAGCACGTAAAATATAGGATCGTGGATTCAACTCTCTAAGTGACGTTACACGACTCCGCGTACGGCGTCGACACCCGAATCTTGTTCGGACGTTAAGCAACGTCTCACGGTCCTAGATTGAACAGGTACATCACAGAAATATATATATATATATATATATATATATATATATATATATATATATATATATATATATATAACTCAAGCAAATAATATCACAGGAACTACTGCAAGTTTGGCAAGGTACACTTGCCTGTGTTCTGAGCTCCGTCACTTGCTCCAATATAAGTAAAATCTTCAGGTACACCTCCGGATGCTGAAATAAACATCACCATCGTTCTCAGAATACATGAAATAGCTATGATATATTACCCATAAGTCCAATTTGGAAACAGAGACATAATTGATAGTTTCTGGTCAAAGCGGGGTTCACATATGGTCCAATTCGCACCGAAAAATATGTTAGAGATAAAGTTCTCCAAATTTGTCAAAATTAGTGTCTATGAGTCCAGAACAATAATACGAACCCAACAGAATGTCCAGAACTGGATTTCGATGAGCCGGTCACAAAATCGTCCATCAAGTGAAACCGTGGGGCCCACGAAATGATATTTCGTCAACGTTCTCAGAATTGAACCAAACATGGGTCACAGGACCAGCGTAACGCTGCGAATCTGATGGCATAAGTTTTGTTGTGAAACGACAAGCACACACGAAATTATGACTAGTGTCAGAACAGACCGATATTGGATTTTTTGACGGATATGCGTTGATCCGGTGTGCACGCACATCCAAATCAACTTTCGTAAAATTCCACACGTCCGTATTGACGATACGCACCTTTTGGTGCTATCCGCACATGACGAAGTTGTCTCGTTTAGCGGAACGTATCCCGTTTCGGAAAATTTTGGGTTTAGAAAATCAAGTTTTTGGTCAAATTTAACAACAATTAAAATACTACATACAACGAATTAAAATAAACTAATTGAAGAGATTAAATCTCGGTTATGTTGTCTAAATTACTGTTCAAGTAGAATTTATAAATATTAACTAGGTTGGAAGAAAATCAGACATGAACATGGGTGGTTGGAACAGTTTATGTACTATAAACTGGATCTTTTTTTTTTCTGTTTTGCATCGCAAATTGCGATCGACACAAGATACGATAGGTTAAAGTAATTACACAAGGTTCAAGGGGGTCATGTGGTCTTCGCATAGGATTTGACGGGTCGCTATTTGGATTACTGTGTAGGGAGATACAGGGGTGGGAAGATGGGTACCTCGATGCTCGCTACTGCTCGGGATTTTGGGCAGCTATGTGAAGGCGTCTTGCTGCGTGCGGTGGCGACTGTCCGGCGGTCGTCGGCGGCCGGGGTTGGTCGGGATTGAAAGAGGAGTTGATGGTGGTGGTGGTCGGCTAGGCTAGGGGTTTTATAGGTGGTATGAAGGGAGTTACAAGGAGGGGAAGGGAGGGGGTTCGGCCGTTGATTTTAGGGAGGGAAGGGTTGGGTCGGCAGTTACAGTAGGGAAAAGGGTTTGTGGGTTTGGGTAGCCGGGTTTAGGGTTTCGGGTATAGGGTTCAGATCCGGTTGGGTTGGTTTGGTTTGGGTTGGTTTATTAAAACAATAAATACATATATGCATATATGACCATTAAAAATAGTTTTGGACCCCAATAAATTCCAGAAAAATTACACAATACTCTATTATTAGTTATACATCCAAAAATATATTTTATGTATTATTTTAATAATTAATTTAATATACAAAAATATAAATCCATGAATGAACATTTATTATAATTAACTAAAAATAATAAAAATATTCTACAATAATAATTAATGAAAAATTAAAATTAAAATCTAAAAATCAGGGTGTTTACAATCTACCCACCTTAAAAGAATTGCGTCCTCGTAATTAAGAAAATGAAACGTAACCGGTCAAGAAAGGTTTGCTCCAAAAGAGATGACGCAGTTGCAAGACATGTTTGTTGATGCACGACACAAAGGATAAGGAACCATGAATAAGAAAAAATTGAGAGGAATGGTGATGGTTTTGTTCAAGCAGAACATGTAGGAAAGCAATAAAAAAAAATTCTAGGCAATGAGAGATGAGTAACTCAAGAGTAAAGAAGCCTGGTTAGAACGAAGATTAACTACAGATTATGAAAACTTGGGTACCACTGACATATTACTAATATAGACTAACAAGTTCATGTTAACATAATACTAGGTATAGCTAGGGAATGGAACTAACATGCACATACTAAAGTATTACTAGGAATATTCGCTATTATAGCTAGCTATGATAAAACTAAATCTTACTCATATTCGCTACTCCTCGAGTCTGTGCCTCCTCCACTGTCATCGCAAAAGTCTGTCCACATCCCTGTGGTGGTGCCCTCTACTGTTGCTGGGCCTACTGGAAGAGTGCTGCATGTGGTGCCAAGGGTGGCCTCGGCTGATATCATCTCGGTGCTGGTAAAGTTTGTTGGTTTACCATTGGTGCTCCCTCTCGACGCTCAGGGCAATCATTGGCTGAATGTTGGTTGGATCCGCAAATCAAGCATAATTTTAACTTGCATCTGCACTCGCTCTCGTAATGACCTCGCTTGCCACAATATTGACATGTTGGTAGTGCCTGCGGAGCTGCTCTGGGTGGCTGGTGCATATGAGGTCTCTTTGCAGCTTCTCCATGTGGTGCTCTGGTTGGTACTGATATGAACGACCGTTTCTGGCTTGACTCCCTCCTGATGACGCGCTTCATGTGTCGGGTTGCAGCAAGGACGTCCGTATAAGAAGTAGGTGCAACGGAGCCGATTAATCTCTATAGCTCAAATCTAAGTCCGTCGAAGAACTTCTTCGCCTTCTCCTCTTCTGTCGAAATCAGAGTATGGGCAAAGCAACTCAAACGGATGAACTCTGCATTGTACTCTTCAACCGTCATGTTGTCTTGAATGAGGCGGTTAAACTTATCCCTAAGTTTCGCTTTGATAATGGCTGGAATGTATATTTTCTGTAAGAGTCTAGAGAACTCCTCCCAAGTGACTCGGTCTGGTCCAAGTCGTCTCTTCTCAGATAGCCACCAGTGATGTGCATTGTCCGTCAACTGCATTCTGATGACAGTCATCCAACGCTCCCTCGGAAGCTCAACTACTTCCAATTGGTGTTTAGTGTTTGTGAGCTACTCATGAACTTCAGTGGGCTCCTCCTTGCCAAAAAAAGATACAGGACTTCAGCTGGCGAAAATCAGTGATAGATCCCGTCGATGGTCCTATAGCTGGTGGGTTCGTCTGCTCCAGTGCTGTCACTAGGCTGTTCCTCAAGTTTTTCGCCTGGCATTATTGGGCCTCTTGATGAACCTGCTGTTGTGCTTGCATCATTGCGTAGAACATTTGGAACATCTGCTGACCATCCATCGGCTGTCCTGGTGGGAAAATAGGCATCGGTGGAGTAAACTGCGGCGGTGGTAGAATGTCGTCTCTCCGTAACCTCGAGGCGTGCTGATCTGCTTGATTGCTTTGTTGAGTGGATGGATCTCTACCCAATGGTGTCACTCCATCGTCGTAAGTGACCACAGCACCTTATGGTGTACCTACGGGAGTCTCGTCGCTGGCTCGTGGATCCATTACTCTGCATCCAAAGTAAACTAAGAGAGGCGCACAAAGGAATCAAGGCAGGATGCAAGTCAAGAAATTATTTTGAAGTCGATATATAGGTCAAGAACAGATCAACAAGTGGATGAGATCCTATAATTCTTTATATCCTAATTTGTAGGCTTGCTCGATTCCTTAGTTGAAACCAAAGCAATATAGTCATAGACCTGCATGGGCCACCACAAAAACTATGTCATATTCCAGTCCCAAAATATCGAGAGACTAGCCACATGGCAATGGCCAGCAGCACAACTCCAATGGACAAACCTAATTTAATGGACCCGTTAGAGTGTACTTAAGCTGTAATAAATATAAATGCAGTCTACACCAACTAGTCCAACAAAATAATTCTAATCTCATCCACAGAAAGAAACATAACTAAATATGATAGACTAATCAAGATAACAGATAAAGGAAATAGTCCATCATTAAGTCAACATATGTAGTGTCTCGGGGAACAACCCGATAAAATAAAAAAAAGAGAATAAGTCAATACATATGTCCATGAGTCAAGATATGAAATAACTGGAAGCATAAATAACTGAGTATGTCACAGAATAATCAGGAGAAATCCTCTAGCACAACCTCGTCTTCTAGTGCCAGTATTGCTCCAGCGTCAGCTCCTATCCCATATATCTCGGGGTATTCCTCCTCTGCTGTACCTGGGGACATAATCCGGATCCAAGTCCTCAGGGGACATAGCAAGGTACAAGAATAACTCAAGCCAAATAAAATACAGTATAAAAATAGGTCCTCATGTCAAGCTATGTAACCAGCTAAGTGAAATACAAATGAGAGCATCACTAGTACTCAGGCTGAAACCACTACAAGCTCTGTGTCGGGGAGCCGATAGCAGTAATATCACGTAATGGGCCAAGCTCTGGAACAGAGACTAAAGCACCTCAATAATAAAGTATATATGTATATAATCAGCTTGTAGCCTGTGTGTCTCTCCCCACCCAATGTAATCACACGTTTCATATCCATAACACGCAAGATCATGACCTCTAGCTAGTACAACGAGTCATAATGATATCTATGTATATGCAAGTCTCATGTCACGAATCCTGTAAGCCTATACAGAATCACCATGAATAACTCAGGAAAGATTATGTCATATGAATAGTGTCAAGTGTCATATGGTATGACGTACTTGGTAAAGCAAGCACGTAAAAATATAGGATCGTGGATTCAACTCTCTAAGTGACGTTACACGTCTCCGCATACGACATCGACACCCGAATCTTGTTTGAACGTTAAGCAATGTCTTATGGTCCTAGGTTAAACATGTACATCACAGAAGTATATATATAGAAATAACTCAAGCAAATAATATCACAGGAACTACTACAAGTTTGGCAATGTACACTTGCCTATATTTTGAGCTCCGTCAGTTGCTCCAATATAAGTGGAATCTCCAGGTACACCTTCGGATACTGAAACAAATATCACCATCACTCTCAAAATACATGAAATAGCTATGATTGACTACCTATAAGTCCAATTTGGACACAGGGACAGAATTGACAGTTTCTGGTCAAAACGGGATTCACATGTGGTCCACTTCGCACCGAAAAATGTGTCAGAGACAAATTTCTTTAAATTCATCAAACTTAATATTTATGAGTCCAGAACGATAATACGAATCCAACAGAATGTCCAGAACTGGATTCCGATGAGCCGGTCACGAAATCGCCCGTCAAGTGGAACCGTGGGGCCTAATGAAATGGTGTTTCATCAACGTTCTCAGAAACGAACCAAAATTGGGTCACAGGACCAGCATAACGCTACGAATCCAATAGCATAAGTTTCGTTGTGAAACGACAAGCATACACAAAATTATGACGAGTGTCAGAACAGGCCGATACGGAGTTTTTTGACGGATACTCGTTGATTCCGGTGTGCAAGCACATCCAAATCAACTTTCGTGAAATCTTACACGTCCGCGTTGACGATATGCATCTTTCGATGCTATTCGCACATGACGAAGTTGCCTCATTTAGCTGGACGCACTCCGTTTCAGGAAATTTTGGGTTTAGAAAACCAAATTTTTGGTCAAATTCAACAGCAAATAAAATACTGCATACAACGAATTAAAATAAACTAATTGAAGAGATTAAATCTCGATTATGTTGTCTAAATTATTGTTTAAATAGAATTTAAAAATATTAACTAGATTGGAAGAAAATCAGACATGAATATGGGTGGTTGGAACAGATTCTGAACTACAAATTGGGTTATTTTTCCTTTATTTTGTATAGCGAATTGCGATCGACACAGGACATGATAAGTTAAACTAATTACACAGGGTTCAAGGGGGTCATGTGGTCTTCGCATAGGATTCGATGGGTCGCTATTTGGATTATTGTACAGGGAGATACATGGGTGGGAAGATGGGTACCTCGATGCTCGTTACTGCTCGAGATTTTGGACGGCTGTGTGAAGGTGTCTTGCGGCGTGCGACGGCAACTGTCCGGCGGTCGTCGGCGGTCGGGGTTGGTCAGGATTGGAAGAGGAGTTGATGGTGTTGGTGGTCGGCTAGGCTAGGATTTTTATTGGGGGTATGAAGGGAGTTACAAGGAGGGGAAGGGAGGGGGTTCGGCCGTTGATTTTGGGAAGGGAAGGGTTCGGTCGGCAGTTACAATAGGGGAAAGGGTTTGTGGGTTTGGGTAGCCGGGTTTAGGGTTTCGGGTATAGGGTTCAGATCCGGTTGGGTTGGTTTGGTTTGGGTTGGTTTATTAAAACAATAAATACATATATGCATATATGGCCATTAAAAATAGTTTTGGACTGTCACGCCCCAGTCCCAAAATACATAGGACTAGGACACATAAGCATGCCAGCCGCATGGATATGACAACTCCAATATATGGAAACTATAACTCATACGTACGCTGTAATATGATTATCAAATCCACAAGTGGTATAAAATGTAGTGTCGTAAGTCACAGATATACTAATCTCATCCACACAACAGTTACTGAAAGGAATATAACTAAACTAGAATAAAGAGTCTGAATAATCCATAACTAATAGTCGGGTGGAGACAAATCCACTACCAATGACTATATCAATACTAAAATGAGGGAGAAGGGTAAATCTATAATATAAATAAGATGATGATAGAAGTGTATCAGCGAAGCGATCCATCGCTAGAGATAATCACTGATGCTCAGAAGGTATGACCTCCTCGGAAAAGATAAGTAGTAAGTCCTGATCCGTGCTCCTGCGAATAGTCATGAACATCTACACCTGGAAAGGGACCAGGTCCTCAGAGGGACATAACAAGATACATAGAAACATGCCAATTTGAATACAGTAAACATGCATAATGTTTGAAAATAAATAAGTACGCTGTACAAGACAATCTATATGAATGCAAATGAGAACAACTTTTCGATGTATAGGCAAGGGTAGGCTAATCGATCTAAGCCTCACAACTCACACACACGTCTAGAACATCATCAGCCGACATACCTCGGGGGTAGCGACCCTCGTGACTCCATCAATCGACATACCTCGGGGGTAGCGACCATCGAACATGACCACCATAGTGCGTGCTAGTTACTACGGTTTACCAGAGTGGTTAAAGCCCATACGCCCACTGATTGTCCTCTCATGATACTAAGTGTCAAGTGTGTGTCAACATACATATAATAGATAGTAATGACTGAAAGAAAATACACATGCAATGCATATACAAAAATACAATGAATATACAAAAATATAAATAGCATGCAAAAGTACTGTAAGCAATTGGGCAAGGTATCTTGCCTGGTCTGAAAAGGATGAAGTTCCAACTCAAGGCGTCGTCCGATCTATCCGTCACATAAACTAAACAAGTTAGATTACAAAAGTGGGTGAATAGGTTCCTCCATTTTAATTTATTTTAATTCTGAATAACATAACCTAAAATAGTATTTTAATCTTATTATAATCTGATTTTTTGTTAAACCCTAATTTTGGTCCAAAGAAAGTCAACCTTACGAATTTGTGATCCGTGGCACGCAAATCGAGGCAATCCGTTGACCAAAAAGTCAACCGACTCAAATCCTGGATTTATGTATATAATCCTATAGATTTCAATGCTATATGAACATCGGAATCGACGGTTTCATAAAATCACAAGTCGGTAAAGAGTTATGGCCACAAGGGCGCACAGATGAAAGTTTTCGGTGATTTTCTATTTACGTCTACGTTGCACAAATTTTATTATAGAATAAACTTATATTTTAAATTCTGGAAAAATACTTTTCTGGAAGTTCATCATGTTAGCTTTCCTAAACTTTAAGCGGTTCATAATTCCGAGTTCGAGATCTCCCAAAATCTCGAAAATACCAAAACGCGTCTGATTTCGGACAACTGGCACTTTTAGAATTTTCTGGAAAAATAGGTTCATAAATTATTAAAATAAATTATATAATCAGAAAACTAACGTTGATATAGTTCTAACAAAAAAAACTGGAGCGCGTTTGGAGTCCGGAGCTAGGAGATATCGTCTTTTTAAGTCGTCATAACATACTAGAAAATGAGGCTGAATTTATGACGAATTTTAACTCTTTTTGGACGAAAAAGAGGTGAATTTGGGAAAGAAAATATGAAGGATGAGGTATTTATAATGGTGTAGACTAGTTAATTTAATACGACTAGGATTGGCTAATTTGGATATGAATAGGATCAGTTTAAATAAGGATAGGATATGCATAAAGTTGCTTTCCTAGTAGGCTCATGATTTGAATTAATTTAAAATAGAGTTTGAGTTCATCTCAATAATTTATAATCTTAAATAGAATTAAAGATAATACAAATAATTTATATATAATCTTATTAATATCTATTAACACTAAATTAGCATCTATTTAATATTAAGACTATATATAACCAAATAAATCCTAAATAATTTAAAAAATCTAAATAAATTTCTTAAAATTCTAAATAAATTACAAAAAAATATAATTAAATATTTTAAACTAAAATAAATATTTGATAGGAACAACATGCAAGTATGGTCTCGTAGTAAATCATAGAAGTCCTAAAAATTTACGTTCCATATGTTTTAATTACCTAAAAATTCTAAAAAAATCTCCAAAAATCTAAAATAGTCTAAAAATACATCTAAATAAATATTTACATAAGTAAATATACTAAAAATTTATTTTCTAATTAACTAAGAGAATACTCTAAAGTAATTCAATATTTAAAATAATCTATAATAAATATAATAATATAAAATACACACAAAATACCTATTTTGGGTGAGGGGGTTTACATGGACCCCAATAAATTCCAAAAAAATTACACAATACTCTATTATTAGTTATACTCCCCAAAATATCTTTTTTGTACTATTTTAATAATTAATTTAATACACAAATATATAAATCCATGAACGAATATTTATTATAATTAACTAAAAATAATAAAATTTTCTACAATAATAATTAATAAAATTTTTAAATTAAAATCTAAAAATCAGGGTATTTACAACTGAGGTTACTTTGGAGGTTGGAGGTGCTGGCGGACGAGGTGTTCTTACTGCTAGTGCTGGAGGTGATGACTGAATACTGGTGCTTCTCAAGGATGAGTGCGACCTCTTCTGGCCTCCGGTCCTTGTTACTAATCTCCGTCCGGCAAGTTCTTGGGATCTAGCTGCCCTGAGTACTGCATCGTAGGTGGTATAATTATGTCACGACCCGCACCCAAAATTTGGGCATGAGTGCGTAGGTACGTCCAGCCTACACTGCAGAATCGACGGTAGAACGCTGTCTAGGTCACAATATTAGCTAATCACTCTCACATGAATATCCAACTCCATAAGGAGACACAGATATCATAATATAATATGGAATACTCAATCACATAAACTAAGGCACGATGAGATATCGAAAAAAATATATGAAATACAAGACAAGTCTAAACAATAAAATAATACAACCTGCAATCAATAACATCCAAGTCTCCAAGTATGCCGGAAACAATTCCTCTATGTCACAGTTTGGAAAAAATATCCAGTCAGGATTGGAGCAAAGTTGTAAAACCCCTAAAATTCTGAAAACTATTTTATTATTTATTTCTAATAGTTATGAGCTAAATAGAGATAATAGATTTTATTAGATTTATTTTAAGAATTTTTCAACACTTAGAGGATTTATGGAGCCATTATAATTTTTTTCTAATTTATTCCATGTAGGAGACCCTTTGGACAGTTGTTAGCTCAACCGTATGCACCAATATAATTTTTTAGAATTTTCTATGAATAAGATATGTGTATATATATGTTTATCCTATTGGATCTTAATCCGAAGCCAAACCATCCTAAACCACTACCCGCTTGTCCTTTCTCCGCGCGTAAAGAAGAGAAATATCAGCAGCAAACAGTAGCAAACCCTACCTTGCTTGTCCCTTCTCCCCGCGTAAAGTTAGAAATAAACAGCAGCAGTAGCAAAACCAACTTTTCTCCCCTCCGCGCATAAACCAATTCCACCACTTAATTCCTTTCACCACGCGTAAAACAACCCCTCTTATGACTCATCTCCCACCGCCTCTTTACCTGTTGTTACTAAAAACTCTTCAACCGAAACCTAAACCAATGGAGGAACAACCGAAACTAGAGCCAATGAAAGAAAGAAGCAGCAGCAGTAATTCTCAATCCCTAAGTTTTCCCACCGCCTCCTTATCCCTGTATATATTACAACTCTCCCAAAACTCTAATCCCACTTCTTTCACCAAAACTTAAACACAATATCAGGACGTGCACTATACCGAAGTCTTTCTCAGGCAAGTATACCTTGCCAAATTTTTACTGTTTAATAAATTGATTGCATGTTATCCTGTTGCAATATACATATAACTGTGCACACCCGAGATTGACTCGGGTGCAGTCGACAAACACGTCGATATATAGTATAACTGACTTAGACATTAGCAGACTCACCTACAGATGTGAGGGTATTCTGATATTCTCCTAGACCCTGACACTTGTACACGTATCACGATTGTAACTCATGTTGGGATACGGGTTCGCGTACTCGACTAGCTACCGGTGCATGGGACACACATCACGGTTTAGCACGTAGTCAGGATTATCTAGAAAGTTGTGAATTGGCATATAGCTACGTGGTATGCACGTTATGTATTCGACTTGTATATCCGCATTGGGCGGGGAAGACAACTAGTAAGCGTATGGGATACACACATTGGATTCCGTAGTGCCGGAGGAGCCACGGGTCCAATGACTTCTTTTATTGCACACATTGCGCTCTTCGGAGTGATACGGATGTATATATATTGCAGATACCTCATTCTTCGGAATGATGGACGTTACAGATACTACGCTCTTTGGAGAGTGGACGATATGCCTACGCCTACCCATACGTTCCAAGGTTGTCTTCACATTGCATTCACTTAGATGGTTAGCACACCCTTATTTACTTTATTCAGTATTATATATAGCATACTTTTATGTATCTTGTTATGTCCCACTGAGGACCTGGTTTCCTTCCAGATTTAGATGAGGTGTACTATCCCATGGTGTACGGACCTGGGCAGGAGACGAGGTACGTATCCGAGGAGGAGCTAGAGGTGCTGCCATCCGAGTTCCTCTGATCTTGGGTAGACTTACCATCTAGAGCTGGAGCCTCTTTATCTAGATAGCCGATGCTCTAGTCATGTTATATTCAGCACTCTTATTTTAGTTTTTGTAGTGGGTTTGTTCCCACCAGACATATCGAGATTGTACTATGACATTTTAGACTTAGCACTTATATTCCGATGCCAAACTTCGACGTTGTTTTAGGCATGGACTGGTTGAAATATAAGTGCTAAGTCTGAAATGTCATAGTACAATTCCGATATGTCTCGTGGGAACAAACCCACTACAAAACTAAAATAAGAGTGCTGAATATAACATGACTAGAGCATCACCTATCCAGATAAAGAGGCTCCAGTTCTAGATGGTAAGTCTACCCAAGATCAGAGGAACTCGTGTCACGCCCCAGTCCCAAAATACGTAGGACTAGGTCACGTAACCATGCCAGCTGGCCCGTATATATGGCAACTCCAATATATGGAAACCATATATACGTGCGTACGCTGTATAATGAACAATAATTCATAAGTGGTAAAACTGATCACAAGTCACAGGGTAATATCTAAATCTCATCCACAGAATCAAATATGAATAACCAATAATCATGTAACTAGATCTCAATACAGATATCTAAGAATGACAGTCAGATGAAATCAAATCTACTGCCGAAATAGAATACAAAAGAAACCAGAATACACACCATAAAGAACAACATCTGACAATCTCGAGGCTCGAAGAGAAGACCTCCTCGGGATATACGTAACATGTCCGGATCTGTGCTCCTACGAATACTCAAGAACATATACACCTGGCAGGGGACCAGGTCCTCAGAGGGACATAGCAAGATACAGAAAAACAATATGCCATGTATGTAAATACTGAATAAATAAATGGGGGTGTGCTAACCATCTAAGTTAATGCAATTTAAAGACCTTGTAGTACGCATGGGAATGTGTAGGCTTGACATATGCTGACGTAATTCACCAATCGTCATGACTGGCTAGTATATGTGTCATATGCCCCCGGACACACGGGTAGCTCTGCAATCGACCATCTCCGAGAAGCATGGTACGAAGGATAAAAGACTCAAGAAGGGGGTGTCCCATACGTCTACTAGATATCTTCCCCACCCAAGGATATACAAGTCGTGAAAATGACGTGGACATCTCGTATAATGATGCAAGTCTCCATAGAAATAAACTAAGCTAAATACCGTTACACATGTTGCTCACACCGATGGCCAGTCGAATATGAGGCACGCGTCCCTACATGAACTCACTCTGTGACGTGTAATGATACGTGTCAAGGCCTGGAAGTCATATCAATAACTTTACAACTTTAGGTGGGTCTACTAGACACTAGGTCAGATACAATCCTAACGTCAACGCCATCGTTGACTGCACCCGAGTCTGCTCGGATGCGCACATTTATATAAAAATAAATAAATATGTAACTAGCAAGAACTGAATATAAACAGTACAACAAGGCAAGGTATACTTGCCTGGCGGGAGAGCTGCAAATATAATGTCCAGATGTCAAATGCCAAAAGTCAGAACTATGGCCTCAGAATAAATGTCTCCGGATACTGAAATAAACATCACTAACAGTCTCAAAAAATATCAAATAGCTAGAAACGCCTGTCTTTAAGTCTAATTTGGACACAGGGGCAAAAATGACAGTTTCTGGTCAAAGTGGGGTCCACATGTGGGCCCACTTTGCACCGAAAAACGTATCAGGGTCAAAGGTCTCCAAATTCTCCAAACTTAGTGTCAACAAGTCAGGAACGATGATACGAACCCAACGGAACTTCCAGAATTGGATTCCGATGAGCCGGTCACAAAATCGCCCGTCAAATGGAGCCTGTGGGGCCCACGATACGAAATTTTGCCAACGTTCTCAGAATCGAACCAAACTTGGCTCACAGGACCAGCGTATTTCTATGAGTCCGATGGCGCAAGTTTCGTCTCGATCCGACGTGTGTACACAAAGTTGCAGCGTGTTCCAGAACTGACGGATACGGGACGGTGTCGGCGAATACGCGTTGATTCCGGTGTGCACGCACATCCAAATCAACTTCTCCGAATTCCTACACGTCCGTATCAACGTCGTGCACGTTTCGGTAAAGACCGCGTACGACCAAGTCGTTCCGTTTGGCGGGGCATACCCAGTTCCGGGGTGAATCGGGTCGTTGTTTTTCCTGTTTTGGATCGCGTGCCGCGATCGCCACAGGACGCGATGCACCGAGCGGGTTGCACGGACACCGAGAGGGTCACATAGCCTACGTGTCACAATTGACGGAATTAAAAACGGAACTACGAGGAGATAGAACGGGTTACCTGAACAGGGCTCCGTGGATTAAATTTCCCGTGTCCGGGAAGAGATGCGACACGACGCTGGTCGTGTCCGGGCTGTGTCCGGGCTCTGAAATGCTGTTATGTCCGGTCTGAGTCCAGGGGAGACTTGCCGGGCTTCGCCGGAGGCGCTCAGGTGGAGCTTGGCGGTCAGCGGGGTGTCCGGACAGGGCACGGCGAGGTGGCTGGGAGTCGACGAGGTCTGGGAGAGGGGAGACTTGATGTGTCGAGCCGGGGTGGCCGCTGCTCGTCTCTGGCGAGATCAAGTTGAGCAGGGAGGAGGGGAGGCTGCTCGCGGTGGTCATGACAGCGAGGGAAGGGGGAGTCTGGACGAGGCCGGTGGCGGTCGTGATGGGTTGGCGGTGGAGATGGGGCCGGAGGAAGGAAGCTGAGGAGAGAGGAAGTGGTCGAGGCTGGCTTAGGGGGGGTTGCGGCTGTGGGGGAGGGGTCATGGTGAGGAGGAGGAGGAGGAGCTGTGGTGACTGAGGATGGTGGTGGCGACTGATGGTGGTGGTGGCGGTAGGAAGAGGAGCCGGAGGAGAAGGAGAGGAGGAGAAGAAGGGTGGGCGGAGGTCGGGGGGGAGTGGCGGCTGTCGTGGAGGAGGAGGAGGGGAATAGGAGGAGGCCGAGGGGGAGCTGAGGCGATAGGGGATGGAAGAGAAGGAGGTGGTGGCGGTGATGGGAGTGGTGGAGAAGAAGAGGAGAGAGGAAGAGCGGCGGCGGTGGGCGGAGCTCACCGGCGGGGTGACTCCGGCGGAGGGGGGAAGAAAGGCTGGGAGAGGAGGAGGAACAGGGAAGGAGGAGCTGGGGAGAGAGGGGGCCAGCGGGGGGTGGGTTCACCGCGGCCGGGGGCGGCTTGCCGCGGCGGCCGGGGGGGAGAGTCGGCTGAGGGAGGGGGCTCGGGTAGAATTAGGTTTTAGTTTTTATTTTAATTTCTTATATTAAATAGAAAAATTCATTAGGGGTATAAATGAAATTTACATATAAGATATTTACTTAATGTAAATACATCGAATTCGGACTCCTTTTGGAATGGACGGTGCACGTTTACCGGCCAATCAGGGGGTGACACCTCGCAGGGTAATTTACAGAAAAGTCCCTGTAATTTCGTAAATTGCACAGAGGTCCTATTTTGGGAAATTGCGCAATTACGAAATTGTCTGGGAAAAATACCCAATTCCTGAAAATACTAAAATTCACAGAATTGAGGGAAATTGCTGTACGAGGGTCCCAAGGGGGTGGGGGTGAGTCTGGGCAGGGACTGGGCCTGGTTTTCTAGGGTGATACGGGCCATCGTATTAATTTAATTAATAAATACTGCGCACGGTGTTCTCTAATTATTTAGAGGCGGGTAGGGTCATAATTTTTCTACGGTGTCAATACACTAAATGTAGTATACTCAGTGTAGAAAAATAACATATTTTTGTCTGGACAAAACGGGTGCATGTTGGGCCTCAAATTGCTATTGGAACAGGGATGGGTACAGGTCTGAGATTTAAAATAGGAATTAAATACGGGCGTTTGCAACGAGATTTGTGCGTCTCATACGAGGCTCAAAACTAAGTATCTGGGAGTTGCACAAAGTGTAGGATAGTAGGCTGGCATGTCTAGGAGAGGTATGCAAACTTCGTTCGGGGATAACAGTCAAGGTAAAGCTCCAAATAATTAGGTGATGGACAGGTGCACAAGTCAATAGCATATGTAAGCAAAATAAATTAAAATATTGCAACAAATCCTAAATTGTGAAAAATATTCCTAAAATACTGGAATCTGGTCGAGGGAGTTTACAATCTACCCAACTTATAAAAATTTTGTCCTCGAAATTAAAACTAAGCCGGGGTAGAAGTCAAAGTCGGCATAAGATATAATTTAACAAGTAATTTATATCTTGGGTTACGAATAGGTTTGAAAAATGTTTACGCAAGTCGTTCATACGCTTCCAAGTAGATTCTCCTGGCGCGTCATACTTCCATGCTACGCGGACTAAGGGAAATAGACTGATTTCTCAATACCATTTCTCGATGATCAAGGATTTCTACGGGCTGCTCCTGATATGACAAGCTCGGCCTAATGGTGATCTCCGAATGGTTGAGAACCTGACTGCTGTCTGTCACATACGCCTGAGTTGCGACACATGGAATACAGCAAGTACTTCCTTAAGAAGGCAATGATCGTCCTCTTTGAATTCCAAGGGACGATGATGACGGTCTGTCTACTGCTCCTGTCTGTCTTGCACTGCTTGCCAGTGTCCTTGCATATACTTAACTGTCTCTACGGTGTTGACCACCAGCTCTGGTCACGCGAATCCTTGTCTGGTACAATGCTGACTAGTATGCCGTGCAATCTTACGATTTGCCTCATATTAGTAATGTCTCCATAGCTTCAGAGTAATTACGATGGTTGCAAGTTCCAAATTCTTCTCATGCACTTATAATTGTCTGGATGCATCTGTCATTACCTTGTCATCCTGTATTAATACGCATCCCAAACTTTTTCCTGATGCGTCTGTAGATCACATAACCGCCTGATCTGGATGGAATAGTTAATACGGTGCTGTGGTCAGTCGCTTCTTCAATTCCTCGAAGGTGGCTTGACACTCGTTGGTCCATAGGAATTCTTAATCCTTACAAGTCAACCTAGTCATAGGTGCTGTTATCCATTCAGGAGTCAGTCAATTATTCATCCGGTAAAATCCATTTAGACTCCTGAAAAAATGATATTTTCTTCATCGTAATACTTGAGTTCTGAACTTGACCCAAGTTACGAGGCAAAAATAAAAATTTTGCTGCCTTAGTGATGCAGGTATCAGGAACGTAATAAAACGTAGGTAGGTAGGGAAGCGTCATCCTAAAGGTAGCACAAATTTAAACTGCAATCATATCTAATAATAGGGTTTGGTAATTATCCAAGAAACAAACAGAAATGGCTACAGAAACCATACACTTATCGTATTTATACTAAGCATGAGATTTCGTCTTTCCGAAATAAGGGAAGACGGAAAACAGTATTCAAGAGTTCAAGGGGGAGGTAATAGATTAGAAGTGTGGGGATCAAGGCGTTTAAAGAATTCAACGGGAATTTGTCAAAGCAGTTGTGGATTAAAATCCTATTCTGGTAATCCCTATTCACATATTCGTATCAGCACAGTTACGTAACTGATATGATATGCTCAGACATATCTAGAGGGCAAGTACATATGTCTACTAATTACTATATATCTCAATCCACGTAAAGTAGTTATGCGAAGGGCGAACCAAGTGCACTATGGTTGATCAGACCGTAATACACTGATTCTGAAATATATTAGTGTAGTACTCCAATAATACATCTCTCAAGAACAAGTTTGATAAAGAATAAGCTTGCGAAACTAGGCTATAATAGCGGCATAAGTCAAGGTAGTACGGTAAATATAAGTGCGCTAGATTATGATGTGAAAAATTTTAAAACAATACAAATTCACAAGAACAAGACTCTACAAAATCTACAATTATTATTCTAAATCCTTGACCTAGGCTATAATAGCGGCATAAGTCAAGATAGTACGGTAAATATAAGTGCGCTAGATTATGATGTGAGAAATTTCAAAACAATACAAATTCACAAGAACAAGACTCTACAAAATCTACAATTATTATTCTAAATCCTTGACTAAGTCGCTAGTTGACCCAAAAGAGGTATGGCCTTCTAAGTTCTATAATCTTAAAATACATAATAGGTTATCTGTCTAAAACAGGGATTTCAAGAAAGTTCGCGTAAAGTAGGGGTTCGAGGTTGTCTGCGTAATGCAGAGGTAAGATAATTTGGCGTAAGGTATAAATCCGAAACTGTCTGCGTATAATAGAGAAGCGTAAGGGAGAGCTTCAGGGCTGTCCGCGTAAAAAGTCTGCGCGTACAAGTCTGGGTTAAAGTCTGAGCGTAAAAGTCTGCGGTAAAGTATTGTCTAAGGGTTGCGTAAAAATCTGCCGGCGTAAAAAGTCTAGCATACGCTGCAGCATGAAGTTGTACAAGAAATTCATGAGTTTGTCAGTCAAGTTAATGAATCCTGACATCTGACAAAAGTACTTGTACAACGATCGAGGGGATGGTTATGATGATGGTTTACACGGAGATCCAGATTGTCGTTAGTTACTTATTGGATACCAGTCATCTACGCTTGAGATGAGACAAAAACAGATATCCTGTCAAAAGCTGTTCCTTTTTGCACAGGGCTCGAGGTGTATCTCTGCGCAGGATTTGGTCGTGCCTAGGGAAAGCTAAGGCTGTAACAAATACGCTAACATCCTATTCTTATGTTATGCCTAAACAGGTTACTTTACGCTGGTTATCTATAAATCATCAGGTTTGCGCAGGGCAGTTACCTACGTGGCTGACATGATGCGTCATACGCAGGATAAGGAAGACTAAGGGCGGCGTAAAGGGGACAAGCTTCTACAAGATTTGGTTTTTACGCCATCAGGAAAGTTATTTGGCTTTTACGCTAACTACGGTCAATTGGCTTCACGCCAACAAGGGTAAGGGGTCTCTGGCGTAACTCTGGTTATCCAAGCATAGGATGAGGGTTTCAGTCTTAGTATTCAATCTTAGATTTCTATGGGTTCCTCAAGGCTAGGGTCAACACTAGGGTCAAATTTCTAACTAATCCTAGTAGTGTTTATACTATACTCAAGTCATACATAAATATGTCAAGGGATAAGGGTAAGTTAATCTATAGGTAAGTGACGCTAGGGTTTACTTAGGAAATCAGGAAGGCTAGGGTTTACTTAGGAAGTCAGGAAGGCTAGGGTTCACTAAGTAATCCGAACTTAAGGATATGTCAAAGCCCTAGTGGTATTCTTATTAGGAATGCTACCTTAATTATCATCCTATTAACCGGAGTTCCTATATTCTAGCAGGGATTATACTAAAAGAATTATCAGGGAAGCACTTGAATCAAGCAGGATGCAATTATGTAAGTAGGACAGACTGGACGGAAGATAAGTCATAGTCAATTTTTGGATGAGATCCTATGCTCTAATCCTAGGTGCAGGCTTGCTCGATACAGTGACGTAACCGAGACAATATGCTCTGAGACGCAGGCTTGCTCGGTACAGTAACGTAACCGAGTCAATATGCTCTCGACCTGCATGGGCCACCACTAAAAACATGTCACGCCCCAGTCCCAAAATACGTAGGACTAGGTCACGTAACCATGCCAGCTGGCCCGTATATATGGCAACTCCAATATATGGAAACCATATATACGTGCGTACGCTGTATAATGAACAATAATTCATAAGTGGTAAAACTGATCACAAGTCACAGGGTAATATCTAAATCTCATCCACAGAATCAAATATGAATAACCAATAATCATGTAACTAGATCTCAATACAGATATTTAAGAATGACAGTCAGATGAAATCAAATCTACTGCCGAAATAGAATACAAAAGGAACCAGAATACACACCATAAAGAACAACATCTGACAATCTCGAGGCTCGAAGAGAAGACCTCCTCAGAATATACGTAACATGTTCGGATCTGTGCTCCTGCGAATACTCAAGAACATATACACCTGGCAGGGGACCAGGTCCTCAGAGGGACATAGCAAGATACAGAAAAACAACATGCCATGTATGTAAATACTGAATAAATAAATGGGAGTGTGCTAACCATCTAAGTGAATGCAATTTAAAGACCTTGTAGTACGCATGGGAATGTGTAGGCTTGACATATGCTGACGTAATTCACCAATCGTCATGACTGGCTAGTATATGTGTCATATGCCCCCGGACACACGGGTAGCTCTGCAATCGACCATCTCCGAGGAGCATGGTACGAAGGATAAAAGACTCAAGAAGGGGGTGTCCCATACGTCTACTAGATATCTTCCCCACCCAAGGATATACAAGTCGTGAAAACGACGTGGACATCTCGTATAATGATGCAAGTCTCCATAGAAATAAACTAAGCTAAATACCGTTACACATGTTGCTCACACCGATGGCCAGTCGAATATGAGGCACGCGTCCCTACATGAACTCACTCTGTGACGTGTAATGATACGTGTCAAGGCCTGGAAGTCATATCAATAACTTTACAACTTTAGGTGGGTCTACTAGACACTAGGTCAGATACAATCCTAACGTCAACGCCATCGTTGACTGCACCCGAGTCTGCTCGGATGCGCACATTTATATAAAAATAAATAAACATGTAACTAGCAAGAACTGAATATAAACAGTACAACAAGGCAAGGTATACTTGCCTGGCGGGAGAGCTGCAAATATAATGTCCAGATGTCAAATGCCAAAAGTCAGAACTATGGCCTCAGAATAAATGTCTCCGGATACTGAAATAAACATCACTAACAGTCTCAAAAAATATCAAATAGCTAGAAACGCCTGTCTTTAAGTCTAATTTGGACACAGGGGCAAAAATGACAGTTTCTGGTCAAAGTGGGGTCCACATGTTGTCACCACCCCATTTCCAGAGCCGGGTATTTTTTTTTATTTTTAATTTAGTTAATTGTGCATTATTTTTAATTAATTGTATTTATAATTAATTATTGATTGCATTATTTTTTATTATTTTTATTTTGATTGTTTTAGGATTTTGGCTAGCCTGGACCCATGTCAGACCCTAGTGGACCCATGTCCGACCCAGCCCACACCCTTGTGAGAATTATTTTTGGGTTTTAGAATATTTATTTTATTTTTAGGAGTTAGTTGGAGAGATTTGGAACTAGTTTGAGTGCATTTGGAGCCCCGAAACCCAAAACCAAGTCATGTAGGGGCGTTTTGGGAATTGGAAACTTATGTAAACCCCTTTATTAGGTGGCCGGCCCCCCCTACCTACCCGTTCCCATTCAGAACCAGCAGCCCCACTTCCTCTTCTTCTTCATTCTTCATTCTTCTTCTTCTTCTTCTCCATTCTCCACTCTTCCTTCTTCTTTTCTTCTTCCCACTCTCAAGTAAGTTCCCATATCTCCTCTTTCTTCTTCTATTCTTCTTTATGATTAACCCTAACCCTAGATCTTTCCCTAACCTAGGTGGGTAGAGCCTAGATTTGGTGTTGGAGCTTGGATTTGAGGCTTGGAAGCTTGGATTGGAGGATTTGGAGCATTTTGGAGATTTTGGCTTGGGATTCCAACTCCCAAGAGGTAAACCCTAATTTTCCCCTTGTAATTACTCTTTTATAGTGTAATTAATATTTTAGAACCTTCCTAGACCCTTAGGCTACCCGTGGGAGGAAGTTGGAACTAGTTGGGTAGTGTTTGGAGACTTTAACACTAGGTTTTGTGTCAATTTCGGGTGGAATCCGAATTTGGCCCAATTTTGGGTGATGCCCTAGGTTAGATGGACCTAGGTAGACGTTGTCGGGTGTCTAGAGGGTGAGTGCGTGTCTCCGTTCGGACACGGGAAGCCGTGTCGCGGAGAAACGGGCGTTTCGGGCGAAATTGGGGCTTTTCGTCGTCGCCGATTCTAAGTGCGTGTGCGTTTCCGCCACGGACCTAGAATCGACGCGGGAGCGCATTTTCTAGGATCTAGGCATCGTTTAGGACGCGTGGGTAAATTTTGGGCCGATTCCGAGTTCGTTTGGTGTGCGTTTCAGGAGGTTTTTCGAACCGCGCACCACGTGTTCGTCGAAATGACCGAACGGCCATTTCGGCGTGGTTTTCTAGTTTCGGGCTTGTGCGCGCGTTGGGTTAGCATCGGGGAGTGTGTGATAGAGTTTTCGGGCTATATTATATATATTTTAGGGTATTGGTGAGTGTCGGGGTCGTTGGGCGTGCGTGAGTAGGACGTGTGGTTTGAGTGTTGTGTGCGTGGTTGTGTTTGTATTGATATGTGTCTATATATATATATTTATATATATGTATGTGTGTGTATTTATATTTATGTACTTGTATATGTATATGTCTATGTGTATATATATATATGTATATGTGTAAGTGTGCTTGTGTGTGTATATGTGTATATATGTATATAGGTGTATGTATGTATATATAGTTGAGAGTGTGTGTAGATATATATATACATATGTTTGAGTGTGTGTGTGTATATATATATATATTAGTGTGTATATATATATAGATATATATGTGTGTATATATATATAGATATGTATATATATTTATGTGTGTGTGTTGATAGTGTTGTGAGTGTGTGTGTGTATTAGTGTGTGAGTGTGCTAGTGTGTGTGTGTTAAGAGTGTGTAGATGAGAGTTATATATATATAGATATTTAGTTATATATATATAGATATAGATGTATGTATATATATATATAGATATATATATATATATGTGTATATGTAGATGTGTGTTTATATATATATAGAGATATGTGTTTGTGTATATGTGTGTGTGTATATTTGTGTGTGTGTGTGTTGATTTGTGTTGGAGTGTGTTAGTGTGTGTTAGTAATAGGTATAAGTGTATATATATATATGTATCTAGTTATATATATATATAGATGTGTATATATATGTATATATATATATATATGTATATATATATAGGGGTGTGTGTGTGTGTATGTGAGATGAGAGGGGGGGGTGCCCAGCTGAAACAGGGAGCAGCAGCAGCTATGTGCAGCTGCAGCAGCAGCAAAATCAGCAGCAGCAGTAGCATAGCACAGCAGCAACAGCAACATTAAGCAGTGGCAGCAGCAGCAGATAAGCACAGTAGCAGCAGCAGTTTTAGGTAGCAGCAGCCGCAGTACAAGCAGCAGCAGCAGCTAGCAAGAGCAGTGTGCGAGAGAGAGGGGTATGTATATATATATAGATAGATAGATTGTTAGATAGGTAGATTAATGGATTGATAATTGGATAGGTAAATGGATAGATAATTAGATAGGTAGATAGCTAGTTAGATAAATAGGTAAATAGATAGATACATAGATAGTTAGGTTTCTAGATACTAGATAGGTAGATAACTAGATTCTTAGATATACCTATCTAAGAGATATAAATATCTATATGCCTAAGTTATATACATATATAGGTGTATAGGTAAGATAATGGGTAATCGGGTAAATGTGTGTGGATAAATATATACATAGGTGCATATATGCTTAGATATATATAAATATGATAGATATATATATTATCTAGCCTAGATTAATAACTAGGTATATATTCAATAGCTAGATAGCTAGTTAGAGGGGTTTTAGAGCGAAACCTCAATATCTTGAGATACCAAGGTATCTCAATACCTTGAGATAACCAAGGTATTGGGTTTCGAGCGGGGTTTTTGAGCAATAGCCTAGGATTTGTCTTGGAGTGATTTTTATATGCTTATGTGTATATATTTACGCGTGCTAGCATAGGTTTTAGCGGGTTTAGGCGGGGTGCGTAGCCTAGGTTGAGGTATCGGATACCGAGGGTATCCCGGTATCTCAAGGAGGCGAGTTTGTGAGTTTTCTAGCTTAATGATCTCGGTTTGACCTAGAATTTCAGGAGCACCCTAGTTTGACCCAGACTTGACCGTAGTTGACTCGGTTGACCGCCAAAGTCAACTTTTGACCTAGTTTTGACCTAGAGTTGACTTTTTGGACCCAGAGTTGACTTTTTGACCCAGATTTTACCGGTTTGACCCGTTTGACCTAGAACGACCCTAGAAGCCTATTTTTAGTTATTTTATATCTGTTTAACTCATTAGAACCCTGTTTAACCTTGTTTTTCGCATTAGGTCCTTGCGACACCGGTTCGGATCGCCAGTTGCTCAGGACGTCAGGCGAGTACATTCTCTGATAGTTTTCATTATCTGATATTTATTATGATTCAGCTTCTAGTATAGTATCATCTGATTATTCTGGCACCACACGGGACACTGACTGGTATTTCTGGATTCATTTACTTGCGACACGTACATTTCATGTTTCTGGCCTCTATTCTGGAATCACTACTGGCATCACCTACAGGCATCACTACAGGCATCATTCATGTACAGGCTGGACTCATCTTGATTTGCGTGTCGGGTCTTGGATCCACTTGTATTAGTCGGGGCGGGGAAATACTCGAGTAGACATGTAAACATTCCTATCTGGCATCATCAGGAATCACTCCCTCTGGTCTAATCTGGAATGATAGCAGCCGTGCACCCAGTGCGCGGTGAGCCGTACTTACCCCTAGCCGTTTACATGTCGAAACAAGTATTTCAAAGACACCGAGTTCATTCTTTATAGTCTGGACTCTCATGCATTTCTTGACTTGCCTCACTTACATGTTTCTGGACTTGACTCACTACATGTTTTTCATTCTGGACTCACTACACGTTCATGTGCACGGACTTGATCTTAGCTTAGATTCTTGTATCTTACAGTTACTACTATCTTGTTTCTGATATTCCTGCATCTTTACCTTTATGCACCAGTGATACATGTTTATTTCCTGTTTCATACTTACTTCTTTCTTCTTGCTACTTGCTATAACTGTTTTATAGTTTTTATCATTTAAATGGAACTGCTGTTAGAGATGTACTTGCTCCAGTCCTGACTGGACATATTTTTCAGAGTATCCGGAGGATTGGTGTCCGACGTTTTATGGACCTGAGCCTGTCGATGGTGCAGACAGGGACCCTCTAGCTTAGGGGTGATTTCCGGGTTGGTAGCCGGGATCACTGAGACTTTGTTGTCGTTTTTATTAGCTTTTAGTACCGGATTTGTCTCCGGTTTTAGATTGAGACCTTGTTTGTATATTATTTTGGATATTGTTGTATTATTATTTGATGTTGTGGTTGTTGTAGTAGTTGTTGTTGGTTAGACTTTATAGTTGTTAGATCTCTATGTTATCTTATCGTGCTTAGATTCGTGATTGAGTATATTGTGGTTATCTTTATGATATTGCTCCTCCGTTTGGAGTTGAGATCTCGGCAGATATATATATATATATTGTTTGTGTGGTTGCCCTCCTTTTGGAGAGGTCATGCCCGATTTTTGTGTGAGATTATTATTTAGTTAGTTGACCTAGACAGCGTTCTACCGTCGATGCTGCGGCGTAGGCTGGACGTACCCACGACTCATGCCCGATTTTCGGGTGCGGGTCGTGACACATGTGGGCCCACTTTGCACCGAAAAACGTATCAGGGTCAAAGGTCTCCAAATTCGCCAAACTTAGTGTCAGCAAGTCAGGAACGATGATACAAACCCAACGGAACTTCCAGAATTAGATTCCGATGAGCCGGTCACAAAATCGCCCGTCAAATGGAGCCTGTGGGGCCCACGATACGAAATTTTGCCAACGTTCTTAGAATCGAACCAAACTTGGCTCACAGGACCAGCGTATTTCTATGAGTCCGATGGCGCAAGTTTCGTCTCGATCCGACGTGTGTACACAAAGTTGCAGCGTGTTCCAGAACTGACGGATACGGGACGGTGTCGGCGGATACGCGTTGATTCCGGTGTGCACACACATCCAAATCAACTTCTCCGAATTCCTACACGTTCGTATCAACGTTGTGCATATTTCGGTAAAGACCGCGTGCGACCAAGTCGTCCCGTTTGGCGGGGCGTACCCAGTTCCGGGGTGAATCGGGTCGTTGTTTTTCCTGTTTTGGATCGCGTGCCACGATCGCCACAGGACGCGATGCACCGAGCGGGTTGCACGGGCACCAAGAGGGTCACATAGCCTACGTGTCACAATTGACGGAATTAAAAACGGAACTACGAGGAGATAGAACGGGTTACCTGAACATGGCTCCGTGGATTGAATTTCCCGTGTCCGGGAAGAGATGCGACACGACGCTGGTCGTGTCCGGGCTGTGTCCGGGCTCTGAAATGCTGTTATGTCCGGTCTGAGTCCAGGGGAGACTTGCCGGGCTTCGCCGGAGGCGCTCAGGTGGAGCTTGGCGGTCAGCGGGGTGTCCGGACAGGGCACGGCGAGGTGGCTGGGAGTCGACGAGGTCTGGGAGAGGGGAGACTTGATGTGTCGAGCCGGGGTGGCCGCTGCTCGTCTCTGGCGAGATCAAGTTGAGCAGGGAGGAGGGGAGGCTGCTCGCGGTGGTCATGACAGCGAGGGAAGGGGGAGTCTGGACGAGGCCGGTGGCGGTCGTGATGGGTTGGCGGTGGAGATGGGGCCGGAGGAAGGAAGCTGAGGAGAGAGGAAGTGGTCGAGGCTGGCTTAGGGGGGGTTGCGGCTGTGGGGGAGGGGTCATGGTGAGGAGGAGGAGGAGGAGCTGTGGTGACTGAGGATGGTGGTGGCGACTGATGGTGGTGGTGGCGGTAGGAAGAGGAGCCGGAGGAGAAGGAGAGGAGGAGAAGAAGGGTGGGCGGAGGTCGGGGGGGAGTGGCGGCTGTCGTGGAGGAGGAGGAGGGGAATAGGAGGAGGCCGAGGGGGAGCTGAGGCGATAGGGGATGGAAGAGAAGGAGGTGGTGGCGGTGATGGGAGTGGTGGAGAAGAAGAGGAGAGAGGAAGAGCGGCGGCGGTGGGCGGAGCTCACCGGCGGGGTGACTCCGGCGGAGGGGGGAAGAAAGGCTGGGAGAGGAGGAGGAACAGGGAAGGAGGAGCTGGGGAGAGAGGGGGCCAGCGGGGGGTGGGTTCGCCGCGGCCGGGGGCGGCTTGCCGCGGCGGCCGGGGGGGAGAGTCGGCTGAGGGAGGGGGCTCGGGTAGAATTAGGTTTTAGTTTTTATTTTAATTTCTTATATTAAATAGAAAAATTCATTAGGGGTATAAATAAAATTACATATAAGATATTTACTTAATGTAAATACATCGAATCCGGACTCCTTTTGGAATGGACGGTGCAAGTTTACAGGCCAATCAGGGGGTGACACCTCGCAGGATAATTTACAGAAAAGTCCCTGTAATTTCGTAAATTGCACAGAGGTCCTATTTTGGGAAATTGCGCAATTACGAAATTGTCTGGGAAAAACACCCAATTCCTGAAAATACTAAAATTCACAGAATTGAGGGAAATTGCTGTGCGAGGGTCCCGAGGGGGTGGGGGTGAGTCTGGGCAGGGACTAGGCCTGGTTTTCTAGGGTGATACGGGCCATCGTATTAATTTAATTAATAAATACTGCGCACGGTGTTCTCTAATTATTTAGAGGCAGGTAGGGTCATAATTTTTCTACGGTGTCAATACACTAAATGTAGTATACTCAGTGTAGAAAAATAACGTATTTTTGTCTGGACAAAATGGGTGCATGTTGGGCCTCAAATTGCTATTGGAACAGGGATGGGTACAGGTCTGGGATTTAAAATAGGAATTAAATACGGGCGTTTGTAACAAGATTTGTGCGTCTCATACGAGGCTCAAAACTAAGTATCTGGGAGTTGCACAAAGTGTAGGATAGTAGGCTGGCATGTCTAGGAGAGGTATGCGAACTTCGTTCGGGGATAACAGTCAAGGTAAAGCTTCAAATAATTAGGTGATGGACAGGTGCACAAGTCAATAGGATATGTAAGCAAAATAAATTAAAATATTGCAACAAATCCTAAATTGTGAAAAATATTCCTAAAATACTGGAATCTGGTCGAGGGGGTTTACAACTCGGATGGCAGCACCTCTAGCTCCTCCTCGGATGCGTACCTCGTCTCCTGCCCAGGTCCGTACACCGTGGGATAGTACGCCTCATCTAAATCTGGAAGGAAACTATGTCCTCAGTGGGACATAACAAGATACATAAAAGCATGCCATATATAATACTGAATAAAGTAAATAATGGTGTGCTAACCATCTAAGTGAATGCAATGTGAAGACAACCTTGGTACGTATGGGTAGGCGTAGGCATATCGTCCACTCTCCGAAGAGCGTGGTATCTGTAACGTCCATCATTCCGAAGAATGAGGTATCTGTAATATAAATACGTCCGTATCACTCTGAAGAGCGCGGTGTCTGCAATAAAAGAAGTCATTGGACCCGTGGCTCCTCCGGATACTACGGAATCCAATGTGTGTATTCCATACGCCTACTAGTTGTCTTTCCCGTCCAATGCGGATATACAAGTCGAATACACAACGTGCATACCACGTAGCTATATGCCAAGTCACAACTTTCTAGATAATCCTGACTACGTGCTAAACTGTGATGTGTGTCCCACGCACCGGTAGCTAGTCGAGTACGTGAACTCGTATTCCAACATGAGTTGCAATCGTGATGCGTGTACAAGTGTCAGGGTCTAGGAGGATATCAGAATACCTACACATCTGTAGGTGAGTCTGCTAATGTCTAAGTCAGTTATACTATATATCGACGTGTTTGTCGACTGCACCCGAGTCAATCTCGGGTGTGCCCAGTTATATGTATATTGCAACAGGATAACATGCAATTAATTTATTAAACAGTAAAAATTTGGCAAGGTATACTTGCCTGAGAAAGACTTCGGTATAGTGCACGTCCTGATATTGTGTTTAAGTTTTGGTGAAAGAAGTGGGATTAGAGTTTTGGGAGAGTTGTAATATATATAGGGATAAGGAGACAGTGGAAAAACTTAGGGATTAAGAATTACTGCTGCTGCTTCTTTCTTTCATTAGCTCTAGTTTCGGTTGTTCCTCCATTGGTTTATGTTTCGGTTGAGGAGTTTTTAGTAACAACAGGTAAAGAGGCGGTGGGGGATGAGTCATAAAAGGGGATTGTTTTACGCGTGGTGAAAGGAATTAAGTGGTGGAAATGGTTTACGCGCGGATGGGAGAAAAGTTGGTTTTGCTATTGTTGCTGTTTATTTCTAACTTTATGCGGGGAGAAGGGACAAGCAAGGTAGGGTTTGCTACTGCTTGCTGCTGATATTTCTCTTCTTTACGTGCGGAGAAGGGACAAGCGGGTAGTGGTTTAGGAGTTGCGGTTTGGCTTCGGGTTGAGATCCAATAGGATAAACATATATATACACATATCTTATTCATAGAAAATTCTAAAAAATTATATTGGTGCATACGGTTGAGCTAGCAACTGTCCAAAGGGTCTCCTACATGGAATAAATTAGGAAAAATTTATAATGGCTCCATAAATCCTCTAAGTGCTGAAAACTTCTCAAAATAAATCTAATAAAATTTATTCTCTCTATTTAGCTCATAACTATTAGAAATAAATAATAAAAAAGTTTTCAGAATTTTAGGGGTTTTACATTAGAGTGGGAGAAGTGGCGTATCGACTTGCGCTACCACCTTCACTTGAGGGAGTACATGACGTATTCCATGTGTCACAACTCAGGCGATATGTGGCACACAGCAGTCATGCTCTCGACCACTCAAAGATCACCGTTTGACCAAGCTTGTCATATCAAGAGCAACCCGTAGGAATCCTTGATCGACGAGAAAAAGTATTGAGGAACCAATCTATTCCCTTGGTCAGCGTGGCATGGAAGAAAGAAAATCCACTCGCGAGCTTCGGCCACAGTCCTACGAGTGCCAACCATCTTGCTGGAAGCGCGATGGATCTTGGTTCTCTTCAGGGTAACCAGGCCATACAAAGCCAGTGGGGTCAGAACCTCAAGCAATAAGTACCACAAAGAAGCTCGAGGTGATAGACCAAACACATCACAACATATGCAGGAAGAGACATATAAGAAATAAATGCAGATGGAGACTTATACGGTACCAACGTACTTGTCTCAAAAAAAAATACTGGAAGAGCTAATAATAAGTACAGAAATAAAAGAAAGGCGACGAGCGGCAAGAGAGCATAGGAACTACTCTGGATCAGGACCACAACACTTAAACCAAACGAGGATCGGGGTTACAGACCTTCACCCGAGCAGAACTTTGCTCCCTGACCATGCGCCGGGAGAAAATAAAAACTAGAAGAGCGAGCTATAATAAAAGTAACATCATTCATCGAACGGCCAAACAACTTTACGGCTTGCTACGATTAATTAGCTAGGGTTATCATAAACTATAATTACTAAATGCATATTTTAAGAATATTGCTACCACCGATACTGCAGTTAATCCGGATGGCCAAGGGTACACTTGTCTAGTAAATTTAAATGCACATTCAACCTCACAACAACATAACTTGTTACTTGTCACAATAGAAATTGAACTCAAAAGCATAAACTTGAACTTGTAATCATAAACTTGCTTCACAACCATAAACTTGTATATAACTTGTCTTGTAAGTGCCGCAGCACGCGTAAACTTGGTCAGTCATGGAGCCCTTGCCTAGCAGGGTTGTCCATGTCGCATGGTGTCCTTGGGGATCAGGGTAGCCAGTAGCGCAATATTCTTTCCTCCCAATGTTCTAGGTAGATCTTATCTTGTTTAATTATTATTAAATTATTTCAAGTTCTCAAGTCGTTGACACTTGAGAACTCCCTGAAATGACGAGTCGCTAGTACGAGATTTTCATAAGTTATCGTATTCGCAACACACGATACATCGGACAATACTCACACTTGATTGCCCCATGCCAAATGCAATAAATTTTCATACACAAACATTTCAGCGGTGTCGTGAGGATGGTGAACTTGTACATAAATTTGTCTTGTGAACTCACATGCAAAACTTATTTGGTATCATAAACTTGTATCGACATAAGAAAGCATACAACAATAATCACTAAAGAAAATTACTAAAAAAATATAGCAACAGTGAACACAAGAATGCACACAAGAATTTTTGGCCGCATGGACTCACTGGCCACATGCACCCACTGGATACATGGACTCTCTGGCAGCATGCACCCACTGGCCGCATGGACTCTCTGGTTGCATGGACTTAGTAAATTTTTTATTCGTTCAACGAGTGAAAGCACAAGGTGTTCAAGGACACTTGTGTAAATATACAGTCATGCATCCAACAAGATGGACACATGCTGTCAATATGCGGCAAGAGTTCAGGCCGCATAACCCTCTCGGACCGCATAAAACTTTCGGCCGTATAGCTCGCTGGCCGCATGAAGACTTCGTCTTCTCCAACAGCAGGTTCAGCCATGGCCGAAAGTTCCAAAAACCAAAAATTTATTTGCTTCATAAAAACTTTATTTAAACTCCAAATCAAGTGAAACAAAAGCCAACTTGCACGAAATAAAGTGCTCTAACATAAGGAACCACTAGTTTTTGAAAATATTATGTTTTAATAGATCAAAACCAAGAAAAAATCATTGAACACATATAAACCCAAACTTGAAACTCAGATCTACAAAATCTATACATCAAAATTCAAAATTTCAAGAACTAAACATGATCAGCAACTCAAGGAGAACATTTTTCATCAAATATATTTTTTAAAACAACAACATATATAAAAAAAATTAAAAATTCATGACTTCACCATTGAGCAAGATGTACTTGCCTTAGGTGGCTCCTAACCTCTACCTCTCACAGTCCAAGTTGTAACAACTTTCCCTTAGGGTTAGGGTTTGGGTTAGAGGGAACATGAAGGAGAGGAAGAAGAGGAAAATAAAAATAAAGAAGAAGAAAGAGAGGAGAGAGAAAAGATCATATATATATATATATATATATATATATATATATATATATATATATATATATATATATATACTAAGAGAGAAGAAAAGAGGGTTTAGTCATGGGTTCACCCAAAATGAACCGAACCAAGGGTCCATTCTATATGTGGATCCTAAACCGGGTCTATGGCAATGCCAAAGGGTATTCTACTGGTCTCGGATAGTCTCTCTCACCAACAAAATAAATAAAATAACATGAACTAACATAAGAAATACAGCAGGAATATATTATCAAGAAAAATTAAATTCTAGAAATTCAAGAAATACTAAATCTGGAATCGTGTGTGACAAAAGTATTCGGGACCGTTAGGTCACCAAGGCAATTCCCGAACTAGGGGACTGTAGCACGACGATTTGAGTAAGAGTTATGATCAGACATCTCGGGGAGCAACATTCATTCAGGACTAGACCAGGCGGCTCTAGAAGCCAATTCATTTATGAACATGGACATGATTCAATCGAGTTTGGGATATGTGGATTGTGATTCGATCAAGTTATGATAAGTGATTTGAAAGATTTATGTTTGCGCTGTCACGGACAACCTGTGCATATGGTATTTTGTGTTCCTGCGGATGGTACACTGGGGTACTAGGGCCGATTCGATCCGGACGGAACACTTTCGATAGCCCCAGTGTACCATCCGCAGGAACACAAAATACCATATGCCAGGTTGTCCGTGACCAGCGCAACATAAATCTTTCAAATCACTTATCATAACCCTTGATCGAATCACAATCCTTCATATCCCAAACTCGATTGAATCATGTCCATGTACGAGTTTATTTGCATTAGAACGAGTAACCTGTACATTCTTGCATATATGAGTAAATCTAAGTAGAACGTTTAAGACCTGCGATAAGATGATTTGATTCACACTATTTCGTACTTAGAGATATGGATGCAAAATATGTTATTTAGTGCAAGCGTAACACTTTTAAGGCAAGAACTTGATAGGGACACTAAGCTTGTTTGTGCACTATTTTGATTCATGCATTATATACTGGCTAACTTGGTTTTATGGTTTGGATAGGGAAGAAAGAGAGGTAAGTTGGTAAGTTTCGTCGTGTTACCCTTCTATCGTACGACGCACTGCCACACGAGTTAGGCTTTATATTTTATACCATAAACTGATCCTAAGGCAAGACTAGAAAGATAACTTAATAGTTTATGCACAAAACTAATATAACGTGTTTGGATTTGTCTAGCGGGCGAGAAGCCTCACCACCAGTGCATTCATGTACTAATAACCCAACAGATTGATTGCAGGGTGCGGAAGAACCTCGTTTGGTGCAGAGTATCCTCTCGTACACGCTAAGGCATGGAGTTCGCTCTTGAGCCTTCGAGTGTTCCGTCCGGAGCTAAAGCACATATACAAGACATAATGTTAGAACATCGTCTATGTATCATCCCAAGTTATAAGCCGCTTGGCACGCCTTTATAAGTTGGAAGAGAGAGAGAGAGAGGGCATTGAGCGACTTATAATTTTGGCCTAGCGCCGCTTGTAACCTTATTCATTATCAATAAAGAGCTTGTTTATGTATCATACTTGTGTTTATTCTATGCTTCCACTATATCGACTTTGTGACCTAGTTATTGAGCGACTGTTTACTCGTGTTGTTCAAATTTCTACTGCATTGGAGACTATCTATTCGACTATGTGGTTTAGCTATTTATCCGCCTGTTCGAATAATGGCCTTGTACGGAGGCAGCTTGTGCTCGCGCGACATCACGTCATAATGGGAATGATCGTCCTGTGGGAGCGCTGGCGCGGTGATTCGAGCCTAGTGGAGATGGCCAAACTTGCGGGAGATCGGGACATGATAACTGCAACTGTAATGACCCGTTCTATTGATGCGGACAACCGATTCAAACGGCACAAGTGCAACGACCTGACCCGCCTTGCTCAGCGAGAAGACTCGTTTGAGGCAAAGGATTCCAGACTTGGCCCTTTGGGAGTTCAGACTTAGAATTTTAAAGTCTCATTCAGAGTATCGCTCGACCGAGATGAATCATCGCTAAGGTGGGTGACTACGATGAACTTGTCTTTGCTTAGCCAGCATACTTAAAATATGGACGATACATGTTAGTCGCTAGGTGAATCATCCCTTGCATGCTAATAAAGAATAAAATGCACCTAGCTAAGAAAATAATCCCATCTTGTGTTGTTTGTGTTAGAACATGAAAATAAAACTTGGCTTATAATTGGACCCTCGTATGCTACCTTAGCTTCGTGCAAGTAGACCCCACTATGCCTCGAGTAGATTATTATATACTCTTCATAGTGCACTGCTTCACTTGTTTACACTGTACGCCTTATGAATTATGTCGCTCGATATGTTCCTGTACGACTTTATTCCTCGTACTACCCCTTAGACCTGTGCTAACGTAAATGCTTATATTTCCTATAAATGCATGCTTGCCTGCTTATATTGTAACTTGTACTCGTTGCCTCGTTTCAATGCTTGCCACATAAATTTATGCCACAATCAAGTAACACTATCTATATCGTGCATGCATCTAGTTAGCCAGAAGATTATCAAATAGTCCTACTGTGCAATATGAACTTGCAAGTATCCGGGACCGTTAGGTCGCCAAGGCAGTTCCCGAACTAGGAGAATGTATCAAGTCAAGTTTAACTCTGAACAAGAATCATGTCAAGTAAAGCAAGAATCACAACTCGTGGAGCATACTCGTTCAGAACAAGAATCAAGGATTATTATGTCATATTGTGAATCTGGAAGACCCAAGACTTGCATGTCACAGACAACTTGGTAACAAGGGAGATTCTCGAATCTCGTTCCACGGACGGTCTCCAGAAAACTGGGGCCGATTTGATCCGGATGGAACTCACGCAGCAGCCTTTCATGTGCGAGTAGGATGGCGTCTCCGCTCACGCCACGTCATTCTTGCTCAAAGGCTGATAGTCTCATGTGCTGGACGGGATGGCTTATAGCATACCATGTACTTTTATTGCATACCATTCTCGTCAATGACTATAATTCGTCCTTTATGGCTATACCAGCGACTCTTGTTCATATAGATAAGTCATCCTCGCTTAGCGGTAATCCGCGTGCGAGTCATTGCATCGCATCGAGTAACTTGTGACACCTGAACGGATATCAGTATTAGACATCTATGCACACTTGTACATATTTGAACAATTGAACATCTTCTGCAATACTTTTGGATAATCCATGTAACTCGTGCACCTGAAACAGAACCTGACTCATGATACTTGTGTTTGCTTATGCAATTGTCCCTGGATTTCATTATATATATACCCGTGCTAAGTTTAACTTGGTTTTCCTTGGACAGGAAAGAATGAATGATAAGTTGGTAAGTCTCGCCGTATTACTCATATATCACACGACGTACTGCCACACGAGTTAGAATTTTCATTATGCCATGAAACTGATCATAAGGTAAGACTAGAAAGATAACTTAATAGATGATGCACATAACCTATATAACGTGTTTGGATTTGTCGAGCAGGCGAGAAGCCTCCCCACCAGTGCATTTATGTACTGATAACCCACCAGATTGCTTGTAGGATGCGAGAGAACCTCATTCGGTGTAGAAACCCCCTTTGTGCATGCTAAGGCGCGGAGTTCGCTCTAGAGCCTTGGAGCATTGCGTTCAGAGGTAAATTTTTGAATCTAGTTCCGCGGACAGTCATCGGGGGCGCCGGGGCCGATCTGATCTAGACGAAGCCGTCTGGTAGTCATCTGTTATGGGCGGAATGGGTACAATGACACCTGTATCTTGCTTGTAAACCATCTTTGCCTCGAGACTACACCGTCCTTTATGGCGTCATGCTAGTGACCTTCTGTCATATAGATTAAGTTGGCTCGATTGCGGCAACTTGCGTGCGAGTCATTGCATTGTAGGCGACCGCTCTGTGTAACACATATGTACCTATAACTGTATCTGAATACCTAAGATCTGGTAGAACACATCTAAGTATCCGTGTAACTCGTGTACCCGAATCAGAACCCGCTTGTGACACTTGTGTTTGCTCATGCGATGCCTTGGATTCATTATATATACTCGTGCTTGGTTTAACTTAGTTTACCTTGAACAGGTAAGGACGAATGGTAAGTTGGTAAGTATCGTCGTGTTCCTTTTTATATCGCACGATGCTCTGCCACACGAGTATGCTTGTACATTATGCCATAAAACTGATTCTAAGGCAAGACTAGAAAAATAACTTAATAGATGGTGCACGGAACCTATATAAAGTGTTTGGATTTGTCGAGCGAGCGTGAAGCCTCCCCACTAGTGCATTCATGTACTGATAATCTACCAGATTGCTTGTAGGGTGCGGGAGAACCTCGTTCGGTGCGGAACCCTCTTCGTGCGTGCTAAGACATGGAGTTCGCTCTGGAGCCTTGGAGTGCTGCGTCCGGAACTAAAGCACATATACAAGACATAATGTTGGAACATCGCCCATGTATCATTCCACAAATGTAACCACTTGGAACGCTTTTATTGTTCTGAGAGAGAGGGACTTGAGCAATTTATAATCTCGGCCTAGCGCCGCTTGTAACACAGGTTCAATATCAATAAGGTGCTTGTTTTACTTCTATACTTGTGTTATTCATTGCTTCCGCTATTGACGACTCTGTGAACTTTTTACCAATCGCCTGTTCGTTTATTATTCTATTGCATTCGGACTATCTGTACGACTCTGTGGCTTAGTCATTTTATCGCCTGCTCGGATCATGGCCTTGTATGGGTGCAGCTTCTGATCATGTGGCATCACGTCCAGATAAGAAAGAGCGTCCCGCGGGAGCGCTGACACGGTGTTCGCGTCCAGCAGGGACAGCCGATTCCTGCGGGAGATCGGGGCATGACAGCAACCCCGATCCTTGTTTGGTTTAAGGGTTGTGGTCCCGATCCAGAGTAGTTCCTATGCTCTCTTGCCGCTCGTCGCCTTACTTTCATCTATATCACTTGTTATCAGTTCTTCCAATTATGTTTTGATACGAGTACATTGGTACAAGTCTCAACCTGCATTTATTTTAACATGTCTCTTTTCTGTTCATGATTTTGTGGTGGATTTGGTCTATCACCTTGATCTCCTTTGTGGTATTTGTTGTCATGCCCCAGTCCTAAAATATGTAGGACTAGGAACACGTAAGCATGCCAGCCGCATGTACATGGCAACTCCAATATATGGATACCATGATACACACGTACGTTGTAATATGAACAATAATTCACAAGTGGTATAAACTATCACAAATCACAGGGTATAACTAAATCTCATCCACATAAATCAGTATAAATGAATAACCAATAACTATATAACTAAATCTCAATATGAAGTATCAAAAGATGATAGTCGGGTGGAAAATAAATCCACTACCAAACTAGAATATAAAAGCAACAATATAAGAACATCAACTAACAATCAATGCGACTCGAAGAGAAGACCTCCTCGAAATATAAGTAGCAAGTCCGGATCTGCGCACCTGCGAATACTCATAAACATCTATACCTGAAAAGGGACTAGGTCCTCAGAGGGATATAACAAGATACATAGAAGCATGCCAATAAAGTACTGTAAATAAACATCCAATGGGGTTACCTAACCGTCTAAGTGAATGCAGTTTGAGAATAACTTTCCAACACGTGGGATATCTGGACAAAATAGGATTGGCATAATTCTCTTGGAGATTCAGGGGCCTAAAAAGTATGTCGTCTTTTGAACGGCAGAGGCCGCCAGGTAGTATAGGGGTCATCACGACCACGCATCTCCGGCATAGCGTGCGGGTTACATAAAAAGGAAAGTAAAAAGGAGCTCAAACGCCTTACTTGTTGTTCTCCCCACCCCATGCTCTAAGCATGTCACATCCATTACACGATAATACCTCTAATAACTGCCAAGTCTCCTAGCATGCAAAGTTTCTAACAGCAGTTATCCCTAATGCACGTCCCATACGTACATGAGGTCAAACCCGGCAGGCAAGTCCGTGATCTTTATGAGACTTACACTCGTGTAACAGCTGTGTCACGGCCAATGAAATCTAAGAATGTCACATGATAATGGGGTGGTCTCATAAACTAGGTCACATGCATATACATAATAAAAATAGAATACGATGTCACCGTCGTTGCACCCAAGTTTCCTTGGACGTGCAGTTTATATAGCAGTTAAATATATATAAACTAAATAAAAGAAATAAACTATATGCATCATATAGAATATAAATTATAGTACAATGGCAAGGTATACTTGCCTGGCAAGAAAGCTGCGTAGTACCAATAACCTGCTCCTGAAGTCGCGCAGAACAATCCAATGGGTCCTATATACATATAATATAATACAACATCAGTCATTACACTAGCACATACACAACCATAAATACACTGGACTCAGAGGGTATGCTAGGGGTGACACTGATCAACTAACATGGTCAATTGTGCGTCTAATTATATGGGTGTTACGTCTTCAAATGCTGTATCAATCAGACAGTCAACTAACCTGTGTCTAAGCCAGTACGTTAATGTACACAAGGCAGACAACTCACAAGTTCTTAGGGTCACTTGGTCAAACGTAAATATGGGATAATCCACAGTATCCTAGGGTCGTACAATATAAATACATATATAGTCATAACTATTATTTAGCATTTACTTAATTATACAATACATATATATATATATATATATATATATATATATATATATATATATATATATATATATATATACCAAATTGAACAATATACGCATACGCGTACGTATACGTATACGAGTTGGGTTCACCGACTCAGGGTCTGATGTCAACTAACTGTCATAAAGCAATACTAATGTCCTAATAGCATACACACAATCACATATAAACAATATGAAAGAAGAGGGACATGTTCGAACCTCGGGGTTAGCATGCACGGGCACGAGGATCGGGGGTGATTGCTACAGGTTGTCTTCGGTGAGAGTGACGGGTCCATGATGATGACGATAATATCGATGTTGATGATGATGACGAGGGTGATGATGATTGAGGTTATGATAATGATGATGTAGGTGATAAAGGTTAATGATTAGGGTGATGAGTGTGATTAAGGTGATGAGGGTGATTAGGGTGATGATGATGATGATGATGAAGATTATGATGATGGGGATGATTAGGGTTAAGGTGATGGTGATGATGATGATGATGAGATGATGAGGGTGATGATGGGGTGATGATGATAATGATTGGAGATGATGATGATGATAATGATTAGATGATGAGATGATAATGGTGAGATGATGAGATAATGATGATGGTGATTAGGGTTAAGGGGAGGAGGCTGCTCCGGCCAGGTTCGAGGAAGTCCGGTGAGTGGCTTAGGCGAAGGATGAGGAGAGTGGAGCAGGGAGGAGAGGTGGTGTGCTCCGCAGTTCAGGTCGACGGAGATTCTGTTCAGACGAGGAGGAGGACAGGGAAGAGGGGGAGAACGGGGTGGTCAGCTGGTCGACTCCGGCGGGGATGAAGGGAAGTCGGGGTGTCGTTTAGGCGAATGAGGGGTAGCTGCTGTCGTCGACTCCGACGGAGAAAGGAGGACAGGGAAGAGAGAAGAGGTCGTGGCTTGGGAGGTCGGGGATAATGGTGGTGTTAATGGCGGTGGTGTAGGCTGCTTGATCGAGGCGTCGACATGAGGAGGTGCTCCGGTGGGACGCTGCGGGGTTGGGGACGACGAGGGGACGATGACGATGGGAGGTGGCGAGGTCGGGTGGCTGTTGCGCAGTCGGGTCAGGGGCGAGCGGGGTGCTGCTGAAGAGGTCGAGGAGGGTCCGGTGGTGATGAATTTGTCGTGGGCTGATGGATGGCCGCGGCGGAGGAGGCCTTGCTCAGGCGAGGAGGAGTCGAGGGAATGGAGGAGGATGGAGGAAGGAAGTAAACAGGGAGAAGAAGTGGTGGAGTCGAGTAATGAGGCGGGGAGGTCCAGACCGGCTCCAGCGGATGGTAGCCGGGCTCGACTCCAATCGTGGGCTCCGGTGGGAGGAAGAGGACGATGAATAGTAGGGGAGGTTGAGATGTCGGCTAGGTGATGAGGTTTGGGTTTATTGTGAATAAAAAGGTAAGGGAAATTATTATTTATACATGTAGAAAACTAGGGTTGGGTGTTGACCTAGGGTGTTGGGCCTTGGTCAACATCCTTGGGATTGGCCTTGGCTTGACATGGGGATGTTTGGAGGGCTAGGATTTGCATTATTTAAAATGCAAGACTAGGGTTAAATGAGGGGGTGAGGTTGTGTGTTGCACATTCTGAAAATCATGGAGAAAATTCATATGAAGGAGAAATAGGTTTCTTCATGTGTTGTGTCCAATGGTGTGGACACCTTAATGTGCTTTTGCATAAAAGTGCCAAACAATTAGAAAAATTGCACAAAGATGGAAATTGGATTAAATTAATTAATATTGATGCACACGGTGTTCTAAAATTAATTGGAAGTACCTGGGGCTAAAATTAGGTGGGACACAAGTGTCATGGACGTAGATAGCTCAGAATAGAATATCATCATAATTAGGGTTGTACAAAATGGGTCAAGATTGTGTCTCTAATTTTGATTGGAACGTACAAGGATACAATGTTGAATTTATTGAGAATTAATAAATAACGTCCGCGATAAATATCGTGCGACTAAAATGTAGCTCAAGAGAGCATAGTTATAAGTTAAATAAAGGTCAGAATAGATAACTGTCATGTCTAGGACAAGGATGTAAAATTTGTAGGAAGGCAATGGCTAGTGTAGTGCTCCAATTATCGAAGCAACGATAAGGTGCACTAAGTGATATAAATATTACAAAAATCATCTAAAACACCGTGTTCTATTTCTAATTGGATTCAAACTAGCCCTAGTTTCTCTATCTAAGCCAAGTAGGCCTAATTTTGGGTGAGGAGGTTTACAATCTACCCAACTTAAAATAATTTTGTCCTCGAAATTAAAATAAGGCATGGTTTCTTTCTATCTAATCTCACTTGATCACAATCTAAAAAAAATTCACCTCAAGTTAACAATGCAACTTCTATCCAACTTAGAATTTACCCATCTATCACATAAGGCTATACATTTAAGAAATATTCCTCAAATTGTTTAATCGTGTTATTCAATCTTCAAGGTTTTAACACACAAAATATATCATATATGATATGCCCTTAATCGATTATAAAAGATAGTCACCAAGTCATGTGATTAGCCTATGGGGTATATCTAGTACTCTCTGTGTATCAACTTATACCAAGCACGAGCATTCGTCTTTCTAAAATAAGGAAAGACGGAAAATAATGATAAAGAGTTCAAGGGGGAGGTAATAGAATACAAGTGTGGGGATCAAGGCGTTTAAAGAATTCAAAAGGGAATTGTCAAGGCAGTTGTGGATTGAAATCCTATTTTGGTAAATTCCTTTTTACATGCTCATATCAGTACAGTTATGTACCTGATATGATATGCTCGAAGATGTCTAAGGGCAAGTATATTCGTCTACTAGTCAACTATATATCTCAATCCACGTAAAGTAGTTATGCGAAGAGCAAACCAAGCACACTAAGGTTAGCTAGACCTTAATACACTGATTCTGATTTAGATAATATATTAGTGTGGGCCCCCCAATAATACATATGTCATGAACAAGCTCGATAAAGAATAAGCTTGCAAAACTAGACTATAATAGCAGCATAGGTCAAGGTAGTTCAGAAAATATAAGTACGCTAGATTATGATGAGAGAAGGTACATGATAATTTAAGTTTACCAAGAAGGTGAGACTCATCTGGTGTTGTGCCTCTACAGTTCTCATACTAACTCCTTGTCTAAGTCGCTAGTCGACCAAATAGGGGCATGGACCTCTAAGTTCTTACAGTTTGGATAAACAATATCTTCTTATGCAAGAATATAGTTAAGGTCATTCAATTACACTTCATTAATCGGTCAAAAGGATTATGTGATACTAGGTTATGAGGCATACTACCCAACTTAAAAGAATCAACTAATACTGTAACTGTCTTAAGGGGTTTCTATAAAATGACCTTGTCCTTGTGAATAAACTAGAACTCTTATTAGGGTATACGAGAAAAGATTTTGGTATCTATTAGGGTATCCTATTGTATTATATAGGTAATTGTCATCTTAAGTCTCAATCATGGTGCTTATAGAACAAAAGGGTTAATGTTAAGAATGAAAAAGTTATTGGCTCTTAAGTGAAAAGAGGATATAACCTATATTGAGTTATGGATACAAATTACGTGATTTAAAACTAAAGTATAATCATGAAATCATAATCTAAATGAACAACTCAAACCATTAAGCTCTAACTACTAAGCACACAATTTTCAAAATTCAAGATTACAACTATACTCCTAGCAAACTATATATCTTAACATAAAAGATTATCACTTGGCCTACAATCAGAAGGGTCAGGTGGCACAAATTGAAAGATGAAGAAAAAAAAAACATAATTAGTTGTCGCACATATAGCGAGCATTAAGATTTCAGAGGAACTAGACATGAAATTAAATAGAGAGACTCTTGATAATATCATAGTTTCTTAAGGGGAGGTTGTATGCTAATCTCTATGTTCGAGGTATGATCAAGGAAATTGTTATATTCATTCCTCTTGGCTTCCTAAGGTATTGTTCTGGTAATATCAAGACAAGAAGCTAAGGTTCTAGTTTTCTAATACTATCTTACTATGAAAGTTAGGTTTAGTCCTAATATTCAATCTTGGATTTCTATTGGTTCCTCAATACTAGGGTCAACAATATGGTCAAATTTTTAACTAACTTTAGTAGTGTCTATGCTACTCTCAAATCATTCATAAACATATCAAGGGATAATGGTAAACCAATCTATATGTAAGGGATGCTAGGGTTCATTAGGTATTCTAAACTTAGTGATGTGTCAATATATTCTAGTGGTATTCTTAGTAGGAATGTTATCCTAATTATCATCCTAACAATAAGAATTCCTATATTCTAGTAGAAGGCTATACTCAAGGAACTATTAGGGAAGCACATGAATCAAACAGGTTACGATTATTCAAATAGAACAGATTGGAAGGAAGATGAGTCATACTCAAATATGGATGAGATCCTATACTCTAATCCTATTTGCAGGCTTGTTCGGTACAGTAACGTAACCGAGACAATATGCTCTCGACCTGCATGGGCCACAACTAAAAACATGTCAAGCCACAATCCCAAAATACATAGGACTAGAAACACGTAAGCATGTCAGCCGCATATACATGGCAACTCTAATACATGGATACCATGATACACACGTACGCTGTAATATAAATAATAATTTATAAGTGGTATAAACTATCACAAGTCATAGGGTATAACTAAATCTCATCCACAGAAATCAGTATAAATGAATAACCAATAACTATGTAACTAAATCTCAATGTGAAGTATCAAAAGATGATAGTCGGGTGGAAGCAAATCCACTACCAAACTAGAATATAAAAGCAACAATATAAGTACATCAACTAACAATCAATGCGAATCGAAGAGAAGACCTCCTCGAAATATAAGTAGCAAGTCCGAATCTGCGCTCCTGCGAATACTTATGAACATCTACACCTGGAAAGGGACCATGTCCTCAGAGGGACATAACAAGATACATAGAAGTATGCCAATAAAGTACTGTAAATAAACATCCAATGGGGTTACCTAACCGTCTAAGTGAATGCAGTTTGAGAACAACTTTCCAACACGTGGGCTATCTGGCCAAAATGGGATTGGCATAATTCTCTTGGAGATTTAGGGGCCTAAAAAGCATGTCGTCTTTTGAACGGCAGAGGCCGCCAGGTAGTATAGGGGTCATCACGACCATGCATCTTCGGCGGAGCGTGCGGGTTACATAAAAAAGAAAGTACAAAGGAGCCCAAACGCCTTACTTGTTGTTCTTCCCACCCTATGCTCTAAGCATGTCACATACATGACACGATAATACCTCTAATAACTGCCAAGTCTCCTAACATGTAAAGTTTCTAACAGCAGTTATCCCTAACGCACGTCCCATACGTACAGGAGACCAAACCCGGCACGCAAGTCCGTGATCTATATGAGACTCACACTCGTGTAACAGCTGTGTCACGGCCAATGAAACCTAAGAATGCCACATGATAATGGGATGGTCTCATAAACTAGGTCACATGCATATACATAATAAAAACAGAATACGACGTCACCGTCGTTGCACCCAAGTTTCCTTGGACGCGCAATTTATGTAGCAGTTAAAATATATGAACTAAATAAAAAAAAAAAACTACATGCATCATATGGAATATAAATTACAGTACAATGACAAGGTATACTTGACTGGCAAGAAAGCTGCGTAGTACCAATAACCTGCTCCTGAAGTCGCGCAGAATAATCCAATGGGTCCTATATACATATAATATAATACAATACAACATCAGCCATTGCACTAGCACATACACAACCATAAATACACTGGACTCAGAGGGTATGCTAGGGGTGATACTGGTCAACTAACAAGGTCAATTGCGCGTCTAATTATGCGGGTATTACGTCTTCAAATGCTGTATCAATCAGACAGTCAACTAACCCGTGTCTAAGCCAGTACGTTAATGTACACAAGGCAGACAACTCACAAGTTCTTAGGGTCACTTGGTCAAACGTAAATATGGGATAATCCATAGTGTCCTAGGGTCGTACAATATAAATACATATATAGTCATAACTATTATTTAGCATTTACTTAATTATACAATACACACACACACACACACACACACACACACACACACACACACACACACATATATATATATATATATATATATATATATATATACACCAAATTGAATAATATACGCATACGCGTACGTATACGTATACAAGTTGGGTTCACCGACTTAGGGTCTGATGTCAACTAACTATCATAAAGCAATACTAATGTCCTAATAGCATACACACAAGCACACATAAATAATATAAAAGGAGAGGGACATGTTCGAACCTCGGGGTTAGCGTGCACGGGCACGAGGATCGGGGGTAATTGCTGCAGGTTGTCTTCGACGAGAGTGACGGGTCCATGATGATGACGATGATATCGATGTTGATGATGATGACGAGGGTGATAATGATTGAGGTTATGATGATGATTGAGGTTATGATAATGATGATATAGGTGATGAAGGTTAATGATTAGGGTAATGATGGTGATTAGGGTAATTAGGGTGATGATGATTATGATGATGATAATGGGGATGATTAGGGTTAAGGTGATGGTGATGATGATGAGGGTGATGATGGGGTGATGATGATGATGATAATGATTGATATGATAAGATGATAATGGTGAGATGATGAGATGATGATGATGGTGATTAAGGTTAAGGGGAGGAGGCTGCTCCGGCCAGGTCCGAGGAAGTCCAGCGAGTGGCTCAGGCGAAGGAGGAGGAGAGTGGAGTAGGGAGGAGAGGTGGTATGCTCCACGGTTCAGGTCGACGGAGATGCTGTTCAGATAAGGAGGAGGATAGGGAAGAGGGGGAGAACGGGGTGGACAGCTGGTCGACTCCGGCGGGGATGAAGGGAAGTCGGGGTGTCGTTCAGGCGAAGGAGGGGTGGTTGCTATCGTCGACTCCGGTGGAGGAAGGAGGACAGGGAAGAGAGAAGAGGTCGTGGCTCGGGAGGTCGGGGATGACGGTGGTGTTAATGGTGGTGGTGTAGGCTGCTTGGTCGAGGCGTCGACATGAGGAGGTGCTCCGGCGGGATGCTGCGGTGTTGGGGACGACGAGGGGACGATGACAATGGGAGGTGGCAAGGTTGGGTGGCTGCTGCACAGTCGGGTCAGGGGCGAACGGGGTGCTGCTGAGGAGGTCAAGGAGGGTCTGGTGGTGATAAAGTCGTCATGGGCTGATGGATGGCTGCGGCGGAGGAGGCCTTGCTCAGGCGAGGAGGAGTCGAGGGAACGGAGGAGGATGGAGGAAGGAAGTGAACATGGAGGAGAAGTGGTGGAGTCGAGTGGTGAGGCTGGGAGGTCCAGACCGGCTCTGACGGATGGTAGCCGGGCTCGGCTCCAGTCGTGGGCTCTGATGGGAGGAAGAGGACGATGAATAGTAGGGGAGGTTGAGATGTCGGCTAGGTGATGAGGTTTGGGTTTATTGTGAATGGAAAGGTAAGGGGAATTATTATTTATACATGTAGAAAAGTAGGGTTGGGTGTTGACCTAGGGTGTTGGGCCTTGGTCAACATCCTTGGGATTGGCCTTGGCTTGACATGGGGATGTTTGGAGGGCTAGGATTTGCATTGTTTAAAATGCAAGACTAGGGTTAAATGAGGGGGTGAGGTTGTGGGTTGCACATTCCGAAAATCATGGAGAAAATTCATATGAAGGAGAAATATGTTTCTTCATGTGTTGTGTCCAATGGTGTGGACACCTTAATGTGCTTTTGCATAAAAGTGCCCAACAATTGGAAAAATTACACAAAGATGGAAATTGGATTAAATTAATTAATATTAATGCACATGGTGTTCTAAAATTAATTGGAAGTACCTGGGGCTAAAATTAGGTGGAACACAAGTGTCATGGACGTAGATAGCTCAGAATAGAATATCATCATAATTAGGGTTGCACAAAATGGGTCAAGATTGTGTCTCTAATTTCGATTGGAACGCACAAGGATACAATGTTGAATTTATTTAGAATTAAGAAATAACGTCCGCGACGAATATCATGCGACTAAAATATAGCACAAGAGAGCATAGTTATAAGTTACACAAAGGTCAGAATAGATGACTGGCATGTCTAGGACAAGGATGTAAAATTTGTAGGAAGGCAATGGCTAGTGTAGTGCTCTAATTATCGAAGCAACGGTAAGGTGCACTAAGTGATATAAATATTATAAAAATTATCTAAAATACCGTGTTCTATTTCTAATTGGATTCAAACTAGCCATAGTTTCTCTATCTAATCCAAGTAGGCCTAATTTTGGGTGAGGAGGTTTACATTTGTTGCTTGAGGTTCTAACCTCACTGGTTTTGTTTGGCCATATTTATCCGAGGAGAACCAGGATCCCCCGTTTTTCCAGCAAGATGGCTCGCACTCGTAGGACTGCGACCGAAGCTCGCGAGTGTGTTTCCTTCTTTTACCCCATCATTTTGATTACTTTATTTTGTGGTGTTTAGCAAGGGCCAGTGTTAGCCCTTTTTTTTCTGAGACTACTTCTCTGACTTCGGTCAACATGATGTATATAGACCATGGCTGGTATATTTGATCATGTATAATTATACTCTGCTAGTGCATCATTTTATATTCACTAGCTTTATGATCGTATGTGGTGTGTAATTTGTGATGCCTCATTACTTTCATGTATGATATACTCTTGAAATTGTTGTTAATGGATTCAGATACTAGAAATTATCGGCCTTAGGATTGACGTCTTAGCTTGCTAGAGTCCAACCTATTTGTCTTCTTGACAACCGTGATCGTCGTATGATATTTTTATACCTTGTACGGAGTAGCTGACCATGTCCGTCCTCGTATTTATCCAGTATTCTGGGAGCAGGACGTGATATTATGTAGAAAAAGAAAAAGAAAATCGATTTAATAGAGAGAGAGAGAGAGAGAGAGATTAAAGAAAAAATAACAGGATTAGAGAAATACTGACAGGGATTAGGGAAATCTTAGCCGTAGAACTTAATAATATTTTGGTAATATTTTGGTTAGGGGTTCTATGAAGTAGAAAGAAGTGGTAAAGATGATAAAATCTCCTCTCTTTTTTGTTAGCATGTTTGGGGACTATGTATCTCGTTGCTAGTAAATTCATTTGGCATAGCTAGTAAATAAATGGTATTGTGTATTAGAAATATTTGTCTCGCTAGATACCTTGAAAGAAATTACCAATATATGTTTTTTTTATATGTCCGATATAATGTTCACGATTTTACATACACTGTGTTGCATGTCTTTTGGATTCACTGTCTCCAACTCTTACCAAATAAATATAAGAAATAATACGATGTCCCCATTGGCTCGATCCATCGATCTTTCGTCATCCAACTAGGATCTTGTACCTCATTCCGATAACCACAAGGATTACTCGAATTCGGTATAGACAATACATGTTAACAAATAAAGTTGTGGGAGAACAATACTTGATAAGGACGAAGGACGAAAAACATAATTGATCAAGAGCGTGTGCTATACTAAACTTAATATATAGTTCAAATATTACTAATTTTTGGTGAATTTTTTTTGTCTAAAAATATTATTATTTAGGAATAAAATTAATTATTTACTCAGTAGCTGACTCAAAAATTTAAGGGTTACTTACACTAACTATCATAAGTTTTGAACTTTATACACGGGGTATCCCTACTTTTAAACTAATTACACTGACCATCCCTCCCTTTAGAAAATAAATAAAAATAGGAATAGTTGGTGTTATAACTTTTTATTTTTATCTTAAAGTAGGAGTATCCTGTGTAATAAACATAAAACATAGAAGTAATCAGTGTAATTAGTTTAAAAATAGAGGTATCCATATAATAAATCTAAAATATATGAATAATTAATGTAAATAACCCAAAATGTAAACTAATGTAAAACAGTCTATTTTTTTCTTCTTCTAATTTCTCTCTCTTTGCGTTCGTTTTTTTTTTCCCCATTAAAATTTGCATACAGAACGCACGTGTTCAGACCCTGTAAGTAAGAATTTTGATATCGGTCGGATTCGAGTCATCTTTATTATCGGATCCATTCCCACCATTGAATCATATACAGAAATGTATACAGCAGTGCAGATCTTCACGTCTTCTTCCTTCCGCTGTTACTTCTCGCTCAAGGAGCGAGAGCAAAACCCTAACCCTAATCTCGATCCCTCGTCCCAATCGCAATGCTCAGCAGCGTCCTGATCTCCATATCCGACGACGACTCCGACGATCTCTCCGGGAAGAAGAGGGCCCGTGTCCGCCGGAAGCGGAAGAAGCACGGGCACCGAGGGAGCGTCAGAGGCGATGTCCTCCGTCGAGCCTTCCGGTTCCTGAGGAAGTGGTGGCCGGTGCTCGTCTTCCTTCCGGCGATCGGCCTGCTCCTCTTCGAGAGCTCGAAGCTCGCGGCGGACCGGAAGGTCGAGGCGGACGCAGAGCGGGTCGGGATTTCGGATCCGGAACCCGCCAAGGAGCCTCCGCCGGCGAATCTAAACCGCCTGGATCCGGTCACCAGGGTCGTCGGCGGTGTCAGGCATCGTAAGATCCTCCCTTCAAATCACTTACTTTGGTTCTTCGTACTTTCATTGATATCCTATTGTCGATTTTGCATAGTTTCTTCTGCAAATTAGGGTTCTTATTTGTAAAGTCGTAATCTTTTTATCAATAGATTGATGTTCTGTAGTGTAGACTGCTTAGCTAATAGTCGTTGACAGTTGGTATTGCCAAAATGTGGTTTTGCATCCTTTTAGGGTCTCTTGGTAATGGTGTTTTCACTGGCTTTGAGATGTTTTTGAACCGACCGTTTATGAAAACCCATGCTTGTTAATTTTTTCAGGGCATTGGTTTTGGCCGGCTCAAAAACCCTCCAAAACTGGTGTAACGTATTTTTGGTGTCTTTATAAACACCTCAAATCGATAGATTTGGGGAATTTTATTATTTTATTTCATTTATATTCTCACAAAAAAATATTAATTATAACTACTAATATCATACTATATTTATTTTCTTTTTTATCTGTGTTTCTCTTCTATTTTTTTCAAACTATGACTACTTTTTCCGATAAGTTTTTAAAATCTCTCTCATATTTTCATCGAGACGTTTCTATTATTTCATGTGTTTCTATTATTTTGATCAAATATGGATTTCTACCTCCTGATCGAGATGTGGACTGGATGACAGTTCCTATGCTCGGGTGATAGTTCCCATGTTCGGGTGGCAGTTCCAACCCTCTGGACCGTTTTATTTATATATGAGCATATAAGTAATTTTTTGCATGTAAAAAACTTTTAGAATCGTCTGTTAATGAATTACCAAACATGAGTTGGACTGGTTTAAAAATCGCTGCTTAAAACCACCAAAAACTGGATCCCTCATAAAACCACCAAAAACTGGATCCCTCATAACCGCTATTCTAAAAATACCTCATAACCTCTACCCCTACAATTGCCAAGCAGACTCTTATGCTATGTTGTGAAAAGCGCGCTTAAGCGACGCTTAAGCGCCGTTAAGCTTAAGCGAATACTGAAAGTTGGGCACCTCGCTTAGGAAAATCTCGTCCTAGAAAAGCGATTGTCATTTAGGCGCGCTTAGGCGCCCCTTAATAGCGCCTAGCCTAATGTTAGGCACCGGAAAAAGTGCCTTGGTTTTAAAAAAAATGAACCAAAAAAATATAGATTTTTAGATGTTATTTAGATAGTTGGATAGTTAGAAAACTTTAAGTAGGAACTTTGGAGACTTAGTTTTTATGTTTGATGGTATTTTGATGACTATGTAGTATGTATGTATTGTGTTGCTTGTTGACTATTTTGACCATGATATTTTAATGAGTATTTTGATGACTTTGCATTTTGATTCTAGTATTTATATTGTTACTTTGTTTGATTGATAATTGGTATTGTTATTCATGCATATACTAGTATAATTGTATGGAAAAAAAATTAAAATTTATGTGTATACAGAATAATTTACATGTAGGAGGCTCCATAGGTAAAAATGGGTGAAGTGCTAACTAAGCGCTAGCTAACGGCGGTTAAGCGAGGTGTCAGCTTCGTCGCCTCACCTCACGCTTAATATAACATAGCCCTTATGTGACCTGAGTTCCTCTGGGAGTTCAGTTTGAATGTTGATATCAAGGTTTGCAGTATCAGCGGATACTGTAACCAATACCAAAGCCCATAGTGCAAATGTGACCAAACAATCCCGTGGAGAGTATTTTGATTAAATTACTATTATTAGGCAACTTTTTTGGAAGTGGGAACATGCAAGTTAAAAGTGTTTGTAAATTATATGCTATATTGTACGGAAACGGAAAAATGGTGTATGTATCCATAGTGTATGTACCTGTATTGGGCAACATTGGCACTGCATAATGTACCTATCTGAAAATGTATGCATCATGTATCTGTATTGTGTTTATCCGTATACGTGTTTGTATTCGTATGTTTGTATTCGTACAACATAGATAATGTGTGCCCCTTAGCTTATATCATTGCGTAGACATGTATGGCACGTCTAAACCTAGTATTTAGGCATTTTCCTTTTAAATGATATTATACATGTATCAATTATCGAGTTACTTAAATAGTCTACAGAAGGGTGAAAATTTAAGCAGCCACTTAGCTTCTTAAAACCCAGGTGGTGCATTATATGGTACTTCTGGGTAGTATATGCTAAAATGGATTCTCAGTCAGTCCACTAAAGAGTTGAAGCATTGTCCGTTGAAGTGCAGTGTTCTAAAGAAGTGCACAGGTTATTTAACAATGTATTCAAGTGCCTAAAGAGTTGAAGCATTGTCCGTTGTTAAATATAGATATGCACACACATTCAAAGTGTCAACCATTCCAGTTTAGGAAAAGGGATTAGGGATCTAAAAGCTTTTAGGAAAAAGGATATGTATATCTAAACCACAGTCTGTCAACCTAGGAAACACATACACACCAGAAATTGGTTTATTTTTATTTTAATAGATCTCTATGATGAAAAGCAACTTATTATCCATCAGTTATTACATAACTGTAAGGAGTCTTGATGTAGTTTCAGGGATTTCAGCATCTAGGGCTTCAACTGAGCCAAGCTTAGTCGAGCGCTCATTTATGGACTGAAATCATCGAGCCGAGCTCGAGCCTAAAATGATTGGGCTGAACTTAAACTACTGAAATCGAGCCTAAATTATTGGGGAAAGCTCGTGATGAGGACATCAGACCTCCAATCACGAAGACCGACCAACGTAGAAGACGGCGCGACATGCCTTTAAATCTGAATCTGAATCTGAATTTGAATTTTGAATTCAGATTTCATTTTGTTATTTTGTTTTTCATTTGTTATTCTGTTTTTTTATTGTTACCTAGTTTCTAGGAGGAGGTTGTGTGGTTGTTGGGTTATTTTGTTGTTGTTGCTATTTGTCTATTCCTTAGGAATTGGTTACTTGTTGGTTGATTTGAGAGCCTATTTATATCGTAGCTTGTCAAAGAAAAAGGGCGATGAACATGAATGAATGAAAATAACTTCCCTCTATGAGCTCTACTTTCTCTATGTGGCCACGATAGCCAACCCCTCTTCCCCTCCTATTCCTATTCCTTTTCCTCCCCCACTCCCCTATCCCTTCCTCTTTCAGCAGCAACAACAACAAATTCAGCAACTGCAGCAGCAAATTCAACAACAACATCAACGAATTCAGCAACAACAGTAGCTACAGAGACAACAGCAGCAGTGGCTCACCGTAGCAGCAACAGTAGCAGTCACAGAAACAACAACGACAGATGTAGCAACAGCAGGACAGAACCACCAGCAGTAGCACAGGAGCAGGAGCGACTGCAGAAGGAGCTGCAGAAGCCGCAGTACAAGCAACAAGCGGAGGCGGCCTGCCCCCCCCCCCCCTTTTGGGTAATCTTGTCATTCCGATTCTAGTATCCCTCTTCATCTTATTTGAAGTAATTATGACAATTGCATCTACCATCCAATACACTATCGATAGGCTGCCGATCCACCCATAACTTGAGTGCTTCTACAAAAGAAAAAAAAGAGCTTGTTGTTATCAACCTACATATTAAATAGAGAACTATCATGATTTCGTGGTAATTTGATTCAATTCTCTATAAAATCTAAGGTTGCATGCTTGCTTATGATCTCTTACCTAATGTAACCATTAATTTTGGCGACCTAGAAATTATTTGGTAATTGGTAGAGACTTAAATGAACTTACTTTAATTCAAATTAATTTGCTGATTTTAAGTCTCATTCATCCCGCATCAGCTCGAACTACTGAATTCGAGTTTGAGAACTGTGCTCAAGCTTGAGCTTGACGAGGCTTGCTAGCAGTTTGACTCGATTTGAGAGAAGCTCACGTGTCACGCCCCAGTCCCAAAATGCCGAGGGACTGGAGATACGTGGCAATGGCCAGCAGCACGCACCGATGGATAACCCAATTTAATGGAACCATCAGGACGTACTTAAGCTGTAAATAAGGTCTACTACACAAGTCACACTAATCTCATCCATAAAGGTAAAGAAATAAACTGCATACTGAATGGAAATAAGTAGCAACAACAAATCAAAGCAAGTCAGTCGGAGCAACAATCCGACTTAAGTCTGAAATAACTGGCTCTATAGGCCAGGGACAAAAAGATATAAACATGAAGTAAATAAATGAGTACTGGGACGGGCACTCAGGAGAAGTCCTCGGCAGTCACCTCGTCTTCAGTGTTCGGTTCAGCTCCAGCAATAGCTTCAGCTCCGGTCCCGTATATCTCGGGATACTGCTCCTCAGCTAAACCTGGGGACATAATCCATTCCAAGTCCTCAGTGGACATAGCAAGGCACAAGATAAAACAAGCCAACTGAATAAGCAGTGCAATAAATAAATGAACAGCAGGGTAAGCTAAGTAACCATCTATGTGATATGCAAATGAGAGCAACACTAGTACTCAGGCTGAGACCGCTACAAGCTCTGTGTCGGGGAGCCGGTAGCAGTAATAACACGTAAAGGGTCTAGCTCTGTAAACCCCCTCGACCAGATTCCAGTATTTTAGGAATATTTTTCGAGATTTAGGATTTGTTGCAATATTTTAATTTATTTTGCTTACATATCCTATTGACTTGTGCACCTGTCCATCACCTAATTATTTGGAGCTTTACCTTGACTGTTATCTCCGAACGAAGTTCACATACCTCTCCTAGACATACCAGTCTACTATCCTGCACTTTGTGCAACTCCCAGATACTTAGTTTTGAGCCTCGTATGAGACGCACAAATCTCGTTGCAAACGCCCGTATTTAATTCCTATTTTAAATCCCAGACCTGTACCCATCCCTGTTCCAATAGAGATTTGAGGCCCAACATGCACCCGTTTTGTCCAGAAAAAAATACGTTATTTTTCTACACTGAGTATACTACATTTAGTGTATTTGACACCGTAGAAAAATTATGACCCTACCTGCCTCTAAATAATTAGAGAACACCGTGCGCAGTATTTATTAATTAAATAAATACGATGGCCCGTATCACCCGAAAACCAGGCCCAGTCCCTGCCCAGACTCACCCCCACCCCCTCGGGACCCTCGCACAGCTTTTCCCTTCAATTCGGTGAAATTTAGAATTTTCGGGAATCGGAAATTTTCTCAGACAATTTCGTAATTGCGCAATTTCCCAAAATAGGACCTTTGCGCAATTTATGAAATTACAGGGACTTTTCTACAAAATTTGCACATGAGGTGTCACCCCCTGATTGGCCGGTGAACGTGCACCGTCCATTCCAAAAGGAGTCCAGATTCGATGTATTTACATTAAGTAAATAACTTAAATGTAAATTAAATTTTTACCCTTAAATTATTTCTATAAAATAAAAGAGAAATTAAATAAAAATAAAACAAATCAAAACCCAATCCCTAACCCAGACCCGCCGTCGTCAACTTTCCCCCCCCCCGCCGGAGCGGCGAGCTTCCCCCCCTGCGCGGCGAGCTTCCCCCCCCCGGCGCGGAGAGCTTTTCCTCCCCCCCCCGCGCGGCGAGTTCCCCCCCCCCCCCCCCGCGGCGAGCCCCCCAGCGCGGCGAGCTTTTCCCCCCCCGCGGCGAGTTCCCGCCGGAGCAGCACCCCCGACCCCCTGTTCACAACCACCCCTCTACCTCCTCCGCCCTTCCTCTCCTCCCCTCCGTCGGTTACCACCACCACCGGCACCCGCAAACCCCCTCACAGCCACCTCCACCATCATCATCACCGGCATCGTCCTCCCTCTCTCCCGATCTCCTCCTCCTCTTCTCCTTTTCCCCCGAGCCCCTCTCCCCGACTCCGACTCCCCAGCTCCTCCACCACCCTCCACCACCAGCACCAACACCAACCCAGCTCCTCCGCGCCCGACCGGAGCCGATCCCCTCCGCCTGAGCCGCTGTGCTCGACGCCACCCCCGCCTCTGCACCTCACGACCCGCCGACTCCACTCCCTGAGATCCGCCCGCCACCTCCACGAGCAGCCTCGCCCTCCCTACTCGACTCGACCTCGCCGGAGACGAGCAGCGGCCACTCCGGCTCGACACAGCAAGTCTCCCCTCTCCCAGACCTCGTCAACTCCCAGCCACCTCGTCGTTCCCTGCCCGGACGCCCCGCTGACCGCCAAGCTCCGCCTGAGCACCTCCGGCGAAGCCCCGACGAGTCTCCACTGGACTCGGACCGGACACAGCAGCTGGACACGACGGAGATGAACCAGGACACAGCAGCGTCGTGTCGCCTCGGACACGAAGGAATTCAATCCACGGAGCCCTGTTCAGGTAGCCCGTTCTAACTCCTCGTATTTCCGTTTTTAATTCCGTCAGTTATGACACGTAGGCTATGTGACCATCTCGGTGCCCGTGCAACCCGCTCGGTGCATCGCGTCCTGTGGCGATCGCGGTACGCGATCCAAATACAGGAAAAACAACGACCCGATTCACCCCGGAACTGGGTACGCCCCGCCAAACGGGACGACTTGGTCGCACGCGGTCTTTACCGAAACGTGCGCGACGTTGATACGGACGTGTAGGAATTCGGAGAAGTTGATTTGGATGTGCGTGCACACCGGAATCAACGCGTATCCGCCGACACCGCCCCGTATCCGTCAGTTCTGGAACACGCTGCAACTTTGTGAATACACGTCGGATTGAAACGAAACTTGCGCCATTGGACTCGTTGAAACGAAACTTGCGCCATTGGACTCGTAGCAATACGCTGGTCCTATGATCCAAGTTTGGTTCGATTCTGAGAACGTTGACAAAATCCCGTATCGTGGGCCCCACAGGCTCCACTTGACGGGCGATTTTGTGACCGGCTCATCGGAATCCGATTCTGGAAGTTCCGTTGGGTTCGTATCATCGTTCCTGACTTGTTGACACTAAGTTTGGCGAATTTTGAGACCTTTGACCCTGACACGTTCTTCGGTGCAAAGCGGCCCACATGTGGACCCCGCTTTGACCGGAAACTGTCATTTTTGCCCCTGTGTCCAAATTGGATTTAAGGACAGGCGTTTCTAGCTATTTGATATTTTTTCTGAGACTGTTAGTGATGTTTATTTCAGCACCCGGAGACATTTATTCTGAGGCCATAGTTCTGACACTTGGTATCTGACATCTGGACATTATGTTTGCAGCTCTCCCGCCAGGCAAGTATACCTTGCCTTGTTGTACTGATTACTTTCAGTTATTGATAGTTACATGTTTATTTATCATATAAATGTGCGCGTCCGAGAAAACTCGGGTGCAGTCAACGAAGGCGTTGACGTTAGGATTGTATCTGACCTAGTGTCTAGTAGACCCACCTAAAGTTGTGAAGTTATTGGTATGACTTCCCAGGCCTTGACACGTATCAGTACACGTCACAGAGTGAGTTCATGTAGGGACGCGTGCCTCATATTCGACTGGCCATCGGTATGAGCAACACGTGTAACGGTGTCTAGCTTAGTTGTTTATTTTTATGGAGACTTGCATCATTATACGAGATGTCCATGTCGTTTTCACGACTTGTATATCTCCATTGGGCGGGGAAGACATCTAGTAGGCGTATGGGACACCCCCTCCTTATATTCCTGTACCATACTCTTCGGAGATGGGGTTTTCCTGTACCATGCTTCTCGGAGATGGGGTAGTGGTTTTTCTTGTTCCCGTTACCATGCTCCGAGGAGGATGGGGTATTCCTGTTACCCGTGCGTCCGGGGGCATATGACACATATACTAGCCAGTCATGACGATTGGTGAATTACGTCAGCGTATGTCAGGCCTACACATCCCCATGCGTACTACAGGGTCTTCAAAGATGCAGTTCACTTAGATGGTTAGCACACCCCATTTATTTATTCAGTATTTACATACATGGCATGTTATTTTTCTGTATCTTGCTATGTCCCTCTGAGGACCTGGTCCCCTGCCAGGTGTATATTTTCTTGAGTATTCGCAGGAGCACAGACCCGGACATGTTATGTTTATCCCGAGGAGGTCTTCTCTTCGAGCCTCGAGATTGTCAGATGTTGTTCTTTATGGTGTGTATTCTGGTTCCTTTTGTATTCTATTTCGGCAGTAGATTTGATTTCATCTGACTGTCATTCTTAGATATCTGTATTGAGATCTAGTTACATGATTATTGGTTATTCATATTTGATTCTGTGGATGAGATTTAGATATTACCCTGTGACTTGTGATCAGTTTGACCACTTATGAATTATTGTTCATTATACAGCGTACGCACGTATATATGGTTTCCATATATTGGAGTTGCCATATATACGGGCCAGCTGGCATGGTTACGTGACCTAGTCCTACGTATTTTGGGACTGGGGCGTGACATGTTTTTAGTGGTGGCCCATGCAGGTCGAGAGCATATTGTCTCGGTTACGTTACTGTACCGAGCAAGCCTGCGTCTCAGAGCATATTGTCTCGGTTACGTTACTGTACCGAGCAAGCCTGCACCTAGGATTAGAGCATAGGATCTCATCCATAATTGACTATGACTTATCTTCCTTCCAGGCTGTCCTACTTACATAATTGTATCCTGCTTGATTCATGTACTTCCCTGATAATTCTTTTAGTATAGCCCATGCTAGAATATAGAAATCCCTGTTGATAGGATAATGATTAGGGTAGCATTCCTAGTCAGAATACCACTAGGGCTTTGGCATATCCTTAAGTTCGGATTACTTAGTGAACCCTAGCCTTCCTGACTTCCTAAATAAACCCTAGTCTTCCATATTACCTAATGAACCCTAGCATCACTATCTGTAGATCAACTTACCATTGCCATGACATATTTATATAAGACTTGAATAAACCCTACTAGGATTAGTTAGAGATTTGACCATAGTGTTAACCCTAGTCTTAAGAAACCAATAGAAATCTAAGATTGAATACTAGGACTGAAACCTCAACCTATGTTTGAATAACCAGAGTTTTACGCCAGAGACCCTTTACTCTTATTGGCGTAGAAACCAAATTATTCAGAAGCTTGTCCCCTTTATGACAACAACCCACTATCCCTTAGTCTTCCTTATCCTGTATCATGCCAGCCACTTAGGTAACTGCCCTGCGCAAACCTGATGATTCATAGATAACCAGCGTAGAGTAACCTGTTTAGGCATAACATAAGAATAGGATGTTAGCGTTTTTGTTACAGCCTTAGCTTTCCCCAGTTGACCAAATATCGTGCATTAAGTGCAGAGATACGCCTCGAGCCCTGTGCAAAAAGAAACAGCTTTTGACAGGACATCTGTTTTTGTCTCATCTCAAGCGTAGATGATTGGTATCCAATAAGTCACTAACGACAATCTGGATCTCCGTGTAAACCATCATCATAACCATCCCCTCGATCGTTGTGCAAGTACTTTGTCAGATGTCAGGATTCATTAACTTGACTGACAAACTCATGAGTTTCTTGTACAACTTTACGCTGCACGTATGCTAGACTTTTTACGCTGGCAGATATTTTTACGCAACCTTTAGGCAATACTTTACCCGCAGACTTTTACGCCCAGACTTTCACGCAGACTTTTACGCAGATTTCTACGCACAGACTTTTACGCGGACAGCTCTGAAGCTTTACTTTACGCTTCTCTGTTTTACGCGGATAACTTTGAAACCTGCTTTACGCCGATAGTCTGAATCCCTGATTTACGCCAAACTACTTTGGATCCCTACCTTGCGCTAGACAATTTGAAATTCTATTTTACGCAGACAATTTCGGATTTCTACCCTACGCCAAATTATCTTACCTCTGCATTACGCAGACAACCTCGAATCCCTACTTTACGCGGACCTTCTTGAAATCTCTGTTTTAGGCGGACAACCTATAGTGTTTATATAGATTATAGAACTTAGAAGGCCATACCTATTTTGAGTCAACTAGCGACTTAGATAAGGATTAGAATAATAACTGTAGAGATTGTAGAGTCTTGTTCTTGTGAATATGAATTGTTTTGTACTTCTCACATCATAATCTAGCTTACTTATATTTGCTATACTACCTTGACTTATGCCGCTATTATAGCCTAGTTTCGCAAGCTTATTCTTTATCAAGCTTGTTCTTGAGAGATGTATTATTGGAGTACTACACTAATACATTTCAGAATCAGTGTATTACGGTCTGATCAACCATAGTGCACTTGGTTCGCCCTTCGCTTAACTACTTTACGTGGATTGAGATATATAGTGATTAGTAGATAGATGTACTTACCCGTTAGATATGCCTGAGCATATCGTATCAGCAACATAACTGTACTGATCCGAATATGTGAATAGGGATTACCAAAATAGCATCTCAATCCACCACTGCTTTGACAATTCCCGTTGAATTCTTTAAACGCCTTGATCCTCACACTACTAATCTATTACCTCTCCCTTGAACTCTTGATTACTGTTTTCCGTCTTCCCTTATTTCGGAAAGATGAAACCTCGTGCTTAATCTAAATACGGAGTGTTTTGTTTCTGTAACCATTTCTGTTTGTTTCTGGGTAATTACCAAACCCTATTATTAGATTGGATTTCAGTATATAATTTGTGCTATCTTTAGAATGACCTTCGCTACCTACCTACCTACCTACCTACCTGCGTTTTATTACGTTCCTGATACGTGCATCCCTATAACAGCATTAAATTTTATTTTGCCTCGTAACTTGGGTCAAGTTCAGAACTCAAGTGTTACGATAAAGAATATATCTTTTTGCTGTCAGGAGTCTAAATGGATTTTACCTGAATAAACAATTGATTGACTCCTGAATGGATAACAGCACCTATGACTAGTTGACTTGTAAGAATCAAGATTCCTATGGACCGACTCTCCAAATCAGCCCAATTCTTACCTATAGAGTTGACCAGTCTGCTGAAGCTTTAGCTAACTTATTTGAGGCAGATCGTAAGATGGCACGGCATACCAGTCAGCATTGTACCAGACAAGGATTCACGTAACCAGAATTGATGATCAACCGAAGAGACAGTTAAGTATATACAAGGACACTGGCGAGCAGTGCAAGACAGACAGGAGCAGTGGGCAGACCGTCGTCATCGTCCCTTGGAATTCAAAGAGGACGATCATGTCTTCTTGAGATTATCACCATTAGGCCGAGACCTGTCATATCAAGAGCAACCCGTGGGAACCCTTGACCATCGAGAAACAGTATTGAAGAACCATTCTATCCCCTTGGTCCACGTAGCATGGAAGCATAGCGCGCCAGAAGAATCTACTTGGAAGCGCGAGTACGACATGCATAAACGTTTTCGAACCTATTCTTAACCCAAGATATAAGTTACTTTGTTAAATTATATCTTATGCCGTCATTGACTTCTACCATGGCTTAGTTTTAATTTCGAGGACGAAATTTTTATAAGTTGGGTAGATTGTAAACCCCCTCGACCAGATTCCAGTATTTTAGGAATATTTTTCGAGATTTAGGATTTGTTGCAATATTTTAATTTATTTTGCTTACATATCCTATTGACTTGTGCACCTGTCCATCACCTAATTATTTGGAGCTTTACCTTGACTGTTATCTCCGAACGAAGTTCACATACCTCTCCTAGACATACCAGTCTACTATCCTGCACTTTGTGCAACTCCCAGATACTTAGTTTTGAGCCTCGTATGAGACGCACAAATCTCGTTGCAAACGCCCGTATTTAATTCCTATTTTAAATCCCAGACCTGTACCCATCCCTGTTCCAATAGAGATTTGAGGCCCAACATGCACCCGTTTTGTCCAGACAAAAATACGTTATTTTTCTACACTGAGTATACTACATTTAGTGTATTGACACCGTAGAAAAATTATGACCCTACCTGCCTCTAAATAATTAGAGAACACCGTGCGCAGTATTTATTAATTAAATAAATACGATGGCCCGTATCACCCGAAAACCAGGCCGTCCCTGCCCAGACTCACCCCCACCCCCACCCCCTCGGGACCCTCGCACAGCTTTTTCCTTCAATTCGGTGAAATTTAGAATTTTCGGGAATCGAAAATTTTCCCAGACAATTTCGTAATTGCGCAATTTCCCAAAATAGGACCTTTGCGCAATTTATGAAATTACAGGGACTTTTCTACAAAATTTGCACATGAGGTGTCACCCCCTGATTGGCCGGTGAACGTGCACCGTCCATTCCAAAAGGAGTCCAGATTCGATGTATTTACATTAAGTAAATAACTTAAATGTAAATTACATTTTTACCCTTAAATTATTTCTATAAAATAAAAGAGAAATTAAATAAAAATAAAACAAATCAAAACCCAATCCCTAACCCAGACCCGCCGCCGTCAGCTTTCCCCCCCCCACCCCCGCCGGAGCGGCGAGCTTCCCCCCCCGGCGCGGAGAGTTTTTCCTCCCCCTCCCGCGCGGCGAGTTCCCCCCCCCCGCGGCGAGCCCCCCAGCGCGGCGAGCTTTTCCCCCCCCGCGGCGAGTTCCCGCCGGAGCAGCACCCCCGACCCCCTGTTCACAACCACCCCTCTACCTCCTCCGCCCTTCCTCTCCTCCCCTCCGTCGGTTACCACCACCACCGGCACCCGCAAACCCCCTCACAGCCACCTCCACCATCATCATCACCGGCATCCTCCTCCCTCTCTCCCGATCTCCTCCTCCTCCTCTTCTCCTTTTCCCCCGAGCCCCTCTCCCCGACTCCGACTCCCCAGCTCCTCCACCACCCTCCACCACCAGCACCAACACCAACCCAGCTCCTCCGCGCCCGACCGGAGCCGATCCCCTCCGCCTGAGCCGCTGTGCTCGACGCCACCCCCGCCTCTGCACCTCACGACCCGCCGACTCCACTCCCTGAGATCCGCCCGCCACCTCCACGAGCAGCCTCGCCCTCCCTACTCGACTCGACCTCGCCGGAGACGAGCAGCGGCCACTCCGGCTCGACACAGCAAGTCTCCCCTCTCCCAGACCTCGTCAACTCCCAGCCACCTCGTCGTTCCCTGCCCGGACGCCCCGCTGACCGCCAAGCTCCGCCTGAGCACCTCCGGCGAAGCCCCGACGAGTCTCCACTGGACTCGGACCGGACACAGCAGCTGGACACGACGGAGATGAACCAGGACACAGCAGCGTCGTGTCGCCTCGGACACGAAGGAATTCAATCCACGGAGCCCTGTTCAGGTAGCCCGTTCTAACTCCTCGTATTTCCGTTTTTAATTCCGTCAGTTATGACACGTAGGCTATGTGACCATCTCGGTGCCCGTGCAACCCGCTCGGTGCATCGCGTCCTGTGGCGATCGCGGTACGCGATCCAAATACAGGAAAAACAACGACCCGATTCACCCCGGAACTGGGTACGCCCCGCCAAACGGGACGACTTGGTCGCACGCGGTCTTTACCGAAACGTGCGCGACGTTGATACGGACGTGTAGGAATTCGGAGAAGTTGATTTGGATGTGCGTGCACACCGGAATCAACGCGTATCCGCCGACACCGCCCCGTATCCGTCAGTTCTGGAACACGCTGCAACTTTGTGAATACACGTCGGATTGAAACGAAACTTGCGCCATTGGATTCGTAGCAATACGCTGGTCCTATGATCCAAGTTTGGTTCGATTCTGAGAACGTTGACAAAATCCCGTATCGTGGGCCCCACAGGCTCCACTTGACGGGCGATTTTGTGACCGGCTCATCGGAATCCGATTCTGGAAGTTCCGTTGGGTTCGTATCATCGTTCCTGACTTGTTGACACTAAGTTTGGCGAATTTTGAGACCTTTGACCCTGACACGTTCTTCGGTGCAAAGCGGCCCACATGTGGACCCCGCTTTGACCGGAAACTGTCATTTTTGCCCCTGTGTCCAAATTGGACTTAAGGACAGGCGTTTCTAGCTATTTGATATTTTTTCTGAGACTGTTAGTGATGTTTATTTCAGCACCCGGAGACATTTATTCTGAGGCCATAGTTCTGACACTTGGTATCTGATATCTGGACATTATGTTTGCAGCTCTCCCGCTAGGCAAGTATACCTTGCCTTGTTGTACTGATTACTTTCAGTTATTGATAGTTACATGTTTATTTATCATATAAATGTGCGCGTCCGAGAAAACTCGGGTGCAGTCAACGAAGGCGTTGACGTTAGGATTGTATCTGACCTAGTGTCTAGTAGACCCACCTAAAGTTGTGAAGTTATTGGTATGACTTCCCAGGCCTTGACACGTATCAGTACACGTCACAGAGTGAGTTCATGTAGGGACGCGTGCCTCATATTCGACTGGCCATCGGTATGAGCAACACGTGTAACGGTGTCTAGCTTAGTTGTTTATTTTTATGGAGACTTGCATCATTATACGAGATGTCCACGTCGTTTTCACGACTTGTATATCTCCATTGGGCGGGGAAGACATCTAGTAGGCGTATGGGACACCCCCTCCTTATATTCCTGTACCATACTCTTCGGAGATGGTGTTTTCCTGTACCATGCTTCTCGGAGATGGGGTAGTGGTTTTTCTTGTTCCTGTTACCATGCTCCGAGGAGGATGGGGTATTCCTGTTACCCGTGCGTCCGGGGGCATATGACACATATACTAGCCAGTCATGACGATTGGTGAATTACGTCAGCGTATGTCAGGCCTACACATCCCCATGCGTACTACAGGGTCTTCAAAGATGCAGTTCACTTAGATGGTTAGCACACCCCATTTATTTATTCAGTATTTACATACATGGCATGTTATTTTTCTGTATCTTGCTATGTCCCTCTGAGGACCTGGTCCCCTGCCAGGTGTATATTTTCTTGAGTATTCGCAGGAGCACAGACCCGGACATGTTATGTTTATCCCGAGGAGGTCTTCTCTTCGAGCCTCGAGATTGTCAGATGTTGTTCTTTATGGTGTGTATTCTGGTTCCTTTTGTATTCTATTTCGGCAGTAGATTTGATTTCATCTGACTGTCATTCTTAGATATCTGTATTGAGATCTAGTTACATGATTATTGGTTATTCATATTTGATTCTGTGGATGAGATTTAGATATTACCCTGTGACTTGTGATCAGTTTGACCACTTATGAATTATTGTTCATTATACAGCGTACGCACGTATATATGGTTTCCATATATTGGAGTTGCCATATATACGGGCCAGCTGGCATGGTTACGTGACCTAGTCCTACGTATTTTGGGACTGGGGCGTGACAAGCTCTGCTGGAGAGTCTACAACCTCACAATAATAGTAGATATATATATAGAACAGCCTGTAGCCCGTGTGTCTCTCCCCACCCAATGTAATCACGCAAGCCATGACCATAACGTCTCATGTCCATGTCAGCGGGATTATAACTAATGCAACAAGTCATACTGTCTATAATAAATGTCTCTATCAAGTCCTGTATCCTATACAGAATCACCACGAATATCTCAGGAGGATTCTGTCCATGATAGTGTCAAGTGTCCTGGGTTGTAGGGTACTTGATAGGTCAAGTACAAAGTAAGGGAATCGTAAATCCATCTCTAAATGACGAACCCAACACCGCGTACGGTGTCGGTACCCGACTATGATCGGACACTAGGTACGCCATACGTTCTCTAGGTTAAGCAGTTTAAATCAGTTTATATGAATTTGCACAAGAAATCCAGCAGAGTATTTTTACAGAAAATATGAAAATAATGACTGCAAGTTTGGCAAGGTGCACTTGCCTGATGTTTGAATTCCACTTAGGTCCTGGTTTCGGAAATTTCCAGAGATGTCTCCGAAAGCTGAAATAAACAGTACCATCACGCTCAGAAGGTGTCAAACAGCTATGATCGCCTGTCCTTGGGTCCAATTTGGAGACAAGGGCAAAAACGGCAATTTCGGCCCAAAACGAGGTCCACCGGTGGGCCCGCTTTGCACCGAAAAACGTGTCAGGGTCAACGGTCTCCAAATTCATCAAACTTAGTGTCAACAGGTCAGGAACGCTGATACGAACCCAACGGAACTTTCAGATTTGAATTCCGATGAGCCGATCACAAAATCGTCCGTCGAGCGGGGCCTGTGGGGCCCACGACACGCGATTTCGTCAACGTTCTCAGAATCGGACCAAACTTGACCCACAGGACCAGCGTATCACTACGAGTCTGATGGCGCAAGTTTCGTCTCGATCCGACGTGTGTGCACGAAGTTAGGGTGAAATGCAGAAAAGGCGGATACGGGGCGATGTCCGCGGATACGCGTTGATTCCGGTGTGCACGCACACCCGAATCAGCTTCCGCGAAATCCCACACGTCCGTATCGACGAGGCGCACGTATCTGTGAAGACCGCACGCGACAAAGTCGTCCCGTTTGGCGGGGCGTACTCAGTTCCGGGGTGAAACAGGGTCTGGTTTTTCCTGTTTTTGGATCGCGGTGTGCGATCACCACAGGACGCGATGCCTCGAGCGGTTTGTCAGGGCACCGAGAGGGTCATACAGGCTTCGCGTAGAAATTTACGGAATCGAAAACAGAGATCCGAGGTGCAAGTTACGAGTACCTGAAGGGGACCCGAGAAATCGGATTTTGAACTGTGTCCGACACGCGAGTTCGTGTCCTGGGTTGTGTCCGGCCTAGGGCTGGGCTGTGTCCGCGTGTCCGGGCTTCGCTGGAGGAGCGCTGGACGGTCGAGGCGTCGTCGGCCGGCTAGGGCGGCGCCGAGGGGGTCGGCCGGCGTCGGGTCCGCCTGGGAGGGTCGGCTCGGCCTGGGGGGGGTTTTGCTTGCTGGATGAGGAGGAGGAAGAGGAGGAAGGGTCGCCGGCGTCGGCGCTGGTCGGCGGGCTCCGGCGAGGGGCTGAGGGCAGCGGCTAGGGTTCCGGCGAGGGCTCGGGTAGGGGAGGATTGAGGGAGGAGGAGGACCGGAGCTAGGGGGTTTTTATAGGGGGTCGAGGGAGGGCTGGCCGGGGCGTCGTGGGCGAGGGGTTCGGAGGGGAGGCGACGTGGGGTCGTGGCCGACCGAAAATCGCGGCGGCGGCGGGGATTTCGCCCGGTCGTGGGGTGACAGGGGAGAAGGGTGAAGAAGCGGGTCGGGCGGCGGGCTCCGGGTGAGCGGACCCGCCCGACCCGCTAGGGGGTGTGAGGCTGGGCTGGGTCAGCTGCTAACAGGCTCGGCCCACTGGGCCGGGCCGGGCCCAAGAAACAGAAAATAAATAATAAAAACAGTAATTTAATAATAATAATAACATTAATAATTAATTAATTAATAAAAATAGTTTTTAGGCTTTTAAAAAATAGGTCTGAGGCTCAATAAATTTCCAGAAAATTACCCTAAGTCTGGTTTTCTATTTTACACCATAAAATCATATTTTTATTTTATTTTAATGTTAGTTATTGGCATTTAAAAATTACAAACTCACCACAGGTCCTATGTAAATTCCTGAAAAATGCATATTAAATCCCAAAATTGATTTTAAAAATATTTGAAATTTTTTTAGGGTGTTTACAATCTACCCCCCTTAAGAGGATTGCGTCCTCGCAATCGAAGGGTAAACTATAAAGGCAATATTTACAGAATTAAAGAATGCTTAAGTTCTACCTGATTCTGCAAATAGGTGTGGATAACGCTGCCGCATAACATCTTCTCGCTCCCAGGTCGATTCGCCAGGAGAGTGCTGTTTCCAAGCTACTCGAACCAGCCTGATTGTCTGCCCTCGCAGTGTCTTCTCGCTGGTGTCGAGTATACCCACTGGCTGCTCTTCGTATCTCAGGCTAGGTCCCATTGAAATATCAGAATGATTAACTATATGGCTTGGGTCCGTCACGTATCTCCTCAATTGTGAGACGTGGAATACGTCATGCACTCCCTCTAAGGATGGAGGTAATGCAAGACGGTAAGCCACCTCACCAATGCGCTTCAAGATATCAAATGGCCCAATGTACCTTGGGCTTAACTTGCCTCTGCTGCCAAATCTGATAGTACCTCTAGTGGGCGAGATCCTCAAAAATACATGCTCTCCTTCCTTGAACTCCAGGGGTCGTCTGTGTGCATCGGCCCAATGCTTCTGTCTATCCTGGGCTGCCCGGAGATGGTTCTGAATCTGTTTTACTTTCTCTACTGTCTCTGTTACCAACTCTGGACCCAGTATTTGACGTTCGCCAACGTCGCTCCAGCATATTGGAGATCTGCACTTCCTTCCGTACAACGCCTCGAAAGGTGCCATCTGAATGCTTGCCTGATAGCTGTTGTTGTAGGAGAACTCCACTAAATGCAGGTGATCTTCCCAAGATCCTCCAAAGTCCAGTATACAAGATCGCAGCATATCTTCTAGGATCTGAATTGTGCGCTCTGACTGTCCATCTGTCTGAGGATGATAGGCAGTACTGAACTTGAGCCTGGTGCCGAGACTCTCTTGCATGCTTCGCCAGAAGTGAGATGTAAATCTCGAGTCTCGATCTGATACAATACTAACCGGCACTCCATGTAATTTTACGATCTGACGCATATACATGTCGGCTAGTACTTCCGTGGATTGTCCAACTCTGAACGGCAAGAAGTGAGCCGACTTAGTGAGCCGATCCACGATGACCCATACTGCATCCTTACCACTAGGGCTTCTTGGAAATCCAGTGACGAAGTCCATGGTAATATGCTCCCACTTCCATTCAGGGATGGGAAGCGGCTGCAACATACCTGCAGTCCTTTGGTGCTCGGCCTTCACCTGCTGGCAGACTAAGCATTTTGCCACAAATCGGACAATCTCCCTTTTCATTCCATGCCACCAGTAATATTGTCTTAGGTCCCGGTACATCTTGGTTCCTCCTGGATGAACCGAGTAGAGGGAGCTATGGGCTTCTGTCATCAATTCCTGCCTTAATTCTCCATTTGGAACACATAGGCGATTTCCGCACCTTAACGTTCCGTCCTCGTGGATGCGAAGTCCCGTCTGCAGGCCTGCTTCTGTTCTCTCTTTCAGCCTTCGGAATCTGGCATCATTAGGCAAAGCTTCCTTGATTCTCTCCACCAGCGATGACTTCACTTCGAGGTTAGCCAGCAAACCATTTTGTCCAGGTAGAACAACCTCTATCTGAAGATCTTGCAAGTCTTGTAATAGCTGAGGCTGCTCCGTTAAGAAATAAGCCGAGGGTTTTCTGCTGAGGGCGTCGGCTACAACATTTGCTTTCTCCGGGTGGTACTGCAGATCGATGTCAAAGTCCACCATCAGCTCAAGCCAACGCCTTTGCCTCATGTTGAGCTCCTTCTGTGTATAAACATACTTCAAGCTCTTATGATCAGTGAATATCTCGACCTTTTCTCCATACAGATAATGTCTCCAGATCTTCAATGCAAAAATCACTGCAGCTAGCTCCAGGTCGTGCGTTGGGTAGTTCTTCTCGTGGACCTTCAGCTGCCTCGATGCATAAGCGATAACCTTGCCATGTTGCATCAAGACACAACCTAGTCCACTACCGGACGCATCACTGTATACAACAAAACCTCCTGACCCTGAGGGAAGAGTCAAGACTGGTGCTGTTGTTAGACGCCTCTTCAGTTCTTCGAAGGCATTCTGGCATTCTTCCGTCCATAGGAACTCCTGATCCTTCCGTGTCAGCTTAGTCATCGGTTCTGCGATCCTTGAGAAATTTTCTACGAACCGCCGGTAATACCCAGCAAGTCCAAGAAAACTTCTCACTTCTGCAACGGAGGTAGGGGTAGGCCAGGTTTCTATAGCAGCGACTTTTTCTGGGTCCACAGACAGTCCTTCACCCGAGATAATATGCCCTAAGAATGGCACCTTGTCCATACAGAACTCACATTTGCTGAGCTTGGCATAGAGCTTCTCCCTTCTCAAGGTTTCTAGCACAATTCTAAGGTGTTCCTCGTGCTCTTCGTGGTTCTTGGAGTAGACTAGGATATCATCAATGAACACCACCACGAACTTATCCAAGTACTGATGGAAGACCCCGTTCATCAAACTCATAAATACGGCGGGTGCGTTGGTTAAACCAAACGGCATAACTAGGAACTCATAATGTCCATACTTAGTTCTGAAGGCCGTCTTTGGGATATCTTCCTTCTTCACCCTAATCTGGTGATAACCGGATCTAAGGTCAATCTTTGAGAATACCTTAGCACCACTCAACTGGTCAAACAAATCATCAATGCGTGGTAATGGGTACCGGTTTTTAATAGTTACAGCATTAAGGACTCTGTAATCAATGCACAGTCGTACAGATCCGTCCTTCTTGGGTACAAAAAGTATAGGTGCTCCCCATGGTGAAACACTGGGCCGGATAAATCCTTTCTCCAGAAGGTCGTCAATTTGTGTTTTCAGCTCCACTAACTCCTTAGGTGCTAGCCGATATACCGATGAAGTGATAGGTTCGGCTCCTGGAGTTAGGTCTATTGTGAATTCTATCTCCCGATCAGGTGGTAAACCTGGAAGATCGTCGGGAAACACATCCACAAATTCCGTTATGACTCTTGGGTAACTTGAATCTTCTTCTACAGTTAATACCCTAAGAGTTGGCTGGACCCCTTGTTCTACAGCTCCTCGTAGAAATTCAAACTCAGGAAGGCTAGGGGGTCTAAATATCACTTTTCCAAGCCGGCAATCCAGTGTCGCATGGTACTGACTTAACCAGTCCATACCAAGTACAACATCGTAATCAGGCATAGAAAAGATCAGGAATTGGGCTCGCATCTCTCGGCCACAGACTACTACCGAACATGATCTACAAGTATCACTAACCGGAATAATTCCACCTCCCGTTAGAATTCTCTTCATCTTCGAGAGAGGTGCGGTAGCTATTCTATGGGTGGCTACGAAGCTAGCAGCAATAAATGAATGCGAAGCTCCAGAATCAAATAATGCTACAGCAGGAATTGAAGCTACTAATATGGTACCTGCTATCACTTCGCCTGCAGTAGCTTCCTCAGTGACTGCTAGTGCATATGCCTGACCTCGTCCCTGAGCGGGACCCCTTTGCTGACGAGCTTGTTGGAACAATGCTGCCTGAGGTGGTAGAGGTGGCCTGGCTCCTCCAGGCCCTGTCTGAGTTGCTCCCCCAGCTGGAAGAGCTGGCCTAGGTGCAGGTGGAGCTGGTTGATTCGGAACTCCCTCTCGACGTTCCGAGCAGTCCTTTGAGAAGTGTTGTCCAGATCCGCAAACCAGGCAGAGTCCCAGCTTGCGTCGACATTCCTTTTCAATATGTCCTACCTTGCTGCAGTAGTGGCAAGTAGGCAGGTTCTTAGTTGCTGCTCTTGGAGGCGGGCTCTTCTGGGGCCGTTTAGCAGATTCCCCTGGTGATGACTTGGACGGTGCTGAGGAGAAGGGACGTTTCAGGCTTGATTCCCTCCGAGTTACGCGCTCCAGCCGACGTGCTGCAGCTAGGACGTCGGTGTAAGAGGTGGGCGCGACCGATCCGATTAACTTCTGAAGCTCGAACCTGAGCCCATCAAAGAACTTTTCCGCCTTCTCCTCTTCGGTAGGAATTAGCGAAGGGGCGAAGCGGCTCAGGCGAATGAATTCGGCGTTATATTCCTCCACCGTCATGTTGCCCTGGATCAGGCGGTTGAATCTGTCTCGGAGTTCTGACCGAGCCACAGCGGGGATGTACATTTCCTGGAAGAGTCTGGAGAACTCCTCCCAGGTAACCTGATCATGTCCGAGCCTTCTTTCTTCGGACAGCCACCAATGATGTGCGTTGTCCGTCAGTTGCATCCTGACGGCAGTCATCCATTTGTCCCTTGGTAGTTCGGCGGCCTCCAACTGATGCTGTGTGTTTGTAAGCCATTCATGCACTTCAGTTGGTCCTTCCTTGCCCGAGAAGGTACGGGGCTTGAGTTGGCGGAAATCTGTAATAGATCCCGTCGCTGGCCGCCTATTTGGTGGGTTTGCATGTTCCAATGCTGCGACTAGGCTGTTCCTTAGGTTCTCGGCCTCTCGGCGTTGGGTCTCCTGTTGGATCTGTTGTTGTGCCTGCATCATGGCGTAGAACATCTGGAACATTTGCTGGCCGTCCATTGCCTGTCCTGGGGGAAAGACAGGCATCGTAGGAGGGAACTGGGGAGGAGGCGGGATGTCATCACGCCTGAACCTGGAACTTGGCTGGCCAGTTTGATTGCTCTGGGAGGATTGTCCTCTGGTATCTGGCGTCGTTCCAGCTTCGCAGGTAAACCCTGCTTCAGTCGGTGTTCCCAAGGGGGTCTCGTCACCACTTCTGGGATCCATAACTCTGCACCAAAAGGAAACAATGAGAACGCACAGAGGAATCAAAACAGGATGCAATTCAAGCAATTAAATTGAATTCGACATAGAGTTCAAAAACGATTCAATCAATGGATGAGATCCTATAACCTATCTTATTGCAGGCCTGTTCGGTCCCTAAGTTGAAACCGAACAATTTAGTAGGACCTGCATGGGCCACCACAAAAACCATGTCACGCCCCAGTCCCAAAATGCCGAGGGACTGGAGATACGTGGCAATGGCCAGCAGCACGCACCGATGGATAACCCAATTTAATGGAACCATCAGGACGTACTTAAGCTGTAAATAAGGTCTACTACACAAGTCACACTAATCTCATCCATAAAGGTAAAGAAATAAACTGCATACTGAATGAAAATAAGTAGCAACAACAAATCACAGCAAGTCAGTCGGAGCAACAATCCGACTTAAGTCTGAAATAACTGGCTCTATAGGCCAGGGACAAAAAGATATAAACATGAAGTAAATAAATGAGTACTGGGACGGGCACTCAGGAGAAGTCCTCGGCAGTCACCTCGTCTTCAGTGTTCGGTTCAGCTCCAGCAATAGCTTCAGCTCCGGTCCCGTATATCTCGGGATACTGCTCCTCAGCTAAACCTGGGGACATAATCCATTCCAGGTCTTCAGTGGACATAGCAAGGCACAAGATAAAATAAGCCAACTGAATAAGCAGTGCAATAAATAAATGAACAGCAGGGTAAGCTAAGTAACCATCTATGTGATATGCAAATGAGAGCAACACTAGTACTCAGGCTGAGACCGCTACAAGCTCTGTGTCGGGGAGCCGGTAGCAGTAATAACACGTAAAGGGTCTAGCTCTGCTGGAGAGTCTACAACCTCACAATAATAGTAGATATATATATAGAACAGCCTGTAGCCTGTGTGTCTCTCCCCACCCAATGTAATCACGCAAGCCATGACCATAACGTCTCATGTCCATGTCAGCGGGATTATAACTAATGCAACAAGTCATACTGTCTATAATAAATGTCTCTATCAAGTCCTGTATCCTATACAGAATCACCACGAATATCTCAGGAGGATTCTGTCCATGATAGTGTCAAGTGTCCTGGGTTGTAGGGTACTTGATAGGTCAAGTACAAAGTAAGGGAATCTTAAATCCATCTCTAAATGACGAACCCAACACCGCGTACGGTGTCGGTACCCGACTATGATCGGACACTAGGTACGCCATACGTTCCCTAGGTTAAGCAGTTTAAATCAGTTTATATGAATTTGCACAAGAAATCCAGCAGAGTATTTTTACAGAAAATATGAAAATAATGACTGCAAGTTTGGCAAGGTGCACTTGCCTGATGTTTGAATTCCACTTAGGTCCTGATTTCGGAAATTTCCAGAGATGTCTCCGAAAGCTGAAATAAACAGTACCATCACGCTCAGAAGGTGTCAAACAGCTAGGATCGCCTGTCCTTGGGTCCAATTTGGAGACAAGGGCAAAAACGGCAATTTCGGCCCAAAACGGGGTCCACCGGTGGGTCCGCTTTGCACCGAAAAACGTGTCAGGGTCAACGGTCTCCAAATTCATCAAACTTAGTGTCAACAGGTCAGGAACGCTGATACGAACCCAACGGAACTTTCAGATTTGAATTCCGATGAGCCGATCACAAAATCGCCCGTCGAGCGGGGCCTGTGGGGCCCACGACACGCGATTTCGTCAACGTTCTCAGAATCGGACCAAACTTGACCCACAGGACCAGCGTATCGCTACGAGTCTGATGGCGCAAGTTTCGTCTCGATCCGACGTGTGTGCACGAAGTTAGGGTAAAATACAGAAAAGGCGGATACGGGGCGATGTCCGCGGATACGCGTTGATTCCGGTGTGCACGCACACCCGAATCAGCTTCCGCGAAATCCCACACGTCCGTATCGACGAGGCGCACGTATCTGTGAAGACCGCACGCGACAAAGTCGTCCCGTTTGGCGGGGCGTACTCAGTTCCGGGGTGAAACAGGGTCTGGTTTTTCTTGTTTTTGGATCGCGGTGTGCGATCACCACAGGACGCGATGCCCCGAGCGGTTTGTCAGGGCACCGAGAGGGTCATACAGGCTTCGCGTAGAAATTTACGGAATCGAAAACAGAGATCCGAGGTGCAAGTTACGAGTACCTGAAGGGGACCCGAGAAACCGGATTTTGAACTGTGTCCGACACGCGAGTTCGTGTCCTGGGTTGTGTCCGGCCTAGGGCTGGGCTGTGTCCGCGTGTCCGGGCTTCGCTGGAGGAGCGCTGGACGGTCGAGGCGTCGTCGGCCGGCTAGGGCGGCGCCGAGGGGGTCGGCCGGCGTCGGGTCCGCCTGGGAGGGTCGGCTCGGCCTGGGGGGGGGGTTTTGCTTGCTGGAGGAGGAGGAGGAAGAGGAGGAAGGGTCGCCGGCGTCGGCGCTGGTCGGCGGGCTCCGGCGAGGGGCTGAGGGCAGCGGCTAGGGTTCCGGCGAGGGCTCGGGTAGGGGAGGATTGAGGGAGGAGGAGGACCGGAGCTAGGGGGTTTTTATAGGGGGTCGAGGGAGGGCTGGCCGGGGCGTCGTGGGCGAGGGGTCCGGAGGGGAGGCGACGTGGGGTCGTGGCCGACCGAAAATCGCGGCGACGGCGGGGATTTCGCCCGGTCGTGGGGTGACAGGGGAGAGGGGTGAAGAAGCGGGTCGGGTCGGGCAGCGGGCTCCGGGTGAGCGGACCCGCCCGACCCGCTAGGGGGTGTGAGGCTGGGCTGGGTCAGCTGCTAACGGGCTCGGCCCACTGGGCCGGGCCGGGCCCAAGAAACAGAAAATAAATAATAAAAACAGTAATTTAATAATAATAATAACATTAATAATTAATTAATTAATAAAAATAGTTTTTAGGCTTTTAAAAAATAGGTCTGAGGCTCAATAAATTCCCAGAAAATTACCCTAAGTCCGGTTTTCTATTTTACACCATAAAATCATATTTTCATTTTATTTTAATGTTAGTTATTGGCATTTAAAAATTACAAACTCACCACAGGTCCTATGTAAATTCCTGAAAAATGCATATTAAATCCCAAAATTGATTTTAAAAATATTTGAAATTTTTTTAGGGTGTTTACATCACGGGCTGCTTGACTTGAGTTCGAGGCAAGCCAATTATATTGTTTATGTAGAGAGGGAAAAGCTTATTAGGCTGTGGGTTTGGCTTGTTTTTATCAACTAGCCATAACAAATTCAGGACAATGGGCCAGGCTATTGTATATAAGTTGTAGTAGTCTTGCTCGCTAGCCGAGTTTATTTCTGAGTCAAGCTCGGGTCGTAAGAAAGTCGTGCTGCTTTCCACGTTCAAGCTTGGCTTGTTAATGAAGTCGAGCCGAGTCCAGATGAGCTCGTGAGCTGAACTATTCATTAGCAGCCCTATTAACATGGTATCAGAGCAACCTATTTTTGAATCTCCTCTTCTGTGCATTTAAGCGGATATTACAAAACATTCTTCTGCCTCGATATCCAGCTCCTAGCCCAATAAAATGTGGTTATTTCACCTGCAGGGGTGTACTGAAATAAATATAAATAATTAAATACATGAACCTTGAACCCTCATTAGAACACTAGAGTATTGGTGTAGTGGAAGAGACTTAACAAGATCCATGGTTCCTTCTGATGGACTACCCATGAATTAATATGCACTTTTTGCATCTAAACCATGTTACGTGAACCTGGTCCTTTTAAAGAATATATATCAAAAAGCATCTCACTACTAAGGCATATTCCATTCACATATAAGCAGGAGGAAACCAAAGGAAATTAATGGCGAAGTATAAATAAGTAAATATGGTGCTAGCCTTGCCTGTGCATGCCATTTTATTTTGGCCATGATTTTTTTTAACTATTGTTTGCTTTCTGTTAAATAATTTCCTGTCATTAATGTAATAATATCTGATGGGCACATATTCCATTTGTGCTATAGACTTGATATTCTCGGGAGGTGGGAGGTAGACACTGCTCGTCATTATCAGCTAGTGATCTATATGCTTGCTAGCTATTGAGTGATTGCATGGCCTACTTATAATTTCTCATTCAAAAGTAAGCAGTGTTATAAAATTCGCTATGCAAATTCGATGCGGAGGAGGAAGCCTAGTGTCTAGGCCGCCTAGGCGCCGAACATGTATCAGGTTTTCCCCCCTTTCGTACTCCTTTGTAACAGCTTATATAGTGATATGTCATAATGAAACATACTTAATAAAGAAATCATCAAAATGACTACATGTATTCTATCATTATCATGATTCATGAAGACATCATAAACATTATTTCATAGTGAAACACACTTAATAAAGAAATCACCATATCCATAATATAAATTTGAAATTTCAATGTTCTAAATCCAAATCAAATCATAAAATTCAAACAATATATCCACAATATAACTAAACATATAAAAAAAATCTTAAAATTCTAGCACCCGCACAAGGCACCTAGGCCCCAAATAGGGCCGCACAAGCCACACAACCATATTATACTGCCGAACATGGAGTTTTCAGTTCGGACTAGGGGTGCCTAGCGCCTAGGTGGCCTAACATGTCGATTTTTAGAACACTGAAGGTTTGATATCCATAACATTGCTAAACAGAGAACATACATGACTTGGTTGCATGATTTATCTATTGGCTCATGAGACTAAAACATGGGGGATGGGGTTTGTTGAGTAGGGTTTGTTAATTTTTACTTTTCTTCTGATGAGAACAATTGAAACTAAGTGCAGAAAGAAAGATCATCGCAACATGCAATACACAACTATTTTTTGTTGGTTCGGCCAAGTGCCTACAAAGGTTCAAAATATCGGAATCGGTTCCGACCCCTTCCTATGAGTATATGTATTGGTTGTATCGGATCGAAGTATCAGATTATTCGTTTTAGAAAGACAAAAATGATAAAAAAATCTTTTAAAAAGTTCAGAAAAATATTTGATACATTTAGACATAATTTTATATTGTATGTTGCTTTTCGTTAGTTGTAAATAGAATAATATTAATATGGATGAATGTTGTGAATTTATATATTTACAACTTCGATAAATGAAAATGGTTACAATTAAGTCAATAAGGAATCATACCGATACAGTATACATTATCATGAATTATTCTATTGACACTATTTTTTCATTTTTTTATCTTTTTCGTCCAATTTTTTCTGCCAAATTGATTTTGAAAGAGACTAACCGTTGGTATCGATCTGTATCATTAGCAATCGATATCGGATCGAGACATATCACGCCATATTAGTATCGGCTTGTATCGGGATCAGTCGATACTACAAACTATTGTGCCTACATCCAACTCCTTCTGGAGGTTTAAATCCAGGACCCGTAACAAACTCCTTATTGTCGGCCCCCAAGCCCAATACAAAACTTATCCTAGCACCCAAGATCTAACAAAATAAATGTAGTCTGCATTGATCTAAATCCTAGAATGAGCCCCCCAAAATCCCTTGGTTTATAACCTTACAAAAGTGATCTTCACAATGAAATACAAAGAAATGAAAAATAAGAATCATATTGGATAGTGAAGTATATAATGATATGTCCATATGTTAAACATGAGTATAACAAATTTTCTTTCACGCATCCATGCATGTAAGCAAAAAAGGTAGTTATTAGATTCAACTTTTGCATATAGCTCCCAATAAAAGAACATATTTGAATAAAGACACCTATATACTCACTGAGTTTATGGTTTGGTTCATATCTATAAGGTTAATGGCATTTTGCATAGTAAAATGATTCCCTAATAAGTTCAAACTTCGATAGTAAGGCAATTTTTGCAAATGAGCCCTTTCGAAGGACATATTGACAACTTTGTAAAGTAGTTTTAAAAACTAATCTTGGTTACTTCAAACGAGTTTTTGCAAACCAATTTTGGCGGTGCATGCAGTTCCTCTTTTTCTTCATTGATACTTATCTCCACATGCTCAAAACTACGCATCAAATATGAATATTTTGGTGGCCATTAAAGCAAGATTGACTTGACGGTATCTAGGATCCACATTTTGTAGTTAGTTGTCGAACTCGAGTGACTCTTGTGGTTACCGAGGAGAGGTATAAGACCCTGGCTGGGTGGCGGAAGATCGGTGGATTGAGTCAAGGGGGCGTATTATTCCTTCCATTTATAAATGGTGGGAGTTGAAAGTCCCGAGCGTAACGCCGGGTATCTAAAAAGAACATTTTGTAGTTAGTTCAACTTCTAATCTATGTAGCTTTGGTAGTTATGTTAACTCATTCAGGCACCTTTGTGTTCTGTGGCATGCTAAATATCTCATCTTTCTGGTGGTTCTCTTAAGTCTTTACTATACTTTTACCATTCCCATTAAATCAATCATACCTCTCATTTAGCTTTGTGCAATTGGCCAGCTTGCTTCAAGACACTTCTTCCTGAGGAAATACAGAACCTGGAATTCCCAGAGAGAGCAGATACCAATTTTCCTATCAGGAGAGTGGTGTATAAATCAGATTCTGGTAGTTATCAATTAGGAGGCAACGGCACAGTGATGTCCCAGCATACAGAATATTCAAGATTTAATTTATTCACCGGGAATCAAACACTTCAAGAAAGAGAAGAGAGTTTCAAGGTTCTTATCTCATCTAACTATCAACTTTTTGGCACTACATTTTCTGGCCATAGAATCTGTTTGCTTGCAAGGAAAAGTGTGGAGAAGAGATGAAAAGAAAATCTATTCAAACGAAAAGGATAGTTAAAATTTCCATGTCCTTGTCTTTTGTTGGGACTTGTAGTATTGGATAAGGAAGAAGAGAACATAGTGCTCTTCATTTTTCTTGATCTTATTGGAGAAACTAGTGAGATATTGTCACACGTACTGAGAAAATGACATACGTTTTTCCCTCTCTCCCTTTTGATTTCTAGTGGTTAGGCCAGAAATACCCCAATATTTTATAAGGTTTGTTGTGATCATGAAAACCTTGCTGTAATTCTTTTCCTAAACTGCAAGCAAATAGGCTCTTTAACTTTTCTGAAGGGACTTTGTTTGCCATTTAACGAAAAGCTACTTCCTAGCTCATAGAAGTTTACACTTGTAGCTAAGATCGCCTTATGATTTAGCTCCTTTGTGGCTGATTATTGTTTTATATCACCTATCATACATTATTATTTCCAGGCGAATGAAACTGCTATGGTGCATTGTGGATTCTACAGTGAACATGGAGGTTTTAGGATTTCTGATGAGGACAAAAGGTACATGCATACTTGCAGAGCTGTTGTGTCTACATGTGCATTTGGTGGTGGGGACGATCTCTACCAGCCGATTGGGATGACAGAAGCATCACTGGCAAAGGTTACTCTTTAAGTCTTTTACAGTTACTTGATGGATTTGTCAGGTTATTTGCTCTGTATGTAAAAGATTTCTTGTACTGCAGGTTTGTTATGTGGCATTTTGGGATGATATAACTCAATCTTCTCAGGAAGCAGAGGGTATAAAAGTTAATCATGATCACATGATTGGTAAATGGCGGATTGTGGTTGTCAAGGATCTTCCTTTCTCAGACCAACGATTGAATGGCAAAATCCCGAAGGTAACAAAAAGTTGTCTGAAGTCTTGCATTACTCTCTTAGATGTTCATGTCTACTTTATAGAGAATCTTTATATGTGTGATCTGTCATGATCTCTAAGCATTATCTATTACAAGTTCAATATAATTGTTAGCCTCGTATCTCTTGTTTCAAGTGTCAGTACCGATATTGACATAAAAGGAATAGGAAAAAAAAAGCCTTTATTTTTTTTTCTAAAGTAAACTGAGTTGTCTAACAGTTCTATTCATGGTTTATAAGTGACTCCAATAAACACTTCTGTTTCACCGTCATGTCTTTGTCAAAGATATTTTGGAAATGCCATGGGCAGTCCAAAAACATTCGGGCATGCCAATCAATGTCTTGCTAATGTTGTCGTGTCATGCTTGTATCTGTGCAACTTTTAGTGATTAATCTTTGTTTAATCTTTGTTGTATAATTTAACTACAATTTTAACACGCTCTTATGGGAGCTTTCTTATGCTCCATGCTTGACCCTATTCAGATGCGAAAAGGCTTGGAGGAGGAGGAGGATTTAACTGAAACATGTTCGATAATATTTTATAGGATTGGTCCATTTTCTCTTTTGCAAAATTGGTTGCAGGACATGCCAAAAGGATGTCATATACTGTTCAGGACACAATTGGAAATAAATTTAGCTGGATCCGGCCATCAATTAGTCAACTGCCACAGATATTTAACTTTTACCAACAACCACCAACTATTGCATTCTCACGAACTTACCGCTGCTCAGAACAGCTTGCTATCATTCTCCACCTCATGCCGCTCTCCTCCTGCTACTCCCAGCAGTTGCCACTACCTTCTGTTGGTGAAGGGGTTGCAATAGAAAAGAGAGAATATAGGGCAGGAACTTGAAACACTAAGGGCATATTTGGTAAACGGAAAGGTGTGGAGGATTTGGGTTTGGACTTTCAAAGGATGGAAAAAATTGATGCACTTTCTTGTACGCTTGTAATTCCAAAATGTGTTTGTTTAGCTAGGAAGTGAAAAGTGAAAATGAGAGTGCATTATAGTAATACTAAATATTAAATAAAGTATTTCTAAAATTATTATTTAATAAATACTTATAACTAATAATTAATTAAAAACTAATTGATAACCTTAAACATTAATTATCTTATTTGCTAATTAGTCACTCAAATTATATAATATTAAATATTAATCAATTAAATATTAAATTAATAATTTATTATAGTTAACTAATTATTTATTTATGCCGAATATAATTACCCTAAATAAGAAAAAAAATTCAATATTAAAAAAATAATGTTATTTATTAAATGTTAATTTTCAACTATAAATTAGATATTAATATTATGATTTTTTAAATTATTAATGAATTCTTAATTATCGAATCTTATTGTTCTTAATTATAAAATATATGATTATCTTAATTACTTACCGATTACTTAGTATTAATTAAGCATTATAATAAGTAACTTATATAGATGCCACTAATTAATTAGTTATGAATATTGCAATTAATTTACTAATCATTATTAATTACTTTATGAAAATATTGAAACCCAAATTCCATCCTACGTCCTATTAGAAAAAGAGAATGTTGTTACGAGGAATATGGAGGATGAGAAATATGGAGAGGACAATGGGGGGACAAGGATTTGGGGTGTAGTGATTACTCTCAATTCCATTCACACTTTCACTGTTAACCAAACAAGGGATATCAAATCCACCTCCAAATTTTGTTTACCAAGCAACCCCTAACATGATCTGGCCCATTTCTAGGTTAGATAGACTTGGGTCTGGCTAGAGTTTTAACTGGTCTTTTCTGTTCATCTTGCTCTCTTTATTTTCTTTCTTTCTTTCAAGCCCTTCTCACCCAAGGCACAACTAACTCTCTCTCTCTCTCTCTCTCTCTCTCTAATATATATATATATATATATATATATATATATATATATATATATATATATATTCACACAGGCACTAAACGATTACCAAATATATTTATTAAAATTATTTTTTATTTGAATTTTAGATTTTGGATAAGCTTAATAATTTAAGATCTTAATTTTAAATTTTGATAAGATTAAAGTGGTGGGAAAACATTATACAAAACTATTCAATTTTAAAAGTTTGATTTGGTTAGATTGAATTTGAATAAAAGTTATACTTAAATAACTTAAAGTGGTATGGTCTTTTCTGTTCATCTTGCTCTCTTTATTTTCTCTTTCTTTCTTTCAAGCCCTTCTCACCCAAGGCACAACTCTCTCTCTCTCTCTCTCTATATATATATATATATATATATATATATATATATATATATATGCACATAGACACTAAACGATTACCAAATATATTTATTTAAAATTATTTTTTACTTGAATTTTAGATTTTGGATAAGCTTATAAGATCTTAATTTTAAATTTTGATAAGATAAAAGTGGTGGAAAACATTATACAAAACTATTCAATTTTAAAAGTTAGATTTGGTTAGATTGAATTTGAATAAATCTTCTGATGTGTATTTCTTTAAATAAATAAATCAATATTATCTAAACAAAATTATAACTTAAATGACGTGGCAAACGACATGGCATAACTTAAATGAGATGACACACATGATGAGGTGTCGCAATGTAGTGAGAGGAAGCCAACCAAATGTTGTTCTAAAGTCTAAATTCACAAAAGAATCCCCAAAAACTTGTGGGAGCTCCGTGACTACCTTTGCTTTATATATATACTAGTAGCATGCACGTGCGTAAAAAAATTGTTAAATTTTTTTTAAATCGTTCATAGGAATCGAACTCAAGCAACCAAGAAAAATACATCCCACCTTAACCACTTGAGTTAGAATTGTTTAGTTGTAAGTAAATAATATTATGTAGTTAAATAATTAGTTATTAAAAAAATAGTTAGTGGAGTATTTACAAATGGCTTAGACGGCTCAATTTTGAGCCGTTTCCAAGCCTCATTTAAGATATATATATATATATATATATATATATATATATATATATATATATATATATAGTAAGCACCAAGGAGCTCTAGCTCAAGTGGTTAAAGTGAGATATATTCTCCCAGAGGTTGCAGGTTCGAGTAACGGGAGAAGCACATTTAATTTCCCTTGAGGGAATTAATTTGAGAACAACCGGAATGCAGGCTGAGTGCGAGTGCGGTGCGAGCCTTCGGGCTGAGTTTGTAGTCCTTCGGGCCAGGAGTTTGTAACACAATTACCTTATATATATATATTGCGGTTCGTAAGGTGCCATCGTAGAAAAGTTCTAAGATGTAATCCACGTGTCAAAATCCTGACGGTTCATCGTATCCTCCAATAATTATCGTTCCTTCCATATATTAAGTTGGTATTTGGTGCAATGCTTGCTGACGAGTAAGGGTGGCAATCAGGTCAGGTCAATTTCGGGTTGATTCGGTTACGAACGAATCGTTTATGGTCAATCCGTTCAAGCCAAACCTGAACGCGACCCATAGATATACGAGTTAACCCGACCCAACCCATTTATCCATTTGTTTTATGGGTTTGGTTAGGCCTTCCGAGGCATTGATATAAAAAAATCTGGCAACAAAATGTAAAAAATAGAAACATAAGCACTCTAACACAAACTAATACTTGCAACGTCACACGCACACATACTCTCATCCCTCCCTCCTATTGCACCCCATTACCAACAACCACTACCACCACCGACTGATCGTCTCTAGAATTGGACTGACCAGGTTTGAAAGTGTTCTCTTTTGCTTTTTGAATTCTTCCTACCTAATGGTTAATGCTCACCTTTCTTTTCTATTCAGTGACGAGCAATTCTATCCTAAATGGTATATATTGCTTCTTTTCCTCTTTGCATGGTTGCTTGTGCTTCTCCCTTTCTCTACTTAGTGAAGTTCAAGAAGTCAAGTCAATAAATGAACGAATGGATCCTACATGGTATGGTTGCTAGAAAACATCAAATAGAGTGAGCAGACCCTTCAAGAAAGTCAATGTTCCAGACCGACAATAGCCAAATAACTAAGCGTCTTAGTTTGCTACCTCTCACCTGCATGAAAGTATGCAGCCGGGATGTTCAAATCCAGAATGAACTTCTCGTTTATATTAATTTTCTTTATAAATCTGTAGAGAGAGGATTCTTTCTTTCCAGGATCTCATAAACGATAATGAAGAGGAGAGGATGGATAGATCAATAGAAGAGGAAGGAGGGGAGAAGAGCACAAGAGTAGTACAAGAAGAGGAGTGTTGTGGAGAACATGGGAAGAGGAAGAAGAATAAGAATGGAGGAGGGTTTAATTTGAAGAGGAAATAATACATTTATGTGTGGGGGTGGTTGTAATGAATTAGGGTTCTAGACAATTTTATGGCTGGTTTTTTATACACTGAAAGTGGATTAGGCTTGGATATGTGGGTGGGAGTGAAATTTGACCCATTCATTAAATGGGTCAAACCGGGTCAGATGGGTCACAACCCTTGACTCGGACCCAACCCATTTATGAAACGGGTTGGCCCGTTTATGCTAAACTGTTTTAGACTCAACCCAAATCCGTTTAAAAAGACGGATTGGCGGGTCTAAGTATGTATTCCCACCCTTACTGGTGCCTCCATCATATCCTCCAATAACTACGGTTCCTTCCATATAGATTGTTGAGATTTGGTACAATGCATACAGACGTTGGAATCCAATAGAAAATTGACATGTGGACACCCCTTAGGAATTTTTTTTCCACGGTACCACCTTAGGAACCCTTTTTCCACCTTTGGTACCCATATAAACTTTTTTCGTTATTGGCATGTTTCTTGACCTTTGCACAACATGATTTACAAATATAATAGTCTCTTGCTAGTTTCTGGTTTGACAATTTACATGGTACTATATTTCAGATGTTGAGCCATCGGCTTTTTCCTCGAGCAAGGTATTCAATATGGGTGGACTCAAAGTCTCAATTTCGAAGAGATCCACTAGGTGTCCTAGAAGCCCTTATATGGCGTACAAACTCCATCCTTGCAATTTCTGAACACGGAGCTCGTAGCAGCTTGTATGATGAGGCGAAGGCTGTAGTTCACAAGAATAAAGCAACTCCTGAGGAAGTCGAGGTTCAGTTGAACCAGTATCGTCGAGATGGTATTCCCGAGGATAAAAGGTTCAAAGGAAAGAAAGGTGTGCAACTAACCATATGCATGTTTACATTAATGAGCTTTTAAGTGTGTCTATTCATGTCTCAATCCTTTTACAGTAGTACATTTTTTGATAGATCATCAAGCCAAGCAAGTATGCTTGCTATATTTTATTTTAGGTTTACTTCAACATTTAGATAACCTGTAGTGTTAGTAGGAAGACGATGCATACCTTTATTTTATCTTCACTAGAAAGGTATCCTGAATTCCCTTATCTACTAGGGTCTATCATTATTTCTAGGATATGTTTCTCGCTTGAAGTTACAATCAATTCAATACCTATCAACCTCTGGTCCACTGCCCCCACCTTTTAGCACTTATTTACTGGGATATACTAGGTGGACTGGAATTTACTTATACCTAACCTTGTTTCCTGGTTGGTTGGGACCGATTGCATAATCAGGAAGTTGATCCTGGCACACAGCCAACCTGTCAGCTAATTATGTGCTGGAGTGAGCTTTAGTCTACACGTGGCAACCTATCAATGTGGTTCAATGCTCATGACCTGATAATTATAGACCATGTCATACCCAAGCAACGAAAAAGCCAACTTTCTTAAGAACTGAACAAAACCCTAACATTATGCGTTTTTGAAAAAATGGGTGGCCAGTTTCTCTCAACTTTCTTGCCTCTGCCTCATTCCACCCTTCATTTATAGGTACCATTTGTACTACAAGGTTCTACCAATCCCCACTTCTCTCATTTTTGTATCTAAAATCATCCAATCATTATCAACACTCTCTGGACTCGATTGATTGCTAGCAATTAGGTCCCTACAAGTCAAGAATGTATGATCACACCGTTACCACCACTTTGCACTTGCTATAGTTGATATGTGCATAATACTTAGGGGGCACTATATATACTTCTGCTTATTAGTTTTGGGTGTCTATGCTATGTTTTAGGCATTGCACTTCAACAAGTCATGTAAAGTACTTTATATCTGCAGTTGGTGGGAAGTTAAATGTGGCCATATATTTTATTAATCCAAGAACTGACCTGATGTTGGTCTTATGATGGAGGGCATGCTGTGGGTCCCTGTAGAAGGGTCCTGGTCAATTTACCTCTTAGAACAAAGTATTTAGACCAACCTGTACATGGATGAGTTGCATCCAGAGCAGAAACTATTACCTGTAGGATGTTGAGGTCCAGAATCCAAGTCGACCTGATAGCTGTAGGTATGTAAAAAAAAAACGTATTTTCAAGACAACCAAAACTAGTCTATCAACAATTCAATTAATATTGTAATGTCGATCCTAGGATGCAGAACTGATGCATCAAGATATGCCTTTCCTCTGCAGCTCTTGCTGAAGCATCTATCATTGTGAGGGAGCACAATCCACTGACAGACCTCTTCATGTGTCTGTGGTTCAATGAAGTGGTTCGGTTCACGTCACGCGATCAGCTCAGCTTTCCCTACGTTCTCAGAAGGTTGAACATGACAGGGATCAACATGTTTCCCGTGTGTATTCGCAAGGATCTAGTAAACAGTATGGGCCACAGGCGCAAGGTGAAACCACTTGTGAGGTCAAGTAGGTGAGAGTTTTAGAATCACTAACACATACAAAACATCCTCTACTTATTATTTTCTGGCAATTGGCTGATAATGTATGTCACCAACGATTGATCTCTGTAAAGTAAATTTGTAAGATGCCCCTCTCTTTTGCAGAGTAATACATTTTTGAGGTATTTGTAACCTTCTTCGTTGTCAGACTGCAGTATATTGCTGAGTCGGTCCATATCTGCAAAGTTGAGATTGTTGAATTTGTTTCTACTGATGTACAAATACTGTTGAAGATTCTATCAGATGAATCACTTCGTCTGTTTAGGCTTTAGACAGAGCATAGACCATCATACATTTTGGAAATTATGTGACGGTGGATGCTGTGCAGATGTGACATTCAAGTCGGATTGTAACCTTCAGATTGGATCGATTTGGATCGATTATAGGCCTTCGGTCTAGAATAATATTTACATTCTTCGAAATATATATATATATATATATATATATATATATATATATATATATATATATATATATTGTGGTTAGTGGAGAGACATGCGGTCCGGGTGGTTGGTTGTTCGAGCCCCAGTGGGAAGTGGAAGGAATTAATTACCAAGGACATGTGTGCCCCTTTTCATATATATATATATATATATATATATATATATATATATATATGTTAGAGTTGTTTTGGCATTGCTTTGTAAGTTTGTAAGCAACCTATGGGATTCAATAAAGGCATCTCTTGTTTTTAGTCCCACATGGAAAATGAGAGGTCATTATCCTTTCCATATATTGCTTTATCCCTCTTAGTGGGTTTTGTAGGGGATGGGTTAGATCTCATCCAACCCGCGAGTGGGTGCGCGATTTAATGTGCGTTTTTTACGCGTTTATTAATTGCGTACTTAGCACGCTTGCACGCCGCGGAACGGATATGGGTACAAAGGTAATTTTACAACTTATTTTATTTTATTTTCGTTGGTTTGGTCTGGTGGGTTGCTGGTCTTCCGCGGAACCGTTCTCACGTAATACCGTTACGGAAAGAGTGAAAAATGTTACGTGAGATAGATATCCAGGACACGATCTTGAGATCAGAGAACAGTAATTTGTTTTCTCCTCTCTCTCTCTCTCCCTCTCTCTCTCTGTTCGGAACGAAAGAAAAATCGTACAGAGACGGAAAAGAAAACCACCAGAACCTAAATTCCTCCAAAAATTCTTCCGTCTAATCTCTCTTTTTTGGGCAAGGCTGTGATCGTTCGTGAGATTCGCCACCGGGTGCACGGTGCAGTGGATCGAAGGGATTCGTTGTATCTCAGGGATAGATCGTCAGGAATCCGCTGCACTGTTCGTGGGGGCAAAATTTTATTCTAAGGACTACGTGTAATGTGTCTCGAATCCTCTACATATTTTCTGTCTTTAATTTTACATCTTCCAATTTGCATTGGACTTTTTCCAACAATCTTAGAATAGAATTTCGTAGCTTCTGTCTACTTTCTGTTTTCTGTTTGTGAAAATTTATATCTGCATGATGAACACCACCGTAGAAGAACTGTCCGCCAACATTCATATCTCCTCTAAACCGGAGAAGTTTGGTGGCCTGAACTTTAAGAGATGGCAGCGTAGGATGACCTACTGGCCGACTTGCTTAAAACTGTTTAAGGTTCTCAAAGAACCGAAAATTCTACCTGACTTACATGAACCTGCCAGGACCTATAAATTAAAGTACTACAATGAGACATACTTTATCTGTCACGGTAAAATTCTCAGTTGTCTTTCTGACACGCTCTATGATATATGTTGCACTACCTCTACGTCCAGATAGCTTTGGGAAGCTCTCGATAAAAAAATACTCCAATGAAGGAGCGGGTTCTGAGATTTATATTGTAGACATATTTTTAGAGTTTAAAATGGTAGATGAGAAGTCTATTGTTGAGCAGACTAATACCCTTCAGACTATCATACACGAGATGTCTCAGAAAGATATGCCATTTGCTGATAAGTTTCTTATTGCTGCCTTCATTAATAAACTTCCTCCGTCCTGGAAAGAATTTGGTTTAAAACTAAAAGATAATAAGGAACCCATGTCCTTAGACGACCTGTTCGTATCCTTTCGCATTGAGAAAGAAGGTAGAACTAGAGACAAGGAACCTCTAAGTACTGAATTCGAGGCAAAGTTACACATTGTTGAAACCAAGAGAAAGCCTAAGGGCCAACTCCATCAACAGAGGAACAACCCCCATAACAGGAACCCTGCAAAGAAACAGTTTCTTAAGCCAAAAGCTGTGATTGGAAAAGACAACAGACCTAAGCGAAAATGTTACAACTGTGGTAAGCCTGGTCACTTTGCTAGGCAATGCCACAATAGGAAGAAGGGTCAGGGATTTCAGAATCCTGATCGTCGAACTTCTGCAGACGCTCCTTGTAACACCCCGTTCCGTTCTAGCGGACTGTCGTCTCAATCGGCAAAAGTGCGACTGTCCCGACCCGCTTTGCCTCAAACGAGAAGCAAAGGATATCCAGACTTGCCCCTACAGGAATTCAGCTTAGGCTTTCAGAGGCTCGCTTGACGTATCGCTCTACCGAGGCGAATCATCGCTAAGGTGGGTGGCTACGGTGAACTTGTCTTTGCTTAGCCAGCACACATAAAATCTGGAATGTTCATGCTAGTCGCTAGGTGAATCACCCCTGCATGCTAATAAGAATCCAACGCACCTAGCTAAGGGAATAATTCCAACTCATATTGCTTATGCTAGAACATGAAAATTGAAATACTGCTTATATTCAGACCCTTGCATGCTAAGTCCCCTAACGATCTAACTCTCGGTTTACCTTCGGGCCCGAGCAAACGTGTTTACTTATGTTCCTTAGAAACGCATGCTTGTCTGCTTGAATGTTGTCATGTTTTCATCCAACCCCGGGAGACTACTACGTAGTCGTTCCGTGCCTGAATGAACCTGCAAGTATCCGGGACCGTTAGGTCACCCAAGGCAAATCCCCGAACCAGGGGAATGCATCAAGGCAAGTTAATCACCGTACAGAATCATGATTCAAGCATCTCCTGTACTCGTGCACTACTGTTCTACTGTACCACTGTACTCCTGTTCTACAGTACTCGTGTATCACGTGAATTTGGAAAAGACCCTGACCTGCATGTCGCGGACAACTCGGAAACGAGGCATAGTTCCACGGGCGGTCTCCGGGGCACTGGGGCCGCTCCGATCCGGATGGAACTCCATTGTTCAGCCTACTATACTGGACGAGATGGTGTGTGGCGCCCATTGTTCTTTCGCCGCATACCATCCTTTCCACGGCTGAACTCTACTATGTAGTCTACTGTACTGAACGAGATGGCTTGTAGCGCTTACTGTACTTTCACTGTAAACCATTCTCGTTCAAGACTAGTGTCCTTTATGGCTATGCCAACGACTCATGTTCATATAGATAAGTCATCCTCGCTTAGCGGCTATCCGCGTGCGAGTCACTGCATCGCATCAATGAGCAACTGAACACCTGAACGATCATGTTAAAACGACCCTCAATGTTTGCCTTGGACAGGGAAGGAGATGGTAAGTTGGTAAGTCTCGCCGTATTTTCTCTCATGTCGCACGGCGCACTGCCACACGAGTTAGGCTATTCAATATTTGCATGAAACTGATCCTAAGGCAACTAGAAAGATAACTTAATAGTTGGTGCACGGAACCTGTATTACGTGTTTGGTTTTGTCGAGCGGACGAGTAGCTTCCCCACCAGTGCATTCAATGTACTGATAATCCACCAGTTTGTATGCAGGGTGCGGGAGAACCTCGTTCGGTGCGGATGCCTCCTTCGTGCGTGCTAAGGCCAGGAGTTTCCTCTGAAGCCTTGCAACGGTGCGTCCGGAACAGAAGCACATATACAAGACAATGTTGTGAACATCGCCTGATCATCGCCTGATCATCGTCTGATCGTCGCCTGTACAATCATTCCACAAATTGTAGCCACTTGGCACGCCTTTACTGTTTCTGAGAGAGAGGCTTGAGCGACTTGTAATCTCGGCTATACGCCGCCTGTAACACATGTTTATATCAATAAAAGAGCTTGCTTTACTTCAACTTGTGCTTCAAAGCTTCCGCTATATTGTCAACTCAGTGAACCTGTTATCAAAATCGCTATGCGTTTATGACTCCGCTGCACTCGGGCAATCTGTGCGACTCTGTGGCTTAGAACTCTTGCCGCCAGCCAATGAACCATGGCCTTGCACGGGCGTGGATCACGCTCGTGCGGCATCACGCCCGGATGGGTCAAGCGATCGTTCCACGGGAGCGCTGGCGAGGGTGATTCCCGCATAGCGGGAACGACCGATTTGCCTGCGGGAGATCGAGGCGTGACATGTTGGTATCAGAGCCTGGCTTCTACGCCTTTGGACTTCGATTCGATATCTTAGTTTCGAAAGCTCGTTCGTGGGTTATGTGCACGCTCTCTCTCAATGCCTCGATGGAATGTTCCAACAATAAGTCTAAATACTTTCAAAATGCGTTTTGAATGATATGATATGCTTGCTTGTATGTTGGTGTGCTGCGAGTGGCCTTTGTGCCAACCTGTACGAACCCATGAGAGTATCGCTAGTAGCTTGTCCGATTTCACTAACTCTAAGTTTGGTTGAATGCATCTATTCGAGGGACGCCTTGAACTAGTGCACCATCCAAGACTTAAGAAAAGGTGAAACTCGAGTGCTAAGACTTCGCTATCACTGAGCTGGTTGACGTGTTCACGCTAGAGGGGCCCTTCGAAAGTGCGCACGATCCAGTCTAAGCGATATGCTGATTTCGAAGCTTGTGCAAGTGAATATCCAAATGAACAAGTATAACGACTTGTCTAGGATTGCCTCAACCCTAGATTACTGCTTGTCCTCAGTAAGTCTCGAGGACGAGACTTTTTCTGAGTTGGGTAGAATGTAACACCCCGTTCCGTTCTAGCGGACTACCGTCTCAATCGGCAAAAGTGCGACTGTCCCGACCCGCTTTGCCTCAAACGAGAAGCAAAGGATATCCAGACTTGCCCCTACAGGAATTCAGCTTAGGCTTTCAGAGGCTCGTTTGACGTATCGTTCTACCGAGGCGAATCATCGCTAAGGTGGGTGGCTACGGTGAACTTGTCTTTGCTTAGCCAGCACACATAAAATCTGGAATGTTCATGCTAGTCGCTAGGTGAATCACCCCTGCATGCTAATAAGAATCCAACGCACCTAGCTAAGGGAATAATCCCAACTCATATTGCTTATGCTAGAACATGGAAATTGAAATACTGCTTATATTCAGATCCTTGCATGCTAAGTCCCCTAACGATCTAACTCTCGGTTTACCTTCGGGCCCGAGGAAATGTGTTTACTTATGTTCCTTAGAAACGCATGCTTGTCTGCTTGAATGTTGCCATGTTTTCATCCAACCCCGGGAGACTACTACGTAGTCGTTCCGTGCCTGAATGAACTTGCAAGTATCCGGGACCGTTAGGTCACCCAAGGCAAATCCCCGAACCAGGGGAATGCATCAAGGCAAGTTAATCACCGTACAGAATCATGATTCAAGCATCTCCTGTACTCGTGCACTACTGTTCTATTGTACCACTGTACTCCTGTTCTACAGTACTCGTGTATCACGTGAATTTGGAAAAGACCCTGACCTGCATGTCGCGGACAACTCGGAAACGAGGCATAGTTCCACGGATGGTCTCCGGGGCACTAGGGCCGCTCCGATCCGGATGGAACTCTATTGTTCAGCCTACTGTACTGGACGAGATGGTGTGTGGCGCCCATTGTTCTTTCGTCGCATACCATCCTTTCCACGGCTGAACTCTACTGTGTAGTCTACTGTACTGAACGAGATGGCTTGTAGCGCTTACTGTACTTTCACTGTAAACCATTCTCGTTCAAGACTAGTGTCCTTTATGGCTATGCCAACGACTCATGTTCATATAGATAAGTCATCCTCGCTTAGCGGCTATCCGCGTGCGAGTCACTGCATCGCATCAATGAGCAACTGAACACCTGAACGATTATGTTAAAACGACCCTCAATATTTGCATTGGACAGGGAAGGAGATGGTAAGTTGGTAAGTCTCGCCGTGTTTCCTCTCATGTCGCACGGCGCACTGCCACACGAGTTAGGCTATTCAATATTTGCATGAAACTGATCCTAAGGCAACTAGAAAGACAACTTAATAGTTGGTGCACAGAACCTGTATTACGTGTTTGGTTTTGTCGAGCGGGCGAGTAGCTTCCCCACCAGTGCATTCAATGTACTGATAATCCACCAGTTTGTATGCAGGGTGCGGGAGAACCTCGTTCGGTGCGGATGCCTCCTTCGTGCGTGCTAAGGCCAGGAGTTTCCTTTGAAGCCTTGCAACGGTGCGTCCGGAACAGAAGCACATATACAAGACATAATGTTGTGAACATCGCCTGATCATCGCCTGATCGTCGTCTGTACAATCATTCCACAAATTGTAGCCACTTGGCACGCCTTTACTGTTTCTGAGAGAGAGGCTTGAGCGACTTGTAATCTCGGCTATACGCCGCCTGTAACACATATTTATATCAATAAAAGAGCTTATTTTACTTCAACTTGTGCTTCAAAGCTTCCGCTATATTGTCAACTCAGTGAACCTGTTATCAAAATCGCTATACGTTTATGACTCCGCTGCACTCGGACAATCTGTGCGACTCTGTGGCTTAGAACTCTTGCCGCCAGCCAATGAACCATGGCCTTGCACGGGCGTGGATCACGCTCGTGCGGCATCACGCCCGGATGGGTCAAGCGATCGTTCCGCGGGAGCGCTGGCGAGGGTGATTCCCGCATAGCGGGAACGACCGATTTGCCTGCGGGAGATCGGGGCGTGACACTCCTGTTGTTCCACAGGCTCATGTTATCATAGCCGGGACCGAATCTGTCGATACCGATGATCAGAGGTTTGTAACCGTATGTTTTGTTTTTGAGTCCTCGTATCAGCCTACTGACTGGTGGGTTGATACAGGGGCAAATGTCCATGTATGTCCTAATATTTATTCTTTTTCCTCCTACCGACAGGTTGAGGAAGGCGAATCAGTAGCTATGGGAAACTCGAGTGTTGCTAGAGTGCATGGAAAGGGAAGAGTGAACCTCAAGTTGTCTTCAGACAAAATTCTCCCTTTGCATAATGTGCAGTACGTATCGGACGTCAACAAGAACTTAATTCTGGTTATTTGCTAAATAAACATGGTTACAAACTTGTATTTGAGTCTAATCGAGTTGTAATCTCCCTGAACGGTAACTTTATTGGAAAAGGCTACGTATGTGGGGGTCTGTTTAAACTTTCTGTGGACATGTCTTGCAGTACTTTAAATTCCTGTTTAAATAATATTGCATCTACTTCTACTTCTGATTCGGATGCTCTCTTTTATAATACTGATAGTTGTGATGTTTGGCATGGTCATTTGGGACATGTTAATTTTAACTCTTTAAAGAGAATGTCTAAGTTGCAATTGATTCCTAAGATTAACATGAGCAGGAATGGAAAATGTGAGATATGTACACAAGCCAAACAATCCAATTTTTTTTTTCATTCTGTTGAAAGTAGTTCTTAGCTATTGGGGCTTATTCACAGCGATATTTGTGAATTGAACGGTATTCTTACTCGTAGTGGTAAACGGTATTTTATTACTTTTATAGATGATTATTCAAAATACTGCCATGTTTACTTGCTTAGAACTAAAAATAAAGCTTTCAGTAAGTTTGTATCTTTTAAAGCTGAAGTTGAAAACCAGCTTGAACAGAAAATTAAAATTCTTAGGTCTTATCGTGGGGGTGAATACACCTCTGCTGGGTTTGACTCTTTTTGTGAATTATATGGCATTATACATGAGATAATTGTTCCTTATGCTCCTCAACCGAATGGGGTAGCAGAAAGAAACAATAGAACATTTCTTGATATGATTAATGCTATGTTAGGTAGCTCTGGTTTATCTGATAATTTATGGGGGAAAGCCCTTCTTTCTGCATGTCATATTTTAAATAGAGTTCCTTTCAAAAAGACTGATAAGACCCCTTATGAACTTTGGAAAGGTAGAAAGCCATCTTTGAAATATTTCAAAGTGTGGGGGTGCCTTGCTAAAGTTTTCGTCCCTCCTACTAAGAAAAGAAAATTGGGACCCAAGACCATAGATTGTGTATTTTTGGGATATGCCCAAAATAGTATTGCTTATAGATTTATTGTAATTAAGAGTGAGGTAAATGGTATTGATGCTAACACAGTCATGGAATCTAGGGATGCTACATTTTTTGAAAATATTTTTCCATTGAAAAATAGTATTCCTAGATCTTCTATTTCTACACAAATTCCTGATGTAACCTCTAGTTCACAACCAGAGAAGATTACCCTAGTAGAACCAAGGAGAAGTAAAAGAACAAGACGAGAACCAGACCTAGGTGAAGATTTTTTCACCTACCTTGTTGAAGATGACCCTATATCTTATCAAGGGGCTATGTCCTCAGTTGATTCCTTATTTTGGAAATAGGCCATAAATAGTAAAATTGATTCTATTATATCAAATAGAACTTGGGATTTGGTTAACCTTCTTGTAGGTTGCAAATGGATCTTCAGAAAGAAGTTAAGACCTGATGGGTCTATTGAGAAATTCAAAGCCAGGTTGGTGGCTAAAGGGTTCAAACAAAGAGAAGGGGTAGACTTTTTTGACACTTACTCTCCTGTTACTAGAATTGCTACAATTAGAATGTTAATAGCTATTGCATCTATTCATAAACTGTTTATTCATCAAATAGATGTAAAAATTGCTTTTCTGAATGGAGATTTACAGGAAGAGATTTATATGGAACAACCTGAAGGGTTTGTTGTTCCATGGCAAGAACGCAAGGTATGCAAATTAATTAAATCTCTTTATGGGCTGAAACAAGCGCCAAAGTAATGGCATGATAAATTTGATAAGGTAATTCTATCATATGGTTTTGCTATTAATGATTTTGATAAATGTGTATATAGCAAAACTGTTGGTAGCTCTTGTGTAATATTATGCCTGTATGTTGATGACATTCTTATTTTTGGTACTGACATGTATATTATTTATAATATTAAATTATTCCTGTCTCAAAATTTTGATATGAAAGATTTAGGACCTATTAATGTAATTTTATGACTTAAATTAAGTCGCACTTCTGAGGGAATTGGTATCTCCCAATCTCACTATATAGAAAATGTTCTAAAAGAATTTAACTATTTTGATTCTAAACCTGTAAGCACTCCATATGATGCAAGTATCAGGTTGAAAAAGAATAAATGAGACAGTGTGGCTCAGTTGAAGTATTCTCAGCAAATCGGATGCCTGAACTATATTGCTAATCGTACCAGACCTGATATTTTCTGCGCAGTAGAAAAGCTTAGTGGGTACACTAGCAATCCGAATAGTTCACATTGGACTGCCTTAGAACGGGCAGTGAGATACCTAAAGGGCACGATATCCTATGGATTATGCTATGGAGGATACCCATCTGTATTAGAAAGGTATATACTGATGCAAATTGGATCTTCGATACAGATGAGACCAAAGCCACAAGTGGATATGTATACACACTGGGTGGAGCTGCTGTTGCATGGAACTCTACCAGGCAGACCTGTATTTCTAGATCTACTATGGAGGCAAAATTCATAGCTCTTGACCTCACCAGTGAGGAAGCAGACTGGCTTAGGAATCTGGTAACAAATATTTCTCTGTGGAGCAAACCAGTTCATGCTATCCCTGTACACTGTAACAGCCAAGCTGCAATAGCAAAAGCTCAGAGGACAAGTTATAATAAAAAAATCCAGACATATACGTTTGAGGTACAATCAGGTGAAGCAATTGCGATCCAGTAGAGTAATTGTAATTGACTTCGTCAGATCAAAGAATAATCTAGCAGATCCTCTAACTAAAGGGCTCTCAAGGAGACTAGTGTTGGAGACGACAAGAGTAATGGGGTTAAAGCCCATAGATTGTGTCACGCCCCAGTCCCAAAATACACAGGACTAGGCCACGTGGCAATAGTCAACTAATACGACTCCGAAGGATTTTTTAATTTAATGGACCCGACGAAGCGTACTACGTTGTCCTAAAATACTATCAAGTCTAATATGCTAACATGCAGCAGGTAAATGTCTAATCTCATCCACAGAATATAAACAAGAAGTGCTGAAATAAATACTGGAAATAAGTGCGGAGTCTGAATGTCATAATACAATTCAAATAAGTCTAATGGGAACAAAGCTACTAAAATACTGAAATAAGACTACGGAAGGACAGATAAGAGCACTAGGCTAGAACATCGACTAACTAGATAAAGATGCTCCAACCCTAGGCGGAAGGCCTACCAGTGATCATGAAAACTCTGATGGTAACACCTCAAGCTCCTCCTCGGTCGCGTACCTCGTCTCCTGTCCGGGCCCGTACACGGTCGGATAGTACACCTCGTCCAAATCTGAAAGAGAACCAGGTCCTCAAAGGGATGTAACAAGATACAAAAATATATGACGAATATAAATACTGAATAAGAAAAATGGGTGTACTAACCATCTAAGTGAATGCAATATGAGGACAACCTTGGTACATATGGGTAGGTGTAGGCATACCGCCCAACACTCCGAAGAGCGTGGTATCTGCACATGTAACGTCCATCGTTTCGAAGAACGAGGTATATATATATATATATGTAACGCTCCGCAACCGCACGGTGCGTTACGCTGAGTCGGATTGAATGAAACAAATGCTGGTTATATTTGATTTATTGGATTTTAGGAAGAAGTATTGATTGAGTTGGTTTCATGTGCAGATGGCTAGCGGAGTTCGATGGAAAACAGGTGTTCATTCAGAACAGTATTGAGATAGCTGGATAGGAGCGATAATTCCGTCTTCCTTAGTCCGATCGATCGGATAATTTGGAGAGCACGGCCTGCTCGTACGGTCATACCAGTTGAGTAGATCCCGCTTTGCATCGACCACGGGTTCAAGGAATCGACCGTATCGGCAGGACATGATGCTTAACGGAATCAAATATTGTGAGTGGGCTCTTTCCCTTCTCCTCTACTCCTTCATGCCTAATAATATGGAACACACGTAAAGGCTTGAACACTTGGACTGGAATATTGAGAATCACTACACTGAGGCGTGCATAGAGTGTACGTCGGTTGCTTGGATAGGATTTTGGCTTGAATTGATTTGCGCGTTGGATAGTTGGAGCTAGAGTTGGATTATACATTTGGGGCAGTTGGAGAAGCAGTTGGAATGATACATTGAGGCATTGGAAATATCAAAAATTCGGGCGAGCGAGCGTGCATCCGTGCACGAATATCACTTGGGTGCTTTGTCAAGCAAAAGCGTGCAGTTGTGGTTCGAAACCGAACAACTGCATCGGCGAGGGCATTGTGCCACTGTTGGGGCATTGTGCCATGGGATTGTTCTGAGCGTGGGGTGTTGCACCCAATTTAAAATACTGTGTTGAGAAGCGGCATTGTGCCTATGAAATATTTGAGATTTGGTGCCTTGGGCTATATGTTGGAGAATGGTTATGGATCTTTGGTTGGATATTTTGGTTGGATAATTGGTTGAACGAGTCTAGGATCGCTTGGTTGGGCGAGAATGTTCGATCCTCTCGTTATACCTACTTGGTGTCTGCATGTCACGGACAACCTGTGTTGCACAGGGTTTCGTTTTCTCGAACGGGATGGACTCCGGGGCACCGGGACCGTTCGACCATGGAGGAGACATGGGTATCGCGTCTTGGGCGTGGTGCCGGTAGTCCGATACCACCAGAAGGGAGTAGCTGCCCAGTGCTGGATCGGGTAGGACTGCCTATTGATTAGTCCGATCAATGTCCTTTATGGCTTGGCCAGTGACTTCATATAGATAAGTGTTGGCTTGCTTTACTTTGGTTGGTTTGTGCTTCGTGTAGGCGCGGCCACCTTGCCTCGGCAAGAGTGTGCACTTTGAGATTTGGATTATAAGTTTTGGTTGAGGATGGATATTGAGGCTTGGTTGTTGGTTCGATAGTTTCTTGTATTGCTTGGACTTTGAGTAGGACGGGTTGCATGCTAGTTTCCTTCGGATTGGTTATTTATTGCTTGTCGATTGGATTGAGTTGAATGCTTGCATGCCTAAACTGCTTTACAGCTTTCCTTAACATGTCATCCATATGCCATGAAATGAATCTAGGATTCAACTAGAAAGATCACCATTTAACTGTTTGCATTCACTATTTTACTTAGTGTCGGCTTAGACGAGTGGGTTACCCCGCTCACTAGTACGGCTGTGTACTGACCCACGTTTGTGGGCATTATTTCAAGTACGCAGGTGTAGTGGTGCTGCTTGGATATACGAGACATGATGTATGAACTGTAAGTACCTTTGTGTGCTAGAGAAAAGAGCAAGAGTATTTCATCGCCTTTGAGGCAATAGCCTTTGTGGCATTTCATTTGGACCCTATCGAGAGCTTCGCTGCGTATTACTCAGATGTGTGCTTGGTACACAATACTTGACTTTCGTTGCAACTTGGTCGTTTCGATGATAACTTTGGTGTTTGACAACATCGCCTTGTACGAGCGTAACTCCAGGTTCGTACGACATCACGTCCCGATGAGAACGATTGTCCTGCGGGAGAGCTGTAACGTGGTGATTCACGTTCAGCGGGGACTATTGAGCTTGCGGGAGATTGGGGCGTGACAATATATATATATATATATATATATATATATATATATATATATATATATATATATACGTCCGTAACGCTCCGAAGAACGCGGTATCTGAATAAAGGAAGTCATTGGATCCGTGGCTCCTCTGGACATTACAGATTCCAATGTGTGTATCCCATACGTCTACCAGTTGTCCTCCCCGTCCAATGCAAATATACAAGTCGAATACAAGACGTGCATACTACGTAACTAACATGCCAGGTCTCAAATTACTAGACTAACCTGACAACGCACTAAACCGTGATGCATGTCACACGTACCGATAGCTAGTTGGGTACGCCAACTCGCATCCCAACATGAGTTTATCATCGTGATGAGTGTAAGAAGTGTCAGGGTCTTGGAAGATATCAGAATATCTTCACAATAGTAGTGAGTCTGCTAGTTACTAAGTCAATACACTACACATCGACACAATCGTCGACTACACCCGAGTCATTCTCGGATACGCACAGTTATATATAATATTTGCAACAACATCTCATGTAACATTTAATAATTTGAATTAAACAGTAAATAAGGCAAGGTATACTTGCCGGATCCTCAAGCTGCGAATACCAAAGTCCTGCTCCCGAAGCCTCGCCCGAACGATCCAACGATCATATATATATAATATAATATAATATAATAACCATCAGTCATTATTCTAGTACGCACAGAAATACAACTACACTGCACTTAGAAGCTAACGCAAGTAGGAGTTATAATCGGTCAACTAGCAGGGTCAAGTGTGCAAGTGTCTAAAATGCACAAGTGTCATGTCCCTCTAAACGTACATTCTCAAATATTACAACAAAGATCAACTAAGGTTCAAGTAGGTACTAAGTTGCTTTCCAACACAAGTTGGTAGTGTTAACCATCTAGGTCTCCATGTATGAGTATGTCATATGTTCTCAAATACCGTGCACAACAAGACAGTTAGCTACCAATATATTTATATCTCCAAATATCGTATAACACTATACACGTGTCCTAGCTAATAGGTTAGGGTGCACATATGATAATTTAGTCTAAGCACCTAGAGACTACACAAATATATGCCATACTAACAACCTAATCCCATAAAATATACTAACTACTATTCCAACACATGCTTTATATATATACTAGATAATAGGGTTCACTAACAACATTGGTTCATGCAACAACAACAAAAAGAAAGAGGAGGAGTAAAAATGCAAACCTATGGTTAGCTCTTAAACAGGGAGGGGGTGCTCGATCTCCGGCGGGCGGAGGTGCTCTGACGTAGACTGCACAGCAGTAGCAGCAACAACAATGGCAGCCACACAGCAGGGTGGTGGTGACGAGGTGATGATGGTGGCGGGATGGTTGTGGTGGTGATGGCCGGGGTGATGATGGCTGTGGGGATGAGAAGGGAGGAAGAAAGAGGCTATGGTGATTGCTGTGGAGGAGGTGGTGGTGATTGGTGGTGATGATGGTGGTGGTGAAGATGGTGGTGGCGGGATGGCTGTGGTGGTGATGGCCGGGGTGATGGCTATGGTGGTGATAATGGCGGTGGTGAAGAGAAGGTGGTGGCGATCGTAAGAAGAGGGAGGAGGTCGATGAGTGGGAGGCGGTGGTGCTGTCGACGGTGAGAAGAGGTTGCGGTAGAGATGGTTGGATAGGGTGTAGGTCAGAGAAGAAGAAGAAGAAGGAGGAGGAGAAGGAAGAGCAAGGTGGTGGCGTTGGCTGTGGTCGGAGGAGAAAGGCGAAGGAGGAGGAAGGTGGTGGCGTTGGCTGTGGTCGGAGGAGGAAGGAGAAGGAGGAGGGAGGTGGTGGCTGTGGTGGTTGGTCGGAGGAGAGGGAGGAGGTCGGCAGTGACGGTCGGAGGAGGGGAAGGAGTTGGCCGGAGGAGGAGTGAAGTGAAGTTAATGGTTAAGGTTTCGGGCACATGGATATGGTGGTGATGGCTGAATTTTGGAGAGAGGGAGAGAGAGTTAATGTAGGAGAGAGAGAGAAGGAGGGCATGGGGATTAGGGCTGGCCACATGGCTATTTCTAGGGATGGGGGAAGATTCCTCATGAAGAAATGGGTGGTTAGGATGGGATAAATTTGAATAGAGGGTGTTGATGTGGTAGGAGAAAAGTGGTGTGTTGTACAAACAAAATAGGGGGGATTATGGTGACCGGTCAAAGAATGGAGGGAGGGTTTCTTCATAGTTTTGCTCCAATGAGAGGTGGACACCTAATTGCTTATTTGCACAAAAGCCCCTAATAATTTAGAAATTGCACAAATAAGGAAGATTGGGATTGGATGAGAAAAAATACCATATTTGGTGTGATGTAGTGGATTAAAATGGTGTGTGGTGTTTAGTTGTGAGTGGGAGTTTGGGTTGGTGTTGGGTCTAGTTTTGGGTTAGGTTGAGTCATTACACCAATTTAATTAAAATTAGTGTCAATAGTGTTCTTTAATTAATTGAAAGTGTATAGGATTAAAATTGGTTGGGACACAAGTGTCAAGGACGTAGTAGACTCAGAATAGATTATTGTCATAAATTGGGTTGCACAAAACGGGTCGAGATTGTGTCTCCAATTTTGATTGGAACGGACAAAGATGCAAAGTTGGATTTATTTGGATTTAAAAATAGATATTTGTAATATTGTGCGACTGAAATGAAGCACAAGAGGGGGTATTTATGAGTTACACAAAGGTCAGAATGGAAGGCTGGCACGTCTAGAAAAAGTGTATAAAATTTGTTTGAAAGTAAATGCTAGTATAGCGCTCAAAATATCGAAACAACGGTAAGGTGCACCAAGTGATATGAATATTTGTACATTAATCTAAAACACTATGTTCTAATTCTAAATGGCTCCAAACTAACCCTAGTCTCTCTATCTAAGCTAGGTAGACCTAGATTTGGTCGAGGGGGTTTACAATCTACCCTCTTTAGAGCATTTCGTCCTCGAAATTAAAACAGACATATGGTAAAAACTATTGACTGAAATTTAAATGCTACTACATATCTAGGCCTTCAAAGAGATGTGGGAAACGCTGCCGAGTATCATCCTCTCGTTCGCAGGTCGACTCGCCTGGTGCATGATGCCTCCATGCGACACGAACTAGAGGGATAGTCTGACCTCGCAACACCTTCTCACTTCTGTCTAGAATCTCTACAGGCTCCTCATGATATGACAAACTCGGCCCGACAGTGATCTCCGAGTGGTCAAGAACATGACTCGGATTTGGCATGTACCTCCTTAACTGAGATACATGGAAGACGTCATGAACTCCTTCTAATGTCAGTGGCAATGCTAATATGTAAGCAACCTCTCCGATGCACTCCAACACATCGAATGGTCCGATGTACCTCAGACTCAGCTTTCCTCTGCCTCCAAACCTGATGGTCCCTCGGGTAGGCGAGATTTTTAGAAACATATGATCTCCAACCTGGAACTCTAGGGGTCGTCGGTGCGCGTTTGTCCAATGCTTCTGCCTGTCCTGTGCTGCTCGCAGGTCCCCTTGGATCTTCTTTACCTTCTCCACGGTACGAGCAACCAACTCTGGTCCAAGAATCTGTCTCTCGCCCACATCACTCCAACATACTGGAGAACGACACTTTCTGCCATACAATGCCTCATAGGGAGCCATCTGAATGCTCGCTTGATAGCTATTATTGTAGAAAAATTCGACCAAATATAAATGGTCCTCCCATGATCTACTGAAATCAAGCATGCACGCCCTCAACATGTCCTCCAGCGTCTGAATGGTATGCTCAGACTAGGCATTCGTCTGCGGGTGATACGATATGCTAAACTTCAGGTGGGTACCGAGACTTTCTTGTATACTCCGCCAAAATTAAGATGTGAACCTCGTATCCCTGTCAGACACTATACTGACTGGCACCCCATGCAGTCGCACGATCTTCCTCATATACATATCTGCTAAGACCTCTGTAGATTGTCCAACTCTAAAAGATAAAAAATGAGCGTACTTGGTGAGTCGATCCACGATCACCCACACTGCATTACGACCACTAGGACTCCTCGGAATGCCCGTAACGAAGTCCATAGTGATGTGCTCCCATTTCCACTCAGGTATCGGGAGTGGCTGAAGTAAACATGTAGACCTCTGATGCTCAGCCTTTACCTGCTGACACACCAGGCACTTCGCCACAAAGCGGGCTATCTCCCTCTTCATTCCATGCCACCAATAGTACTGCCTCAAGTCTCTGTATATCTTTGTGCCTTATGGATGAATAGAGTATGCTGAACTGTACGCCTCCGACATCAGCTTCTGACGAAGTTCTCCATTCGGAACATAGAGACGATCTCCATATCTCAAAGTCCTGTCCTCGTGTATGTGCAATCCTGTCTGCGTTCCGACCTCTGTCCTCTGTCGAAGTCTCTGGAATCTGGCATATGTTGGCAAGGCAGCCTTGATCCTCTCAACCAATGTCGATTGCACCTGAAAACTCGACAACTGGCCGTCTGCTCCGGGCATAATAACCTCTATACCCAACTTCTCCAGATCTCTCAATAGGTGTTGCTGGGTAGTCAAAAATAAAGCCATGGGCCTCCTGCTCAATGCGTCAGCTACCACGTTGGCCTTTCCCGGATGGTACTGTAGCTCAATCTCAAAGTCTGTCATCACCTCGAGTCAACGTCTTTGTCTCTGGTTCAGGTCCTTCTGAGTATAGACGTACTTCAGGCTTTTGTGATCTGTGAATATCTCCACCCGCTCTCCGTATAGGTAGTGCCTCCAAAGCTTCAGGGCAAAGATCACTGCGACAAGCTCCAAGTCATAAGTGGAATAGTTCTTCTCATGGGTCCTCAGCTGTCTAGAGACATAGGCCACAACTTTTCCATGCTGCATCAAGACATATCCTAATCCTTTCCCAGACGCATCGTTGTAGATCACAAATCCTTTGGGTCCATAAGGTATAGTCAAAATATGTGTCGTAGTCAGACGCTTCTTTAGTTCATCAAATGTCGTCTGACGCTCCTCTTTCCAAATAAACTCCTGCTCCTTACGGGTCAAGCGGGTCATCGGCTCTGAGATCCTCGCGAAGTTCTCTACGAATCTCCAATAATATTCGGCAAGTCCTAGGAAACTCCTCACCTCCAAGACGTTGGTAGGGGTCGGCCATGTCTCTACTGACGAAATGGATCTACTGAAATACCATTTCCTGAGATAACGTGTCCGAGGAAAGAGACACGGTCTAGGAGGAACTCATACTTGTTCAACTTGGCATAGAGCCTCTCACGCCTCAGCGTTTCCAACACTAAACTCAAGTGCTCCCCGTGCCCCTCGTGGCTTTTTGAATACACCAAGATGTCGTCGATGAAGACTACCACGAACTGGTCGAAATACTGGTGGAAGACTCTGTTCATCAGGTTCGTAAATACTGCATGCGCATTCGTCAGTCCAAAAGGCATCACCAAGAACTCGTAGTGGCCATAGAGAGTCCTAAATGCCGTCTTTGGAATATCTTCTCTCCGCACCTTTACCTGGTGATACCCCGATCTCAAGTCAATCTTCGTGAACACCACTGCTCCTGTCAGTTGGTCGAACAAATTATTAATCCGCGGTATGGGGTACTTGTTCTTGATAGTCAAAGCATTAAGGGCTATGTAATCAATGCATATACGGAATATCCCATCCTTCTTTGGTACAAACAATATTGGTGCTCCCCAGGGTAATGCACTAGGACGGACAAATTCCTTGCTCTGCAACTCCTCTAACTGTAGCTTCAGCTCATCCAGTTCCCTCTTTGCCAACCGGTACACATTTGAAGATACCGGCGCTGCTCCGGGTACCAACTCAATAGTGAACTCCACCTCTCTTTCCGGCGGTAAGCCTGGCAACTCCTCCGGGAAGACATCCTCGAACTCTGCAACTATCGGTGGGGGTGTCGTCTCCATAGCCATGTAAGCTCCAGTTATCTGGCCTACTCCTTGCTCGATTGTCCCCCATATGTACTCGAACTCTGGGTGATCTGGCAATCTAAAAATGATGCTACCCCTCCGGCAATCCAGTATGGCATTGTACTGGCTCAACCAGTCCATACCTAACACAATGTCAAAGTTTGGCATCGAAAATACCAAAAATTACGCTCTCATCTCCCGACGACACACGACTACCGAGCACGTTCTAATAGTGCTGGTAACTGGTACGATACCTCCTCCGGTAAGAATCTTCCAACTCTTAGGTAAGGGGGAAGTAGCTACTCTATGCATAGCTACGAAACTACTAGATATGAAAGATAGTGTAGCACCAGAATCAAACAATGTAGTCACAGGTAATGATGCAACTAAAATGGTACCTGTGATAGCTTCCCCTTTTGGTTCCTCCTCAATCACTGCTAGTAAAAAGGCCTGCCCACGTCTCTGCCCTTCGACCTGCTGTCTGGCTCGATCAAACTGTGCCTCCTGTGGGGCCATGGGTGGTCCCCTCTGAAATCTACCGGGTGCAGGTGGATGTTGACCTCCTGTTTGGGGTGGTATCCTCTGGACTGGTGCTGCTGGCCTCTGTCCTGTCTGCGGTGCTGTATCCCTGCGCTGTAGGCAATCTCTGGCAAGGTATTGACTCGCTCCACATATCATGCACAATCCAAGCTTCTTTCGGCAATCTCTAATAACATGTCCCTTCTTGCCACAATGGTGACAAGTCGGAAGCTCCTTGTGCTGGTATGGTACTAGCCTCTGCTGTGTCTGCGCTCCCAGACGACAGATCGGTCCTCCCGCTCCGGGCTGATCTCTGGCTGGTACGGTCATGCTGGGATACCTCGATCCTCTGCCAATAGCCTCCTGGATCTTAGCCTCTGATATATCCTCCTCGTAAGAGATCCTCGTCTAGGTGGTAGTGTACCACTCTAGCTCGTAAGTCAGACCATGATGGAATCTTCTGGCCTTCTCCAGATCACTGGGTATTAAGGCGGCACCAAATCTACTAAGTCGACTCAACTCCGCATCATAAGCGTCTACGGTCATGTTCTCTTGCTCCAGGTGCAGGAACTGGAAGTATAGTGCATTCCTGACCGTAGCCGGGAAGTACTTCGCATTGAAGTATTCTAGAAACTGCTCCCACGTCTGCTTCTTGCCGATGCTGCGCTCCATGGAGTCCCACCAGTGATGGACATTGCCTTTCAATTGAGCCCTCACTGCGGTCATCCAAAGGTCCGGAGGTAGCTGAGAAGCCTCCAGCAGCATCTTCGTATTGGCGACCCAATCAGAGATCTCCTATGCAGTCTCGCTTCCCGAAAAGGTATTCGGGCCCATCTGACGAATCCCTCGAATAGTACCAGCTGGCTGAACAGGTGTAGGTGCTGGTGCGGGTGCTGGGGCAGGTGTCCTCTCAAGAACGACCATCAAGCTCTGTCTTATAGTCTCAGCCTGATGCCACTGCGCCTGCATCATGGCCTGGAAGAACTGGAATATCTGCGGCTGTCCCTCTGGATGTGGCATCTGAGGTGGAAAGGGTGGAGGTGGAGGTGGTGGCAATGGGACCTCCGGCTGCGCCGTAGGTGTCTTTTGAGATGTCGGCCTCTCGAGCTGCAGCATCGGCGTGGCCCTCGAAGTCTCGCCCTCGTGGTGTTGTATCGGGAGAGTCTGAGAAGTCTGGCCCTCGTGCTGCTGCATCGGATCGGCCTGAGAAGTCTGGCGCCAGTATATCAACGGGGCCTGTGGTATCACCGGGATATGTGGTGGTGGCTGCTCTCCGGGTGGTCCCTGGGATGTATCCTCCTTTGCGCGATGGCAGATGACACAATGGAACCGTATGCCTCGCGTCCGCTACGTAAGTTCATCTCTCTACAAGAGATAGAACTACATTAAAAGAGTAAGAAAATAAACAAACATGATGCATATATTCAAACAATTAAATACGAAGGAGGTTCAAAGACGGTAGTCAAGGTAGATGAGATCTAATAATTTCTATCCTATTGCAGGCTCGCTGGGCATGATACCATACCCCAAGCGATAGACTTAGAGAGACCTGCATGGTCCACCACGAAAACCATGTCACGCCCCAGTCCCAAAATACACGGGACCAAGCTACGTGGCAATGGCCAGCTAATACGACTTCGAAGGATTTCCCAATTTAATGGACCCGACGAAACGTACTACGCTATCCTAAAATACTATCAAGTCTAATATGCTAACATGCAGCAGGTTAATGTCTAATCTCATCCAGAAAATATAAACAAGAAGTGCTGAAATAAATAATGAAAATAAGTGCGGAGTCTGAATGTCATAATACAATCCAAATAAGTCTAATGGGAACAAACCCACTAAAATACTGAAATAAGTGTACGGAAGGACAGATAAGAGTACTAGGCTAGAACATCGACTAACTAGATAAAGATGCTCCAGCCCTATACGGAAGGCCTACCAGTGATCAGGGAAACTCTGATGGTAACACCTCAAGCTCCTCCTCGGTCGCGTACCTAGTCTCCTGTCCGGGCCCGTACACGGTCAGATAGTACACATCGTCCAAATCTGGAAGGGAACCAGGTCCTCAGAGGGATGTAACAAGAAACAAAAATATATGCCGAATATAAATACTGAATAATAAAAAGGGATGTACTAACCATCTAAGTGAATGCAATATGAGGACAACCTTGGTACGTATGGGTAGGTATAGGCATAACGTCCAATACTCCGAAGAGCGTGGTATCTACACATGTAACGTCCATCGTTCCGAAGAATGAGGTATCTGCATATATATACGTCCGTAACGCTCCGAAGAATGCGGTATTTGAATAAAGAAAGTCATTGGATCCGTGGCTCCTCTGAACACTACGGATTCCAATATGTGTATCCCATACACCTAACAGTTGTCCTCCCTGCCCAATGCAAATATACAAATCGAATACACGACGTGCATACTACGTAACTAATATGCCATGTCTCAAATAACTAGACTAACCTGACTATGCAGTAAACCATGATGCATGTCATATGCACCGATACCTAGTCGGGTACGCCAACTTGTATCCCAACATGAGTTTGTCATCGTGATGAGTGTAAGAAGTGTCAGGGTCTTGGAAGATATCAGAATATCTTCATAACAGTAGGTGAGTCTGCTAGTGACTAAGTCAATACACTACACATCGACGCAATCGTCAACTGCACCCGAGTCATTCTCGGACGCGTACAGTTATATATAATATTTGCAACAACATCTCATGCAATATTTAATAATTTGAATTAAACAGTAAATAAGGCATTGTATACTTGCCTGGATCCTCAAGCTGCGAATACCAAAATCCTGCTCCCGAAGTCTCGCCCGAACGATCCAACGATCATATATATATATAATATAATATAATATAATAACCATCAGTCATTATTCTAGTACGTACAGAAATACAACTACACTGTACTTAGAAGCTAACGCAAGTAGGGGTTATAATTGGTCAACTAGCAGGGTCGAGTGTGCAAGTATCTAAAATGCACAAGTGTCATGTCCCTCTAAACGTACATTATCAAATATTACAACCAAGATCAACTAAGGTTCAAGTAGGTACTAAGTTGCTTTCCAACACAAGTTGGTAATGTTAACCATCTAGGTCTCCATGTACGAGTACGTCATATGTTCTCAAATACCGTGCACAACAAGACAGTTAGCTACCAATATATTTACATCTCCAAATATCGTATAACACTATACACGTGTTCTAGCTAATAGGTTAGGGTGCACATATGATAATTTAGTCTAAGGACTTAGGGACTACACAAATATATGCCCATACTAACAACCTAATCCCATGAAATATACTAACTACTATTCCAACACATGCATATATATATATATATATATAGGGTTCACTAACAACATTGGTTTATGCAACAACAACAAGAAGAAATAGGAGTGAAAATGAAAACCTATGGTTAGCTCTTAAACAGGGAGGGGTGCTCGGCCCACGGCTGGAGGGTGGCCGGTCTCCGACGGGTGGAGGTGCTCCGGCGTAGACTGCACAGCAGCAACATCAGCAACAATGGCAGCCAAGCAATGGGGTGGTGGTGACGAGGTGATGGTGGTGGCAGGATGACTGTGGTGGTGATGGCCGGGGTGATTGCTGTGGAGGAGGTGGTGGTGATTGGTGGTGATGATGGCGGTGGTGAAGATGGTGGTGGTGGGACGCCTGTGGTGGTGATGGCCGGGGTGATAGCTATGGTGGTGATGATGGCGGTGGTGAAGAGAAGGTGGTGGCGGTCGTGAGAAGAGAGAGGAGGTCGATGAGTAGGAGGAGGTGGTGCTGTCGACGGTGAGAAGAGGTTGCGGTGGAGATGGCTGGAAGAGGGTGTAGGTCGAAGAAGGAGAAGGAGAAGGAGGAGGAAGGTGGTGGCGTTGGTTGTGGTCGAAGGAGGAAGGAGAAGGAGGAGGGAGGTAGTGGCTGTGGTGGTTGGTCGGAGGAGAGGGAAAAGGTTGGCAGTGACGGTCGGAGGAGGGGAAGGAGTTGGCCAGAGGAGGAGTGAAGTGAAGTTAATAGTTAGGGTTTCGGGCACATGGAGATGGTGGTGATGGCTGAATTTTGGAGAGAGGAGGAGAGAGTTAATGTAGGAGAGAGAGAAAGAAGGAGCATGGGGATTAGGGCCGGCCACATGGCTATTTCTAGGGATGGGGGGAGATTCCTCATAAAGAAATGGGTGGTTACGATGGGATAAATTTGAATGGAGGGTATTGATGAGGTAGGTGAAAAGTGGTGTATTGTACACACAAAATAGGGGGGGAGGGGAATTATGGTGACCGGTCAAAGAATGGAGGGAGGGTTTCTTCATGGTTTTGCTCAAATGGGAGGTGGACACCTAATTGCTTATTTGCACAAAAGCCCCTAACAATTTAGAAATTGCACAAACAAGGAAGATTGGGATTGGATGAGAAAAAAATACCATATTTGGTGTGATGTAGTGGATTAAAATGCTGTATGGTGTTTAGTATGAACCTTGAGGGTGTGAGTGGAGATTTGGATTAGTGTTGGGTCTAGTTTTGGGTTAGGTTGAGTCATTACACCAATTTAATTAAAATTAGTGTCAATGGTGTTCTTTAATTAATTGGAAGTGCATAGAATTTAAATTGGTTGGGACACAAGTGTCATGAATGTAGTAGACTCAGAATATATTATTGTCATAAATTGGGTCGCATAAAATGGGTCGAGATTGTGTCTCCAATTTCAATTGGAACGGACAAAGATGCAAAATTAGATTTATTTAGATTTAAAAATAGATATTTGTAACGAATATTGTGCGACTAAAATGAAGCACAAGAGAGAGTATTTATGAGTTACACAAAGGTCAGAATGGAAGGCTGGCACGTCTAGAAAAAGTGTGTAAATTTGTTTGAAAGCAAATGCTAGTGTAGCGCTCCAAATATCGAAATAACGGTAAGGTGCACAAAGTGATACGAATATTTGTACATTAATCTAAAACACTATGTTCTAATTCTAAATGGCTCCAAACAAACCCTAGTCTCTCTATCTAAGCCAGGTATACCTAGATTTGGTCGAGGGGGTTTACAGATTAAGTCACCTCAAAGGCAACCCGACCTTCGATTGGAAGCACCAAGAAAATGTTCAATGGGTAACAACAAAATTGATGTGTGACTGGAAACACTATATGATAGTAATTGTAAAGAACCATTACTCTACTGTATAGTGTTGATCTGCAATAAATAAAAGGGTGATTGTAAAATCTTAAATGAATATGTGGCTTTTAAAGCAGGGTATATAAATTGCAGAATACCTAGAAAGATTTACCTATTTAAGAGTGAAAGTGGGGCCGCTTTCTATGGGAACTCTGGCTGTTCTCTAGAGCTCTTAAGAAATCGAGACAACACATGGCCGAAAAGTGCACAACTGTTGATACGATCAAATGCCTATAATGTGTTTGTGTATATGTTGAGTCTGTATAAGTAAGATCCTAAGTTCAAGACTTATGTCACTATGGGTCTGTATAGATGAGATGTATAACACTAAGGGGAGGTTCAAGTCCGGAAGACACCTTTCTCTGATACACAGTGTGATTGCCCATATATTTTTTCCCTCCTATATGTCCTATCGTGCTATACATTTTTTGTTCTCTTATTGAATCATGTGGGAGATTGTTAAAGTTATTTTGGCTTTGCTTTGAAAGCAACATATGTGATTCAATAAAGGCATCTCTTGTTTTTAGTCCCACATGGGAAAGGAGAAGTCATTCTCCTTTCCATATATTGCTTTACCCCTCTTAGTGGGTAAGTGAGTTTTGTAGGGGATGGACTAGATCTCATCCAACCCACGAGCGGGTGCGCAATTTAATGCGCATTTTTTACGCGTTTATTAGTCGTGCACTTAGTACTTTACACGCTTGCGCACCGCAGAACGGACATGGGTACAAAGATAATTTTACAACTTATTTTATTTTTATTTTCCTTGGTTTGTCTGGTGGGTTGCTGGTCTTCCGCGGAATCGTTCTCACGTAATCCCGTTACGGAAAGAGTGAGAAAGGTTACGTGAGAGATATATCTAGGACACGATCCTGAGATCAGAGAACAGTAATGTGTTTTTCTCTCTCTCTCTCTTCGGAACGAAAGAAAAATCGTACAGAGACGGAAAAGAAAAGAAAACCACCAGAACCTAAATTCCTCCAAAAACTCTTCCGTCCAATCTCTCTTCTTCGGGCAAGGCTGCGATCGTTCGTGAGATTCGCCACCTTGTGCACGGTGTAGTGGATCGAAGGGATTCGTTGTATCACGGGAATAGATCGCCAGGAATCTGCTGCACTGTTCGTGGGGGCAAAATTCTATTCTAAGGATAGCATGCAACGTGTCTCGAATCCTCTACATATTTTCTGTCTTTAATTTTACATCTTCCAATTTGCATTCTTTAGGACTTTTTCTAACAATATATAGAGGGGGTGGATCAAAAGATCTGCCCCCGGAGTCCCGTTCGAGCCCTGCTCTCCCCTCGTCCGTCGGATTGGGGGGCCCGTGCGTGCGTCCGCGTAGGGCCTGCTCGATCCAACGGTCGGGAGCGACGGGGCTCCCGATCCGCTATATATATATATATATATATATATATATATATAAAAGTTATCTTTTTATACAAAAAAAAGTTTATCAAAAAAAGAAAAGAAAAAGAATCAAATTCATTGGCAGACACAATGGAGGGTTATTATTATTTTTTATGTGGTCCGACATTTCACATCAATTTTTTTGCGAATGTTACATTGTACGTCTTGTGGGCCGACTGTCCACTCAACTTCCACTATTAATAAATGGAAGAAATAATGCGCACCCGTGATTTGATTCAATGACCTTCCGTCATCCAGCCGGGATCTTATATCTTTCGGTAACCACAAGGGTCGGTGCAGACACAATGGAGGGTTGCTCTCCACAGTTCGTGTTATTTGGATTCACGCATTTTAAGACTAGTCGTTCAAATATGCTAATAAGTGTAGATAATACGTCATTATCAACAAAAAATATATCGAGTTGAGTGGCAGACACGAGCGATAGTAGTTATAGTCTTCTGCTTCTCCCCTCGTCCAATTATGTATTTTAAAGTCATTCGATGATGCTAACGAGTGAAAATGTTATGTCATAATCAACAGAAATTTGAAGCTTTTTATGCGGTCATCTGCCTAAACTTTGTGGTTCTAAATTTATAAGGTAATCAGTCAACTTCGGTGAACTAATTATTTGTATATAAATTAGATTATATTCAAATTTGCATGCCAGGGCCCAAAACCTCTGGAACAATGTTTCCAGACATTGTTTTATTATTAAATCATCTCCCAATTCAAATTTCGTTGAGAGTGTTTCGAATAAAATAAGTTAACACCTCAATCTATAATAAGAGATTAGGAGGCAGTAAGAACTTAGAAATTAGCAAATAAAGCATCCTTGTCAAGTTTGAAAAAGGATCCGAAGTGACAAAAAGCCTCTATTTTGTTAATTAATTAAGCTGCAACTAAAGGCTAAGGAACATTTGACCCCTTGTCCAAATCCTTTCGGAAAGTTCTCTTTGTCACTTTTGCCCATGCACAAGTTCTGCTGCTTCTTTTTTTGTGCTTTTTGGCACGAACAAAATCTAAATATTACAAGGCTTTTTGTAAAGGCTTCCTTTATGGAGGGGTGTTTCTGTAACTAACTTTTTTTTCTTCACAAAATATGGAGATGGGCACTTTTGCTTTCACTCCCTTTCTTTTTCCTCGGGTCCCTTGGTATCAATTTAAGCACACATCCCCCCAGAAGAAAAGAACCCTGATTCCTGCGGATGATATCCATATATTAACTACCCTTTTTTCATGTTATTTTTTGCTTTCTCTTTTTCTAGCTTTCCACTGTAACTTTTCCAAGATTTACTTAAGTAAATAGTATTTAGAATAAAGAAGAGTTTAATATGTATGATATTTCTGCATGGCAATTTCATTTTCGTACATCAAGGTTGCTGCTAATGAAGCACTCTACAAGCGTCTCTGTGATTCTGTGAATCCATACCGACGGATTTATATCTCATGTTTGAGTGTTCAAGGTTTCACAAGTGCGTTTAGATAAGAATTTACATTTTGGACCTGCATCTATGGACACATGGGCAGATCCAGAAATATAAACTGGGGTGGATTAGATTGGGTTAGAGTAGACTAGGTGTGGGCTAACTTCTACAGAAAAAAAAAAGAAAAAAGAAAAAAAGAAAAGAAAAATTGGAGTGGGTTGGAGCCCACCCTAGTCCATACCTGTATCCGCCCGTGACTGAGGACGAGGGTTGAAAGTGAGACCTCTGGTTTTCCTAACAAATTTTATGAATTTTGTTCTCAGACGCCACTTTTATCAATTAATTTAACAAATAAAATCTTCTCAAAAATATTAACAAATAAAACGATGATAAAAATGTAAATAGTCGAGTAATCTTTCTAACGTTTTTTCCCCTAATAGTCAAACAAGGAAAATAAAAACAAGATTATTTGGAGACAAAAGAACAAAGTAATTATTATAATATTAAAATATATTTGAAAAAAATAAAGTGCGTGAATTAGTTGGTCTCGTGTTAATTCTCTCTAATGCATTTTTTTGATCTATGGTTCGAACTATGTTATTGCTATTTTGGTTACTAAAGATTACTATATATATAAGTAGTTGGGTGTATGTTCTATTTGGACCGCCTACCTATTAAATCATTACTACATAATACTACTTAAGTGGGTCTAGAGTCTGTTTTGACCTTTCTATTGCAAAGGCTGACTAGACTAGTAAGTAACATTAGGTCATGTTTGGAGGTCTTGTCTATTGAGATGTATGGGACGGTTGTCCAACTTGCAGTCGGCCAAGGAGATAATCACGTCGGAGTACGATAAAAATGTTAAAATTCTAAAGAAGATCACTGGTCCAAAAGAAATTGGACCGATAGCTTGGTCAGGTAATGTGGTGGGGGGAGGACCGTTATCCTGGATTCATCCCTCAAGTCACGCCTAATAATTATTAGAAGGGTCAGACATAGATGAATGAGAGATATTGAGGTTTTTTTAAGGGAGTTCCTTTTTAAGTAATATATACAGATTGGATTTCAATATCATGTTTCATGGATCAATTTCTTTATGGATCCTCTATTGCGTTTTCAGTACATACTAACAATTCTAAGATGTGATCTGTTATGATTTTATGATGCAATCCTTCTATTTATGGGTGGCTTTTTCTTCCTCATAACACATTTGTTAGTGATGCATGAGTTCCCGAATTCTTTTAACTATATATGCACAGGTTGCTCATCATTTTCACAATGTGATAATATTATGGAATGAGTTGAAGAAACCAACTTTCCGAAACTATACAACATCAACTTCATTGGTATTTTATGTATAGAAATGATGATGATCATCATCATTAATAAAGCCCTCTATCTTCCATCAGAATTGGGTTCATTAGGTAGATAATAAATCTCCATGAAGTTTTGACTAAGTTCTAAAGACCTATTGTCGACTTAACATTAACTCTCTATGTCGGTGTCGAATTCATTATCAAAATAATGGACATGATCACTACCAGAAAAAGTCAAATTAGCGACGTAAAAAAATGTCGCTAAATGACCAAAAAACGTCGCTAATAACTTTTAGCTACGTAATTAGCGACGTTTTTACGGAAGTCGAAACTCAGCACGTCGCTGAAAGGAAAAACGTCGCTAAACATCGCTATACCGACGTTTTTTAGCGACTTAAATGTGTCGCTAAATTAACGACGTTTAGCGACGCAACGTCGCTAATTAGCGACGTATTCAGTGACGTATTTAGCGGCGTATAGTAACGTCGCTAAACGTCGCTAAATTTTCAGTGAAAAATAAAAATAAAATGTTAAAAATTACCAATCTCCTACAATTTATGAATTTCTAATTAAAAATAGACCCGGAGCAACCCTCCGTTGAATTCTCTGGGTTCGCCGACCCCTTCGGTGAAACACTCAACACCAGTAAATTAACATACATTTAATATGAATAAAAAGTATCACAGTCACACAATACACACAAATATTATAGACAAACCTGGAGCAACCCTCCATTGAATTTTTTACGTACGAAATAACACAAAAAGTATATAAAATATCACAGTCACACAATACAGAAAATAAAAGTATCACAGTCACACAAAATGCATAATATATAAGTATCGCAGTCACACAAAATGCATAATATATAAGTATCACAATCACATAATAACCACAATAAAAGTATATGAAACATCACAGTATCAATCTCGAGGATATCCAATATGCTGGGGCACATACCAGTCCCTCAGATACTGCGCATAAACAGCGTCTATGTGATCAATCTCCGCTATAGGTGCTGGGTGACTGGAACTCCCCCTCTAAGCTGGTGCTTGCCCAACAGTAGGAGGCACAACCTTAACAACCGCTTCCAATTTAACAGCAGGTGGTATCTCTTCCTCCTTAACATTTACTTCCTCCTTAACAGTAGGAGGCATCACTTCCTCCTTAATAGTAAGAGGCATCACTTCCTCCTTAACAGTAGGAGGTGTCTCTCTCAAGCGACGTGCACGTGCTCGGGTCATGGGTGCCATCTGGTAAGATAGATGAAAACAAAAAATATAATTGATAACCGATATAAATATATTGTCTAATATTAAATATTGTGTAAATTTTAGCGACATGAACTCAAACCACAAATTGATCTCTGCCACAACTATCTATCTTAACTTTGGGATGCATGTGATGGTATTCCATGTTTTTCTCATCCACAAACCTGACCGAGTTTAGATGGAACACAACATGATTAAGGTTAAAGGCTTGGTTTGGTTTTGCTACTGCTTTTCAAAAAAAGCAGACGCAGCATCCTGAAAAATTCTATATAATTAATTGCTTGTGAACAGTGTATTTGATAAAGAAATTGATCTCTGCTTGAACTCAAACCACAAATTGATCTCTACTACAACATCTATCAGAGAACCCTAACCCTAACCCCAGGTCAAAAACCCCAACCTTAACAGTTTCCCCCTCTAATTGGTCCAACTCTGATACCCATCATAATTACTAAGCAATACATGATACTCTAACCTGAACATCTACGCACTAACTCACTAAACTCATAAACAATAGCTCCCATTACAACCTCACTACCCCTCAACTGAACTAATACCCGAGCCCTCCATGCCCTTAATCAAGCTTGCACTGCACTCCTAACTAGCCTGCAACCGAGCCTTCCCATCTCATATTGTATACACACATGCTGCAACACTTATGCAGTACACAAGTGTGAATTTACTACATACTGACATCCCTCTTGATGCTGCTGCTGATATGCTCCAACCCATTACCAATAAACTGAATGGTCACATTGCACACTCTTCAGGCTCCAACATCTGTACACAGAGATCACTCAACTCACAAGGATACACCATCCTATTTATTTCTCCCCACAAGCCTGCGACTGAACACATTGCAGTACATTCCCAAAGCACTACTCAACCTTATATCTCACTTTAACTGATACTCTAATCCCACACACAGATATCCCCATTTACTTGTTGTGTGCCACAGTCCCTTGCAGCAACTAAGATGTTTGACTCAAGCCTCACTGACTGATATCAACCCACAGTTTCCACTTGCCCTTGCCTTGGATTGACCCGAGCCCTCTCACCTGCAGTTCAATTGAACCCAGAGTATACCCAATAAACTCCTTGCACACAACCATTCCTCCACCATACTCTATCACACCTCACAGGCACCCCACTCTTCACTACCCAGACACAGTTAGTCACAATCAACACTGCCCAGACACACACAACAAGCAACATAGCAGTACAAAAATTCTAACCCTAACCCGAGGTCAAAAATCCTAACCCTAATTCCAGGTCAAAAATCCTAACCCTAGGTCAAAAACCCTAACCCTAACCCCAGGTCAAAAATCCTAACCCTAACCCCAGGTCAAAAATCCTAACCCTAACCCTAGGTCCTAATCCCAGGTCGTGTCAGTTTTGGGTTAGGGTTGGTGTCACGTGTGTGTGTCGTGTCAGTGTCAGTGCCATGTGTGTCCTGTGAGAGAGAGAGAGAGAGAGGATTTATCTAGAGGAGGAGGAGGAGGAGGAGGAGGGAGGACGCGGCCGGAGGGGGGTCGCCGGGAGGGAGGAGGGGGCGCTGGAGGAAGGAGGGGAGCCGGAGGGGGAGGACGCGGGTTTGAAATTTGGGAGAGGGACAGGGAGAGATCGAAGGAAATGGGGGGGGGGGGGGGATCAGCCATAAGTAAAAAATTTAGCGACGTTTTAGCGACATCATTAATGACGTCGCTAAGTTAGCGACGTATGAAATGTCGCTAATGACGTCGCTAAATGTCCAAAAGATATACGTCGCTAAATACGTCGCTAAATGAAACATATTAGCGACGTTTAGCGACCTAAATTGAACTTATAACGACTAATCTTTTAAAAAAGATATACGTCGCTAAACGTCGCTAAATGAAACATATTAGCGACCTAAATTGAACTTATAGCGACTAATATTTTAAAAACTGAATAAAAGTCGCTAGACGTCGCTAAATGTCGCCAATTAGCGACGTCTAGCGACGGTTTTACATGGAGTCGCTAAATTAGCGACGTTTTATTTGTCGTCACTAAAAAACATCGTTAATCCTGCTTATTCTAGTAGTGGATAAGATCACGTGTTATAAGACCTACTTGGTGTTAGAAAGTCAAGCCAGTAACAAATTCAAGTTCAAACTTATCTATTCAAACCTCCAACTCAATAATCATGGATAATGATAATATTCCTTGATTATATTCTTGTTATTTTGGTTGTTCTGTTTCCATTTTATTGTTACTATTGTCTTTTATAAATAAGAAATGCCACCAATGTAATCGGTGTTGTGAGGTTTCTATCCATCTCCATATTATGAGATTTCTATCTACCTACATATTGTGAGATTTCTACCAACATGTACATATTTGTTTTTCTTGTCTTGGAAGTTGGTAACCTACATTTTGAAGTTTATGCTCATGGTATGATCAAATGCCATGTAATGTATTGAAATGGTGAGCCTAATTATCAAATTTTAATCAAGATACCTGAAAATGGCACCTTATCCATGTTGAAGGACTTTGGACTTGTGCAGTAATTAACTATGGGCAGTGTTTGCAACCGTGAACAATCATGAAGAAGAAGTAATAACAAAGCAAAACTTGTGTCAGTGACACATGTTGAGGACCTTGAGATTCTGCTTTCCTTTTGACCTTCCAATGAAGAGTAGTAACAAAAGCCAAGGCAATATATGACTCCATGGCACATGGGCATCTTTCTGCTTTGTTAATCCCACAAAGTTTGGTGAAGAGAATAAAGAATACATAACCCAAATATATAGTCTTATGCAATAATCCTTTCTGATTTGTTATGTGCTATAATTAAGTAATTTTCAGTAGGGTTTAAGATTTTTGCCATAATGATTCATTTGTTCTAAAGTTCTTGTGTGTGTATGAAGTGTGCTAAATCATAACATCTGCAGAGGATAAATTTTATTTCTTGGCAACAAAGTTGAATATTTAGTGTATATTTGGTATTGCTGAATCTTATCAAATGTTTCTATCATAAACTCTTTTCTTTTTGTAACTCGCTGGTTCATCAATATTGATCAATATAAGGATTGAAAAACTATTGTAAAAAGGATAATGAGTTTGATAAAAAAAAAGATTTTTTGGTTATAAATTTACTGAAAGTGAAGTAATCAAACTCGAAACGACATGTATTAATAAAAATGTAAAAGTAAAAAAAAAAAAAAAATGAAATTTCATAAATACCTAAAGAATAGGTCATATGAAAGCAATCCCCTCTTCGCTTTTAAAAGCACCCCGTGAAAACATCAAAACAACTACCAAGCCTAGCCTAAAGTTTTATAGTCATAAGTCAAGCAAATAGTCTGATTTATATCTTAGTATGACTTATTGAGTAGAGGTAGAGCATAACAATCTTAAGGTAGGGTAAGGAGAAAGGCCTACTTTGTTGAAGATTGTCAAAGAAAGAATATCCTTGACCTGAAAATGTTATTATTAAAAGGAACTGCAGATTGCTTTAGTTGTTCTTCTCTTCCATATTAACCTCAATTTAGGATAATAAGCAGTAGCAGGGACAATTCACACCTCACACATATTTAGCATTGGAAAGGGAAAAGAACCCACCACATTTGCTGCTTAGCTAGCTCATGTCAGATCCTTAGCTCTGTGAGGAAAGCAGATGAAGACATGCATAGAATGCTCTTTCAGCTAAAATCCAGTGTACCTTTTGCTTTTTAAAAAGCTTTAGCTTTTCATAATCATGTTCCCCTTCACAAGCCTCATGTGTGTACTACTACTCTGCTACAGGACAACTAGCTCTCTCTCTCTCTCTCTCACCAACATTTCCAATTTGATACTTTTTTCATATAATTCCCTTAAAACTATTTTATTTTCACCATAACCCTTCTGAACCTTCTTATTTGCTTAGAACTTCTGTCAAAAGAAATCTTGTTATTGGGTTATAACTCACATTATAAAGGAAAAATCCATTGTACTGTATATATATATATATATATATATATATATATATATATATATATATATATATATATATATATATATATATATATATATATATTTTGATATTTAGACTTTGGATCTTGAATAAGTTAAAAAATTTAGCATATAGGTCTTCGACAAAAAATTAGTGTTTGCATTTGGGTCTCGAATAAGCTGAAATGTGACAGTTATTTGGGTGTCCAAGACCCAAATACTAAATATGTATATTATGGAGATCCAAATACAATTTTTTTAACTTATTCGAGACCCAAAGTCAAAATATTTTATTTTTTTCTCCAAATCCTCTGTAGCAACTGCTCAAAAGTTTCTGAGCAAATAACAAGATCTATAGTACATAGATAAAAATAAAATAGATTTAGAGGGGGACTTGAATGAAAATTTTGCATTGGTACAGCAAAAGGCCAACCACATCCAAGTGTCACTTACAGAATAATGGATTCCTTTGACAAGCATTAGTCCCTCCAGAATAAAGGACAACCAAGGAGGGTTACTACTACTAATCCAAAACCAAAGGGACAGGAGTAATACTTCCATTTTTAGTCTTGAACCAACCAATGTCTCCTTTTATCCTTCACTTTTGTTTCTTTTGAGAGGGTTTCTCTTGTTTTTAACTTTCCTTTTTCTCCCCCAAACTTTAAAAAGCTGGTCACATTCCCTGGACAAAATCATTTTTGTCTTTAATGCTAACTCTTCTAGCCTAATGTCTTCTAGTTTCCTTACGTGCTTACCTTGCCAAATGTTGTCTAGCCCTCTAATAATTACACTTGCCTTGAATCTTGACATTATTAAAACAATAGGTAGGTGAATCATAGCTTGACCAGAGACCTCTCACTTGTTTTTCTTCTTCTAATATTTGCTAATTAACAAGTTAGTTTGACACTTGCTTCAATGTGTCATTGTCACTAGTCCATTTCTTGCTACTGTGGATATATAAGAAGAAAGAAGTCCATGGCTAACAGTTGAGGTATTTCCTACCACTGTTAGAACCTTTAATTATTGCTTTTCTGATGATTGTGCTGTGGGTTGGCTTGCACCAAAGACCATTTTGGTAAGTTGTGCATTTAGAATCCAAAGCTGATGCAATAGTTTGCCATATCTGAGTAAGCTCTTATTCTTCCCTACTGATGGGTGGGTGTTTTGGTGAGTGCTGCAGCTCATTTTTGTAGCTGAAGTTGTTCTGTGGAAGAGATGGAGGCAATGAAGTTTGTTTCTTCCATGCATAGGCGCTCCAAGAGGTTAGAGATCTGCTTTTCTTTCTTTGATGAAAGATTCTCAAGTTAATGTTTTACACTGCAAATTTGGTGATGGTGACTGGGTTTTAACTGGCAGTGAACACTCTGAGAAGAGGGTCAAGGAAGAGTTGTTGGATCCTTCTTCTAAATCCTTTCAACATGTTAAGTTGGTATGATCTTTCTTCACTTCACCCCATATTTCAACATAAATTCTTTTTTTCTTTCACATGTGAAGGGAACTTGGTGTTCAAGTTCTACAAGTACTATGATTCCAGAGAATTAGGTTCATGATTGCAAGGTTTAAAATTGAGTGCTCATAATGCATTTATTGGGAAATTCTTTGGAAGGTTCTTCCATATATTACCTTGAATTTGTTTTGACTAAGATGCATAGATCAGAACATGCCATTGCATTGTTGCATTAGTTAGAGTGACTATGAACCATCGTTTGGAATGAATTAATGCACTCTCTTGTTTTGTTAGAAGTAGAGCAAGGAATACTGACTGATCCGGAACTTGATTTGGTTGCCAGGGGAAAGCTAAGGGTTACACCAATATAATGAAACCATCTCCAGTCACTATGGTCAAAAGCCCTTTGAAGCGAGAGGTATCCAACAATTTATCTAGCCATTATGATTGGGAGTTTTAATGAGTACTGTTAGCTGTTATAATTTGGAATTTTGACGAGAAGGCACAGCGCGGTTGGCTGATACTTCTTTTAATTATCAAATAACATGTTGTTGCATTATAATTAAAAAAAACATGTTGAGAAAACTGATAATAGTTTAGTAGAACACTGAACTATAATAAACAAATGACAAGGCACTTGTAATTTAAACTCGTACTCGAGATATGCTGAATATAGAATAGTAGTAGATTTATATTTTAAATCTTATTTAAATGTTTCAATAGAAGAGTAATTGGTCTCTATAAATGTTTGATACCAGAACATAGTATCAAAATTTTCCCTAGTCAACAGAAAATAAAAAGATTTGTGACAATTTGGTATGATTTGCAATATGGACACAGAAATGAGACCTTAGTATCAAGGAATTCTCAAGTGAAATAACTGTAGTTCTTTAAACTAAGACGAAAGGTAACTTATTGTATTAGTCAACTAAACCTATGTTGCACGGACACAGGAAAACAGTGTATGTATCCATATCATGTCCGTACTCGTGCAACATAGGTGGCTAATTTTACCTATATGAAAATGTCCGTATCCGTGTCGTTATTCGTATCTGTGTGTCCCTACTCATGGAACATAGCTTAAAAGTACGTAAGCAGCTAATTATTCCTCATCTCCAATTCAATATTGAAGATTGCATGATGGGATCGTAATATTATGGGCATTATCCTTGCGTTCTCATGATATACACACAGTGTGTGTTGGAACCTGAAGGCTTTATACACACAGTGTGTGTTGTAGAAAATTATGATGTATTAACTCTATTCATTTTAAACCCACTTGAGGAACCTGAAGGATTTAAAATTAATTGGTAGCTACCAAATCACTGAAATCTCACTATATTCCACTCATTTTATAAGTTGATAACAGCACTAGTAGCCTTTGTGAGAAAACAGCAGGGCAGAAGCCTGACTGAATACTGTCATACCATGCAGATTCAACAGCTTGAGAAACGGCTAAAGGATCAGTTGTCTGTTCGATATGCACTAGAAAGAGCAATGGGATACAAGCCTTGTTCTGCCATAGATTCTTCAGATAATAGTTCTATGCCCAAGGTTCTATTTTTTCTTCCGTAAATTCTTAGTTTTCAGTGAAATATTGTGGAGCAGTGATTGTTTAAAGGATCACTCAGATTTTACTCAGCAATATGGAGTAGTGGTTCTCATAATAACTGTTAGCTCTCTCTTATTTTAGCCGACCAAAGAGCTGATACGGGAGATCGCAGTGTTGGAGGTGGAGGTTATGTATCTAGAGCAGTATCTTCTATCACTCTACCGGAGAGCGTTTGACCAACAAATATGCACCGTATCTCCTAGTACTTCTGTTAAGGAGACAACGATACAGCCAGTAAGCTCCCCTCAGCGGGCAGAACTACTTCGAAAAGGATTGGAACTCAATATCTCGTCCAAGAGAAAGAACACAGTAGTTCAGGCAAGTCAGACACCGATGCCTAGATCACCAGCCATGAGCCCAGTAGACGATATTTGTCAAGAAATGACAGCAGGTCCTGGTGTTCACCGCTGTCAGTCTGCTCTGTCACATCGTGCGGTTTACTCGTCTAGAATATCACCTTCAGAAGAAAGCCTAGCTAGGGCTCTTCAGACATGCCACTCCCAACCTTTGAATTTCTATGAGGTAAGGACTTCAATCTCCACTTATGAATCAGTAGTGTCCTAATTAATACTTCATTTTTTTAATTTTTTTTTCTTTTGGTTCATGAATAGGATGGACAGAGTACATATTCAGGATTGATTAGCCTCGCAGAGTATCTTGGTACCAATATTGCTGATCACATTCCCGAGACTTCGAATAGGATTTCTGAAGATATGGTGAGATGCATGGGTTCCATATATTGCAAGCTCGCAGACCCTCCACTGGTGCAGCATTGCATCCCGTCCTCTCCTTCTTCATCCTTCTCATCGATGAGTGCAGTTTCTCCCCAGTATATCGGAGATATGTGGAGTCCTGGTTGTAGAAGAGAATCCAATCTTGATGCACGGTTAATAAATCCTTTCCGCGTCGAGGGAATGAAGGAGTTCAGTGGACCTTACAATGCAATGGTGGAAGTGCCTTCACTTTGTAGGGATCATCAACAGTTGGTTGAAGTTGAAGGCTTGCTACAGAATTATAAGTCAGTCCTTAATTCCTTTCCTTCCATTTAAAAATTCACTTGTTTCTTTTCAAGAGAAAATATTTCAATTATTCATTAATACTGATTTTTTCTGTTTTATTTATTTATTTAGGTCACTTGTCAGTAAATTAGAAACAGTTGATCCAAGAAAAATGAAGAAAGAGGAAAAGCTTGCTTTTTGGATCAACATACACAACGCTCTGATGATGCACGTAATGAACCAATTCCTTCTTACTCTCCCCACATTTCTTTCTTGTCCTAAACGAGGCCTAACATGATTGTGTATTGCATCTTCAGGCATATTTAGTCTATGGAGTTCCGAAAAGAAATTCGAAAGAATCACTACTCATCAAGGTAAAGTTATTCCTAAAATCCAGACTATTGGAAATGGTTTATTTCTGTTCATGGAGTTCTTAATGTATATGCCTAATCATGAACTTTTCAGGCCACTTGTTTGGTAGATGGTCGTTCAATTAGTGCATATACAATACAGTGTTATATTCTTGGATGCCGTACATATTGTCCGGGTCAGGTGTGCCTCAGTTCCTTACTGATTCATCATTTATATGTTCTTCTGGTTTACATTTGTTATATACCAATTTCAGAAGAAAAGCTGTAAAATCATATGCTTCAATAATTCTGATATGATATATAACATTTTAATAAGAAATATTTGACTATTTTAACACTATCGACTAAGCTTGTATTTTAACATAGACTAAGCTTGGATTTTATCCTATCGACTTAATTTGTGATACACACTATTGTTAAGAGCTTCTAAGATTTAACTTATAAATTTAAACAATTATCGTAACGGAAAAAAGAAAAGGCAATATTGTGGTTTTCTAAATTTTTCTTAGTTCATCTATTGTTTGCAACATCTGGCCAACCACACTTTATATACTGATGTAAAATACCTGCTCTCTCTTATAGTGGTTTCGGACGTTACTTTCCCCAAAGATGAAGTTAAGGACTGGGAGTGAGTGGAGAGCGTATGCCATAGAGCGCCCAGAACCGCTTATACATTTTGCTCTTTGTTCAGGAAGCCATTCTGACCCTGCGGTAAGAGCTTCATGTTCAATAATGCCTTTTATGTAGCTGGAAAATTTCAGGTTATTTATGTACATGTATCTCACTCTAATGGCTAATCAATTCCACAGTCCATCAAGTGAAGGCCGTTAATTAACTCAAATCTTATCAAATATTGAAAAGCTTGTCCAAATTTAATAAAAGTACACACACTTCATACACCAACACATGCCTGCATTTGTAATAGGCTATACGATCATGATATCCTAGAATTACATTTTTTTTTAATAGTTTCATGTATCAGATTCTGTATGATCGCTTAAGTAACATCTTATGTGAGAGTAAGGACCAAGGTAGGAGGAATCGTGTTACTTTAGCAAGTGGACACAGGTGAAAGTAACTGTTCAAGTTTCCAACTGTGTCTGACACGAAAAACTCCCAAATGCAGATGTGGGGACTTGACTACACATTGGAATGTGCTTGTATTAGATTTAACTTCTCTAGTCAGCTCACAGTGACTATCCGTGCATATTTATGTTATTCCTATTATATATATCCACCCATCCTCATTCTCTTATAGTAAGATCTTAAACCATTTTTTCGTTGAACTCAAACATCAGGCAAGCAATATTACCATCATTAGGAGAAAATCTCTTTTCTTGGCATCTCTGAAAGTATCATGCCGGATTTTTCTTTCTTCCTTTTTATTAAAAAGGTTGTACTTCGTGGGTAATACTGAGGTCAAGTTAAAACATTACACAGATTATTTATTTTCTTATTTTAGGAGGAAGAAATCCTATGTTACTGCTAGGGGAGAGAGATTTCTAACAGCCTTGTAAAATATCTTGTTCATCTTCAGGTTCGAATTTATACTAGTAAGAGATTGTTCCAACAGCTGGAGGCAGCGAAAGAGGAGTACATACGTGCAACTGTCGGTATCAGGAACGAAGAAAAGATCCTTCTGCCTAAAGTCATAGAATCCTACACGAAGGATAAAAATTTGAGTCCTCAGGGAGTAGTTAACATGATCAAACACCATCTTCCAGAGACACTACGCATTGCCATTCAAAGATGTCAGCAAGGGAGATCGCACAAGATCCTCGAGTGGGTACCTCATAACTTCACTTTTCGCTATTTGCTATCAAGAGAACTAGCAAGCCCTCCGATAAGATGACACAAGAGGTTTCCTCCTGGTCCCCTGGACTAATATAGAGAAGGATAGTAACTGGTTCTACTAGAATGGGGAATAACTTGCTTGCTTCCCTCTTACTCTTCTGTTTCATTCTGTACAAAATGGGAGTGAACACACGAGCATATAAAGCTGATCGACTGCAGTGTATTTTTGTACATCATTCAACATGGCTTGGATATTCATTTTTGGTGTCTTTTTTGATGTAAATAGTGGACAGAATGTGTCGGTTTGATCTAGAAAAGAACCAAGAAAGTATCTGGGTGTTTGCTGATCGATGTTTCGCTATAAGATGGTGATTTCATTGAGTCCTTTTGGTACATTTCTTTTCACTCTCGTGTACTCATTTGGAGAAAAAGCACACATTTGAGAAATGAGGTGCAGGTAACAGGAGTTGAGGCATAAGATATCGAGAAGATTTTGAATTTTCAGTAAACCAGCATGCTCAAGTAAAGCATAAAGACTAATGTTCTTAGACCTAACTGTTCCATTTATTATTGAATTAAACCAGGAATGTTGCAATTACTCATGTCTGTCTTGTGTGTTTGAAGATATTTTATCTATCCTTTTTGCAAAGGTAAATATGAATTTTTAACCTAAAAGCTGGACTCTGAGCAATCAAATTATAATTTTAAGTGATTGTTACACATTTGATATAATTAGTATTTAATACATAACTGCTGGGGAGAAAGTACTGTGAGCTACCAATTTCAGATTAACATTTGATAATGATGGCTCCTCCTATAATACCTCATCTGTGTATGACAGCAGCAATATAACTCATTATTACAATTGTGGTTGTTATGTGTTGCCAATGCTAATAGAGTAGTCATCACTGATGATGGAAGTGAGAATTGTTCTTTACTGTCTTGAAGCTAGGTGCAGGAACACGAGGTTATATATTTATTGTTGAGGATTTAAGTTTGATTGCACAAAGATGGGTTTGAACGAATCTTCAAATTTATTGGATTTGAACTAATCTTCAGATTCATTGGGTTAGAACGATTTTTTGTATTCGTTGGATTTTGATTGTGACCGTTTAAAGGAATTGTGATTGTTCGTTTAGACTCGTTTACTTTCAAATTCGTTTTAACTTTAGGAAGATATATACATGTTCATTAAAATGAATGAGAATTTTTATAAATACACGAGTATACCCACGTCTCAAACATCACAAGCATACCACAAAATTACTACTACTCAACAGTTTCAAGAATAAGGGATTCATATTTGCTGCATATTTTGTTCAAGGTTTTGTTACATCCTGGGATGAGTATTCGCCTAAACCCTTCAGGAAACTATTCTGAATGGGGACTAATAACTTTCTAAAAAAATATTTACATAAAGATACGTCTCCAAGTTATTTTCATTTTATCTCTATTTTTTTTTCCAACACTTATTATTTAATACATTAAGACTACTGTTTTTGTATGCAATAGAAGGCTGTGTTTAAGACACATGACATCTACGAGTAACTCAGAACCACCGGTCATCATCGTGCGTACAAACTAATAAAATAGTTTGCTTGGATATTAATTGCTCAGGTTTGTACTCTTGGAGACGATGAAGAAGAAGGCTGTTCCAGAAATGTGGTGTCCAGAGATGTAGGGTGCCTGGAACTCGGGCCGGTCCAAGACATTTAAAAGCCCAGAACAAGAATATAAAATATGCCATCAATTCACACATCTAGTATTATATGCTTTGCTTTGCCATAAAACTACAGGAAAGAAGGAAAAAAAGAAGAGCTTATAATATTCCAAGAATATAATGGATCCACCTACCTAAAACTAATGGACAACAACAACATAGATCACGACGTTGATTATTAAGCTAGTTTTGGAAATGCAGCATGCATATAATAGCTTAACCTTGATTAGCTTTGACAAATGTAGTATGCATATAGTAGCTTAATCTTAATAACTAATGGGTTAGGACAAGTACTTTTTTGTTCCTCCTGTTTGGTTGTTCTGGACCAGGGCCGGAGTTGGACTGAAGCTTTCAGTCAGTTGGCTGCAGCTGTCCAACAGGAGATGAAGGCCAACCCTTGATTCCTCTTACTATTGTTGTCTGTTACTTCTTTCTTACGTAACAACAATTTCTTATCAAGAATGATGTGATGATGCCCGTAGTAATGTTCATTTTATTACTTGTAGTCTTGTCTTCGCTTATCATGTACTTTCTCATTGGTTATGAGTTTCAATCTCTATATCTCAAAGTTTTTTTATTAATATAAATATATTCATTTTGGACCAAGAAAATCTCTACATCCAATGGATGTGATGAAATAGTTGAGTATATTGATTATTTTTTTTGTTCATTTTTATTTGAGTTTTAGTATATTATATGCAGTAGCACCCTCCTCCACACCGGGACCCTGAGAGAGAGAGAGAGAGAGAGAGAGAGAGAGAGAGAGTCTCCCTTGCTAAAATTCTCCCGAAATTTGATTGATGTTAATAAAGACAAAAGTAAAATAAACAAAAAGAGTGTTTCTTTCCAATACATTGTGAAAACTTATCAGGAGATATACAACCTACCTCCTTTAACACCATATTCTTGATGGAGAATATATTTCATGAACAGAATAAAATGTACCAACATTTTTAAGCTTAATAATAACCCTAAACATATTATCTACAATATGTTCACAATTAAATTAAAACGTTTAAATTTAACAACATATTTTGCTTCAACTTATTGGAATTAAATTGTATTAAATTGTATTTATGGTGATTTGCCATGTGACTTAGGCCCCAAGTTGATATGTGGAAGTATATATATATGTAATATCATGATGAATGAAATACCTAGAATATTATCTCCTATCACTTATTCACATGGTATCAGAGCCTGACGGTTAGGGCTCGTTTTCTTCGAGCGACGGCGATGGCGGTATGTTGAGCGGTGACGACGACATGACGAGCGGCGGCGACGGGACTTCTACGCCGGCGGCATCGCGGATCGATCCCACATCTCTGTATTACCTTGGTTCTAATGACAATTCGGGTAAACCAATTACGAAAATGGTGTTTCGTGGGGAGAATTATGAGGAATGATCGAGATCTATTCGGCTTTCTCTACGGACTTGACGGAAATTTGGGTTTGTTGATGGGTCTATATCAATAAACCTTCGGAGAATGATCAATTGGAGAATTGGTATTACGTCCAATCGATGCTTGTGCAGTGGATTTTGCATACTATCGTTGCTTCAGTGAAGAGGACAATACCCTACTTTGGGGAGGCAAAACCACTGTGGGATTCGCTCAATGTTTGATTTAGCGGACATGCGGCTGGTGGTGGACGTGAACATGGTGTGAAAGTGCGTGCAGCGGTAGCAGGACGTGGCTTCGTTGCTGCACAGCCGTGGATGTCGGAAGATAGTGCAGGCGGCGGCAGTATGCCGGGATTAACTCCGGACCAATGGCAACAACTTATTTCTATGCTTGGTAATTCTTCGGCCAAATCTCCGGAGGATTGTATGGTGGGTAAGTCCATTGCACCTTGGATTATTGATACAGGCGCTTCGAATCATGTTACGGGAAATTTGAATTTATTGTCGGGGGTGACGGCAATGGAGGAGTGTTCGGTTGGACTCCCGAAAGGACGAATTGTAGTTGCCTCGTGCTGCGGGCGTGTTGCGTTTGCACCAGGCGTGGTTCTCACGAATGTTCTATTCGTACCTTAATTACATTACAATTTAATTTTCGTGGCCCATCTTATTGATGGTATAAATTGTGTTGTACAATTCACTAAATTTTTTTGCGTGATACAGGACCCCAGTTTGAGGACCCTGATTGGGTCGGTGAACGACGGGACGGACTCTACAACTTTCGTAATGTACCAAAGACTCAGGCCTTGGAAGTGACTAGGACGACTTCTTTGGATATTTGGCATCAGTGACTTGGGCATCCTTCTGATAAAGTAGTAAAGTCACTTCCTGTTGTCAGTAGCTCTAGTAGTTCAGTGAATAAAGCATGTGAAGTTTGCCATCAGGCAAAGCAAACTCGAGGTATCTTTCCTGTCAGTGACTCTCGGGCTGTTACAATTTTTGATTTGATACATTGTGATCTTTGGGGGTCGTATCCTACGCCTTCTTCGTGTGGAGCTCTATATTTTTTGACAGTTGTGGATAATTTTTCTCGTGCTGTTTGGGTATTTTTGTTGATTGATAAGGCTGAAGTATACAAGATGTTCTCGTCATTTTTTCTATGATTGAGTAGCAATTTAATTCCAAAGTTCGCATTGTGCGAAGTGATAATGGTACTGAGTTTAATTGCCTGCGCGACTACTTTGCACAGAAAGGTATTTTATTTCAGACATCTTGTGTAGGTACATTTCAGCAGAATGTGTAACAACCTTTTTTTAAATTTAAAAAAAAAATTCAGGATTTTTTCAAATTTTTTTAATTAATTATTACAAATGTCCTTCATGGATTAATATTTTTATGTATGAAACTAATTATTAAAATATTATAAAAATTATATTTTTGGGTGTATAATTAATTATTGGAGGTTGTGTAATTTTTCTGGAATTTATTGGGCTCAAAAACTATTTTTATTTAGCTAAAAACAACATTTTAAATTAAACCAGACTTAAACCAATTTAAACCGTCCCAAATCGAACCGAACCGGACCCACTCAACCGAATCCAACCCAACCGCCCTAGCGGGTCGGATCCGGACCGACCCGCTAGCCCGCTAGCCCGCCGCCCGCTAACCCGCTAACCCAAATCCCTAACCCCTCTCCCCCACGATCCCCCGCCCCCTCCGCCGGCACGACCGCCCATGTCCCCGCCGCCGACTCCGCGGCCACCCCCACGATCTCCCCCCCCCCCCGCTCGGCCCTCAACCCCGCTCCGGACTCCCCTCCCCTCGCCTATTTAACCCCCCCGAGCCCTAAACCAGCGCCACCGCCATCACCATCACGGCCAACCCCCGTCCCGACTCCGCCAGCCCACCCTGACGCCCCCGCCGACATCCCCGTCCACCGCCGCTGTCTCCTATGACCTCCCCGAGCAGCCCCAGCAGCCGTCGGCCGAGCATCGTCACGCCGCCCCTGTCTCAAAAACCACCGCGAGGTACCTATCTTCCCAGTCTCGTATCTCCATGTGCATCGACCCGTATTCTGTTCTGTCGAATCCTATGCGTAGACCTCGTGACCCTCTCGAACCCCGTACAATTCGTTCGGGGTATCGCGTCCTGTGTCGATCGCAAACCGCGACGAAAAATAGGAAAACAACCCCTATTTCTGAAATTCAGAAATTGTCCCGAACTCACAAGTTCATGGCCGTTTTACTCCCAACATGTTTAATAATTTTGAATTCCGTTTGAACAGTTAATTAGATAATATACCCAAGATTAAAACCCTATAATTAGATTATTTTATTGTGCTGTATGTTGTGTTTTATTCGTGGGTAAAATTGATCAAAAACTTGGTCTTTAAAACCCATTTTTTCTCGAAACTGGGTGCGTCCCGCTAAATGAGGCAACTTGATCGTGTGCAAATTACACCGAAAGGTGTGCACTGTTAATACGGACGTGTAGGATTTCACGAAAGTTGATTTGGATGTGCGTGCATACCGGAATCAACGCGTATCCGTCAAAATCGCCCCATATCAGGGCTGTTCTGAAATTTGTTGTAACTTCATGTGTGCTCGTCGTTTCGCAACAAAACTTACGCCATCGGATTTGTAGTATTTTGCTGGTATTGTGACCCATGTTTGGCGCGATTCTGAGAACGTTGACAAATTTCCGTATCGTGGGCCCATGGCTCCACTTGACGGACGATTTTGTGATCGGCTCATCGGAATCCAGTTCCGGATATTTCGTTGGGTTGTATCATCATTTTGGACTTGTAGACACTAAGTTTGACGAATTTGGAGAACTTTGTCTCTGGCACGCTTTTCGGTGCGAAGTGGGCCACATGTGGACCCCACTTTGACCAGAAACTGTCAATTTTGTCCCTGTGTCCAAATTGGACTTATGGGTAGTCAATCCTAGCTATTTCATATCTTCTGGGAATGATGATAATGTTGGTTTCAGCATCCGGAGGCGTTCCTGAATATCTTGCTGTTACCGGAGCAATTGGGGTAGTTCAAACCCCCAAGCAAGTGTACCTTGCCAACTTGCAGTAGTTCCTGTTATATTATTTGCTTGAGTTATATATATATATATATATATATATATATATATATATATATATATATATATATATATATATATATACTTCTGTGATGTACTTATTCAACCTAGGACCGTAAGACGTTGCTTAGCGTCCGAACAAGATTCGGGTGTCTACGCCGTACGCGGAGTCGTATAACGTCACCTAGAGTTGATATTATGATCCTATTTTCGTGCTTGCTTTATCAAGTACATCATACCATAGGACACTTGACACTATTCATGAGACATAATCTTTCCTGAGTTATTCATGGTGATTCTGTATAGGCTTACAGGATTCATGACATAGGTCTTGCATATACATAGATATTATTATGACTCGTTGTGCTAGCTAGAGGTCATGATCTTGCGTGTTATGGATATGAGACATCGTTGACATGAGACGTATGATTACATTGGGTGGGGAGAGTCTTACCATACCAAAGGCTGATTATATTATATACATATATATATAGTTATTCTGGAGGTACCTTAGACTCTGACCAGAGCTTTGGCACAAGTACTGGCCCTTCGAGATATAAATGCTGCTATAGGTTTCTCCGACACAGAGCCTATAGTTTCAGCCTGTGTATGATTAATGCTCTTATTTGCATATCACATAGCTGGTTACATAGTATGTCCTGCTGATATATTTTTATATACTGCATTTATTTTGGCATGCTACTTCTTGTACCTTATTACGTCCCTCTGAGGACCTGGTCCCTTGCCATTTTTGTAACATAGATCGTTGTGGAGCCTGCTTGGAGTTGCTGATGTGTGTTGCTTAGTCTTACAGGAATTGGTGCCAGCTACTTATATCATTTCTTCCGAAGTCATGGTTATTATTCATATTGTTTATTCATTTGCTGATATAACCTACTTTTATAGACTCATATTCCTTTCTCGAGTCTATTCGAGCTTATGTGTTACTAGCGGCCGACTTTAGCGCATGTAGCTCATTCTTGTATATTTCGTTCATTGTGGATTGAGGCATAGATATTTATATTTACTTGATTATATAGATAGTGACCATTCTAGTATAGCTTATACATATTCGAGTCGGACCAGAGTTTGATCGAATGCGTAGTTGGCATGTTACGTATTCCTAATCCTGTGTATTTTGGGACTGGGGCGTGACAGAATGAGAGGGTCGAACAAAAATATAAATATATTTTGAATGTGTCACGTGCTTTACATTTTCAGAAAAAAAATGTCAAATTTTTTTTGGGTGAGTGTATTTTGGCGGCTGGTTATTTGATTAATTGAATTCCTTCGAGCATTCTCGGTTTTAAAACCCGGCACCCCTTGTATTGGGCGATGATGCTTTGGGGTTTGATCTATCTCATATGGATGGGATGGCCATCTTGGAGGCTGAGGCTGTCGTGGAGGATAACACGGCTGAGGCCGAGCCCGCCGTGAAAGATGCGGCAACGGAGACCACCGTGGCGGCTGCGTCAGCAGAGGATGAGGCGACGGTGGTGGTGTCGAATGGCGAGGGTGCACTGGAGCGTGGCATACGTACCAAGATTCCGTCTGTGAAGCTCCGTGACTTTGTTATAAATACAATACGAAAGTTGTCTCATAGTCCTCCCTCCCAACATTCCATCGCGTCCAATCACTCCTCATGTACTCCTTATCCTATAGAACATTTTTTGAATTGTGACCGATTTTCTCTAGGACACAAAAATTTTCTTGCAGCTGTAACTGCAGGTACATAACCGACCTCCTTTAAAGAGGCGGTTAAAGATGTAGGGTGGAGAGAAGCTATGCAGAAGGAGATACGAGCGTTGGAGGATAGTGGTACCTGGACCATGGAGATGCTTCTGGCTAAAAAACGTGATCTGGGGAGCTGGTGGGTATACAAGATAATGTATAACTCTGATGGGAGTGTTGAGCGACTTAAAGTTCGTTTGATAGTTTTTGGAAATCATCAGGTTGAAGGTATTGATTACACTGATATTTTTGCTCTGGTTGCAAAAATGGTTACTGTTCGTGCCTTTCTAGCTGCAGCCGCATCAAAGAATAGGAAACTACATCAGATGGATGTTCACAATGCCTTCCTACATGGAGACCTTATCGAAGAAGTGTATATGAAACTACCACCTAGTTTCCAAACCAAATACCCTGGTCAGGTATGTCGGCTTTGAAAATCTCTTTATGGGCTTAAACATGCGCCTCGTTGTTGGTTTCTGAAATTGGCATCTTCTTTGCGGGGGTACGGATTTTGCCAATCGTACTCTGACTATTTGCTTTTTACTCTTCATAAGGGCGATGTTCAGATAAATGTTCTTGTGTATGTCGACAATTTGATTCTCTCTGACAATAATTCTGCTACTCATACTGCCTTTAAGAATTATTTGAGTACATGCTTTCACATGAAGGACCTTGGGGTGTTGAAGTTTATTCTTAGTGTTGAGGTAGCTCGAAGTGCGGAAGGTATTTTTCTATGTCAACAAAAATATACACTTGACATTATCTCTGAGACAAGATTGTTGGGGGCAAAACCCGCAAGCTTTTTCATGGAACAACATCATCAACTGGCACGTTCTACAAGTCCACTTTTGTCTGATGGGGAAGCATATCGACGGCTTGTGGGATGACTGATTTATCTTTCGTTTACTAGGCCGAATTTGGCTTATGTTGTTCACATCTTGTCGTAGTTTATTCATGAGCCTTGGCATGATCATTGGGATTCGGTTTTGAGAGTTGTTAGATATTTAAAGGGTTATCCCGGTCAAGGTATTCTTCTTCGCTCTGACTGTGATTTACGGCTCAGGGGTGGTGTGATCCTGTTTTGGCGAGTTATCCCATCACACGACGCTCTTTGTCTGGTTGGTTGATTTTTCTTGGTGATTCGCCCATCTCTTGGAAGACGAAGAAATATGTGACGATGTCCCGTTCTTCGGCCGAAGCGGAGTACCGTGCGATGGCGGCGGTCACCTGTGAGCTTAAGTGGCTCAAGGGGTTGCTTGGCAGTTTGGGGGTACAACATTTGTGTGCTATGGATTTGTTTTGTGATAGTCAATCTGCTTTACATCTTGCGCAGAATCCAGTTTTTCATGAGTGCACAAAACACAATGAGGTGGATTATCATTTTTTGAGGGATGATGTTCTTACTGGAGTTATTCGTCCATCTCATGTGCCAATGGATAGGCAACTGGCGGATGTTTTCACCAAAGCTTTGGGCAAACGATAATTTAATTTTTTTGTGTGCAAGTTGGACATTTGTGACTTGCATGCTCCAACTTGAGAGGGGGGGGGGGGTATTGGGATTAAATTCTATTAAATTATATTTATGGTGATTGGCCATGTGACTTAGGCTCCAAGTTGATATGTGGATGTATATATATATATATATATATATATATATATATATATATATATATATATATATATATATAATATCATGATGAATGAAATACCTAAAATATTATCTCCTATCACTTTTTCACACAACTACTAAAAGCTAATTGGTGACAAGTTCCTGCGACCATCATTAGTAGAGGTGCTCAAAATTTTATCTTGGAGCCCCAAATTTTCAAAAAAAAAGATAAATGTAGAATGGATTGGGTTTGTATGAGAATAGTAGAAAAGAATCAAATGAGCTTTGGTTCCAAAGATTGTGTGGCCAAAAATTAATGTGAAAAAAATAATGTAAATCTAAAATTGGGTTCCAAATTGGGACTTTCTATTCTATAAAATAATTTCCTACATTCTGAATCTAGAAATTTTCAGGCCCAACCTATAGCTCCTGTGGGTGGGTTGGACTTGAGAATCTAGAAATTGAAACTTATGATAGGTCTTGCTATTCTACAAATTGGACTCCTACATTCTGAATCTAGAATCTAGAAATTGTGATGAGTCTTACTAATGATGCTCTAACAGAGCCGACCCAGAGGTAAGCTTGACAAAACTTCGCACTTGGACAATCCTCCTCCATTGGGCAACCCTTCAGGCCATTTGGTTTTCTTAGGACCGGTCCAGCCCAAACCCAACTAAACTTGTATATTTTCAATAGGGATGAAGGACAACCAAAATTAGCTCCGGCTAAGACAACCCAACCTTCCGAGCCGGCCCAGGTTGCTAATATCGTTACTAAGTCAATTTAACAATGCTCAAAATAAAATTAGCAACATTGTCCAGCGTTGCTAATCCACCTTATTTTTGTAATGAACAATACATAATAGGAAAGATTGCAAACTGGTTAGAATGCATAGTTGACAGTATAATCACAATTAAGACAACAAAGTACTGACTTACGATATGTAGGAGCTATTGCCTCCTTAGCCGTCGTATGGATAAATCTGACAAGACTTTGAACTTGGACAATCTCTAGCTTCCTAGGTTTAGCGTGATCCTACGGAAGTTCGAGGTCATGAGTGATGTCCCAAGACTAGCTCACGAAAAAGATTAATGGACAACCAAAATTAGTTTTGAAAAAAATAATCCAACTCTCCGGACCGGCTCTGGAGAGGACCACTCCCGCTGCCTACGGTAGCCAAATGGAACTGAGAGGAGAAGCTTGGTGGTGGTGAATACTATTAGAACTAGGTTTCAACAACTTTTAGCGGGTTTAAACCCGTTTAGTTATATATTGACCCAAGCCCAATGTTAAACTTGGCGTCCAGTACGGGCCTAAGCAGGAATAGAGGCTAGCGGCCCAAACTGTTCTTGATACTCTTGGTAATCTTCTTGTCCATCGTTATGATCACCCACTCGTTTCTTTTTCCCACTCTTTACTAGAACTTTATTTTACATTTTTATACTTTTCCTAATAATTTTAGAGGTTTCTTAAAGATGAGTCTCTTAAATCTAAGACGTGAAAGCGAGAAAAAAAAACCATCTAGAATTAAAGAGTCTAAGTTCAAATGGCTATAAGTAAATCCTAACACTCAAATAAAGATAAACTTTCATCAATTTTCTTTGGTTGTGTTTAAGGAATGCACTTATTCCTTCTCTCTATTTTCTTTTACTTTTACTTTTTTTTTTCTATTTTTTAAGAATGTAAATTTGATAAGTTAAACAAAAAAAATCTTTCACTTTTTTTTACTTCACTTTTCTTTCATATACAAACTTTTTATATATATATATATTTCTTTCCACTTCTCCTGTCCAACAAGGAGCCTAAATCAATAACAAAGGTACATTGTATACTATTTTGCAGTATTTTAAAATTTGGACCGATCGGTTCAACAGGTTGATACGTGAACCGGTAGTTTTTTTGATTCGATTCAGTGATGATCCATTATTTTTTTTCAAAAATAGATTGTAAATAATTTTTTTAAAAAATCTGTTTATAAGAGATTGAACTTAGACCATCTAAATTAATCCAGTAGTTGAATCGATTTGATCCGATCCAGTGTCTTGATTTTTAAAACACTGTTTGCCGCCACACCTTTTTTTTCTTTTTTTTTCTATATATATATATATATATATATATATATATATATATATATATAAAAAGGTGTCAGCTTTCAAGTTTGCATCTCTTTTTCTTCTTCTTCCGTGATTTTCAGGTTGACGAGAGTGTTGCATTAATTATGATATAGGTCAACTACAACTTGTTAATTGTTTGGAATCCGTAGGAAACATGCGGCATGGAACTGATAATCCGGGCAAGCGGGCATGCAGGAATCAGATGACCCACCATTTCCAGCTTACACACGCGTGTCATAGACTCCATGCTACCGGTTCTACGTGTCAAGCCCTCACCATCGATACGCAGCAGCTCATGTTGCATCTTCCCACGTATACATGGTACCTGATTTACGATTTTGTCCCCCGCCATTTTTGCATATTTCATTTTTTAATGGATTAATTAACGTTTAGATCCTGGATTATCTAACATGTCCAATTAAAAAGTTTATATCCTAATTTTTTTATTACCATTATACCCTTCTCTGGTGGATGACAATAAATTTTTTTCTATATACACTAAAGAGGGTATAATAGAAAAAAAATATAAAAAAAATAAAAATTCAGAATCTAAACTTTCCATTTGAATATGACATAACTTAAACTCTAAACTAATATAAATTCAGAGTCTAAATGCTAATTAGCTCCCTTTTTTTTAGCTATACTCCATTCCACTCTAGTGACACTATAATGCTATAATACTTTAACCAGAAAATTACCTCAATATCACCGAAGTTTAGATATATTATATAAAAAACATAATATTTTATAAATTTGTACATAGAACATATTATCGCACAAAATTAGGATGTAAAATCGAAGAATTTATTAAAAATAAACAGAAAAAAAATTCATGCCTAACTTTAGGGCGCAAGTTACTAACTTATGTCCTATAAAGATGCTTAAACCTTTAAATTATTTAGTTAAATATGTTTAACTGTGGATTAAAAAAAATTATGGATTAAAAAAATATAAATGATAACTTACGCCTAATTTTAGACGGTAAGTTAGTAACTTACGTTCTATTAGTGCATAAACTTATGTAAATGTATTTAATTTTTTATCTAGTTTTAATTAACCGTGAATCAAAAACAAATCATTAGTAACTTACGCACCATTATATGACGTAAGTTAAAAGAAGAAATTAGTCATTTACATAAATCAGAAATCAGATAGGAGATAGGATATTAATATATATGATATTAATATATTGTTAGATTAGATTACTAATTAATATATTAACTGGAGGAAGTTAAGGGAGGAGGACTTACGTCCTATTGTGGAACGTAAACACAACTTACGCTCAATATTTGGACGATATTATGTTCCACTTAATAATTACTTAAACTATATATTTTATTTAAAATAAATTTAAACTTTTATGTTTTATGCATAATTTTTGTACTTTAACGCCGTTTGTGAGCATATACAAATCGTTTCTGAACCTATACAAAATAATACAATCGGTACATGGTCTAAACAAACGTAAGGTTCCAAATTTTTAACCTTTATTTTTAGATTAGTCATCTCCTTGGTATATATTATTAATATAAAATCTACCTCCTTTTACCCCATTTTATAGAGTGATTTAAAAAAATTATTTTTTAATATTAATGGTCCTTAGAATGTTAAAACGACTATGAATGTGTGATTAGCCACCATAGACGGGATGTAAATAGCTTTAACAAAAATTATAATTGGTGTGATAGAAAAGATAATTTTATTTCTTTGGCTGCCAATACCATCGTTTTTAAAGTGGAATATGATTTATAAATGAAAAAACATAAATAATATTTCAAGGATCATATATGTAGATTTCTCTAAGGGTACAATTCAGACAGATTTGATCGAACTTGAGCTCAAATCGAGTCCAATCCGATGAATCATAAGTTTAACCTGAGCCAAAGTCCAACCTGACCTCGGGTTTAACATATGAAGTCCAAGACCGAGCCCGGAGGAATGGAAAAGAAACTCAGGTTCCTCGGGTTCGATCGGATCCATCGGGTTTATGGAGCTCTAATATGATATTTGAAATAATTTTAAACAAGATTAATATTAAACACATAATCAAATAGCAATCAAGTCTCAATTATTACTAAATATAAACTGAAATAAGATTTAGGATAAAGAGTTAAAAAGTTTTGGTGGAAAATTTTAGGGTTTAGGGTCTGATTGAATTGAAGGTTAAGAGAGTAGTTAAGTAAGGAGAAGTTAAGTGAGGGAGAAAAACAAAATCATGCTTGGTTGAGTGTGAGGGTTTAGGAGGATGAGTAATAGAGGGTTAAGTGGGGGATTTGGTTAACCCTCTTTTGTTTATTTTTTTTAATTTTCCAAATCGGAGAGTTAACGAGGGAGAAGTGAGAGATTTTGGTAAGTATTGTATTTTTATTACTATTTCCTCCATTCAAAACCTCCAATTTAAACAAGTTATTAAACACACCACACTTAACTCTTTCTCAAATCCAAGCAAGGTTACATGTATTGACTCTCTTTCCTCTCAATTAACTTTTCTTTACTTAACCCCACTCAACCCTACTTATTTTTTTGCCCCACAATCCAAGGAGACCCTTAAAATTTTTATGTAAGAAGTATAAAACAATGTATATATATAAAAAATATATATATTATATGTATGTCAGGTTTCGAATTTTTTGGGTAACTCGACACATGAATACAAGTCCAATTTAATTTTTGATCGGATTTAAATATTTTAACCTGAATTCGAATATCTTTAACCCTAACCTAGCCTATTAATAGATTTTTTTTGATCGGACTCTGATTTAGTCCGTCCGGATTGCACCCCTAATTTGTCGAAATATTTTGAGAGATTTATTTTAATAATCTTCATCTAACTCCAACATCTAGACCACTCTACAATGGTAATGTACTGTTAGTCTCCTGAGCCAAAGTCATGTGTCAAAGTCCAAAACATAAATAATATTTCAAGGATCATATATGTAGATTTCTCTAAGGGTACAATTCAGACAGATTTGATCGAACTTGAGCTCAAATCGAGTCCAATCCGATGAATCATAAGTTTAACCTGAGCCAAAGTCCAACCTGACCTCGGGTTTAACATATGAAGTCCAAGACCGAGCCCGGAGGAATGGAAAAGAAACTCAGGTTCCTCGGGTTCGATCGGATCCATCGGGTTTATGGAGCTCTAATATGATATTTGAAATAATTTTAAACAAGATTAATATTAAACACATAATCAAATAGCAATCAAGTCTCAATTATTACTAAATATAAACTGAAATAAGATTTAGGATAAAGAGTTAAAAAGTTTTGGTGGAAAATTTTAGGGTTTAGGGTCTGATTGAATTGAAGGTTAAGAGAGTAGTTAAGTAAGGAGAAGTTAAGTGAGGGAGAAAAACAAAATCATGCTTGGTTGAGTGTGAGGGTTTAGGAGGATGAGTAATAGAGGGTTAAGTGGGGGATTTGGTTAACCCTCTTTTGTTTATTTTTTTTAATTTTCCAAATCGGAGAGTTAACGAGGGAGAAGTGAGAGATTTTGGTAAGTATTGTATTTTTATTACTATTTCCTCCATTCAAAACCTCCAATTTAAACAAGTTATTAAACACACCACACTTAACTCTTTCTCAAATCCAAGCAAGGTTACATGTATTGACTCTCTTTCCTCTCAATTAACTTTTCTTTACTTAACCCCACTCAACCCTACTTATTTTTTTGCCCCACAATCCAAGGAGACCCTTAAAATTTTTATGTAAGAAGTATAAAACAATGTATATATATAAAAAATATATATATTATATGTATGTCAGGTTTCGAATTTTTTGGGTAACTCGACACATGAATACAAGTCCAATTTAATTTTTGATCGGATTTAAATATTTTAACCTGAATTCGAATATCTTTAACCCTAACCTAGCCTATTAATAGATTTTTTTTGATCGGACTCTGATTTAGTCCGTCCGGATTGCACCCCTAATTTGTCGAAATATTTTGAGAGATTTATTTTAATAATCTTCATCTAACTCCAACATCTAGACCACTCTACAATGGTAATGTACTGTTAGTCTCCTGACGGATCAAAGATGGTAGAACGCGGGCCATAGCAGAGCTACTAGCGAGACCCGAAGGTCCGCTCTCTACTGGAACCCAAGTTGTCGTCGAGATCAGAGATTCACACAAGAGTTCATCATATGATATTTCTCGATTCCAACGAAGCACGAATCAAGATGTTACAAACTGACTTCGAAGAAAATGAAGATTAAAACAAGCAACAAGTAAAACGTTCTTCTCTTTACGTTCGCAAACGCTACAATGAGAAAGAACGAAGCAAAAAAAAATGCTGAAGAAAAGCTCTTTGCTGGGGTGGTCAAAGCCACCGTTGCACAAAGCACGATTCGAGTACAGGCGATATGCCCCCAAGAACCAGCAAGTTCACAAATAAACTTCTGGAACGCTCAATGTCACCTTCTAAAAATACTCGAAAAACACCATGTGGGAGGGAGACACTCTGGGTCGCATATGATCTGGCGTTCTCGATTTTTCTATCTGTTTTCTCTCTCCTCAAATGAAAGAGGAGTTCCTCTATATATAGAGGAAAACAACACCTATGCGGCCTGAGAAAACTCCAGGCCGTATATGCACTGACCGACCAGATCCCCCAAAATATGGGTGTCAGAGCCGCATGTGCCATCTCCGCCGTCCGACACGCTATATTGCACGAGGTAGACAATGCCGCCAAACGCATAAATCAGTCGCTCGCGTCGCATGCGCCAGAAGGCACAGAAAATCATGCGCCGCATAAAGCAGACCCTGTCCCCTCCACATCCGACTCGCTCATCCAAACCTGGCCGCATAGCGCAAGGCCGCATAGCCCTAGGCCGCATAACGCCTGGCCACAAAGAACCTGGCCGCATAGCGCCAGGTCGCATAACCCCTGGCAGCATAACGCCTGGACGCATAGTGCCTTGGCCGCATAGCGCCGGGTCGCATAACGCTTTTGCCGCATAGCGCTAGGCCCCATGAGTCACGAAGCATGCACCCGAGCTAGCATCAATGCATGCAACTCGCGCATAAAGGAGAGCACAAGCGTCATGCGACGATGCTGACGTGCTAAGTGCGAAGTGCGCCAACAAAGTGCCACTTTGCGCCCTTGAGCCCGCGCCCGAGTCCGAATCCGAGTCGCTAAGCCCCTTCAGGGCTTAGCTCCTAAGGGAAACTTCCTAAATGTGGTGACAAAGAAAATATTGTCATAATTGTAAGCCCCCTAAATTTCAGAATTATTAATTGGGGATCTTTCTGGAAATTTTTAGGATTTTTCTGATGATTAAAACCTAGGCGTTGGATATTGAAGGATTTTTAATTTCGGTTAATTCATATTAAAATATTATGGAAATAATATTTTATGGTGTAAAATGGGAAACCGGACATAGGGTAATTTTTCGTGAATTTATTGGACTCCGGAAACCCGTTTAAAGCCCTGAAGACCCATGTAGATTTTAAACCGAATTAAATCCGTGTCAAAGCCCGACATCCCCATGAGAGCCGTAGCCAAGCCCGAGGAGCGTTGGCCCAGCCCAAATCCTAGGTCTAACCATAGTCCAATTTCGGTTTGTACAAATACATATTTTTTCCTAAGTTTTCTCCACAAAGAAAGAAAAAAGAAAAGGAGAAAAATCCCTAATTACACAAAATTCCCCAAATCCAAATTAACCCTAACCCTAACCCTAATCTAGCCGTCGGCTACCCCCGCCGGAGCAGCTGACCTCCCCTCCTCCGCCTCGAGCGCGACCCCGCAGCCGCCGTCTCCCTCGACTTCGCCATCACCCCAGCGACCCGCCGCCCGACCCGAGCCCTCTGCACGACTCCACGCCGCCGAGTCCAGCCCCGACCCGCGGCCGCCGTCTCCCTCTGCACGACCCCTCGACTGTCGACGACCTCTCGACGACTCCTCCGCGCCGCTGCCTCGCCGCACCACGCCGTCGGCGACGCCTCTCCTCACCGCCAACCAATCTTCCTCCTTCCTCCACCATCTTCTCCCAGCCCTAACGCCGCCGTACCCGACCCCGACTCCCCCTCGACCCGCCGCCGAGTCCAGCATCCTTCCCGACTCCCCCTGCTCCTCCCTCTGTACGTGCTCACCCCGACCCGGCGCTGTCACCTCCCCTCCAGCGCAGCCGCTGCCAGATTCAGCCTCCTCCCCGAAGTCTCCCTCGCCGTCGGCCGACCACCATCTCCATCCCCCTCCGCTCCGCCTTGTCGACGATCCCGCTCAGCCTACGAGCCACCCTCGTCGAGCCGCCCCGGCACCTTGCGACAGAAACCCTAAACCTAGAGCAGCAGGATCCCACCGCAGACACAGGACACATGACGCAGGACTCGAAGTAAACGACTCGGACACGTCTCGGACACAGGAAATCAGATTCACGGGGCCCTGTTCAGGTAGCGTTTTCTCTCACCTCGTAATTCCGTTTTCAATTCCGTCCGTTGCGTTGCGTAGACTGTATGACCCTCTCGGTGCTCGGACAAACCGCTCGGGGCATCGCGTCCTGTGGTGATCGCACACCGCGATCCAAAAACAGGAAAAACGATGACCCGATTCACCCCGGAACTGGGTACGCCCCACCAAACGGGACGACTTGGTCGCACGCGGTCTTTACCAAAACGTGCGCGTCGTTGATACGGACGTGTGGGATTTCGTAGAAGTCGATTCGGAGGTGCGTGCACCCCGGAATCAACGCGTATCCGCCGACACCGTCCCGTATCCGTCGATTCTGGAACACGCTGTAACTTTGTGTACACACGTCGGATCGAGACAAAACTTGCGCCATCGGACTCGTAGCAATACGCTGGTCCTGTGACCCAAGTTTGGTTCGATTCTGAGAACGTTGACAAAATCGCGTATCGTGGGCCCCATAGGCTCCACTTGACGGGCGATTTTGTGATCGGCTCATCGGAATCCAATTCTGGAAGTTCCGTTGGGTTCGTATCATCGTTCCTGACTTGTTGACACTAAGTTTGGCGAATTTGGAGACCTTTGACCCTGACACGCTTTTCGGTGCAAAGTGGCCCACATGTGGACCCCGCTTTGACCCGGAAATGTCATTTTTGCCCTTGTGTCCAAATTGGACTCAAGGACATGCGTTTCTAGCTATTTGATATTTTCTAAATCTAATGGTGATGTTTATTTCAGCAGCCGGAGTAGTACCAGCAGACCACACTGAGACCAGAGCTACAGTTGGAGCCAAGACCCCAGGCAAGTGTACCTTGCCAAACTCTGCAGTATTGTCACCTATTTTTCTTGTTCCATTATATTGCTGTGCATGCTTAACCTAGGGCCGTGTGACGTACTTAGCGTCCGATTATTAGTCGGGTGCCAACATCGTACGCGGTGTTGTGTACTGTCATCTAGAGATGGACATCCGTGACACTTTACATTCTCGTACTTGTCTTACCAAGTACACTTTGACCCAGGACACTTGACACTACTCATGAGACAGGATCTTCCCGAGATATTCGTGGTGATTCTGTATAGGATACAGGACATGGACATTATATTCTTAGATATAGTATGACTTGTTGCATTAGATATGATCCCGCTTGACATGGACATGAGACGTTATGGTCATGATATGCGTGGTTACATTGGGTGGGGAGAGACACACAGGCTACAGGCTGTTTCATATATCTATCTACTACTATTGTGAGGCCTCAGACTCTCGTAGCAGAGCTAGGCACATTACGTGTTTATTACCGCTACCGGCTCCCCGACACAGAGCTTGTAGTGGCTTCGGCCTGAGCACTAGTGATGCTCTCACTTGCATTTTCACATAGATGGTTATATAGCTTACCCTATTTATTGCATTTTCTGCTGCACTGTATTTATTTTTGGCTTGTATTTTCTGTACCTTGCTGTCCCCTGAGGACCTGGATCCGGACTTTGTCCCCAGGACTAGCAGAGGAGATCCACTTAGAGTTATACAGTACATGAGCTTTATCAGGAGCAGAAGCAGGAACAGGAGCAGATACAGGAGCTGTACCGACATCTGAGGACGAGTTCATACCCGAGGACTTCTCCTGAGTATTGGCGTGAGATTTTCTTTTATTTCTGTTTCTAGTTATTCTCTTTCCAGTCTATTTCATTTGATGTATCAGACATGTTCTCGGATTGTTCTCCGAGACACTTTTTATTGTGATTTGTCAGTTTATTTATTTACATTATTCTGGCATTTGATCTGTGATTATCTGTTGTGGATGAGATTAGTATAGACTGTGACTCATATCATTGGACCTACTTATTGTTGTATTACAGCTTAAGCATGCCCCGATGGATCCATTAAATTGGGTTTGTCCATCGGTGTGTGCTGCTGGCCATTGCCACGCGTCCGGTCCCTCGATATTTTGGGACTGGGGCATGACAATAATGGAGTTCACACTTAATCCCTCTAGGAAGGTCAACCCACATGGTCCTCCACCCCATGTGCATATACTAATACTAAGCGTAGCTATATTAAGATATACATATTGGTGGTTTTCTAATGTGGGACTAAAACTTCCAAAGTTTAAGTAAAAAACACCAACAATCCCCCACATATATCACAATAAATGGTTGCGCGTTCCTCACAGTTACTGCCAGCATGCATTAGGATAGATGTCACTGACGACTTGAATCTTCTTGCATGGGTCAAACAACAGTACGATACAAGAATGGACTAGGCCTTGAATTCTGCACCATAGCTGCTATTCTTCCCACTCACACAATGACCTCAACTGTGCCATCCTATTGCACGTTAAAGGCCTTGTGCTGACCTGGTCTCTGTGTATGTATCTTGGACGTGTACAAACTTTCCCTCAAGAGACGTCCTATATCTCTATCCATACACTTATGTGAGTTCTTCCACTGTAGAGAGTTTATTATTCGACATGAAGCCTTGTGCTTCTGTGCGGTGCTACGCCACATGACATGGCCGCCCATGGCCGATGATCCCCCTCTTGTGGTGTCATACAACTGTAGCATGAGGACACATGCCTGTTGGTAGTGCCGTTACTACACACAACATGGATCCTTGCGCTCCAATGCGGTGCTACGCCACTGTGACATAGCTTAAAGCCGAGGTTCACTCCCTCATGTGGTGTCATCCACTTTAACATGAGGTCACAAGCCTCTTAGTAGTGTTGTACTACCTCCCAGCATGAAGCCTTGCTCTTTCATGCGATGCTATGATGTTGTGACATGGCTCAAAGTCGAGGTTCACTCCCTCATGTGGTGTCACCCACTGTAGCATGAGATCACATGCCTCTTTGTAGTGTTGTACTACCACTCTCTATTTCTTTTCAGCATTAGGCTACATGCCTACGTGCGGTGCTACCGCCGCTGTGACATGGCCCAAAGCCTAGGTTCACCCCCTCGTGTGGTGTCATGCCACTATAGCATAGGATACAAGTCCCTTGTAGTGCTGAAACTACTCGTACTTCCTACATCGCACGCCGAACATTCACTCTGCCCGAGAACTCATTAAGTCGTCAAAGCCATCCTCCCACAGGAAATGTTCTGATCAAGAATAAATAGTAGACCACAGTGGTTCCATGTACGTATCCCACAATGTCCCTGATGACTACCCACTATTCCTGATATTCTCCTAGTCAATGGTCCTCCCTTGAACCAAAATCTAAATGCCTGATAGATTTCTCTTAGAACCAATAGTATAAAACTAAATGTTAGGATTGCAGAGACGCAATATCAGAGGTCCTCCAAGCCCATATATATTGTGTCTATGTGCAGTGTTACTGCCGCTGTGACATGGCCTACAGCCAAGGCTTTACCCTGTCAAGGTACCTCATGGTGGTGTCACCCCACAGTAACATGGAGAACTATGCTCCTTCATAGTGCTTGACGCTGACTATATGCTGTGCTACTGCCGCTGTGACATGGCCCAAAGCCGAGGCTTTATCCTGTCGAGGTACCTCATGGTGGTGTTTATAATAGGCCTCAAGCGCCAGCTGATCGTAAAAACTATAAAGGAGCGTAGTAATCTATGCTACTGTAATGACCCAACTCTGATCATTTAGCCACTGTAATGATCCATGCTAGCTACGCTCATTCAGTGTTCTGTACTGGCTCTTGAGGCCTATCAAGAACGGATCCGCCAGAATCACCTGGCTCCGAACATTAACCATTGTAATGATCCACGCTGACTGCGCTTATTCAGTGTTTTGTGTTTTATCTACACAGTTCTCTTCAGACCTTTGAAGAGATGAATAGATGCCAATACTGCAGCTTTCTGGTTTTCACAGTATGTCGGTATCACCCGAATCTATGTACTAACCAAGGGAAGATCATTTGATAGCTTCCAGAGCCATCCTGCTTTATATGTTGCAGCTGATAGTGCATAGAACTCTGAGAGTAAAGACTGCTACTTCGACTTCCACGATATAGCAACACCACTCCTGGAGAAGTCACATACTCCTGTGGATCTTTTACTCTTCTTTTCGGAGCACCAACTGGAATCACTGAAGCCTTCCATCATATCTGGATAACTGCTATAGTGCATGATATACCACTGAGTCCACTTGAGAATACTGACGATTCTCTTCACAGCTTTCAGTGCTCAACAACACATACTGCTCGTGAACTGACTCAGCATCCCTACAACGAGAGCTATATCAGGACTGATAGTACTCGTAGCTTGAAATATGTACCTGATGATGCTCGAGTATACCAACTGTCTGATGCTTTTCCTTGGATTAGGCTTCTTCATCTTCATGTTACACTTGAGGAGTATCGACCCTGATACCCAAAGTGTGTGACTAATCTTCCTATGCAGAGAGCTTGTGACTGAGCAAGCCCACCTGGAATCCGGATTATCTTATATCCTTAGGATGACATCCACAATCCCATATCCTGAGTCTGGACAAAATGATATCTTTGTTCTAGTAACACTTCTATATCTACAACTGGTATTTAGCAAGTCATCCACATAGATACAAAAGATGACTCATTTCTTATCAGCGAACTTTGTGTACATACACTTGTCTGTCTCGCTGATCCTGCGACAACTTTGACTAGATGACTTGTCAAACTTCTGCTGCCACATCCTGGGATTTGCTTCAGGCCATTTTTTGAGATATCACCAACCCACAGACTATCTTCAAACTTGAATGACAATAATTTTGACTGTTGTCCGTGAATCTCTCATGATTGTCTTTCTCCAAGACTTGCTGTCTTCCTTTCATCTGATAAAGAACTAGCTTATGAATAGCAGCTACGGCAATCATCATCCTGATATATGAAACTTTCAACGAGGTACCACAAAACTCAGTCCCCCTGTATCTGAGAAAACCCCTAGGCTACAAGCCTAGTCTTGAACTCAACTATTTTGTCTGCTTCTATTTTCTCCTACTGAAGATATATAAGCATCATATAGGTTTAGCTCTTTCAGTTAGATTGATCAACATCCAAGTGTTGTTATGGACCGCCTCCTCCCAACAGACATCATTGGTAAGTGGAACGACCTCCATATGATCGGTGATCAGATCATCTTTGGTCCTTCGACCTCCTGACTCTTCTAGCTAATTTCTCTTCGAGTTCTAGTTCAAATGTTGTCTCTTAAAAGACAACTCCTTCCTGGACTACGTCTTCTTCTATAGAAGTGCCAACAACTCTGGCTGATACGTCCTCCAAAAAACCTCCACAATCGAACGATATTCATGTGGATCTGACTTTGAACCAGAGTTACATTAGAAGTGACGAACGGTACTAAGAAAATGACCGTAAGTACAACCTTCTCCCACAGACAATCTGGAAGGCCCTATGAACAATAACATAGAAGTCATCATTACTGTTAACTGCTCATCCTTCCTATCTGCACCTTCAATGGACTGGAAGAGTATGAAGATGTCGTTCCATAGTCAGTTCCATGTTCTAAGCTGAACGATGCGAATCCAAAGAACAATGCTCTTCGTATTGAAAACTTCTGAGTCTATTGAGTTGTAGATCGATATAACGCTCATCTCCAAACTTGAAGTTCCTGAGGTTCTCGAATGCTTCATCCTTCGATTATGAGAAGATACGCGAACGCGTTTCCCAAAAATCATCGATGAAAGAAGTGATAAATTCCCGGCCTTTTGTAGAGAATAGAAGTCACCGATATCTGAGTGCACCAGCTCCATAGGATGTGTACTTGTAGTCATCCGTCTAAACGGCTTCCTGACTACCTGTGTCATAATATATTCATCACGTTTCTCCACCTCCTTACCCCCACATCTTGGAGATATCCCTGATCTAGGTATCTTTGTTGAAAAAGACATGTCTTAGTCAGATGTGTCACAACTTAATAAAAGCAATCTCTCCCTCAAGCCCGAAGTCCAGAATCATAATCATGATCCCTAGATCTTTTGCTTGACACTTGTTTGCCATAGATACCTTCTTCTAAAGTTCTCTTCCTTGGTGAACCATTCTTTCATAGAGCATGCATGGCGAATACACCAGTGTCTATCCACCAGTCAGTTACCACGCTTGATAACTCAACATGTGCAATCATATCAACCAAGTTAAGTAATCAAAGGAACCAAGTTTAGCTATACCTTGCTATATTTGTTTTAATTGGTTCTGATTTCTAGATCCAATTCCAGCTATGCGCGAAGTCCTGTCTAGTGCAGTGACCTTCATGCACAAAGGCCACAATGCGGCAGTCTTGTCAAGCGCAGAGACGTCCATGCGCATATGCCTTCATGCCTATCCTGCAACCACAGAGACCATCATGTGGCATAAGTATTCATGCGCGTCCTGCAAGCGCAGAGAACATCATGCGACATAAGTCATTATGCGGCAAACTCTGCCATGCGCCAAGACCTTCGATGTGCCAAGATCCGCTATCTGCCAAGAGTCTGCCATACGGCATGAGTATTCTATGCGGCAAGAGACTTCCATGCAGCAAGAGACTTCCATGCGGCAAGAGTCTTCATGCGGCAAGAGTCTTCATGCAGCAAGAGACTGATGTCACTCCCCGTTCCCGATATACGTTTTTGGAACATATTTTACTTTAGCCTGGTTGCAGGTACATGGAGGCTAGATCCATTCTTTGGTTTAACTTGGTTCATGGTTCATTTTGTGAGTTGGTTGAAGTCATGAGAACCCTTGGTTCAACCCTAAATCCTACCATATATAACCCAATATTTTTCTTCTCTCTTCATTACTTCATTCTCTCTCTCTTGTATTTTCTCTCCTATTTCCTTAGACAAGTACACCTTGCATGGGAAATGGAAAAACCGTTCATATTATTGTTCCATTATGTTTGTTATGTGTTTCTAAGCACTTTTAGAACTTAGTGTTTTCTATTTTGATGGATGGTTTTGAGTAGATCTACATTTCTAACTTAGAATTTTATGGGTTTATGAGTTTTTCTTGGTTTTGATATATTAAACATGTATTTTAGAAAACTAATTTTTCCTACATGATAGAACTTTCAATTTCAAGCATTTTAGTTTTTGGTTTACTCGATTTGGACTTAAAATGAGAATTTTATGGACAAAATAAATTTCAGTTTTTAGAGCTTTCGCCATGGCCGAACCTTCTATTTGGAGAAGACGAAGTCTTCATGTGGCTAACGAGTTATGCGGCTGAGAGTGCTATGCGGCCTGAAAGGGCTATGTGGCCCGAGCTTTCGCCGTATATTGACCAACATGCTTCCATCTTGTTGGACGAATGACTGCCATCACACAAGTGTTCTAGAGCTTATCCTTGAACTCCTTGTGTGTTAACTGGCTGAATAAATGAAAAATTCGCTAACTCCAAGAGACCTCCATGTGGCATCGAACTCCATGGGCACCGACCCATATGCGACAAGTAGGCACATGCGGCAACCAGAGCATGCAACCACTTTCCCTTGGACGCATGACTCTGAAACTTTGGCACATCTGTCACGCCCCAGTCCCAAAATATCGAGGGACTAAACACGTGGCAAAGGCCAGCAGCACACACCGATGGATAAACCCAATTTAATGGATCCATCGGGGCGTACTTAAGCTGTAATACAACAATAAGGGTCTAGATACTAATCTCATCCACAGAAATGAATACAACAATATCAGAATCATAAAGCAAGATCAATCTCAATATAACATAAACTCGGGGAAATAACCCGATAATGAGTCTGATACATCTGTCAAGATACAAGAATAAAGATAACCACAGCAAATACTGAGTATGGGTAAAGCCTATACCCAAAAGATACCCTAGGTGATCACTCGTCTACTGAATCTGGTACTACTCCGATAACTTCTCCTGTTCCTGCTAATGCTCCGGTACTGTATAATTCTGGGTGGATCTCCTCTGCTAATCCTGGAGAAATAATCCGGTATCCAGGTCCTCAGGGGACATAACAAGGTACAAAAGATACAAGCCAAAATGTAGTGTAATAGTAAATGAAACAATAGGGTAAACTATATAACCAGCTAAGTGATATGCAAGTGAGAGTGTTAGTCATACTCGGGCTGAGACTACTACAGGATCAGTGTCGGAGAAACCCATAGCAGTATTTTCTCGAAGGGCCAAAACTGGTACCATAGCTCTGTGTCAGAGACTAAGACACATCCAGATTACTATATATATAATATAATCAGCCTTTGATATGGTAATACTATCCCCACCCAATGAAATCTCATGTCTCATGTCCATGACACGCAGGATCAGAACTAATGCAACAAGTCAGGTTATAATCTAAGCATGTAAACTGTGTATGTCATAAACCTGTATCCTATACAGAATTACTATGAATATCTCAGGAAGATTCTATATCATGAATAGTGTCAAGTGTCCTGGGTATAATGTACTTGATAAGACGAGTACGAGGATGTAAAGGGTCACGAATGTCCATCTCTAGATGACAATACACAACACCGCGTACGATGTTGGCACCCAACTATAATCGGACGCTAAGTAAGTCACACGGTCCTAGGTTAAGCATGCACAACAATGTAAAAGAATCAAGGAAAATATGTAACAGGACTGCAAAGTTTGGCAAGGTACACTTGCTTGGGGTTCTGGCTCCAACTGTAGCTCTGGTCTCAGTGTGATCTGCAGGTACTACTCCGGTTGCTGAAATAAACATCACCATTAGATTCAGAAAATATTAAATAGCTATAAACGCCTGTCCTTAAGTCCAATTTGGACACAGGGGCAAAAACGATATTTTCGGGTCAAAGCGGGGTCCACATGTGGGCCACTTTGCACCAAAAAATGTGTCAGGGTCAAAGGTCTCCAATATCGCCAAACTTAGTGTCAACAAGTCAGGAACGATGATACGAACCCAACAGAACTTCCAGAATTGGATTCCGATGAGCCGATCTCAAAATCGCCCGTCAAGTAGAGCCTGTGGGGCCCACGATACGCGATTTTGTCAACCTTCTCAGAATTGAACCAAACTTGGGTCACAGGACCAGCGTATTGCTACGAGTCCGATGGCGCAAGTTTCGTCTCGATCCGACGTATGTACACAAAGTTACAGCATATTTCAGAATGGACAGATACGGGGCATTATCGGCGGATACGCGTTGATTCCGGTGTGCACGCACATCTGAATAAGCTTCTGCGAAATCCCACACGTCCGTATCAACGTCGCACACATTTCGGTAAAGACCGCGTGCGACTAAGTCATCCCGTTTGGCAGGGCGCACTCAGTTCTGGGGTGAAATAAGGTGTTGGTTTTCCTGTTTTTGGATCGCGGTTCACGATCACCACAGGGCGCGATGCACCGAACGGGTTGCACGGGCACCGAGAGGGTTACGCAGGGTTCGCGATGCAACAGACAGAATTGAAAATGGAGCAGTGAGGAGAGAGAAACGGGTACCTGAACAGGGCTCTGGAAACCAAATTTTTCGTGTCCGACACGACACAAAGTGGGCCGTGTCCGAGTCCACGCGACCTAGGGTTAGGGTTTTGAGCTGCTGGGGCATCGCCGGAGGACGACGAGGTCGGGCCGGGGACCGGAGGTGACCGAGGGCGGTGCGGCGGCGCTCTGGGAGGCGGCGCAGGCGGTCGGCGGCTGGGCAGCGAGCCGGAGGGGGCTGCGGGGCCTGCTGTGCTGCCGAGGGGAGGGGAAAGGAGGAGGAGAGGGAGCTGGGCAGCGCTGGTAAGGGTGGGGCACGGCGGGGAGGCGGCTGGGCAGCTAGGCGGAGCCAGGGGAGGAAGGAAGCGGAGGTCGACGGCTTGGGGGTGGTCGGAGTCGTCGAGGCTCGGCTCGTGGTCGGCGGAGGCGACAGAGGAGGGAGCCGGAGGAGTTGGGGGTCTCGACTGGGAGACGGCGAGGGGTCGTTCCGGCCAGTCGAAGTCAGGGAAGGAGGAGTCTGGTCGGGGGAGATGGTGGTGCTGGGCTAGGGCTAGGGCTAGGGCTGCAGGGAGGAGAAAGGAGGAGGGAAGGCCGGAGCTAGGGTTCAGGCGTGGCCGCGGCGGAGGGGAATTAGGGTTTGGGGCTGGGCACGAAAGTCGAGGTTTTATAGGTGGTGAATAGTAATTTTGGTAGGAGTCCGGTTAGAATTCGGTTTGGGTTTCGGGTCGGGTTCGCTTCAGATCCGACCCGACCCGCTAGGGTCTGGGTTGGCCTGGTTCGGTTCAGTAAACCGGTCCAGTCCGGTTTGGTTTATTTCAAATAAACCCAGTTTATTTCAGGATTTAATTATGTTTAAATATATTGGTTTTTAGGGCTTTAAACGGGTTTCCGGAGTCCAATAAATTTACAGAAAATTATCCTATGCCTGGTTTTCTATTTTACACCATAAAATATTATTTTTATAATATTTTAATATTATTTAACAGTAATTAAAAATCATTTAATTTCCAAAAGCCCAGGTTTTAATTACAAAAAATTCCTGAAAATTCCCGAAAATTATGAAAAATTTAAATTAAAAATTCTTGAAAAATCAGGGGGTTTACAATCTACCCCCTTAAGAGGATTGCGTCCTCGCAATCAAAGAATAACCGGTCAACAGAGATGACACGGTTGCAAACATTATTTGAAGCACATCACGATAAGGGAGAATCAAGGTTCAGGGTGTACGAATAACACATAGGAAAAATCATTTTCCGAAGCATTAAAAGTTATGCAATCTCCCGTATGGAGGAGATCTAGAAGACTACAGTTCAGAAAAACTAGTTTATCACTAGGTTATCAATTATAAAAACATTCTAGGTATTTTGCAAGTTCAAAACTACTAGGTTAAGGCTAGGGTCACGAACCAACATGCAAAAACTAAAGCAAATCTAGAAGTAGATAATTATAAAAACTTATGCATATTAGCTACTCCATGAATCTGTGCGTCCTCCAAAGTCATCGCGAAAGCTTGTCCACGTCCTTGAGGGGGTGCCCTCTGTTGTTGCTGGGCCTGCTGGAAGGGTGCTGGTCGTGGTGCCATAGGTGGCCTTGGTTGATATCCTCCTGGTGCTGGTAGAGCTTGTTGGTTTGCCCTTGGTGCTCCTTCTCTACGCTCAGGGCAGTCCCTCACTGCATGCTGTCTGGATCCGCAACCTAAGCATAGTCCCAACCTGCGTCGCATTCCCTTGCGAGATGGCCTGCTTTGCCACAGTAGTAACAAGTAGAGAGGACTATTACTTGTGGTGTAGATGCTTTCTGCGGTTGCTGTAGGTGAGGTCTCTTTGCAGCTTCTTCTTGTGGTGCTCTGGTTGTTACTGATGTGGAAGGCCGCTTCAGACTGGTCACTCTCCTGGTGACGCGCTCCATGCGCCGAGCTGCAGCAAGGACGTCCGAGTAAGATGTAGGTGCAACGGATCCAATTAGTTTCTGTAGCTCGAATCTTAGTCCATCGAAGAACTTCTCGGCCTTCTCTTCTTCTGTCGGAATCAAGGTAGGGGCGAAGCGACTCAGACGAATAAATTCCGCGTTGTACTCTTTCACTGTCATATTGCCTTGGATAAGGCGGTTGAACTTGTCTCTGAGTTCTGATCGAGCGGTAGCTGGAATGTACATCTCCTGAAAGAGTCTGGAGAACTCCTCCCAGGTGACTCGGTCTGGTCCGAGTCGGGTCTCCTCGGATAGCCACCAGTGATGTGCATTGTCCTTCAATTGCATTCTGACGGCAGTCATCCAACATTCCCTTGGAAGCTCAGCTGCTTCTAATTGATGTCGTATGTTGGTGAGCCACTCATGAACTTCTGTGGGCTCCTCCTTGCCTGAGAAGGTGCGGGGCTTCAGCTGGCGGAAGTCGGTGATAGAGCCCGTCGGTTGCCGTCGAGTTGGTAGGTTGGCCTGCTCCAGTGCATTTACTAGGCTGTTCCTCAAGTAATCCGCTTCGCGACGCTAAGCTTCTTGATAAATATGTTGTTGAGATTGCATCATTGCGTAGATCATTTGGAATATCTGTTGCCCGTCCATAGGCTGTCCTTGTGGGAATACAGGTATTGGTGGAACGAACTGCGGAGGCGGTGGGATGTCGTCACGCCGAAATCTAGAAGCCTGCTGATCTGCTTGGCTGCCTTGGTGAGTCGAGGGATCTCCACTCAATGGTGCCACTTCATCTTCTCCGTAGGTGGCTACCGCACCTATTGGTGTATTTGCTGGAGTTTCGTCGTTTGCTCTTGAATCCATTACTCTGCATCACAAATAAACTATAAGAGGCGCACATGAATCAAGACATGATGCAAGAAAATTTAATTCGAATACGATATAGATATCAAGAACGTTTCAAGCAAGTGGATGAGATCCTAAAAACTTATCCTATTCTTATTGCAGGCTTGTTCGATCCCTAAGTTGAAATCGAACAATTTAGTCGTTGACCTACGTGGGCCACCATAAAAACCATGTCATGCCCCAGTCCCAAAATATCGAGGGACTAAACACGTGGCAATGGCCAGCAGCACACACCGATGGACAAACCCAATTTAATGGATCCATCGGGGCATACTTAAGCTGTAATATAACAATAAGGGTCTAGATACTAATCTCATCCACAGAAATGAATACAATAATATCAGAATCATAAAGCAAGATCAATCTCAATATAACATAAACTCGGGGAAATAACCCGATAATGAGTCTGATATCTGTCAAGATACAAGAATAAAGATAACCACAACAAATACTGAGTATGGGTAAAGTCTATACCCAGAAGATACCCTCGGTGATCACTCGTCTATTGGATTTGGTACTACTCCGGTAACTGCTCCTGTTCTTGCTAATGCTCCGGTATTGTATAACTCTGGGTGGATCTCCTCTGCTAATCCTGGGGAAATAATCCGGTATCCAGGTCCTCAGGGGACATAACAAGGTACAAAATATACAAGACAAAATGCAGTGTAATAGTAAATGAAACAATAGGGTAAACTATATAACCAGCTAAGTGATATGCAAGTGAGAGTGTTAGTCATACTCGGGCTGAGACTATTACAGGATCAGTGTCGGAGAAACCCATAGCAGTATTTTCTCGAAGGACCAGAACTGGTGCCATAGCTCTGTGTCAGAGACTAAGACACATCCAGATTACTATATATATAATATAATCAGCCTTTGATATGGTAATACTCTCCCCACCCAATGAAATCTCACGTCTCATGTCCATGACACGCAGGATCAGAACTAATGCAATAAGTCAGGTTATAATCTAAGCATGTAAACTGTGTATGTCATAAACCTGTATCCTATACAGAATCACCATGAATATCTCAGGAAGATTCTGTCTCATGAATAGTGTCAAGTGTCCTGGGTATAATGTACTTGATAAGACGAGTACGAGGATGTAAAGGGTCACGAATGTCCATCTCTAGATGATAATACACAACACCGCGTACGATGTTGGCACCCGACTATAATCGGACGCTAAGTAAGTCACACGTTCCTAGGTTAAGCATGCACAACAATGTAAAAGAATCAAGAAAAATATGTAACAGGACTGCAAAGTTTGGCAAGGTACACTTGCCTGGGGTTCTGGCTCCAACTGTAGCTCTGGTCTTAGTGTGATCTGCAGGTACTACTCCGGTTGATGAAATAAACATCACCATTAGATTCAAAAAATATCAAATAGCTAGAAACGCCTGTCCTTAAGTCCAATTTGGACACAGGGGCAAAAATGACATTTCTGGGTCAAAGTGGGGTCCACATGTGGGCCACTTTGCACCAAAAAATATGTCAGGGTCAATGGTCGTCAATATCGCCAAACTTAGTGTCAACAAGTCAGGAACGATGATACGAACCCAACGAAACTTCCAGAATTGGATTCCGATGAGCTGATCTCAAAATCGCCCGTCAAGTGGAGCCTGTGGGGCCCACGATACGCAATTTTGTCAACGTTCTGAGAATTGAACCAAACTTGGCTCACAGGACCAGCGTATTGCTACGAGTCCGATGGCATAAGTTTTGTCTCGATCCGACGTGTGTACACAAAGTTACAGCGCGTTCCAGAATGGACGGATACGGGACGTTGTCGGCGGATACGCGTTGATTCCGGTGTGCACGCACATCCGAATCAGCTTCTACGAAATCCCATACGTCCGTATCAACGTCGCGCACGGTTCGGTTCAGTAAACTGATCCGGTCCGATTTGGTTTATTTCAAATAAACCCGGTTTATTTCAGGGTTTAATTAGGTTTAAATACATTGGTTTTTAGGGCTTTAAACGGGTTTTCGGAGTCCAATAAATTCACAAAAAATTACCCTATGTCCGGTTTTCCATTTTATACCATAAAATATTATTTCTATATTATTTTAATATTATTTAATAGCAATTAAAAATCATTTAATTTCCAAAAGCCCAGGTTTTAATTATAGAAAATTCCTGAAAATTCCTAAAAATTGTGAAAAATCTAAATTAAAAATTCTTGAAAAATCAGGGGATTTACAACATCTTTCTATGGTTTTGTCTTTATTTTCTGACACACTTTATGGCTTGTCACATCAATCACTTTATGTCACATTATTGACACTTCATTCATTGCCCGTCACTTCGACACTTGTCCTAAGGAGTAGACTTTAACCTTGAGCATGCGGCCTGACTTCATATGCGGCCAGGACTTGTCATGCGATCTTGACTTCATATGCGGCCATGACTTGTCATGCGACCCTGACTTCATATGTGGCCAGGACTTGTCATGTGACCCTGACTTCATATGCGATCATATTCGGCCTGGACTTCCCATGCGGCCTAGAGACCCATGCAACCTTGCTTATTTTGATTGAATATTTTTTTATTCTTCGTGACCCAATGTATAATTGGTAATTGGACTCGAATATTGTATCTGTGCTGATACCACTATTTCTTGATAATTGTCCATGATATTAATGTGCGCCGAGGTACGATACATCGTGTCACGTGTTAATTGATTATATTTAGGTTGTGCATCGAGAATGCCTCCAAATTTCTGAATGCGTGATATTATAAATATATATACTGTTTTCCCAGCACGGGCATAATAAGCGAGTCAACTACCAAATTGTGGCTAGGATATTAATTGTCTGAATATTTCATACACGCTCTGGTGAATCCAGATTTGACTTTCATAGATTCGTATCTAGCGTGCCCGTACTTTGTACGATATTTTAAGAGAAATTCTCATGTGACTACGCCTTGAGATTTTGAACACAACATAGGGCTAATTATATAACTAAAAGTGGTAGTAACATTGGAGGGGACGGTATCCCGAGATTATGCCAACGAACCTTCCTACAGAGATTCATTCTAAGTGCGTTGTGAGCTGGCCACCACATATACTGTATATCATCTTCCTTAGTGCAGTGCAGTATCTGACCTATTATTATGTCGAGCTACTGTTTCACTATAGGAACACTGGAACCGCTAATACCGTATTTTTAGCGCAGTGGCCCTACGGGGAACTGGTGTACCTCATGAATACTTGTTTTATTCATCTATTGGTTCGGTTAGCTCATGTTCGGCACTGACGTGATATGATGATACCTATTATGAATTATTTCTGAGATAACCTCAGACTCCATAATTAGCAAGCCGTACAAGTGATTGACCGATATAAGAAAATGGACTTGGTTATGATTGTATTATTCGGTTAGTAGCCTAGGGAAATCAGACTATCATAGTGTGATGGTTCAACCCTTGTCCTTGTTTGGTTGTAGGATTGGACCCTTGCGCTAGGATATGCCATGGACCTAAGCTGCGACACTGAACCTATGTATTATATATATATATTTTTTCTTGCATCTTTGTTTCTTTATTTCGTAATTCCTTTGTGGTACTTGATATTTGGGGTCTAACCCCACTAGTTTTGCATGGCCAGATTTCGAGCCAGCACCCGAGGATCCAGCGTACCTTCTCCCATCTTATGGCGCGTACCAGGAACATGGTCGCAGGAGATAACAAGTGGATTTTTTTTTTCCTGCTCATCATTGTGCATTTACTTCTTTTGGACGTTTAGCCACCGACACCTGTTAGCCGACTCGTCTGGACATTAGTTTCCTTACATGATTGTATTAAATCAGATTACAGCTGATCACTATCATGTACTTTTGTTACTCTTCCAGCTTCTTATTTTTGCACAGCTGGTCTCCAGAACATTTTGAGAAAGCGTTTGGGACGCCTTATTGATTTATCATATATGCTCTATGTTTACCGTTTTTTGTTTGAATGATTGAGACAAAAGTTTTGGACCCTAGGAGACTTGATTATAGCATGCACCATGTTGTCTTATATAGCTATAACCGTCGTACGACATATAGCACCTTGTATGGGTAGCTGGCTATGTCCGTCTCCGTATTCCGGTACTAGGGCGTGACAAGGTTTTAGTGGTGGCCTATGCAGGTCTGTTCTTCAGACTTGTGGGGTGTCATGGTCATAGGAGTCTTAATCAATCATGATCCTTCTTGAAATCCTGAATTCGTCCTCTTCGATACTCAGCTTAAATTTTTCCAGATTGGTCGCTTCCTTGTTCCTTCTCGTCATGTACTTGATATTTCTTGTGCTCTTCTTTAGGGTTTCTCCTTTTCCTAATGTTGCAGCAATAAGAGAGGCAGATTTGCCAGTGGAACGAGATCCTATAGAACCCCAGCCAAGGATCTGAGTTGCTCCTAAGATAAATGGGACAAAGCAGCAGGCTCCAGGTGTTTTCGTACCTCCCACAGTGCCGACAATACTGGATACCCCGACCTTGTTAGAGAATTATTGGCGGTCCAACAACACCAGATGGTGGTCCAACAACAATAACAACATCAACATCAGCAACAACAACTTCAACAGCAGGAACAAAATGTCCTGTTGAACCAAGGGTTGCAGACGACCCTTGTAAAACTCCTCACCCAAAAATAGGTATTTTGTGTGTATTCTATATTTATTGTGTTTATTTAGATTATTTTTTAAAATTAATTTAAATATAATTATTGCATTAGGATACTTCACCGTAGTCTAAACATTAATGACATATGACGACCCTAAAATCTACATCGCCCTTCGTAGGAAGTAGCCTACACGGGAGACACTACCCGTAGGATCTTTATGTGATACAAATTTCGACCATTTAGCATTAGTATGTCACTAGCGTAACAACCGTAGATTATTGTGTTTACAATGTAGATATTTATATATATATATATAATTCCTATGTAATTATTCTCCAATCCAACCTTTTTCATTAAGTAATCCATAAATTCTCCATGCCAAATTAGGTCACTTTTCTCTTTTGTAGGATTTAATTATTTATTTATTACTATTTTAAATCCCATAGAATCAAATCAAATCTTTATCATTAATTGGTTAGTTGGTTAGTTGTTGACTTTTAAATAACTAACAAACTAATTAAGAAACCTCCTAACTAACTATCAACTAAACATAATCCTACCCATCCCCCTAATACCCTTATATCCGCGGCTACCCCCTCAAAACCCACGCGACCCCCCTCTCTCTTTCTCTCTCCACCTATACATATATATATATATATATATATATATATATATATATATATATATATATATATATATATTCTCATCTTCCCTTCTAAAAACTCTAACAAAAATTCTCCTTCAAAACCATAATTTTTTTCCTTCTCCAAGAACCCTATCTGCCACCATCACCACCAAGGCCGACCCCCCCTTCATGTGGACAACATCACCTCCTTCATCCAAGAACCTTAGTTCTTCATCCTTCTTCTTCTAGTAAGTCTCCTTCTTCCTCAAAATCCTCTCTAATGTGTATAATTGCAAGAATAATTATTGTTATATATAAATAAATAATTTTTATATTTATTTGTAACCTATTGTCATTCATAGTAGAGTTTTATTTTAGGGTTTGCATGTAAAGAATTGAACCCATGAATGCATGTATGCACCCATAGGTAGAACCCTTGATTAAACCTTATTATTAATGTAGAAATATAATATTTAAATTATTTTTATTCATATTTTTATTATTTATTCTAGATTATTAAATTATTAGTTTTTTTTTTTGGAATAAATTGCATGTATAATGGGAAGGGTGACATAGTTTTATGTTTTCTTCAAAATCCCGCATCGAACCCTTCTAGAATTTTGTAAATAATTAAAATATGGTGTTATTAACCTATATTAAATTTATTTTTAAATTTATTTTTTAAGAAATATTATTTTTTATTTAAATTATTTTTATGCATAAAAAGTCACCTAGTTGACCTAGTTTTCATATAAACATATTGTAACTTGTTCTTTGGCCATATATAAATGTCTTTCCTATTATTTATGATTAAAAACTTACTTTTTCAGAATTAATTATGATTTTAGAATTTTATGCAAAGCATAATAGTAGGGTTATAATGACAAAATTTTGCCAATACTATTGCTAGAAGACTAGTAGGTGTCCAATGGAAAGACTAATAAGTAGAATTGATAAAGATGCATGTAGGAACTCATTTAATCATTGTTTTCTAATATTTTAGAATTATTCCCAGAATTTAATATTTTTTATGATTTTAACTTTTTAGAACTTGCATGTCAAAAAAACCTTGTTTAACACCTATATTAGTGTGACTAGTTGACAACCCTCGTAGAAACCCTTTGTAGAAGAAAAACCATTATTTGTCTATTTTTATGATTAATTTCAGAATTATTATTTTATTTAATTAATGTCTTTAAAAAGGATTTTAGTAATGATTAACGGTTAGTATTACTTTGAGGCTAGTTACTTACATATGCAATCAACGTAGAATTAAAAACTAGTTAATAACATAATTTTTACAAGATAGTAAGAGTCTAATTAGTGTAATAAATTGGTAGGTGTTCGTGACGTTCCTGTGGAGAGCTCCGGACCAAATTCGTTGTTCTCGCATCTTGGCTTGCAAGGCAAGTACACGTTGCTTATTTGTATTGCGCAGTTTATATTATGCCTAGTTCTTTTTATTGTGTTATTTGTGTGCACGCGTCCTAGAAGTAGTTGACCTACCTGGTATGGTAAAGATACGTGATATCTTGTGACCTGACACAGTTTCAAACACGTTCACTGAGTGAGAGAGTGTATGGACTGGCGTATTGACTTGTCCTTGACACGTGAGTTCGCGTATGGTGTTAGTTGTTGGTGTTAGTTTGTGTTCTAGATTTTATTGACGTCTTGTATTATGTCTGCACCGCATATACGGTTCGGATAGTACATTGGGAGGGGAGAGTCTACTAGTGAGCGTATATGATTTATGTTTTTAATAGTGTAAATAGTGTATACGTGTACCCCCAAGTTCTGCGGAACGCCTGGTGGGATGACTATTCTTCTATTTCTTCCCCCTCATGCGTCATTAGAGATGTCTCGAGTGCATATTACATAGATAGTTAGTTACCCTATTATTCTTTACTGTTTTACTTTCATGCATGTCAATTCTTGTATACTTGTTATGTCTCTCTAAGGACCTGGCACCTTTTTTAGATCCCGATGAGAACTTGTACCCGACGGACTACGGACTTGGAGATCTTGCTGACGAGGATCTTGAGGTGGAGCCACTGGAGTTTCCTTGAGCGTCCTGGACGACAGTTGCTTAGAGTCTTGGGTGTCATTATCTAGTTAGCTGACGTCCAGACTATTTTTATTATTTTTTTGTTACTTAGTTGTATTCTTTCAATAATCATTTGTACTCATCTTTTATGGATTGTTCTCCACTAGAATTTATATATAGTAGACTTGAGACTCTATTTATTCGGTTCCTTATTCTGTGATATTTGTGGATGAGACTAGGTTATACCTACATGTATTGTTGTGACTTAGTTATATTTTACAGCGTACTACGACAGGTTAGGTCCATTAAATTGGGTTCCTACACTTGTTTGTACAGCTGGCATGTGTACGTATACCTGGTCCTATGTATTTTGGGACTGGGGTATAACATATTTTTAGTGGTGGCCCATGTAGGTCCTGTTGGCCGTTTCGGTTACATAATTGTACCAAGCGGGCCTGCACTTAGGATTAGAGTTTTAGGTCTCATCCATATTTGACTATAACTCACATTCCTCCCAATCTATCCTATTTGAATAAATGCTTTCATTCTGCTTGATTCATGTACTATTCCTAATCTTTCGTTCATCTCTTGCAGAGAGATGAATTTGCGTAACAAACGTGGCGCTACCGGGGGCAACACGTCTCCTGGGGTCGATTGCCACACACAAGGAGAGACCTCGACGACTCCTCTACTTCCAGGACCAGATGGGCATACTGACAATCCGGTTCCACCAGTTCCTCCCATAGTGCCTAATGGAGCTCCCCCGTCTCCAGCAGCACCACAGGACGACAAAATGCAGATGTTCCAATTCTTCCAGATGATGATGTAGGAACAGAGACAGCAGGCTGCTGCACTGGCTGCCGAGTAGAGGCAGCAAGCGGCAGAGCAGAGGCACAAATCTGCCGAGATAAAGCAGGGATTTCTGGCAGCATTTGAGAGGATGGCTGCACCAGCACCTACACCATCCTAGGCACTAGCTCCAGTGCCACAAGCGCGTGTTGGTTCAGTTAAGGATTTTGTGCAAATGAACCCTAAGCCATATAAAGGCAATGGGAGTCCAGAGGAGACCACAACTTGGATAACAAGCACCAGGAAGCTTTTGGAGGCATCACAGCTGCATACGAACTTATGGATGACAGGCATGAGGACTCAGTTAGAAGAGAACGCTCATCACTGGTGGGAATCGATGGAGTGCCAATGGGGTACACACCAGACTTGTGAGCAATTCTTGGAGTACTTTGAGAAGAAATACTTTTCGGCCACTGTGAAGGATGCATTGTACAATCAGTTCCTCCATCTAGAGCAGGGGAACAAGACGGCCGATGAGTATGACTCAGAGTTTAGCCACCTTAGTAGTTATGGCGCCGTTCTGATACCCAATGACTTGGAGAAAGCTAAGAGATTTTATCATGGGCTGACTCAGGAGCTTCAATACAATACCATCTCACAATTCTGAATCTCTTATGCTGAAATATTAACGGAAGCCAGAGTTCAGGAGGCCGTCATCAGGAGAAAAGGGAATCAGCAGAGAATTCAGCAAGGACCAGCAAAGACACAACAAGGAGGGCCTATCAAACGACCAATGGGACATCAGCAGCAATAACAGAGGACGGTACCCTACCAGTTTAGAGAACCTCCAACTTGTCACTTCTGTGGCAAAAAAAGGGCGTGTGCAAAGGGAGTGCATGAAGAGACTGGGAACTTGCATGATTTACGGATCGGGACATCATCAGACTCGGGAGTGTCCGCAGCGTGGAGCCATTGTACCAGTAGGAGTTCAAAAACTAGTAGTACCGGCACCAGGAGCAACCAACCAAGGAGAAGGTTTACCTCGTTTACCAGCACCAGGAGGCCAGCAGAGATGACAACCCTTGGCGTCGCAGGCATTGCAGTTCGAGAGAGCCAGACAACAGGCATGAGCTCAGAGGCAAGGAAAGGTGTTTTTACTGACTTAAGGAGGAGCATAAACTGAATGAGAGGCTATTACAGGTATTATTCTAGTCGGATTAGTACCTGCCACTGTTTATTTGATTCTGGGGTTACTCTTTCATTCATATCATCTAGATTTGTAGCAATGCATAGAATAGCTACTTCACCCTTGCCTAAGAGTTGGAGGATTCTTATTGGGGAAGGAATAGTTCTTGTAACTAGTACATCTAGGACTTGTTCAGTTATTGTTTGTGATCGAAAGATGATAGTGACTTTTGGTATTCCCAATGCCAAATTTTGACGTAGTGCTAGGGATGGATTGACTTAGCCAATATCATGCAGTGTTAGATTTCTATAGAGGTTGTGCTATCTTTAAGCCGTACTAGGCTAGCCAGAGTTTAAGTTCATGAGAGGAACTACGGAGAAGGGAATAGGCCAGTATGGTGGAGCTTGCATGGCGATAAAAGTTGCGCCACCACCGACTATTGAGGAGTTTGCAGATGTCTTTCCAGACGAGTTGCTAGGTCTGCCATCGGACAGAGAAGTCGAGTTCACTATTGAGTTAGTGCCAGGAGCAGTACCGATATCTTCTCATATGTATCAGCTGGCAAAGAAGGAGCTAGATGAGATGAAGGTGCAATTGCAAGAGTTGCAGGACAAATGATTCATTAGGCCAAGTGCATCACCTTAGGGATCCCCAGTTTTATTCGTGCCAAAGAAAGATGGAACAATTCGCATGTGCATCGACTACAGAGCCCTTAATGCAGTGACCATCAAGAATAAGTACCCTCTGTCGCGGATTAATGACTTGTTCGACCAACTGACAGGAGCACAGCTGTTTTCTAAGATTGATCTAAGGTTGAGATACCATCAAGTGAAGGTAAGGCACGAAGATATTCAGAAGACGGCTTTCAGGACTCGCTATGGTCATTACGAGTTCTTTGTAATGCCTTTCGGGTTGAAAAATGCACCAGCTGTGTTCATGAACTTAATGAACCGAGTATTCCACCAGTATTTGTATAAGTTCGTGGTAGTCTTCATTGACGATATTCTGGTGTATTCGTAGAGCCAGGAGGAGCACAAAGAGCATCTAAGGAAGGTGTTGGAGACATTAAGGCATCAAAAGTTATATGCTAAGCTAAGCAATGCGAGTTTTTCCTAGATTATGTCTCTTTTCTCAGGCATGTTATCTCGGAGAAGGCATATCAGTGGATCTAGCTAAGATATTAGCAGTAGAGACGTGGCCGACCCCAACCGACGTCTCAGAGGTGCAGAGTTTTCTAAGACTTACCGAATATTACTGGAGGTTTGTGGAGAATTTTGCGAGGATTACAAAGCCTATGACAAGGTTGACCCCGAAGGACCAGGAGTTTATTTGGACTGAGGAGTGTCAGATGACGTTTGATGAGTTGAAGAAATGCTTGACTACAGCACCAATCTTGACCATACCTACTAGACCGGGAGAATTTATTATTTATAGCGATGCTTCCAGAAAGGAATTAGGTTGTGTCTTGATGCAGCATGGGAATGTGGTAGCCTATAGTTATCGGCAACTGAGGATCCCTGAGAAGAACTTCCCCACTCATGACTTGGAGCTTACAACATTATTCTTTGCTCTGAAGCTTTGGAGGCACTATTTATACGAAGAGACTATGGAGATCTGTACAGATCATAAGAGTTTCAAGTATGTCTATACTCAGAAGGATCTGAATCAGAGACAGAGACGATGGCTCGAGTTGATGGAAGATTTTGATATTGAGCTGCAGTACCATCCAGGCAAGGCTAATGCAGTAGCGAATGTGTTGAGTAGGAGACCGATGGCGTACTTCTTGACAACACAAAAAGAATTGTTATATGATTTGGAGCAGCTGGGCATAGAGGTGGTTATGTCAGAAGAACTCGCAAGATTGATGAACCTTCAAGTAAAATCATAATTGGTGGAGCGTATCAAGGCAGCTATACCGACAGAATCCTGATTTCAGAGGCTTAGACAGAGGACTGAGGCTGGGTTGCAGACTAGGCTGAGGATACATGAAGATGAGACTTTGAGATATGGGGATCGCCTCTATGTTCCTAATGGAGAGCTTCGACAGGATCTAATGATGGAGGCTCACAGTTCAGCATACTCTATTCATCCAGGAGATACGAAGATGTACAAAGACTTGTGACACCATTATTGGTGGCACAGGATAAAGCGAGAGATAGCACGATTTATGGCGAAGTGATTAGTGTGTCAGCAAGTTAAGACTAAACATCATAGATCAATATGACTACTCTAACTACTTCCAATTCTGGAGTGGAAATAGGAGTACATCACCATGGATTTCGTTACGATTTTTTCGAGGAGTCCAGCTGGCCGAGATACAGTTTGGGTGATTGTGGACTGACTAAGACAACACACTTCTTACCCTTTAGAGTTGGGCAATCTACAGAAGTTTTGACAGAGATGTACATGAAGGATATTGTACGTCTACATAGAGTACCAGTCAGCATAGTTTTCGACAGAGATTCGAGGTTCATGTCACACTTTTGGAGGAGTATACAGGTGTAAACCCCCTAAATTTTCAAATTATTAAATCTTGGATTTTTCCCAATTTTCTGGAATTTTCTGGGAATTTTCTGTAATTAAAATCAAGGTTTTTAATTAATAAATGATTTTTAATTGGCAATAAATAATATTAAAATATTATAAAAATAACATTTTTGGGTGTAGAATGAAAAATTGGACTTAGGGTAATTTTTCTGGATTTTTTTGGGCCTCAGACCTATTTTTAAATACCTCAAAACCATTTTTTATTAATTAATTAATTAATTAAACTATTTATATTTATTATTAATTATTATTATTATTTATTATTTATTTTTATTTTGTTTTTTTTTATTTCGTTTCTGGGCCGGCCCGGCCCAGTGGGCCGAAGCCCAGCCCAGCCCGGTCCCCCGCCCTATCGGGTCGGGTCGGGTCGGGTCGGGTCAGCCAACCCGACCCGCCCGCAACCCCCGACCCGGTCACCCACGACCAGCCCCGCCCCCGCGAGACGCGGTCAGCCGCCGACCCGCCCGGCCACGCGGCGCCTCCGCCGGCCCCCTCGCCCGCACCCCGCGGCCACGTCCCCCCTTTCTCCGCCTCCTCCGCCCAACGGCTCCGCCCGCAAACCCTATTTAAACCCCCCCTCGCGGCTACACCCCCAGCCTCCTCCTCCGACCACCGCCTAGCGCTGCCGCCGTCCCCTCCTCGCCGTCGACCCGTCAGCGCCTCCTCCTCCCGTCTCCGCCCTCCGGAGCCCCGCCAGCGGCCGTCTTCTCCCTCGACAGCAGCAGCAGCACAGCAGCCAGCCGCAGCCGCCGTGCCGGCCGCCCTGAGCCGCCGCCGCCCCCGTGGAAGCCGCGCCGCCCCTCGGCGAACCTTCCCCGGCCCCCTCCGGCGCCTCTCCGGCCGTCCTCCGCCGTCCACGGCCGTAATCCATCGAAACCCTAACCCTAAATCTCTGTTCCTGTGTCGGACACAGGACACAGTGTCCGACACGACTCGGACACGACGCGACCCTGATTTTCAGGTCCCCTTCAGGTATGTGTAACTTTCGCCTCGTAGTTTCGTTTTCAATTCCGCAAATTGCGTTGTGAAGCCTGTATGACCCTCTCGGTGTCCGGACAAACTGTTCGGGACATCGCGTCCTGTGGTGATCGCACACCGCGATCCAAAAATAGGAAAAACCAGACCCTGTTTTACCCCCAGAACCGAGTACGTCCCGCCAAACGGGACGACTTGGTCGCGTGCGGTCTTCGCAGATACGTACGCACCGTCGATACGGACGTGTGAGATTTCGCGGAAGCTGATTCGGGTGTGCGTGCACACCGGAATCAACGCGTATCCGCGAACATCACCCCGTATCCGGCTTTTCTGCAATTCACCCTAACTTTGTGCACACTCGTCAGATCGAGACGAAACTTGCGCCATCGGACTCGTAGCGATACGCTGGTCCTGTGGGTCAAGTTTGGTTCGATTCTGAGAACGTTAACGAAATCGCGTGTCGTGGGCCCCACAGGCCCCGCTCGACGGGCGATTTTGTGTTCGGCTCATCGAAATCCAGATCTGGAAGTTCCGTTGGGTTCGTATCAGCGTTCCTGACCTGTTGACACTAAGTTTGGTGAATTTGGAGACCTTTGACCCGGACGCGTTTTTCGGTGCAAAGCGGGCCCACCGGCGGACCCCGTTTTGACCCGAAACTGCCGTTTTTGCCCTTGTCTCCAAATTGGACCCAAGGACAGGCGTTTCTAGCTATTTGACATCTTCTGAGCATGATGGTAATGTCTGTTTCAGCTTTTGGACTCATCTCTGGACTTTCCCCCAAGAACCCATTTAATCAGATCCAAACAACAGGCAAGTACCTGCACTTCAAGTTAATCTTTATATTATGATAATTAAATTCCCTGCTCTACTAGTACTCTTGCTGATTACACGTAGTGTTAGAATACTATATTTCATGTCTTGAATATTGGAATTCATGTCTTATTTTTCATGTCGGGTGGGAGAATACTGAAAGGCATGTAGTTACCCTTCCCCTTGCCGTGAATAATAGCTGTTGGTACACGACTGTCCATCAGCCGGATCCCGATTATTCGTGACTAATAGCCGTTCATGACGGCCGGATTAGCCTTATAAACCCCTGCATGCCAACTAAGTATTCTAAAAACAAACACAAAGTTTCATACAGATAACTTCTGGTCATGTTATATTTTTGCTGACTGTGTAGTTTCTTTTCCTGCTCGTTTACTTCTGTTTTCTCATACTCCTGGTTATAGTTTTGACTCTGAGGTATTAACATTCCTTTATGCAGTTTCCTTAACATGATATTCAATGTTTAATTGTCATAAATATTTAGTTTAACACTGTTGTGCACTGTGTACTTTGCTCATTTCCTGACTGGATCTGTTGATTTAGACGATGATGAGGATCTTGCCCCTACTTATTATGGTCCCTATGAGGGGACTGATGATACCTATGAGGAGCCAGAACCCACTCAGGAGACCCCGGCTGCAGAGTAGCTAGTAGTAGCTATCTTTTATTCTGTTTCTTATCTTATTTAATCGGGTTTGTCCCCGATTTCATTTTGGAATTCCTGTATTAAACATTTGAATCTGTTGTCACATTTATTTTCAGTTGCAATCTTAAGTTTCATTTCTCATTATTATCTTGCCTATGTTAATTGTGAATGAGTTAGACTAGTTTAGATGGATTGACCTAGACAGCGTACTACCGTCGACTCTGCGGCGTAGGCTGGACGTACCCACGTACTCGTGCCCGAACTTCCGGGTGCGGGTCGTGACACGTTTTTATGGTGGCCCATGCAGGTCATATCCTAAAATAGGGTAATACCCTAGGACAGGGTATGGAATAAAATTGAGGATTCTAGGAAAAGCTCATTCACAGTATAGCGTCCTTATTTCAATTCTTGATATCTTTGCTGCTCAATTTTTTTCTATCGCCTTTGATTTCCAAGTATTCTATTCTGATCTTCTTATCCCTTAATCTTTCAGAATGGTCCAGACCAGGAACACAGTAGGAGGCACATCAGAACCAGCTGAACAGAATGTGCCCGAGACTCTTGCACTCCCGCCGCCTCCATCTGTTCCGGCAGTTACTCTTGATGGGGCAAAACTGCTAGGAGTGTTCCAGGGATTGGTGGAATCCCAGAAAGAACAGACGGCACTTCTGCGGACCAGCCTCTCAGAAGCTCTTAAGCCCCAGGAGTCGTCACTCAAGAGGCCAGGGAGTGCTAAAGACTTCAAGAACCTTAGGCCTCTGGAATTCTATGGAACTGAGGGCATTCTCTATGCCGATGAGTGGATAGAGAATGTCGAGAGACTCCTGAAGACTGCCCGGGTCCCTGATGACCTCAAAGTGGAGTCCGCAAGCCTGCAACTGTTCGACATTGCTCGAACCTGGTTCAGAGACGAACCCCAACAATCTGCTCCCGACATCACCTGGGAAGACTTCAAGAGGCTATTCAAGGAGAAATTCTACCCCGAAGTGGCTCGGGAAGCTCTCGAAAGCCAATTCGAGAGACTGGAACAAGGTAACATGACTGTTGATGAATATACTGCTGAATTTAGCAGGTTAAGCCACTTTGCGGAGTACATGGTTCGTACCCCGGAGGACAGAGCCCGTAGATTCAAGAAGGGGCTATCTCCGGATATACGCCTTGCTGTCACCACCAGCCGAGCTCGCACCTATGAGGAGATCTTGAGCGTGGCTCAAGGCGTCGAGAGAGATATGGGGCACAAACTGAAACGAGAAAGAGATACCAGGAATGCGGGACCCAACAAACGCCCTTTTCAACAACAACAACAGCAGAGGGCCCCGCAGCAAACTCAGCGTCCTCTCCCTCAAGCTCCAGCACCCCAGGCTCAAGGTCAGAACCAGCGAGCTCCCCCTTGCAACTATTGCCAAAAACCAGGCCACACTTGGCAAGACTGTAGAAAGAGGCTAGGTGCCTGCCTCTATTGTGGCTCCCCAGCACATCAATTGAGGGACTGTCCTGCTGCCCAAGGACGCCCAGCTGCACCAAAGGCTCCAGTCCAGGCCAGGCCCCCAGCAGTACAACAGAGGGGACCCCCGCTTCCAACACAACAATAACGCTTTGCTCAGCACCAACAGCAGCAACAGAGGGGTGCACCGCAGCAAGGCCATGCTTATGCAATGACTCTGGAAGAAGCTGAGGCCACAGCAGACGTGATCACAGGTTCCGTGCTTATAAATTCAATACCAGCTATTACTTTATTTGACTCTGGAGCTTCTCATTCATTCATGTCAGTAGATTTCCTTATGAAGCATAACTTAATCACTAAACCCCTTAGGAATTGTTATAAGATCATTACCGATGGAGGAATCATCCCGGTTAGTGATGCCTGTAACAATTGTCCTATTACATTGTGGAAGAGTACTGTATGCTAGACTACTTGTAATGCCAGTGCCCAGTTTTGACATTATACTGGGTATGGATTGGTTAAGTCAACATCATGCCACCATAGACTGTCACAGAGGTAGTGTAATCTTCAGGCCCCCTGACAAGCCAGAATTTGAATTTGCTAGAGGTTCTAGAGAAATGGGTAATAACATAATTTATGGAGCCCTAGTAACAGAAGAATTGCCACCTATCATCTCTGAATACCTTGATGTCTTCCCTGAGGATCTCCCAGGCTTACCCCCAGACCGAGAAGTTGAATTCTCCATTGACTTAGTGCCAGGAGCAGCACCAGTATCTCAGAACCCCTACAGAATCAACAAGAATGAGATAATAGAACTAAATGAACAAATCAAAGAGCTAGAAGACAAAGGTTTTATTAGGTCTAGTGTCTCACCTTGGGGAGCTCCAGTACTATTTGTGCCCAAGAAGGATGGAACATCCAGAATGTGTATTGACTATAGGGCCTTAAATGCCTTAACAATTAAGAATAAGTATCCCCTGCCCAGGATAGATGACTTATTTGATCAGTTGAGTGGAGCTCGGGTGTTTTCAAAGATTGATTTAAGGACTGGTTACCACCAAGTAAGGGTGAGAAAGGAAGACATCCCTAAAACTGCTTTCAATACCCGGAACGGACACTACGAATTCTTAGTAATGCCGTTCGGGTTGACGAATGCTCCAGCAGTTTTTATGAACTTAATGAACAGAGTTTTCCAGCCATACCTAGACAAATTTGTAGTGGTCTTCATTGATGATATTTTGATCTACTCCAAGACCCCCGAAGAACATGAAGAACATTTGAGGTTAGCATTGGAGACTTTGAGGAAGGAAAAACTTTATGGAAAATTATCTAAATGTGCTTTCTTCCTAGACAAAATAGAATTCTTGGGACATGTTGTGACTGGAGATGGAATAGCAGTAGATCCTAAGAAGATAGCTGCAGTAGAATCCTGGCCCACTCCAGACTCTGTAGCTGAGATTAGAAGTTTCCTGGGACTAGCTGGCTACTATCGGAAGTTTGTGAAGGACTTTGCTAGAATTGCGGAGCCCATGACAAAATTAACAAGAAAAGATGAAGAGTTCACCTGGACTGATGAATGTCAGCATGCTTTTGAGGAATTGAAGAAAAGACTGACTTCTGCCCCTATTCTGACCTTACCTTCCGGAACCGGAGGTTTCGCTATTTATAGTGATGCTTCTGAAAAAGGTCTAGGTTGTGTACTAGAGCAGAACAAGAAAGTAATAGCATATGCCTCTAGACAGCTTCGACCAAATGAAAAGAATTACCCAACTCATGATTTAGAATTGGCAGCTGTCATTTTTGCTCTTAAACTTTGGAAGCATTATCTTTATGGAGAAAGGGTGGAAATATTTACAGACCATAAAAGTCTAAAATATATCTTCACTCAGAAAGAGCTAAACATGAGGCAAAGAAGGTGGCTGGAACTAATGAAAGATTTTGATATCACTCTTCAATATCACCCTGGGAAGGCAAATGTAGTTGCTGATGCTCTAAGCAGGTATCCTATGGCGATGTACTTGACTATGGACAGACACCTGCTGGAGGACTTGGAAAGTTTAGGTATTGAAGTAATTATCCCAGGAAAAGAAGGCCAAATGATGAACTTGCAGATTCAGTCTACTTTAATGGACAAGATCAAGGAGACTCAGTTTCAAGACGAAGGCCTGCGAAGCCTTCGAGGTCAAGTGCAAGCTGGATTAGTAGAAGAGTTCAGAATTCATGAAGATGGATCACTGAGGCATGGCGATAGATTATGTGTACCTCAAGGAGACATAAGAGAAGAAGTTATGCAAGAGGCGCACAGATCGCAGTACTCTATACATCCAGGAGCCAACAAGATGTACAAGGACCTGAGGACGCATGTTTGGTGGCATGGCATGAAAAGAGAAGTAGCCAGGTTCGTATCTCGTTGTTTAGTGTGCCAGCAAGTCAAGGCAGAGAGACAAAGACCTGGAGGATTGCTTCAACCCCTACTCATTCCGGAGTGGAAGTGGGAACATATCACAATGGATTTTGTTTCCGGACTTCCAAGGACACCTAGTGGAAAGGATGCAATCTGGGTGATAGTAGATAGACTGACCAAGTCTGCACATTTTCTACCTTTCAAAGTAGGGTTATCTACAGAGAAGCTGGCAGATTTATATATCAGACATATTGTTAGGCTGCATGGAGTTCCAGTAAGTATTGTCTCCGACCGAGATTCAAGGTTCACCTCTCACTTCTGGAAGAGCTTACAGGCCAGCTTGGGGACGCAACTCAAATTCAGCACAGCTTATCATCTCCAAACCGATGGACAATCGGAACGTACAATCCAGACACTTGAAGATATGCTCCGTACATGTGTTCTGGATTTTGGAGGATCCTGGGAAGACTATCTACATCTGGTGGAGTTCTCTTATAATAACAGTTACCAAGCAAGTATTGAGATGACTCCATTTGAAGCTCTGTATGGACGAAGATGTCGTACCCCGCTATCATGGGACGATGTTGGAGAAAGAGCCTTGCTGGGACCAGAGATGGTGATCGATTCAGCTGAGAAGGTAAAGCAAATAAGGGACAGACTTCGAGTGGCTCAAGACAGGCAACGACATTGGGCAAATAGCCACCGAAGGCCCTTGGAATTTGAGGTAATTAAATTTATGAAATTCAAGTCAATTTAAATATTTTATTATGGAACTAAGACTTGATTATGACTCTATTTTAAGGTTGGAGAGCTGGTGTTCTTAAAGATTTCTCCGACACGTGGCACCATTAGGTTCGGAAGGAGTGGAAAACTCAGCCCAAGATTCATTGGACCTTTTGGCATTCAGGAGAAAATCGGAGAAGTGGCATACCGACTGGCATTGCCACCCTCTCTGGAAGGAGTCCATAACGTCTTCCACGTGTCGCAGCTGAGGAAGTATGTGTCAGACCCCAGCCACATTTTGGATCACTCAGAACTCGAAGTAGGCCCAAGTCTGACTTACCAGGAGCAACCCGTGGAGATACTGGATCGCTCGGAGAAAGTCCTACGGAACCAGGTTATCTCCCTGGTTCGCGTAGCTTGGAAGCACCATTCTCCCGGCGAATCCACCTGGGAGCGAGAAGACGAGATTAGAGAGCGATACCCCTATCTTTTTGAACCCTGAGGTGTATTTTATTTCTCGGCCTTTCTTTTCGTGCCTTGTTATTCTTAAATTTCGAGGACGAAATTTTTGTAAGTTGGGTAGGTTGTAAACCCCCTAAATTTTCAAATTATTAAATCTTGGATTTTTCCCAATTTTCTGGAATTTTCTGGGAATTTTCTGTAATTAAAATCAAGGTTTTTAATTAATAAATGATTTTTAATTGGCAATAAATAATATTAAAATATTATGAAAATAACATTTTTGGGTGTAGAATGAAAAATTGGACTTAGGGTAATTTTTCTGGATTTTTCTGGGCCTCAGACCTATTTTTAAATACCTCAAAACCATTTTTTATTAATTAATTAATTAATTAAACTATTTATATTTATTATTAATTATTATTATTATTTATTATTTATTTTTATTTTGTTTTTTTTTTTATTTCGTTTCTGGGCCGGCCCGGCCCAGTGGGCCGAAGCCCAGCCCAGCCCGGTCCCCCGCCCTATCGGGTCGGGTCGGGTCAGCCAACCCGACCCGCCCGCAACCCCCGACCCGGTCACCCACGACCAGCCCCGCCCCCGCGAGACGCGGTCAGCCGCCGACCCGCCCGACGTCCCCCTTTCTCCGCCTCCTCCGCCCAACGGCTCCGCCCGCAAACCCTATTTAAACCCCCCCTCGCGGCTACACCCCCAGCCTCCTCCTCCAACCACCGCCTAGCGCTGCCGCCGTCCCCTCCTCGCCGTCGACCCGTCAGCGCCTCCTCCTCCCGTCTCCGCCCTCCGGAGCCCCGCCAGCGGCCGTCTTCTCCCTCGACAGCAGCAGCAGCACAGCAGCCAGCCGCAGCCGCCGTGCCGGCCGCCCTGAGCCGCCGCCGCCCCCGTGGAAGCCGCGCCGCCCCTCGGCGAACCTTCCCCGGCCCCCTCCGGCGCCTCTCCGGCCGTCCTCCGCCGTCCACGGCCGTAATCCATCGAAACCCTAACCCTAAATCTCTGTTCCTGTGTCGGACACAGGACACAGTGTCCGACACGACTCGGACACGACGCGACCCTGATTTTCAGGTCCCCTTCAGGTATGTGTAACTTTCGCCTCGTAGCTCCGTTTTCAATTCCGCAAATTACGTTGTGAAGCCTGTATGACCCTCTCGGTGTCCGGACAAACTGTTCGGGACATCGCGTCCTGTGGTGATCGCACACCGCGATCCAAAAACAGGAAAAACCAGACCCTGTTTTACCCCCGGAACCGAGTACGTCCCGCCAAACGGGACGAGTTGGTCGCGTGCGGTCTTCGCAGATACGTACGCACCGTCGATACGGACGTGTGAGATTTCGCGGAAGCTGATTCGGGTGTGCGTGCACACCGGAATCAACGCGTATCCGCGGACATCATCCCGTATCCGGCTTTTCTGCAATTTACCCTAACTTTGTGCACACTCGTCAGATCGAGACGAAACTTGCGCCATCGGACTCGTAGCGATACGCTGGTCCTGTGGGTCAAGTTTGGTTCAATTCTGAGAACGTTAACGAAATCGCGTGTCGTGGGCCCCACAGGCCCCGCTCGACGGGCGATTTTGTGTTCGGCTCATCGGAATCCAGATATGGAAGTTCCGTTGGGTTCGTATCAGCGTTCCTGACCTGTTGACACTAAGTTTGGTGAATTTGGAGACCTTTGACCCGGACGCGTTTTTCGGTGCAAAGTGGGCCCACCGGCGGACCCCGTTTTGACCCGAAACTGCCGTTTTTGCCCTTGTCTCCAAATTGGACCCAAGGACAGGCGTTTCTAGCTATTTGACATCTTCTGAGCATGATGGTAATGTCTGTTTCAGCTTTTGGACTCATCTCTGGACTTTCCCCCAAGAACCCATTTAATCAGATCCAAACAACAGGCAAGTACCTGCACTTCAAGTTAATCTTTATATTGTGATAATTAAATTCCCTGCTCTACTAGTACTCTTGCTGATTACACGTAGTGTTAGAATACTATATTTTATGTCTTGAATATTGGAATTCATGTCTTGTTTTTCATGTCGGGTGGGAGAATACTGAAAGGCATGTAGTTACCCTTCCCCTTGCCGTGAATAATAGCTGTTGGTACACGACTGTCCATCAGCCGGATCCCGATTATTCGTGACTAATAGCCGTTCATGACGGCCGGATTAGCCTTATAAACCCCTGCATGCCAACTAAGTATTCTAAAAACAAACACAAAGTTTCATACAGATAACTTCTGGTCATGTTATATTCTTGCTGACTGTGTAGTTTCTTTTCCTGCTCGTTTACTTCTGTTTTCTCATACTCCTGGTTATAGTTTTGACTCTGAGGTATTAACATTCCTTTATGCAGTTTCCTTAACATGATATTCAATGTTTAATTGTCATAAATATTTAGTTTAACACTGTTGTGCACTGTGTACTTTGCTCCTTTCCTGACTGGATCTGTTGATTTAGGCGATGATGAGGATCTTGTCCCTACTAATTATGGTCCCTATGAGGGGACTGATGATACCTATGAGGAGCCAGAACCCACTCAGGAGACCCCGGCTGCAGAGTAGCTAGTAGTAGCTATCTTTTATTCTGTTTCTTATCTTATTTAATCGGGTTTGTCCCCGATTTCATTTTGGAATTCCTGTATTAAACATTTGAATCTGTTGTCACATTTATTTTCAGTTGCAATCTTAAGTTTCATTTCTCATTATTATCTTGCCTATGTTAATTGTGAATGAGTTAGACTAGTTTAGATGGATTGACCTAGACATCGTACTACCGCCGACTCTGCGGCGTAGGCTGGACGTACCCACGTACTCGTGCCCGAACTTCCGGGTGCGGGTCGTGACAACAGGAGAGCCTAGGAACTAGATTGAAGTTTAGTACTTCTTATCACCCGCAGACAGACGAACAGTCAGAGAGCACTAATCAGACGTTGGAGGACATGTTGAGAGCGTGCATGCTTGACTTCGGAGGATCTTGGAAGGATCACTTATATTTGGTGGAGTTCTCTTACAATAATAGCTACCAAGCAAGCATTCAGATGACTCATTTTGAAGCATTATACGGAAGGAAGTGTCGATCGCCAGTATGTTGGAGTGATGTGGGCGAGTGATATATACTTGGACCAGAGTTGGTGAATCACACAGTGGAGAAGGTCAAGCAGATTCAAGGTCACCTTCGAGCAGCACATGATAGACAGAAATAGTGGGCAAATACTCATCGTCGACCCCTAGAGTTCAAGTCGGAAGATCATGTGTTCTTAAGGATCTCCCCTACTAGAGGAACCATTAGATTTTGAGGTAGAGGGAAGCTTAGTCTGAGGTACATTAGACCGTTTGACGTATTGGAACGAGTTGGGGAGGTTGCTTACAGACTAGCATTACCGCAGAACTTGGAGGGTGACCATGATGTGTTCCATATCTCACAATTGAGAACGTATTTGGCGGATCCTAGCCATATATTGAATCATTCAGAGATCACTATAGGACCGAGTTTGTCATATGAGGAACAGCCGGTTGAGATACTCGACTACAGAGAGAAGGTGCTAAAGAGGAAGACCATTCGACTAGTCCGCGTTGCTTGGAAGCATCATTCACCGGACGAATCGACTTGGGAGCGGGAGGATTCGATCTCAGAGCATTTTCCTCACTTACGCGAGTCTTCAAGTATGGACTTTACATACCACTTTTTTTTCTAGATCGTGCCATATTCTTAATTTTGAGGACAAAATTTTCTAACGTGGGTAGGTTATAAAATTCCTCACCCAAAAATAGGTATTTTGTGTGTATTCTATATTTATTGTGTTTATTTGGATTAATTTTTTTAAATTAATTTAAATCTAATTGTTGTATTAGGATACTTCACCATAGTCTGAACATTAATGACATAGAACGACCCCAAAATCTACATTGCCCTTCGTAGGAAGTAGCCTACACGGGAGATACTACCCGTAGGATCTTCATGTGACACAAAATTGGGTCATTTAGCATTAGTATGGCACTATTTGTGTTTAAAATTTAGATATTTATATATATATATAATTACTATGTAATTATTCTTCAATCCAACCTTCTTTATTAAGCAACCCATAAATTTGTTATGCATTATGCCACTTTCCTCTTTTGTAGGATTTAATTATTTAATTATTTAATTATTACTATTTTAAATTCCATAGAATCAAATCAAAGCTTTGTCATTAATTGGTTAGTTGGTTAGTTGTTGACTTTTAAATAACTAACAAACTAATTAGGAAACTTCCTAACTAACTACCAACTAAACATAATCCTACCCATCCCCCTCCTACCCTCCTACCCGCGGCTACCCCTCAAAACCCACGCGACCCCCTCTCTCTTTCTCTCTCCATATATATATATATATATATATATATATATATATATATATATATATATATATATACTCTCTTTCTAAAAATCCTAACCAAAATTCTCCTTCAAAACCCTAATTTCTTTCCATCTCCAAGAACCCTAGCCGCCACCATCACCACCAAGGCCGACCCCCCCTTCACGTGCAACATCACCTCCTTCATCCAAGAACCCTAGTTCTTCATCCTTCTTCTTCTAGTAAGTCTCCTCCTTCCTCAAGCCCCTCTCTAATATGTATGATTGTATGAATAATTCTTGTTATATATAAATAAATGATTTTTATATTTATTTGTAACCCATTGCCATGTTCTTCATAGTAAAGTTTTATTTTAGGGTTTGCATGTAAAGAATTGAACCCATGAATGTATATATGCACCCATAGGTAGAACCCTTGATTAAACCTTATTATTAATGTAGAAATATGATGTTTAAATTGTTTTTATTCATATTTTTACTGTTTATTCTAGATTATTAAATTATTAAAAAAATTGAAATAAATTGCATGTATAATGGAAAATGTGACATAGTTTTATGTTTTTTTTCAAAATTTTGCATCGAACCCTTCTAAAACTTTGTAAATAATTAAAATATGGTGTTATTAACCTATATTAAATTCAGTTGTTAATTTATTTTTTCAGAATTTTTTTTTTATTTAAATGCTTTTTATGCATAAAAAGTTACCTAGTTGACCTAGTTTTCATATAAACCTATTATAACTTGTTCTTTAGCCATATATAAATGTCTTCCCTATTATTTATGATTAAAAAATTATTTTTTCAGAATTAATTATAATTTTAGAATTTTATGCAAAGCATAATAGTAGGGTTATAATGACAAAATTTTGCCAATACTATTGCTAGAAGATTAGTATGTGTCCAATGGAAATGCCAATAAGTTGAATTGATAAAGATGCATGTAGGATCTCATTTAATCATTATTTTCTAATACTTTATAATTATTCCCAAAATTTAATATTTTTTATGATTTCAACTTTTTAGACCTTGCATGTCGGAAAAACCTTGTTTAGCACATATATTAGTATGACTAGTTGACAACCCTCATAGAAACCCTTTGTAGAAGAAAAACTATAAATTTGTCTATTTTTATGATTAATTCTAGAATTATTATTTAATTTAATTAATTTCTTTAAAAAGAATTTTGGTAATGATTAACGGTTAGTATTATTTTGAGGCTAGTTACTTGCATATGCAATCAACGTAGAATTAAGAACTAGTTAATAACCTAATTTTTCTGCTAGATAGTAAGAGTCTAATTAGTGTAATAAATTGGTAGGTGTTCGTGACGTTCCTGTGGAGAGCTTCAGACCAGATTCCTTGTTCTCGCATCTTGGCTTGCCAGACAAGTACACCTTGCTTGTTTGTATTTTGTAGTTTATATTATGCCTAGTTCTTTTTATTATGTTATTTGTATGCACGCATCCTAGAAGTAGTTGACCTACCTGGTATGGTAAAGATATGTGGTATCTTTTGACCTGGCACAGTTTCAAACACGTTCACTGAGTGAGAGAGTGCATGGACTGGCGTATTGACTGGCCCTTGATACGTGAGTTCGCGTCTGGTGTTAGTTGTTGGTGTTAGTTTGGGTTCTAGATTTTATTGACATCTTGCATTATGTCTGCACCGCGTATACGGTTCGGATAGTACATTGGGAGGGGAGAGTCTACTCGTAAGCGTGTGGGATTTCTGTTTCTAATGGTGTATATCGTGTACCCCCGAATTCTGTGGAACGCCTAGTGGGATGACTATTCTTCTATTTCTTTTCCCTCATGCGTCATTAGAGATGTCTCGAGTGCATATCACATAGATAGTTAGTTACCCTATTATTGTTTACTATTTTACTTTCATGCATGTCGATTCTTGTGTACTTGTTATGTCCCTCTGAGGACCTGGCACCTTTTTCAGATCCCGACGAGCACTTGTACCCGACAGACTATGGAGTTGGAGATCTTGCTGACGAGGACCTTGAGGTGGAGCCACTGGAGTTTCCTTGAGCGTCTTGGATGACAGTTGCTTAAGGTCTTGGGTGTCATTATCTAGTTAGCTGACGCCCGAATTTTTTTTTTATTACTTAGTTATATTCTTTCAGTAATCATTTGTACTCATTTTTCATGGATTGTTCTCCACTAGACTTTATATGTAGTGGACTTTAGACTTATCTATTTATTCAGTTCTTTATTCTGTGATATTTGTGGATGACCTCAACATATCTGAAATGTTTGTCGGACAGCTAACAGATTATGCCAGTGACCTCAACAGTGATGGCACCAACTCAGCAACAGCAGCAACATCAGCAACAACGATGGGGAGCGCCGACAGGTTGTACCTACTGTGGCAAGGGAGGTCATACCCGAGATGTTTGTCGGACAGCTAACAGATTATGCTTGAGATATGGGAGCCCTGATCATAAGATTGCCACATGCCTATTGATACAGAGGCCATGAGGGCCAGTACAACAGTTTCCTGCATTGCCAGCTCCAAAGGCAGTGCAGCAAGGAGGACCAGCAGTACAACTTTTAGCGCAGCGTCCATTGCCGATGCAGGCCCAGCTTTATAGACAACAACAACAACAACAGAATCAGCAGTGGCCGCAACCACGACAACAAGGAAGATAATAATATGGCGCTCAACAAGGCCAAGGGCAGGCACTCACCTTGTCTTTGGAGGAAGCTATGGCGTCGGGTGACATAGTGGCAGGTAATATTTCCGTTACAACCTTTCCTGTCATAACTTTAATTAATTTTGGAACGTCACACTCATTTATATCTGCACAATATGCGACATGTATCGGATTAAAGTTTGAGGCATTGCCAGCGAGGCTGAATATACTCACTGGAAATGGGATCGTAGAAGTTAGTAGGGTGTGCCTAGCATGTCCAGTCGTAGTATGTGGACATTTATTACCTGCAAAGTTGATCGAGTTCCCTATGGGTAACTTTGACGTTATCTTAGGCAAGGACTGGTTGAGAGACAGTCATGCAACGATAGATTATCGTGAGGGTAGAGTATTGTTTAGATTTCTCGGTTTAGAAGAGTTTGTCCTTAGCAGAATAACAAGAGACCAGCATAAAGGAAGAGTCGCAACAGTGGCAAAGGAAGAAGACCCACTGCCCAAGATAAATGAAGAGTTCATGGACGTATTTTCCAATGATCTTTTCGAATTACCCCTAGTTAGAGCAGTAGAGTTCTGTATAGAGTTGATACCAGGAGCAGAGCCAGTATCCCAGAAGGTATACCTTATGTCACCATCAGAGCTTAATCAATTATATCGACACGTGGAAGAACTGAAGGCGAAGAAGTTTATTCGGACCAGTGGATCACCGTGTGTAAATACCCAAAATTTTCAAAATTTAAAAATAAATTTCGGGATTTTTTTTGTGATTTTTAACTAATTAAAATCAATGTTTTTTGGAATTAAATTAATTTTATAATTTTATTAAATATTAAAATATTATAAAAATAATATTTTTGAGTGTAAAATAGATAAATAGACATGCTATAATTTTCGTAGAATTTATTAGGCCCAGAAACTATTTTTAAAGACCTAAAAATAAAGTTTTTAAACAAACCAATCTGAACCGGATTAAACCAACATAAACCGAACCGAACCAACCCGGTTTAAACTAAATAAACTGACCCAACCCAAATTGTAGCGGGTCGAATCTGGACCCGACCCGCCAACCCGACCCGCTAACCCGTACGCGACCCAAACCCTAATGGATCGGGTCTGATTCGGATTGAACCCGAACCAGCAACCCAAGACCCGACCCATTTCTGCATAGTTACTGCTACAGTAACTGAGACAGTTCCCCCGACTCTTAGCCTTCCCCTCCGGCTGTTTCGATCCCGCCGTCGCCGCGATGCCCGTCCGCCTTCCCCACGGCCGTTCCCCCGCAGCAGCCCCGACTACTCGCCTCCCCGCCGCTCCGACTCCCACAACTGCCGGCCACCCACCTATAAAACCCCGCTGCCACCACCACTTCTTCACCGTCACCTTCACCACCGTCCTCCGTCGAAGGCCTCCGCCGTGACCCCAACGCCGCCTCCGCCCGAGTCCCTCCGGCGAACTCCGCCCCACCAGCACCAGCAACTAGCAGCCGCCGCCAGCAACCCCACCACGACGACCGAGCACCGCCGTGCCGCGTCGCCCTGACACAAAAAAATCAGCGAGGTATCCCTCTTATGTCTTGCGTAACTCCCTATACATTAATCCATTTTCCGTTCTGTCAAATCCTACGCGTAGACCTCGTGACCCTCTCGATCCCCATGCAAATAGTTCGGGTTATCGCGTCCTGTGTCGGTCGCAAACCGCGATGTAAAAACAGGAAAATAATCCTATTTTCTAAAAAATCAGAAATTGGTCCCGAACTCCCCGGTTCACGACCGTTTTGCGTGCAACCTGTTAATTAATTCTAAAATTTACCTAAACAGTAATTTAGACCATATAACCAAGTTTTAAAACCCTATTTTAGTTTAATTTATGGTGTTGTAGATAGTAATTATTTTGCGGGTGAAAATGACCAAAGTCTTGGTTATTTAAAAATCCATTTTTTCTCGGAACTGGGTGCGTCCTGCTAAATGAGTCGACTTGGTCATGTGCGAATTTTACCGAAAGGTGCGCGCCGTTAATACGGACGTGCGGGATTTCACGAAAGTTGATTTGGATGTGCGTGCACACCGGAATCAACACGTATCCATCGACAACACCCCGTATCGATCATGTTCTGAAACTCGTTGTAACTTCGTGTGTGATCGTCGTTTCAAAACGAAACTAGTGCCATCAGACTCATAGCGATACGTAGGTCCTGTGACCCAAGTTTGGTTCAATTCTGAGAACGTTGACAAAATCCCGTATCGTAGGCACCATGGCTCCACTTAATAGGCGATTTTGTAATCGGCTCATCGAAATTCAGTTCCGGACATTCCGTTGAGTTCGTATCGTCGTTCTAGACTTGTAGATACTAAGTTTGACGAATTTGGAGAACTTTATCTCTGACACATTTTTCGGTGCAAAGTGGGCCACATGTGGACCCCACTTTGACCAGAAATTGTCAATTTTGCCCCTGTGTCCAAATTGGACTTATGGACAGGCAATTCTAGCTATTTGATATCTTCTAAACATGATGATAATGTTTATTTCAGCATCCGGAGGAATACTTGAAGATTCCGCTGATACCAGAGCAACTGTTGAAGTCCAAGCACCAAGCAAGTGTACCTTGCCAATCTTGCAGTACTTATTACATAATTTATTTATATAATGTATCTGTTCAACCTAGGACCGTGTGACATTGCTTAACGTCCGAATAATATACGGGTGTCAATGCCGTACGAGGAGTTGTGTAACGTCACCTAGAGAATTGATATTGTGATCCTATATATCTTTGTGCTTGCATTATCAAGTACGTCATACCACATGACACTTGACACTGTTCATGAGACATAATCTTCCTGAGATATTCATGGTGATTCTGTATAGGTTACAGGATTCGTGACATAGACTTTATATATATGCTTAGCTATCATTATGACTCACTGCATCAGTTAGAGGTCATGATCGTGCGTGTCATGGACATGAGATGCGTGATTACATTGGGTGGGGAGAGACGCACATGCTACAAGCTGATTATATATATATATATATTATTCTGAGGCTCTAGACTCTACATCAGAGCTAGGCACTCTACTAGTGATATCACTGCTACCGGCTCCCCGATACAGAGCTTGTAGTGGTCTCAGCCTGAGTTCTAGTGATGCTCTCAACTTGCATATCACTTAGCTGGTTACATAGTTTGTCACGATCCGCACCCGGATATTCGGGCACGAGTACGTGGGTACGTCCAGCCTACGCCGCAGTGTCGGCGGTAGTACGCTGTCTAGGTCATATTCACAGTTAAATAAAATCTATCTCATCCACAATAATAAACAGGCAAGGATAATTACAGGAAATAGGAATGCTAAGATTTCATAAACAGAAGGTGATATACAAATCCATAGTTTAATACAAAGCCAGAAGATAAATCGGGGACAAACCCGAGTATTGTGCTGAAAGAAAATACTAGCTAACTGGCTGACTACTCCTCAAAAGTAGTCTCCTGAGTGGGAACTGGCTCCTCAAAAGTATCATCTGCTACCTCTTAGGGGCCATAATAGGTAGGGGCAAAGTTCTCATCATCGCCTAAAACAACGGATCCAGTCAGGAAAGGAGCAAAGTACACAATGCACAACAAGATTAAACTAAATATTTGTGACAAGTAGGAAAAAGACTGACTAAGTATCATGATCAGAGTATGCATAATAAATAGAAAAGATTAACTGAGAATTAATGCTATAAATCAGGACTATAAGTAAAACATGATTAATTTCTATAAACCAGGAATGAGGGTAAAACAGGAATAAGATGTGACAGGGAATGTAATTGTAACCAGGCAACAAGAACTGCAACACGACAAGAACTATTGTGTGTGTAAGTGTGTATTTAGAATACATAGTTGGCATGTAGGGGTTTATAAGGCTAATCCGGCCATCATAGACGGCTATTAAACAATATAATCGAGATCCGGCTGATGGACAGTCATGTACCAACAGCTATTAAACAATAGGGGAAGGGTAAACTACATGCCTCCTAGTATTCTCCCACCCGACACGAAAAGCAAGACATGAAATCCAATATTCAAGACATGAAATCCAGATTCTAACACTACGTGTAAACATCCAATGGTACTAGTAGAGCAAGAAACTAATTATCACAATATAAAGATTAAACTTGAAGTGCAGGTACTTGCCTGTTGTTTGGATCCAATTACAGTTATGTCTCGGGAAAATTTCCAGAGATGAGTCCAGATGCTGAAATAAATATTACCATCATGCTCAGAAGATATCAAATAGCTAGAAACGCCTGTCCTTGAGTCCAATTTGGAGACAAGGGCACAAACGGCAATTTTGGGTCAAAACGGGGTCCGCATATGGGCCCGCTTTGCACCGAAAAATGTGTCAGGATCAAAGGTCTCCAAATTCACCAAACTTAGTGTCAACAGGTCAGGAACGCTGATACGAACCCAACGGAACTTCCAGAATTGGATTCCGATGAGCCGATCACAAAATCGCTCGTCGAGCGGGGCCTGTGGGGCCCACGACACGCGATTTTGTCAACGTTCTCAGAATCGAACCAAACTTGACCCACATGACCAGCGTATCGCTATGAGTCTGATGGCGCAAGTTTCGTTTCGATCCGACGTGTGTGCACGAAGTTAGGGTGAATTGCAGAAAAGGCGGATACGGGGCGATGTCCGCGGATACGCGTTGATTCCGGTGTGCACGCACACCCGAATCAGCTTTCGCAAAAACCCACACGTCCGTATCGACGGCGCGCACGTATCTGTGAAGACCGCACGCGACCAAGTCGTCCCGTTTGGCGGGGCGTACTCAGTTCCGGGGTGAAACAGGGTCTGGTTTTTCCTGTTTTAGGATCGCGGTGTGCGATCACCACAGGACGCGATGCCCCGAGCGGTTTATCCGGGCACCGAGAGGGTCATACAGGCTTCGCAACGCAATTTACGGAATCGAAAACGGAGCTACGAGCAAGAAGATACACGCACCTGAACAGGGGTCAAAAACCGGGCAAAATCGTGTCCGACACGACACAGGACACGTGTCCTGTGTCCGACACGCGGGGGGAAACTTAGGGTTAGGGTTAGGGTTTCCTTGCCGGCGGCTCTGCGGCGGCTCAGGGCGGGGAAGGCCGGCCGGGGTAACGTCGGCGCTGCACGGCGGCGTCGCCGGAGACGGCTGGGCACGGCGCTGGAGGCGGAGAAGGGGCCAGGGACGTGGTGGCCGGCGCTGGGTCGAGGGGCAGCGGGGGCTGGCTGTGGCGGGTCGGGGAACGGCGGAGCGGAGGAGCGGCGGTGGTCGGGGCGTTCCCGGAGGCTGGTGGCGTCGAGGTTGGTCGGGGTCGGGGCCGGAGAAGAGGGGGTTTTAGGGTTTATATAGGCGGTGGCCGGGGGTTGCTGACCGAGGGAGGCGGTAGACGTGGGGGAGGGGGTGAGGTGGCCGGCCGGAGCGGGCGGGGCGGCGTAGGACGCGGGGAGAGGGAGAGGGTCGTGGGGGGGTGCGGGTTCGGGCACGGGCGGGTCGGGTGGCGGGCAGACCCGACCCGACCCGGTAGGGCTGGGCTGGGTTCGGGGCTGGGCCCGGTGGGCCGGGTCCAGCGGGCCGCGGGCTGGGTTAAAATATAATAATAATAATAATAATAATAATAATAATAAATAAATAAATAATACAATTAATTAAATAAATAGTTTTAGGTGTTTTAAAAATATGTCCGGGGTCCGATAAATTCTAGGAAAATTACCCTAAGTCCAGTTTTTCCATTTTACACCAAAAAATATTATTTTCATAATATTTTAATATTATTTATTAACAATTAAAAATTATTTAATAATTAAGAACCCTGATTTTAATTACAGAAAATTCCCAGAAAATTCCAGAAAATTGTAAAAAATCCCAATTTAAAAATTCTTGCAAATCTGGGGGTTTACAATCTACCCAACTTATAAAAATTTCGTCCTCGAAATTTAAAATTAAGCCATAATCTGTTAACCCTTCATGTACATCAATCGCAATCTCCTTGCGATAATTTAAAATCCTAATATTGTCTTACTGCAATCACTTCATGATTAAGATGACTACTTGTTCCAATCAAAATTTTAACCTATGGTTATCTCTTCTTACTTTCTCAAATTATCCACAGGCAGATATTAAATTAAGTCCATAGAACATCTTCAAGATTCGCATACGTTTATAAATTTGCCTCACAATTCTAACTATCATAATTAGTCCAATAGTATTCCCATTTGTATGCTTCAACCTTTTTAAATTCCATTTACATCCTCAATATTCCAACTAGGTAGTCCAACCATCAAATTTTAATTCTTAAATCAAAATATCAAGTTGAAAAATAATTTAAATGTAGTCCACCAATGTCCAAATCTGAAATTCTATATCCTCTAGATTCAAATTGATGATTTTACCTTCATTATCCAAAATTTAAATCATGTACCTAAGGTATAACTATTGGGTCCTCGATATCAATTCATTAATCATCTTAGTCACTTCTCTAAATTTTCAAAATTAGAATGGCTTGCTTCTTCCAATCTAATCTTACTCGGTCACAATCCAAAAGATATTCCTCTCGAGTTGACAAATGCATTGCTACCCAACTTAGAGTTTACCCATTCATCACAAAAGACTATATACTCTAAGAAAATATTCCTTAATATGGTTACCCACGTCATTCAATCCTCGAAATTTCGACGCCGATCATGATATGTCCTTAATTTCGAAGAAAAAATCCTCAAGTATGTGATCGGCCTATGGGACATATCTAGTATTCTCTGTGTATCAGACTTATACCAAGCACGAGGTTTCATCTTTCCGAAGTAAGGGAAGACGAAGATCAATAATACAGAGTTCGAGGGTGAGGTGATAGAACAGAAGTATCGGGATCAAGGAGTTTAAAGAATTCAGGTGGGAAATTATCAAGCGATTTGTGGATTGAATCCTATCTTGGTAATGCTCGTTTTAATACAGTTGTGTAACCTATATGATATGCTCGGACATGTCTAGAGGGCAAGTATACTAGTCAACTATATATCTCAATCCACGTAAAGTAGTGCGAAAGGCGAATCAAAATGCACTAAGGCTGATCAGACCGTAATGCACTGATTCTGAATAGACAATCGTATTAGTGTGTCGACCCACTAATACATATGTCATGAACAAGCTCGATAAAGAGTAATCTTGCAAAACTAGGCTATAGAATAGCAGCATAAGTCAAGTACATCAAAATTAAGTGTGCTAGATGATGATGAAAGGAGGTACAAATTATTTAAGTTCACAAAATAACCTACAATAAGCACAATAACAAAAGATTCTATAAACTCTACAGTTATCAGATATAAAAGCATACCAGGTTATTAGAAAGTTCAAAATTACTAGGTTGGGGCTGAGGTCACGAACCAATAGGCACGAGCTAAACAATACTAGGAACGGTATCTATAAATTACTTACGCGCATTGGCTACTCCAAGAGTCTGCGTGTTCTCCACGGTCATGCTGGTAGAGCATCTCATGGTGATCTTGTAGGAAACCTCGTCGCTTGCTGGTAGATCCCTTACTCTGCATCTAAAAATAAACGATAAAAGGCGCACAGGAATCAAGGCAGGATGCAAGTCAATAAAATAATTCGAAGTCGATATGGATATCAAGAATGATTCAATCAAGTGGATGAGCTTTTTCTAAAATCCTCAATCTTATTGCAGGCCTGTTCGGTCCCTAAGTTGAAACCGAACAATTTAGTCGTTGACCTGCATGGGCCACCACAAAAACGTGTCACGATCCGCACCCGGATATTCGGGCACGAGTACGTGGGTACGTCCAGCCTACGCCGCAGTGTCGGCGGTAGTACGCTGTCTAGGTCATATTTACAGTTAAATAAAATCTATCTCATCCACAATAATAAACAGGCAAGGATAATCACAGGAAATAGGAATGCTAAGATTTCATAAACAGAAGGTGATATACAAATCCATAGTTTAATACAAAGCCAGAAAATAAATCGGGGACAAACCCGAGTATTGTGCTGAAAGAAAATACTAGCTAACTGGCTGACTACTCCTCAAAAGTAGTCTCCTGAGTGGGAACTGGCTCCTCAAAAGTATCATCTGCTACCTCTTAGGGGCCATAATAGGTAGGGGCAAAGTTCTCATCATCGCCTAAAACAACGGATCCAGTCAGGAAAGGAGCAAAGTACACAATGCACAACAAGATTAAACTAAATATTTGTGACAAGTAGGAAAAAGACTGACTAAGTATCATGATCAGAGTATGCATAATAAATAGTAAAGATTAACTGAGAATTAATGCTATAAATCAGGACTATAAGTAACATGATTAATTTCTATAAACCAGGAATGAGGGTAAAACAGGAATAAGATGTGACAGGGAATGTAATTGTAACCAGGCAACACGAACTGCAACACGACAAGAACTATTGTGTGTGTAAGTGTGTATTTAGAATACATAGTTGGAATGTAGGGGTTTATAAGGCTAATCCGGCCGTCATAGACGGCTATTAAACAATATAATCGAGATCCGGCTGATGGACAGTCATGTACCAACAGCTATTAAACAATAGGGGAAGGGTAAACTACATGCCTCCTAGTATTCTCCCACCCGACACGAAAAGCAAGACATGAAATCCAATATTCAAGACATGAAATCCAGATTATAACACTACGTGTAAACATCCAATGGTACTAGTAGAGCAAGAAACTAATTATCACAATATAAAGATTAAACTTGAAGTGCAGGTACTTGCCTGTTGTTTGGATCCAATTACAGTTATGTCTCAGGGAAATTTCCAGAGATGAGTCCAGATGCTGAAATAAATATTACCATCATGCTCAGAAGATATCAAATAGCTAGAAATGTCTGTCCTTGAGTCCAATTTGGAGACAAGGGCACAAACGGCAATTTCGGGTCAAAACGGGGTCCGCATATGGGCCCGCTTTGCACCGAAAAATGTGTTAGGGTCAAAGGTCTCCAAATTCACCAAACTTAGTGTCAACAGGTCAGGAATGCTGATACGAATCCAACGGAACTTCCAGAATTGGATTCCGATGAGCCGATCACAAAATCGCTCGTCGAGCGGGGCCTATAGGGCCCACGACACGCGATTTCGTCAACGTTCTCAGAATCGAACCAAACTTGACCCACAGGACCAGTGTATCGCTACGAGTCCGATGGCGTAAGTTTCGTTTCGATCCGACGTGTGTGCACGAAGTTAGGGTGAATTGCAGAAAAGGCGGATACGGGGCGATGTCCGCGGATACGTGTTGATTCCGGTGTGCACGCACACCCGAATCAGCTTTCGCAAAAACCCACACGTCCGTATCGACGGCGCGCACGTATCTGTGAAGACCGCACGCGACCAAGTCGTCCCGTTTGGCGGAGCGTACTCAGTTCCGGGGTGAAACAGGGTCTGGTTTTTCCTGTTTTTGGATCGCGGTGTGCGATCACCACAGGACGCGATGTACCCGAGCGGTTTATCCGGGCACCGAGAGGGTCATACAGGCTTCGCAACGCAATTTATGGAATCAAAAACGGAGCTACGAGCAAGAAGATACACGCACCTGAACAGGGATCGAAAACCGGGCAAAATCGTGTCCGACACGACACAGGACACGTATCCTGTGTCCGACACGCGGGGGGAAACTTAGGGTTAGGGTTAGGGTTTCCTTGCCGGCGGCTCTGCGGTGGCTCAGGGCGGGGAAGGCCGGCCGGGGTAACGTCGGCGCTGCACGGCGGCGTCGCCGGAGACGGCTGGGCACGGCGCTGGAGGCGGAGAAGGGGCCAGGGACGTGGTGGCCGGCGCTGGGTCGAGGGGCAGCGGGGGCTGGCTGTGGCGGGTCGGGGAACGGCGGAGCGGAGGAGCGGCGGTGGTCGGGGCGTTGCCGGAGGCTGGTGGCGTCGAGGTTGGTCGGGGTCGGGGCCGGAGAAGAGGGGGTTTTAGGGTTTATATAGGCGGTGGCCGGGGGTTGCTGACCGAGGGAGGCGGTAGACGTGGGCGAGGGGGTGAGGTGGCCGGCCGGAGCGGGCGGCACGCCGGGCGGGGCGGCGCAGGACGCGGGGAGAGGGAGAGGGTCGTGGGGGGGTGCGGGTTCGGGCACGGGCGGGTCGGGTGGCGGGCAGACCCGACCCGACCCGGTAGGGCTGGGCTGGGTTCGGGGCTGGGCCCGGTGGGCCGGGTCCAGCGGGCCGCGGGCTGGGTTAAAATATAATAATAATAATAATAATAATAATAAATAAATAAATAATACAATTAATTAAATAAATAGTTTTAGGTGTTTTAAAAATATGTCCGGGGTCCGATAAATTCCAGAAAAATTATCCTAAGTCCAGTTTTTCTATTTTACACCAAAAAATATTATTTACATAATATTTTAATATTATTTATTAACAATTAAAAATCATTTAATAATTAAGAACCCTGATTTTAATTACAGAAAATTCCCAGAAAATTTCAGAAAATTGTGAAAAATCCCAATTTAAAAATTCTTGCAAATCTGGGGGTTTACATAGTTTGCCCTATTGATACATTATTATATACTGCATTTATTTGGCTTGAGTTATTTTTGTACCTTGCTATGTCCCGTGAGGACCTAAAATTCGGATTATGTCCCCAGGTTTAGCAGAGAAGATCTACCCCGAGATATACGGGACATGAGCAGACGCTGGAGCAGTACCAACACCAAAGGACGAGGTGATGCCAGAAGATTTAACCTGAGTATTTGCTTTATATACTCAGTCAATTTTTTTATTGATACTCTATTTCATATCTCATGGAATAATGTATTAAACTCATTATCGGGTTGTTCCCCGAGATATTTATTGAGACTTGTTGATTATTATTTCATCTTGTTTATTCTGATATTGATTGTATTTATCTTCTATGGATGAGATTAGTATCATAGACCTTATTAGTTGTTTTATAGCTTAAGTACACCCTGATAGGTCTTAAATTAGGTTTTTCTATCGGTATGTGCTGCTGGCCATTGCCACGGGTCTAGTCCCTCGGTATTTTGGGACTGCGGAGTGACATAGTTTTTTTGGTGGCACATGCAGGTCTACGACTAAATTGTTTTGGTTTCAACGAAGGGACCGAGCAAGCCTGCGATAAGGATAGGATAAGTTATAGGATCTCATCCACTTGATTGAATCGTTCTTGATCTCTATATCGAATTTGAATTTCTTGACTTGCATCCTGCCTTGATTCCTCTGTGCGCCTTTTATAGTTTATTTTGGATGCAGAGTAATGGATCCACGAGCAAGCGATAAGACTCCTGCAGGATCACCACAAGGTGTTGTGGTTATCCACGAAGATGAAGTGACACCAGTTGGTGGAGGTCAATCAGCACAACAAAGCAATCAAGCAAATCCGCATGCCTCGAGAATCCAGCAAGATGATATTCCACCATCGACGCAGTTTACTCCACCGACACCTACTTTTCCACCAGGACAACCTATGGACGGACATCAGATGTTCCAAATATTCTACGCAATGATGCAAGCCCAACAACAAGTTCATGAAGAGGCCCAGCAAAGCCAAGCGGAGAAGTTCTTTGACGGACTTAGTTCTAAGCTACAAAAATTTATCAGCTCTGTTGCAACTACTACATACACGGATATCCTTGTTGCAGCACGACCCATGGAGTGCGTCACCAGGAGAGAGTCCAGCCAAAAGCGGCTGCATACATTAGCACCAGACCGAGCATAGCAGGAAAGAGCTGCAAAGCGACCACAGATGAATCCACCACATAGAGCAGTATCATATTTTCTAGTCCTTTCTACTTGTCACTATTGTGGCAAAGCAGGCCATCTCGCCAAGGAATGCCGACGTAGATTGGGATTATATTTAGCATGCGAATCCCGTCAGCATTCGGTAAGGGATTGCCCTGAGCGTCGAGAAGGAGCACCAATGGTAAACCGACAAGCTTTACCAGCACCATGAGGATATCAGCAAAGGACACCACCACAAGGACGCGGACAAGCTTTTGCGATGACAATGGAGGACGCACAGACTCGTGGAGTAGCAAATACGCGTAAGATTTAAGTTATTCTTAGCTATCTATTCCTAGTAATGCCATAGCACGTGCCTGTTATTTCATTTCTTTAGCCTTAAAAACCTAGTATTTTTTAACTTGTTAATAATTGATACCTAAGTTTTCCTAAGCTGTAGTTTTCCTTGCTCTATCCAGATTTCTTTACTCTTGAATTACCTAACTTTCATTGTCTAGGAAAATACTTTATTCCTTCCCTATGTGTTCTGTTTAACCCTCATCCTTCGATTTCTCCTTGATCATGATTCTTTGGTTGTGTCGTGCTTCGAACATATTTTGCAACCGTGTCGTCTCTTCTGACCGGTTATGTTTCATTATTCTTTGATTGTGAGGACGCAATCCTCTTAAGGAGGGTAGATTGTAAACACCCAAAATTTTCAAAATTTAAAAATAAATTTTTAAAAATTTTCTGTGATTTTTAACTAATTAAAATCAATTTTTTTTCTGGAAATAAATTAATTTTGTGATTTTATTAAATATTAAAATATTATAAAAATAATATTTTTGAGTGTAAAATAAATAAATAGACATGCTATAATTTTTATGGAATTTATTGGGCCCAGAAACTATTTTTAAAGACCTAAAAACAAAGTTTTTAAACAAACCAACCTGAACCGGATTAAACCAACATAAACCGAACCGAACCAACCCGGTTTAAACTAAATAAACCGACCCAACCCAAATCGTAGCGGGTCGGATCTGGACCCGACCCGCTAACCCGTACTCGACCCAAACCCTAATGGATCGGGTCAGATTCGGATTGAACCCGACCCAGCAACCCAAGACCCGACCCGTTTCTGCATAGTTACGGCTACAGTAACTGAGAGAGTTCCCCCGACTCTCAGCCTTCCCCTCTGGTGGCTTCGATCCCGCCGTCGCAATGCCCGTCCGCCTTCCCCATGGCCGTTCCCCCGCAGCTGCCCCGACTACTCGCCTCCCCACTGCTCCTGTCACGCCCCAATCTCCCGCAAGCTCAATATGTCCCTGCTGAACGTGAATTACCGCGTTACAGCTCTTCCGCAGGACATTCGTTCTCATCGGGACGTGATGCCGTACGAGCCTGGTGTTGTGCTCGTACAAGGCGATGTTGTTAAACACCAAAGTTATCATCGAAATGACCAAGTTACAGCGGAAGTCGTTGTATTGTGTACCAAGCACACAATCAGAGTAATACGCAGCGAAGCTCTCGATAGGGTCAAATGAAATGCCACGAAGGCGATAAAATACTCTTACTCTTTTCTCTAACCCACAAAGGTACTTACAGTTCATACATCTTATACCGTATATCCAAGCAGCACCACTACGCCTGCGTACCTGAAATATTGCCCATAAACGTGGGTCAGTACACAGCCGTACTGGTGAGCGGGGTAACCCACTCGTCTAAGCCGACACTAAGTAAAATAGTGAATGCATACAGTTATATGATGATCTTTCTAGTTGAATCCTAGATTCTTTTCATGGCATAAGGATGACATGTTAAGGAAAGCTGTAAAGCAGTTTAAGCATGCAAGCATTCCACTCAAACAAAACGACAAGCAATATATATCCAACTCGAGGGATTCTAGCATGCAACCCGTCCTACTCAAGTCATCGTTTGCACGATAACATCGAACCATCAACCAAATCTCATTATCCTTCCTCAACCAAAGTTTATATTCCAATCTCGAGTGCACACTCTTGCCGAGGCTAGGTGGCCGCGCCTACACGAAAGTTGTAAACCCCCTGAATTTTTAAAATTATTAAAACTTGGATTTTCCCAAATTTTCTGGAATTTTCTGTAATTAAAATCAAGGTTTTAATTATTAAATGATTTTTTTTAATTATTAACAAATAATATTAAAATATCATGGAAATAATATTTTATGGTGTAAAATAGAAAACCGGACTTAGGGTAATTTTCTGGATTTTATTGGGCCTCAGACCTATTTTTGAAAGCCTAAAAACTATTTTTATACTAATTAAATTAATTAATTAGTTATTATTATTATTATTATTATTTTATTATTTAGTTTTTGGGGCCCGGCCCGGCCCAGTGAGCCGAGCCCATTAGTTCAGCCAGCCAGCCCGGCCACTCCTAGCGGGTCGGGCGGGTCCGCCCAACCCGGATCCGCGCCCGACCCGGTCCAGTTCTCCTCTCCCCCACGTTCGACTGGGCGGCCGGATCCCTCGGCCACGACCGGTTCTTTCGCCGCCTCCGCCGGAGGAGGCCACGTTCTCCCCTCGGCCCGCCTCCCCCGGCCACGAACCGCCCCGGCAACCCCCTATAAAACCCTCCCCCTTCTTCTCCTCCTCCGCCTCACTTCATCTTCCCCGAACCAGACCCGCCGGAACCCTAGCACTACGCCGACCTCCTCCCTCAGCCGCCGAGAGCCGCCCGATCCTCTTCTCCTTCCTCCCCTCTTCTTCTCAGACCCGCCGCCGGCCTCCCCTAGCTCCGCCGACCTCCCCTCGGCACCGCTCGACCCCGATTGACGACCTCCTTCCCGCCGACCGAGCCCCGCAGCCACAGCGTCCACCCCGGCCACCGCGGTTCAGCGGCCCTGAAGCCCTAGGCTGGACTCGCTGCCGGACACGGCGGACACAGCGTCCAGGACACGAAATCGCGTGTCGGACACCGAAAATCTCAGTTTTTCAGGCCTCGTTCAGGTACTCGTATCTTGCACCCTGTATCTCCGATTTCGATTCCGTAAATTGCGTTGCGAAGCCTGTATGACTCTCTCGGTGCCCGGACAAACCGCTCGGGGCATCGCGTCCTGTGGTGATCGCACACCGCGATCCAAAAATAGGAAAAACAACGACCCGATTCACCCCGCTCGACGGGCGATTTTGTGATCGGCTCATCGGAATCCAATTCTGGAAGTTCCGTTGGGTTCGTATCATCGTTCCTGACCTGTTGACACTAAGTTTGGTGAATTTGGAGATCTTTGACCCTGACACATTTTTTGGTGCAAAGCGGGCCCACATGCGGACCCCGTTTTGACCCGAAATTACCGTTTTTGCCCTTGTCTCCAAATCGGACTCAAGGACAGGCGTTCCTAGCTATTTGATATCTTCTGAGCATGATGGTAATGTTTATTTCAGCATCTAGAGTCATTTCTGGAAATTTCTCTGAGATACAAAACTGTAATTGGATTCAAACATCAGGCAAGTACCTGCACTTCAAGTTTATTCTTTATATTGTGATAATTAATTTCTTGCTCTACTAGTACCATTGGATGTTTACACGTAGTGTTAGAATCTGGATTTCCTGTCTTGAATACTGGAGTTCATGTCTTATTTTCATGTCGGGAGGGAGAATACTAGAAGGCATGTAGTTTACCCTTTTCCCGTGCCGTGTTTAATAGTTGTTGGTACACGACTGTCCATCAGCCGGATCTCGATTATTCGTGTTTAATAGCCGTCTATGACGGCCGGATTAGCCTTATAAACCCCTACATGCCAACTATGTATTCTAAAAATGAACATAAGTTCACACACATAGATTCTTGTCTTATTGCAGTTCCTGTTGTCTTATTGTAGTTTCATTTCCTGTCTCATATTATTCCTGTTTTCCTGTTTATAGCTTTTTAACTCTTAGTTATTGTTGCTTCCTTTTTGCATATGCTCAACATGATACTTAGTCAGTTCTTTTCTTACTTGTCATAAATATTTAGTTTAAATCTTGTTGTGCATTGTGTACTTTGCTCCTTTCCTGATTGGATCCGTTGATTTAGGCGATGATGAGGACTTTGCCCCTACCTATTATGGCCCCTATGAGGGAACAGATGACACTTATGAGGAGCCAGTTCCCACCCAGGAGACTACTTCTGCAGAGTAGTTAGCAGCAGCTATTTACTTATGCTCTTTTATCTTAGTAATCGGGTTTGTCCCCGATTTCATTTCTGGATTTTGAATTAAACATTTGAGCTGTTGTCACATTTATTTTATTTGAAATCTCAGCATTCTTTTCATGTTATTATCTTTGCCTGTTTCATTATTTGGGAATGAGCTAGATTAGTTAACTGTGGATATGACCTAGACAGCGTACTACCGCCGACTCTGCGGCGTAGGCTGGACGTACCCACGCACTCGTGCCCGAATTTCCGGGTGCGGGTCGTGACAAAAGCCAAAACAACAAAAGTAAAGCATACCATCTCTTATCTATATGAAGTCACTGGCTAAGCCATACAGGACATATCCAAGCATTTACGGCGCGCCCTATTATCCCAGGTAGCAAGCCCCGCTGGAGGTCCCGTAATGCATCGTGACTAGCACGAATCAAATATTTTCCTCCGGATCGATACGGTTCCAGTGCCCCGAAAAGCCGTTTCGAGGAAATGCAAAGACTTGTGCACAAGTCGTCCGTGACATGCAGACATAAGTAGGTATGACGAGAGGATCGAACATTCTCGCCCCACCAAGCGATCCTAGACTCGTTCAACCGATATCCAACTAAAGCATCCATACCCATTCTTCCAACATATCCAATCCAAGATTCCAAAACCAAACCTCAACATATAGCCCAAGGCACCATAATATGAAGTTATCCCATATTCACAATGCCGCTTCTCAGCAATATATTTCAAATTGGTGCAACACCCATGCTCAAAGCAAACCCATGGCACAATGCCCAACAGTGGCACAATGCCGCTTCAGTGGCACAATGCCCCATCAAGCGGCACAACACCCTCGCCAATGTAGTTGTTCGGTTTTGAACCACAACTGCTCGCTTTGCAAGACAAAGCGACCAAGTGATACTCGTGCACGAATGCACGCTCGCTCGCCCGAATTCCCGATATTCCCAATGCCTCAATGTATCATTCCAAAATGTATAATTCCAACCGTCCAAGCATAATCCCAATATTCCACCGACTGCCTCAAATGTATAATCCAACTATCGCTCCAACTATCCAACGCGTAAATCATTTCAAGCCACAATCCTACCAAGCCAACGACATACACTCTATGCACGCCTCAGTGTAGTGATTCCCAATGTTTCAGCCCAAGTGTTCAAGTCTTTTATGTGTTTCCATATTATTAGGCATAAAGGAGTAGAGGAGAAGGGAAAGAGCCCACTCACAATGTTTGATCCCGTTAGGCATCCTGTCCTGCCGATACGGCCAATCCCTTGAACCCGTGGTCCGATGCAAGCGCGATCTACTAAACTGGTATGACCGTGCGAGCAGGCCGTGCTCTCCAAATCATCCGATCAATCGGACTAAGGAAGACGGCATTATCGCTTCCATCCAGCTATCTCAGTACTGTTCTGAACGAACACCTGATTCCCATCGAACTCGCTAGCCATCTGCACATGAAACCAACTAAATCCATCCTTCTTCCCAAAATCCAACAAATCAAATATAACCAGCATTTGTTTTATTCACTCCGACTCAGCGTAACGCACCATGCGGTTGCGGGGCATTACAGCTCTGACTCCCACAACCGTCGGACACCCACCTATAAAACCTCGCTGCTACCACCACTTCTTCACCACCATCTTCACCACCGTCCTCCGGCGAAGGCCTCCGCCGTGACCCAAACGTCGCCTCCGCCCGAGCCCCTCCGGCGAACTCTGTCGCCGCCAGCACCAACAACTAGCCGTTGCCGCCGCTGCCAACAACCCCACTACGACGATCGAGCACCGCCGCGCCGCCCTGACACAAAAAAGTCAGCGAGGTATCCCTCTTCTGTCTTGCGTAACTCCCTATACATTGATCCATTTTTCGTTCTGTCAAATCCTGCGCGTAGACCGCGTGACCGTCTCAAACCTCGTATAAATATTTTGGGGTATCGCGTCATGTGTTGGTCGCAAACCGTGACACAAAAGCAGGAAAATAACCCTATTTTCTGAAAAATTAGAAATTGGTCCCGAACTCCCCGGTTCACGACCGTTTTACGTGTAACCTGTTAATTAATTCTAAAATTTACTTGAACAGTAATTTAGACCAAATAACCAAGTTTTAAAATCCTATTTTAGTTTAATTTATGGTATTGTCGATTGTAATTATTTTGCGGGTGAAAATGACCAAAATCTTGGTTATTTAAAAACCCAATTTTTTTTGGAACTGGGTGCGCCCCGCTAAATGAGATGACTTGGTCGTGTGCAAATTTTTTCGAAAGGTGCGCGCCATTAATACGGACGTTTGGGATTTCGCAAAAGTTGATTTTGATGTGCGTGCACACCAGAATCAATGCGTATCCATCGACAACGCCACGTATCGGCCATGTTCTAAAACTCCTTGTAACTTCGTGTGTGCTCGTCGTTTCAAAACGAAACTTGCGCCATTGGACTCGTAGCGATACGTAGGTCCTGTGACCCAAGTTTGGTTCAATTCTGAGAACGTTGACAAAATCTCGTATCGTGGGCCCTACGGCTCCACTTAACAGGCGATTTTGTAATCGGCTCATGGAATCCAGTTCTGGATATTCAGTTGGGTTCGTATCATCTTTCTGGACTTATAGACACTAAGTTTGACAAATTTGGAAAACTTTATCTCTGGCACATTTTTCGGTGCGAAGTGGGCTATATGTGGAACCCACTTTGACCAAAAACTGTCAATTTTGCCCCTGTGTCCAAATTGGACTTATCGACAGGCAATTCTAGCTATTTGATATCTTCTAAACATGATGGTAATATTTATTTCAGCATCCGGAGGAATACTTGAAGATCCCGCTGATACCAGAGCAACTGTTGGAATCCAAGCACCATGCAAGTGTACCTTGCCAATATTGCAGTACTTATACATAATATTCTCTTAATTTATTTATATAATGTATCTGTTCAACCCAGGACCGTGTGACATTGCTTAACTTCCGAATAATATTCGGGTGTCAACGCCGTACGCGGAGTTCTGTAACGTCACCTAGAGAATTGATATTGCGATCCTATATATCTTCGTGCTTGCATTATCAAGTACGTCATACCACATGACACTTGACACTGTTCATGAGACAGAATCTTCCTGAGATATTCATGGTGATTCTGTATAGGTTATAGGATTCGTGACATAGACTTTATACATATGCTTAGCTATCATTATGACTTACTGCATCAGTTAGAGGTCATGATCGTGCGTGTCATGGACATGAGACGTGTGATTACATTGGGTAGGGAGAGACACACAGGCTACATGCTGATTATATATATATATTTATTATTATGAGGATCTAGACTCTACATCAGAGCTAGGCACTCTACTAGTGATACCACTGCTACCGGCTCCCCGACACAGAGCTTGTAGTGGTCTCAGCCTGAGTTCTAGTGATGCTCTCAACTTTCATATCACTTAGTTGGTTACATAGTTTTCCCTATTGATACATTATTATATACTATATTTATTTGGCTTGAGTTATTTTTGTACCTTGCTATGTCCCCTGAGGACCTGGAATCCGGATTATGTCCCCAGGTTTAGCAGAGGAGATCTACCCTGAGATATACGGGACAGGAGCAGACGCTGGAGCAATACCAACACCAGAGGACGAGGTGATTCCAGAAGATTTCACCTGAGTATTTGCTTTATATACTCAATCATTTTTGTTCTTGATACGTGGAATAATGTATTAAACTCATTATCGAGTTGTTCCCCGAGATATTTATTGAGACTTGCTGATTATTATTTTATCTTGTTTATTCTGATATTGATTGTATTTATCTTCTGTGGATGAGATTAGTATCATAGACCTTATTAGTTGTTTTACAGCTTAAGTACACCCTGATGGGTCCATTAAATTGGGTTTGCCCATCGGTGTGTGCTGCTGGCCATTGCCACGGGTTTAGTCCCTCGGTATTTTTGGACTGGAGGATGACACCGTGGGGAGCGCCAGCGGTATTGGTGAAGAAGAATGATGGATCGACACGGTTGTGTATGGATTACAAGCGGTTGAATGCAGTGACCGTGAAGAACAAGTACCCATTACCAAGGATTGATGATTTGTTTGACCAATTAAGTGCAGCCTTGTCAGACGTGCATGATATTTTCCATGTGTCACAGCTTAGGAAGTACGTGCATGACCCAAACCACGTGGTAGATTTTGGTCAGCTGGATCTGCAAGTAGACTTACGTCGAGGAGCCCATTCAGATCTTGGATTGGAAAGAGAAGCATATACAAAATCGTGCAGTCTCGCTTGTGCGCGTTCTTTGGCGGAACCACGCGGTCGAGAAGTCGACCTGGGAACTCGAATCGGATATGAAGGAAAAGTTTTCCTCATTATTTTCTTAAGGGTAGGTTCTATTCCTAAGTTTCGAGGACGAAACTTATTTTCTGTTGGTTAAGATGTAGTGCCTCGTTCCCCTATTCGGAGAGCGCGACTAAGAAATACTTGGTATCGTTCGATCAGGACAAATTGAATCAAGATCATTTCCTCGTTATGGATTGGTTTCTTCGGAATCAGGTCCCACATTCAGTGGATCGTGCCTTAAGGAAGGACTCGGCGGCAGAGTTGAGAGGGCATTTCCGTTGCGCTGGTTTCTTTGCCCATTTTTGATGCCACTTGATTTGCTTTCTTGTTGGTTTTATGACTTGCGTTTTCTTGAACGATTTTGATGGATTTCATTGTCGTCGTTCTTTGAATTTTGTATTTCGTATCGAACCCTTGGAGACCAAGACAGGAAATATTGATCATCTGTTGGTGCGTGCAGGTGATCACGTAGGCGACGCGTAAGCAGAGTCTTGAAGATATCCCCTTTCTCTCCCCCGATTCACCAACTAAGTGAGTGGCCTTACTTCCGATTAGCGCCCTTCTTCCAAGTCTTTATTCCTAATAATCTGACTCGTTTGTGCGTTCCGATCAACGATACCAAAATAATAAAATTGAGTCAAGATAAAAAAAAAAGTAGACTTGAAACACTTAATGCTTGTCACATAAAATTCATATACGGTCATAGTGTTGCATGCTTGTTCGCTATACATGTATCTATTTTGTGTTTTAGTTGTAGCTAGAACTTATTCATCTACGACAGTTCAATGGGTAGTACATAACTTATGATTTGATCATATAAGCTAGTAGACTATGCCATCGCACTGTGCTAAAGTAGTTATGATCATGTTGATGTCTTGAAATGCTTCGTATATTAACTTAATGTTTAGATCGTCAATGGTCATGGACAACTTGTGCACAAGGTATATGGTTCCTGCGAACGGTCGTCGGGGTGGCATGATCGATTCGTCCCGGACAGAACAATAATTAGTCGTGCTAGCAACTTAGCACGGGTGAGACAGGAGTTTATAGCGGGGCTCGCTACCTGAATTGCAAGCATCGCCGTCTACCCAGACTATAGTCCATAATGGCTAGTCAAAACAGTGATCATTTTGTATGTTTAAACTATGCAAACTAACTATGTCTTCGTGGCAGGGAAGGTCATGGTAAGTTGTGTACAGGTGGTATCCGAACGGTGGAGGTAAAAGTCACCGAACGGTGGTGCATTTTATTATGTCATTACCTCTATGAATTGCTTGTAACTTGATCTAGGATAAGATATAAAGACCACTTAATGATAACGTTGCATGTTCATATGAATACTGTGGTCGATTTGGTGAGTTGGGTTAGCTCGTCCTCACCGGTACTTTTTGAAGTACTGACCCTCGTTGTAGCAGGCTCCCCGAGCCAAGGCGACGTTACGAGGAGCTGAAGCTTCCCCCCCCAACATTTAACGACCATTCGTGTTCGTGACTTTTTGGAGCGCAAAGTACAAAATCTCAAGGAGCTCGCACATACCCTTTTGAAGCTCCTAGGCGATGGTGCTAACACGCACCCAAGATGGTTTGCTCTTTGGAAATATTACTAAGGGATGTAATGTATGGATTGTGTCACGCCCCAGTCCCAAAATACGTAGGACTAGGACACGAAAGCATGCCAGCCGCATGGATATGGCAACTCCAATATATGGAAACCAAATCCACACGTACGCTGTAATATGAAAATCAATCCACAAGTGGTATAAACATATGTCACAAGTCATAGGGTACAATCTAAATCTCATCCACAGAAAATCAAATATAAATAAATAACCAGTATCTATGAAGCTAGATCTCAATATAAGTATCCAACTCGAATGTAAGAGCAAATATTAAAGTAAGTACAACACAAAAACACCATATAAGAACACCATCTAGCAATCACGGGCTCGAAGAGAGGACATCCACGAAACGGACATCCACGAAACATATATAGCCATCCGATCTGTGCTCCTGCAAATACTCAAGAATAGATACACCTGGCAGAGGACCAGGTCCTCAGAGGGACGTAACAAGATACAGAAAATACGAGCCAACTTGAATACAGTAAACATGCATATAATTTGAAAATAAATAAGTACGCTGTACAAGACAATCTATATGAATGCAAGTGAGGACAACTTTTCGACGTATGGGCAAGGGTAGGCTACTCGATCTACCTCACAACTCACACACACGTCAATGGACATCAGAAATCGACATACCGCGGGGGTAGCGACCAGCGAGACTCCAAAAATCGACATACGCGGGGGTAGCGACCAGCGCGACACACGCCCGTAGTGCGAGCTATATACTACGGTTTACCAGAGTGATTAAAAGCCCATACGCCTAATGATTGTCCTCTATGATACTAGGTGCCATGTGTGTGTCAACATATCTAATACATAGTAATGACTGGAGAAAAACTACACATGCAAGAACTATACAGAAATGAAATAAATGAACAGAAATATAAATAGCATGCAAAGTACTGTAAACAATTTGGCAAGGTATCTTGCCTGGCAAGAAGGCTGCAAAATATAGTGTCCCAATGTCAACACCAAGAGCCAGAAGCTACGGCCTCAGAATGAACGTCTCCGGATGCTGAAATAATCATCACCAACCTTTCCAGAATAAGCAAAATAGCTAAAAAGTACTTCCCTTTCGTCCAATTTGGACACAGGGGCAAAACGGTAATTTTGGGCAAAAGTGGGGTCCACGTGTGGCCCACTTTGCACCGAAAAGCGTGCCAAGGGTAACAGTCTCTAAATGGGACAAACTATAGGTCAAACAACTCTAAATGTCAATACGAACCCAACGGTATGTCCAAATGTGGATTTCGATGGGCCGAACTCAATTTTGTCCAAAAAGTCAACTATGGGGCCCGCCCATTGGCGATTTGGTCAACCGTCTCAGAATTGCGTGAAAATTGGGTCACAGGACCAGTGCGTTACCACGAGTCCAGTGGCACAAGTTTCGTCACAATCTGACAAGCGTGCACAAAATACGTATGAGTTCCACAAAAGTTGCGACACGGTGTGTGTCCGCGGATACGGCCTGATTCCGGCGCGCACACGCGTCCGAATCAGTCCCCACAAATTTTCACGTGTCCAGTTATGCTGCGTGTACCATTCGGTATACTTGGCACACGGCAGGGCAGTCCCGTTTGGCGGGGTGCGCTCCGTTTTCCAACTTTTAGAATTCTGGAAAAAGTGGGTGCGCGCAGTTTTGTGACGAATTAAACTATATCCACAGCAACTAATAGCATAGGGTTATTTAACAGAAAATAAAGTAGGTCAGGTATTCTACATGTATCAAAAAGAATCACCGAATTCGGATCTCTGTGGTGGGAGATACGAACTCGGCAATATGGGTGATCGTTCTGGAATTCTGCGATTTCAGAATTCTGTCTACTCGGCCGACTTGGGCGCTATTTTTCACCTAGGGGCACACGTTTTCCGAGGTTGGCTATAACACAAGTATTGGAGAGGGTTAAGGGATGATCATACCGATGAAAACGGAACAACGTTTGGTTGAGCGAGTCGACGGAAAATTACTCCGGAGCGAAGGTGCTTCGAGTGAGATTCTGCAGGACGCGAGGTCGTAGTCGACGGGATGGTTGGATGGCTTGGCGGGGCTTCTCTGGCTGCGGTGACGGCTCTAGATGGGAAGAGGAGGTCTGGAGTTTTAGGTTAGGGTTTTGAAAGATATATATATATATATATATATATATATATATATATATATATATATATATATATATATATAATAGGGAGAGAGAGGGAATAGGGGGTTCGGTCCGCGGGCAAAGGGTCGGTTCTATGTAATATTGGCTGCTGGCTTCTCGGATTGTATTTGCTAGTGGGATAGAACTTTGCATGGTTAGTTAGCTAGCGGCTGCTTGCATTTAGTTGGCTGCTATGCTAGGAAGTAGTATACTAAGTAGTAGTAGTTATTTTGTTATTATTATTATTAGTTAATTTATTAGTTAAGCTTTATTTAATTAATTCTTTTCTTAATCCTTTCTTTTCCCTATTAATATATGCATATATATATATTTGTATATATATATATAATATATATACTCATAGAAAAAAAATCTAGATTAGAATAATGCACAACATTAGGCTAGTCAACTGCTTAAGGGGTCTCCTACATGGAATAAATTCCGAAAAATTTCTGATGGTCCCACAAGTCCTCTAAGTGTCCGAACAGCTAAAATAAAAATTATTAAAAATCTATTTCTCCTATTTAGACCTAATTACTACAATTTAATTAATAATTAATAAATAAAAGGGTATATACGATTTTTAGGAAGGGGGTTTTACATTCTACCCAACTTATAAAAATTTCGTCCTCGAAATTAAAATTAAGCCACGATAGAATGTCAAGAATGGTATAAGATTTGCATCGTTTAAAATGCAAGGCTAGGTTTAAAGGGTTAGACGATGTCGCGCGTTGCACATGGGAAAATCCACATGAGCAAAAAAAATAGGTTTCTTCATGTGTCATGTCCAATGGTGTGGACACCTAATGCTCTTTTGCATAAAAGCGCCCAACAATTGGAAAATTGCACAAAGATGAGAATTGGATGATGGGCATGTCTAGGATAAGGGTGTAGAATTTGTAGGAAGGCAGTGGCTAGTGTAGTGCTCCAATTATCGGAGCACGATAAGGGGCACTAAGTGATACAATATTGCAAAATTAAATGAAATACTGTGTTCTACTTCTAACTGGATTCAAGCTAACCTTAGTCTCACTAACTCAGCCAAGTAGGTTAAATTTTTGGGTGAGGGGTTCACAATCTGCCGAACTTAAAATTTTCCATCTACTACCTAAGGCCATACATCTAGAAAAACTATTGCTCAAATTATTTAATCATGATTTTTAATCCTCAAAGGTTTAACACCAAACATATCACCTATGATATGCCCTTAACCAATTATAAAAGAGGGTCACTAAGTCATGTGTTTAGCCTTATCGGGTATAGCTTGTACCATCAATGTCAACTTATACCAGCACGAGGTTTCGTCTTTCCGAAATAGGGGAAGACGGAGAGAAATAATAAAGAACTCAAGGTGAAGGTGACAGAATACAAGTACGAGGTTCAAAGAGATTAAAGAATCGAAAAGAGAGTTGTCAGGACAATTGTGGATTGAAATCCTATTTTTGGTAATTTCCTATTTACATGCTCGTATCAGTACAGTTATGTAACCGATACAATGTGTCAGACATATCTAGGGGCAAGTATATCTGTCTAATACCATATATCTCAATCCACGTAAAGTAGTAATGCGAAGAGCGAACCAAGCGCACTAAGGTTAGCTAGACCTTAATACACCGATTCTGATTAGGCAATTGTATCATTGTGTGCACCCAATAATACATATGCCATGAGCAAGCTCGATGAAAGAATAAGCTTGCAAAAACTAGGCTATTATAGCAGCATAAATCAAGGTAGTACAACAAACATAAATACGCTAGATTATGATGAAAGAAGGTACAAATTAATTCAAGTTCGCAGAAGCAAAAATAACATAAGCAATAATAATAAAAGACTCTACAATCTCTACAGTTATCATACTAATTCCTTGTCTAGGTCGATATTTGACAAAGCAGGGGTATGGCTTCTAAGCTCTACAGTCTGAAAAGAAAACAATATCGTCCTAAGCTAGCATACAGTTAAATGTCATTCATTCACACTTTAATAATAATAAGGCAAAAGACTATGTGATACTATGTTGTGAGGTATACTACCCAACTTATAACAATAAACTAGTACTGTAATTGTATTAAGGATACCGTAGAAAATCTTGTTAAGGTTTACGAGAAGGGTCTTGGTACTTTATTGGGGTATCCTCTTCTATTACATAGGTCATGGTCATCTTACCTCTTAGTCATAGTGCTTATAGAACAAGTGTCAATAGTAAAGATAGAAAGGTTACTAGCCCTCAAGTGAGGGAGGAGATAACTTATGTGGAGATATGGGTTCAATTACGTGATTTAAAACTAAGTTGTAACCATAAAATTATAATCTAAATGAATAGCTCAACTATCAAATTTTTGCTACTAAGCACATAATTCTAAAATTCAAGATTACAACTATAATTCTAGGAAACTATATATCATATCATAAAAGAATTCATTTGGCCTACAATCAGAAGTGTCAGATGGCACGAGTTGAAAGATGAAGAATAGAAGAACATGATTAGTCGTCGCACACATAGAGAGTGCTAGGGTTTCAGGGAAACAAATATATGAAACAAAATAGAGAGGCTATAGATAATGTCAAGGTTTCCTAAGGGGAGATGCTACGCTACTCTCTGTGTTTGCGGTATGTTCAAGAAATTACTATATTCAATGCTCTTGGCTTCCTAAAGTGTTTTCTACTAATAAGACAATGATTTAAGTTTATAGTTCTAATATTATCTAACTATGAAGGTTAGATTCAGTCCAAATATTGAGGTTTGGTTTTCTATTGGTTCCTCAATGCTAGGGCAAACATTATGGTAACCTTCTAACTAACTCTAGTAGAGTCTATACTACTCTTAAGTCCTCATAATACATCCGGGGTAATGGTATACTAATCTAAAGATATTCTAGAGTCCACCAGACATTCTAATCTTAGTGGGGTGTCTATATTCTCGTTGTATTCTAAATAGGTGTGCTACCATAATTATCATCCTACTAACAGGGGTTCCTATATTCTAGCAGAAGACTATACTCAAGGAACTATTAGGGAAGCACATGAATCAAGCAGGATACAATTGTTCAAAATAGAACATATAGAAGGAAGATGAATCATAGTCAATTGTGGATGAGATCCTATATTCTAGTCCTAGGTGCAGGCTTGCTTGGCATAGTAATGTAACCGAGACAATATGCTCTAGACCTGCATGGGCCACCACAAAAACATGTCACGCCCCAGTCCCAAAATACGTAGGACTAGGACACGAAAGCATGCCAGCCGCATGGATATGGCAACTCCAATATATGTAAACCAAATCCACACGTACGCTGTAATATGAAAATCAATCCACAAGTGGTATAAACATATGTCACAAGTCATAGGGTACAATCTAAATCTCATCCACAAAAAATTAAATATAAATAAATAACCAGTATCTATGAAGCTAGATCTCAATATAAGTATCTAAGGATGATAGTTGGATGGAAACAAATCCACTACCAACTCGAATGTAAGAGCAAATATTAAAGTAAGTACAACACAAAAACACCATATAAGAACACCATCTAGCAATCACGGGCTCGAAGAGAGGACATCCACGAAACATATATAGCCATCCGATCTGTGCTCCTGCAAATACTCAAGAATAGATACACCTGGCAGAGGACCAGGTCCTCAGAGGGACGTAACAAGATACAGAAAATACGAGCCAACTTGAATACAGTAAACATGCATATAATTTGAAAATAAATAAGTACGCTGTACAAGACAATCTATATGAATGCAAGTGAGGACAACTTTTCGACGTATGGGCAAGGGTAGGCTACTAGATCTACCTCACAACTCACACACACGTCAATGGACATCAGAAATCGACATACCGCGGGGGTAGCGACCAGCGAGACTCCAGAAATCGACATACCGCGGGGGTAGCGACCAGCGTGACACACGCCCGTAGTACGAGATATATACTACGGTTTACCAGAGTAGTTAAAAGCCCATACGCCTAATGATTGTCCTCTATGATACTAGGTGCCATGTGTGTGTCAACATATCTAATACATAGTAATGACTGGAGAAAAACTACACATGCAAGAACTATACAGAAATGAAATAAATGAATAGAAATATAAATAGCATACAAAATACTGTAAACAATTTGGCAAGGTATCTTGCCTGGCAAGAAGGCTGCAAAATGTAGTGTCCCAATGTCAACACCAAGAGCCAGAAGCTACGGTCTCAGAATGAACGTCTCCGGATGCTGAAATAATCATCACCAACGTTCCCAGAATAAGCAAAACAGCTAAAAAGCACTTCCCTTTCGTCCAATTTGGACACAGGGGCAAAACGGTAATTTCGGGCAAAAGTGGGGTCCACGTGTGGCCCACTTTGCACCGAAAAGCGTGCCAAGGGTAACAGTCTCTAAATAGGATAAACTATAGGTCAAACAACTCTAAATGTCAATACGAACCCAACGGTATGTCCAAATGTGGATTCCGATGGGCCGAACTCAATTTTGTCCAAAAAGTCAACTGTGGGGCCCGCCAATTGGCGATTTGGTCAACCGTCTCAGAATTGCGTGAAAATTGGGTCACAGGACCAGTGCGTTACCACGAGTCCAGTGGCGCAAGTTTCGTCACAATCTGACAAGCGTGCACAAAATACGTGCGAGTTCCATAAAAGTTGCGACATGGTGTGTGTCCGCGGATACGGTCTGATTTCGGCGCGCACAAGCGTCCGAATCAGTCCCCACGAATTTTCACGTGTCCAGTTATGCTGCGTGTACCATTCGGTATACTTGGCACATGGCGGGGCGGTCCCGTTTGGTGGGGTGCGCTCCGTTTTCCAACTTTTAGAATTCTGGAAAACTTGGGTGCGCGCAGTTTTGTGACGAATTAAACTATGTCCACAGCAACTAATAGCATAGGGTTATTTAACAGAAAATAAAGTAGGTCAGGTATTCTACATGTATCAAAAAGAATCACCGAATTTGGATCTCTATGGTGGGAGATACGAACTCGGCAATATGGGTGATCGTTCTGGAATTCTGCGATTTCAGAATTCTGTCTGCTCGGCCGACTTGGGCGCTGTTTTTCACCTAGGGGCACACGTTTTCCGAGGTTGGCTATAAAACAAGTATTGGAGAGGGTTAAGGGATGATCATACCGATGAAAATGAAACAGCGTTTGGTTGAGCGAGTCGACGGGAAATCACTCCGGAGCGAAGGTGCTTCGAGTGGGATTCTGCAGGACGCGAGGTCGGAGTCGACGGGATGGTTGGATGGCTTGGCGGGGTTTCTCTGGCTGCGGTGACGGCTCTAGATGGGAAGAGGAGGTCTGGAGTTTTAGGTTAGGATTTTGAAAGATAAATATATATATATATATATATATATATATATATATATATATATATATATATATATATATATATATATATATAATAGGGAGAGAGAGGGAATAGGGGGTTCGGTCCGCGGGCAAAGGGTCGGTTCTATGTAATATTGGCTGCTGGCTTCTCGGATTGTGTTTGCTAGTGGGATAGAACTTTGCATGGCTAGTAACTTTGCATGGCTAGTTAGCTAGCGGCTGCTTGCATTTAGTTGGCTGCTATGCTAGGAAGTAGTATACTAAGTAGTAGTAGTTATTTTGTTATTATTATTATTATTATTATTAGTTAATTTATTAGTTAAGCTTTATTTAATTAATTCTTTTCTTAATCCTTTCTTTTCCCTATTAATATATGCATATATATATATATTTGTATATATATATAATATATATACTCATAGAAAAAAAATTCTAGATTAGAATAATACACAACATTAGGCTAGTCAACTGCTTAAGGGGTCTCCTACATGGAATAAATTTCGAAAAATTTCTGATGGTCCCACAAGTCCTCTAAGTGCCCGAACACCTAAAATAAAAATTATTAAAAATCTATTTCTCCTATTTAGACCTAATTACTACAATTTAATTAATAATAAATAAATAAAAGGGTATATACGATTTTTAGGAAGGGGTTTTTACAGATTGGCTATCTCATTTTGCATCCATGATATAAGCCCGTGAGGCAACCTTTTTACTTTTGAGTCAAGAGTCTGTCACAAGATGTTCATTATCAATAAAGAGAACTTTTCTATATTCCAATGTGTGATATCACATTTGCGTACTCTGTTGCATATGTTTCTATAGTATATCATTATGCCTAGGCCTTGTGCAGGCGCGCTTTACGCTCGTACGATATCACGTCAGGGAGACGATTATCGATTTAGCGAAAATCGGGATTTGACATAGAAGCCTAGTCTTGAACTCAACTGTTCTGTCTACTTCCATTTTCTTCTACTGAAGATATATAAGCATCAGATATGTTTAGCTCCTTCAGGCAGATTGTTCAACATCCAAGTGTTGTTATGTACTGCCTCCTCCCAGCAGACCGAGTCCCTGGTCTTCATTACCTCATCATTGGTAAGTGGAACGACCTCCATATGATAGGTGATCAGATCATCTTTGGTCCTTTGACCTCCTGACTCTTCTAGTTGACTACTCTTCGAGTTCTGGTTCAAATATTGTCTCTTAAAAGATAACTCCTTCCTGGACTACGTCTTCTTCTATAGAAGTGCCAACAACTCTAGCTGATACGGTCCTCCAGAAACCCCCATAATCGAACGATATTCATGTAGATCTGCCTTTAAACCAGAGCTACATCAGAAGTGACGAACGACAGTAAGAAAATGACCGTAAGTGCAACCTTCTCCCACAGACAATCTAGAAGGCCCTATGAACAATCTGGAAATCCCTTTAAACAACAAAATAGAAGTCATCATTACTGTTAACTGCTCGTTCTTCCTATCTGCACCTTCAATGGACTGGAAGAGTACGAAGATGTCGTTCCATAGTCAATTCCATGTTCTAAGCTGAACGATATAAATCTAAAGAACGATGCATGTTCCATAGTCAATTCCATGTTCTAAGCTGAACGATGCGAATCCAAAGAACGACGCATGTTTCATAGTCAATTCTATGTTCTAAGCTGAACAATGCGAATCCAAAGAATGATACATATTCCATAGTCAATTCCATGTTCTAAGCTAAACGATGCGAATCCAAAGAACGATGCTCTTCGTATTGAAAACTTCTGAGTCTATTGAGTTGTAGACCGATATAACGCTCAGCTCCAAACTTGAAGTCCGTGAGGTTCTCGAACGCTTCATCCTTCTATTATGAGAAGATACACGAACGCATTTCCCGAGAAATCATCGATAAAAAAAGTGATAAACTTTATCTCGGCCCTTTGTGGAGAATAGAAGTCACAGATATCTGAACGCACCAGCTCCATAGGATCTGTACTTGTAGTCATCCGTCTAAATGGCTTCCTGAATACCTATTTCAGAACACATTCATCACGTTTCTCCACCTCCTTACCCCCACATCTTGGAGATATCCCTGAACTAGACATCTTTGTTGAAAAAGACATGTCTTAGTCAGATGTGTCACAACTCAATAAGAGCAATCTCTTCCTCAAGCCCGAAGTCCAGAATTATAATCATGATCCCTAAATCTTTTGCTTGACACTTGTTCGCTATAGAGACCTCCTTCTAAAGTGCTCTTCCTTGGTGAACTGCTTTTTCATAGAGCATGCGTGGCCGAATGCACCAGTGTCTATCCACCAGTCAGTAACAACGCTTGATACCTCAACCTGCGCAATCATATCAACCAAGTTAAGTAATCAATGGAACCAAGTTTAGCTATACCATGCTATATTGGTTTGAATTGGTTTTGCCTTTTAGCTCCAATTCCAGCTATGCGCGAAGTCATGTCTAGTCCAGTGACCTTCATGCACAAAGGCCACCATGCGACAGTCTTGTCAAGCGCAGAGACATGCATGCATATAAGCCTTCATGCGCGTCCTGCAAGCCCATAGACCATCATGCGACATAAGTCTTCATGCGCATCCTGCAAGCGTAGAGACCATCATGCGACATAAGTCATTATGCGACAAGCTCTGCCATGCGCCAAGACCTTCGATGCGCCAAGATCCGCTATCTGCCAAGAGTTTGCCATGCGACATGAGTCTTCTATGCGGCAAGAGACTTCCATGCGGCAAGAGACTGCCATGCGGCCAAGTCTTGCCAACCTCCATGTTGTTTGATAAAATAAATGGAAGAGGATAGGTGGAAATGAGGTTTTATACCAAAACCTGCCCTTCTTCGGTGTCTACAAACAAGATTGTACGATTTAATCCTATACGAGGATATCGAGTACAATTTATTTAATCTGGATAAATATTGCTATAGGAGTCTGATCTGCAGTCGATCACTTTGTCCCTTGGACCACACGATGATGAAGAAGTGCCGTAGAAGACAGTAAGCAGCTTCGAAGGTTGCTAAAGAGAATGGATGCCCGATGCCAAAGTGTAAACCCCCTGATTTTTTCAAAATTTTAAAAACTGGATTTTTCACAATTTTCTGGAATTTTCTAGGAATTTTCTGTAATTTAAAAACAGGGTTTTAATTTTTAAATAATTTTTAATTGATAATAAATGATATTAAAATATTATAAAAATAATATTTTTGGATGTAAAATGGAAAACTGGACTTAGGGCAATTTTTCTGGAATTTATCGGGCCCCGGACTTATTTTTAAACGCCTAAATTTATTTATTTAATTATTTATTTATTTATTAAATATTTACTGATTATTAAAATTATTATTATTATTTATTTTTTTTAAAAACCCAAACCCATTTTCAGCCCGGCCCAACCGACTTGGGCCCAACCGGCCCAGCCCGCAAAGGCTAGCGGGTCGGGTCGGGTCGGCCAGACCCGAACCGCCCGAGACCCGACCCGCCTTCCCCAACCCTCCCCACGACCCGCGCAACCGCCCGCTTCTGCCGCCGCTCCCCGCGCCTCCGGCCGCGCCGCCCGCCGCTCCGCTCCGCCCGGCCCTCACCCCCACGACCTCCGCCCCGCTCCCTCTCCTCCGCCCTATAAATCCTCCCACTCCCCTACCTCTCCGGTCACCCCCTCCGATCCGCCACCGCCCCCGCTCCGTCGACCTCCGTCCGCAGCCGCCACCCGCCGCGGCCTCGTCCCGCCAGCGCCGCGCTGCCCGCCCCAGCCACCGCCCGCACAGCCTCCTCCCTCTTCTTCCTCCTCCTCTACTCCGCCGGCCGACCCGCCTCCGAACTACGACAGCGCCGCCTCCGGCTGCTCAGCCCTGCGCCGTGCTCCGCCGGCGTCGTAGCCCCTCGCCTGAGCCGCCCTCCGCCGGAGCTCTGCCGCGTACCCAAGCCCTAACCCTAACCCTAGCGCAGTATCCCCTGTGTCGGACACGGGACTTAGTGTCGTGTCGGACACGATCCAGACCCCGGTTTTCGGGTCCCCTTCAGGTGCGTGTAACTTTTTGCTCGTAGCTCCGTTTTTGATTCCGCAAATTGCGTTGCGAAGCCTGTATGACCCTCTCGGTGCCCGGATAAACTGTTCGGGGCATTGCGTCCTGTGGTGATCGCACACCGCGATCCAAAAACAGGAAAAAACCAGACCCTGTTTCACCCCGGAACTGAGTGCGCCCCGCCAAACGGGACGACTTGGTCGCGCGCGGTCTTCACAGATACGTGCGCATCGTCGATACGGACGTGTGGGATTTCGCGGAAGCTCATTCGGGTGTGCGTGCACACCGGAATCAACGCGTATCCGCGGACATCGCCCCGTATCCGTACTTTCTGGAACGCGCCCTAACTTTGTGTACACACGTCGGATTGAGACGAAACTTGCGCCATCGGACTCGTAGCGATACGTTGGTCCTGTGGGTCAAGTTTGGTTCGATTCTGAGAACGTTGACGAAATCGCGTGTCGTGGGCCCCACAGGCCCCGCTCGACGGGCGATTTTGTGATCGGCTCATCGGAATCCAATTCTGGAAGTTCCGTTGGGTTCGTATCATCGTTCCTGACCTGTTGACACTAAGTTTGGTGAATTTGGAGACCTTTGACCCGGACACGTTTTTCGGTGCAAAGCGGGCCCACATGTGGACCCCGTTTTGACCCGAAACTGTCGTTTCTGCCCTTGTCTCCAAACTGGACTCAAGGATAGGCGTTTCTAGCTGATTGATATTTTTTGGACCTGATGGTGATGTCTGTTTCAGCAACCGAAGTACTGCCTGCAAACCCCGCTGAAGTCAGAGCTAAATTGGAGACAGAACCCAGGCAAGTATACCTTGCCAAATCCTGCAGGTTTGATACTTATCTCCTGGATTTATTTTTATTGTCTTGCAAAATAGTTGTACAATATTTGCATGTTTCTCTTTGCAATTGTTACTTTCTTATAATTCTTGAAGCTTGCTGATTTATTCCTGCTGCTCTAGTTTTAATTCCTCGTTTTGCGTGCATGTACATTAATTGCTCTTTCCTTGGATCACTACTTGACATATTGTGATGGTATATGTGTACTCTATATTCCTGGAGTTGACTTGACTGATTTCTTAGTCCCTGGATGAAGTTATTGGACATTGACTACACTTGAACAATCCCGATTGTGAGTACACAATGTACTGCAATAGAGAATTGTTCATTTGACTACCTCCTTCGTGAGCTCCCGATGAGCTGCGAAAGAGCCATACTATAGACTGTGAGTCCCCGTTGGACTGCTTTCTATAGGATCGTGATCTCCCATTGAGATGCGGTTACCCCGATTTCTTGTAGTCATGTTTGATAGCGTCACTGGCATGCCACAGTCTTAGATATAGTGATTTCTCATGTCTTATTTGCTTGTGTTTACTTTCTTCTCTATCTTGCACGTCATTTATTGTATTTGGCTCGTATCCTTTTGTATCTTGCTATGTCCCCTGAGGACCTGGTTTTGTTCTCCAGATTTAGCAGACGAGGAGTACCGCAGCTTCCGAACCAGTACCAGACGAGAGTTTGATTGCAGTTGATGGCCCTGCTTCTTAGTTACTGTCTAGCATGTTTTAGTTATCCCTTTCTTGTCTTTACTTTCTTGTTTGTCGGTAGTGGATTTGTCTCCACCCGACTTAGTATTATTTCTTGCTGGATATTCGCCAGTAACTTTACTTTCAGCATTTAATTCAGTTTTGTTTTAGTTCATGCTGTTCTGTGGATGAGATAGTAAACCCTGACTGTTGTAATACAGCTTAAGTACACTCCGATGGATCCATTAAATTGGGTTTGTCCATCGGTGTGTGCTGCTGGCCATTGCCACGTGTCCAGTCCCTCGTTATTTTGGGACTGGGGCGTGACACAAAGTCGTCGATCACTTCTCTTTGCCTGAGCTCTGGATTCTTCTCTCTCTCGACCGTTTTCTCTCCTCGTTGTCGACCTTGGATCTGGTAGTGGGTTTCTTGACCAATTTTTGACCTTGGCGACCTATTTTTCTCGAGCCTTTTCTCCTTTTCGACCTATTTTTCTCCACCTGTTCCTCTGTTGATAGAGGTCTCTATTTATAGAATTTTAGTGACAGTGACCACTCAGTCGGTGTAGAAACCGAGTAGTAGAAAGTACAACACCCTTTTACACGACGGTTACAATAACCATTGCCTGCGTATAAATGACCCTTTGAATGAGCGTGTGACGCGTGTCCAACTAAGGGACAACGCGTATAACTGCTGCAAAGATCACGGCGTAGAAGCCACATAGGTAGTTATCCTTTGTGTAGAAGAGATTGGCGTAGAAGCCAATAACTGTCACCATGGCGTAGAAGCTGTAATCCCCCTGATTTTTCAAGAATTTTTAATTTGGATTTTTTAGAATTTTTCTAAAATTTTCAGGAATTTTCTGTAATTAAAAACCTAGATATTTTCTAATTAAATGATTTTTAATTGCTGTTAATTAATATTAAAATATTATGAAAATAATATTTTATGGTGTAAAATGGAAAACCGGACATAGGGTAATTTTTCGTGAATTTATTAGACTCCGAAAATATTTTTAAAGCCCTGAAAATCGATGTACATTTAAACCGAATTAAACCCGTGCCAACGCCCGACATCCCCATGAGAGCCGAAGCCAAGCCCAAGGAGCGTTGACCCAGCCCAAATCCTAGGTCAACCCTAGTCCAATTTCTGCATGTATAAATACATGTTTTCCTAGTTTTTCTCCACAAGCAAAAAAATATATAAAAAAGAAAACTAAAACTAATAAAAGAAACCCTAACCCTAACCCTAGTCATCAGCCGCCTTCCGCCCCTGACCTCGTCTCCGACGACGTTGCCCCAGCCACGTCGCGCCGCCCGGCCCCTCCTTCCTCCTCCCTCCGGCCGACTTCATCCACCCCCGCGGCGACTCCGGTTGCAGCGCCACCGACCCGCACCCGCACCCGCCCGCAGACCCGCTACCCAGCTTCCCCCCTCCCCGCACGACTGCCCGATTCTTCCACCGCCCCTCACAGCCGCACCACCGCCTCCCCTCGCCCTAGCTCTGCCGGCACGCCGCCTCGCCCAGCCCTCTCTCCTCCTTCCCTCTCCTCCTCCTTTCCCTCAGCCGCCCGATCCGGCCGCAGCAGCAGCTGCCGCAGCAGTCCCGGCGCCGGACGACCTCCGCCTCCGCCGTACCTGCCTCGCCGCCTCCGGCCAGCGCCGCCAGCGCCGACCCCAGCTCCCTCCGGCCCGCCTGAGCTCCGTCAGCAGCCCTAACCCTAACCCTAACGCAAGGACACAGCAACCGTACCGAGGACACAGAGACTCGGACACAGACACTTCGTGTCGTGTCGGACACGAGAAAATGCAGTTTCTCGAGCCCTGTTCAGGTAGTGTTTCCTCTCTCCTCGTAATTCCGTTTTTGATTTTGTCAGTTGCGTCGTGTAGACTGTATGACCCTCTCGGTGCCCGTGCAACCCGCTCGGTGCATCGCGTCCTGTGGTGATCGCAAACCGCGATCCAAAAACAGGAAAATCAATGCCCTATTTCACCCCGGAACTGAGTGCGCCCCGCCAAACGGGACGACTTGGTAGCACGCAGTCTTTACCGAAACGTGCGCGACGTTGATACGGTCGTGTGGGATTTTGCAGAAGTCGATTCGGATGTGCGTGCACACCGGAATCAACGCGTATCCGCCGACAACGCCTCGTATCCGTCTATTCTGGAACATGCTGTAACTTTGTGTACACACGTCGGATCGAGACGAAACTTGCGCCATCGGACTCGTAGCAAGACGCTGGTCTTGTGACCCAAGTTTGGTTCGATTCTGAGAACGTTGACAAAATCGTGTATCGTGGGTCCCACCGGCTCCACTTGACGGGCAATTTTGTGACCGGCTCATCGGAATCCAATTCTGAAAGTTCCGTTGAGTTCGTATCATCGTTCCTGACTTGTTGACACTAAGTTTGGCGAATTTGGAGACCTTTGACTCTGACATATTTTTTGGTGCAAAGTGGCCCACAGGTGGACCCCGCTTTGGCCCGGGAATGTCATTTTTGCCCCTGTGTCCAAATTGGACTTAAGGACAGGCGTTTCTAGCTATTTGATATTTTCTGAATCTAATGGTGATGTTTATTTCAGCAACCAGAGTAGTACCTGCAGATCACACTAAGACCAGAGCTACAGTTGGAGCCAGAACCACAGGCAAGTGTACCTTGCCAAACTTTGCAGTCTTGTTACATATTTTTCTTGATTCTTTTACATTGTTGTGCATGCTTAACCTAGGACCGTGTGACTTACTTAGCGTCCGATTATAGTCGGGTGCCAACATCGTACGCGGTGTTGTGTATTGTCATCTAGAGATGGACATTCGTGACATTTTACATCCTCGTACTTGTCTTATCGAGTATACTTGACACTATTCATGAGACAGAACCTTCCTGAGATATTCATAGTGATTCTGTATAGGATACATGTTTATGACATACACAGTTTACATGCTTAGATTATATCCTAACTTGTTGCATTAGTTTTGATCCTGCGTATCATGGACATGAGACGTGAGATTTCATTGGGTGGGGAGAGTATTACCATATCAAAGGCTGATTATATTATATATATTGACATCTGGATGTGTCTTAGTCTCTGACACAGAGCTATGGCACCAGTTCTGGCCCTTCGAGAAAATACTGCTATGGGTTTCTCTGACACTGATCCTGTAGTAGTCTCAGCCCGAGTATGACTAACACTCTCACGTGCATATCACTTAGCTGGTTATATACTTACCCTATTGTTCATTCATTACTGCACTGTATTTATTTTGGCTTGTATTTTTTGTACCTTGTTATGTCCCCTGAGGACCTGGAATGGACTATGTCCCCAGGATTAGCTGACAAGATCTATCCCGAGGTATACGGGACCGGAGCATTAGCATTAGCAGAAGCAGGTGCACACCTTGGAGCAGAACCAGGATCTGAGGACAAGATCGTAACAGAGGACTTCTCCTAAGTATTGGCTTGAGATACTCATTTATTTCTATTTCTAGTTATTTTATTTCCAGTCTATTTCATTGATGTACCAGACTTATTCTCGCATTGTTCTCCGAGATACTTTTATTGAGATATGCTAGTTTATTCTTATTTGCATTATTCTGGCTTTGATCTGTGTTTATCTGTTGTGGATGAGATTAGTATAGACTGTGACTTGTATCATTGGACCTACTTATTACAGCTTAAGCATGCCCCGATGGATCCATTAAATTGGGTTTGTCCATCGGTGTGTGCTGCTGGCCATTATCACGCATCTGGTCCCTCGATATTTTGGGACTGGGGCGTGACATGGTTTTTGTGGTGGCCCATGCAGGTCAACGACTAAATTGTTCGGTTTCAACTTAGGGACCGAGCAAGCCTGCAATAAAAATAGGATAAGTTTTTTAGGATCTCATCCACTTGCTTGAAAATATTTTGATATCTATATCGTATTCGAATTAAATTTTCTTACATCATGCCCTGATTCCTGTGCGCCTCTTATAGTTTATTTTTGATGCAGAGTAATAGATTCAAGAGAAAACGATGAAACTCCAGCAAACACACCAATAGGTGTGGTAGCCACCTACGGAGAAGATGAAGTGGCACCATTGAGTGAAGATCCCTCTACTCACCAAGGCAGCCAAGCAGATCAGCATGCTTCTAGATTTCGGCGTGATGACATCCCGCCGCCTCCGCAGTTTGTTCCACTAATGCCTGTATTCCCACCAGGACAGCCTATGGACGGGCAACAGATTTTCCAAATGATCTACGCGATGATGCAAGCTCAACAGCAGATTCAACAAGAGACTTTGAGTCGCAGCCTAGCACTTGTACTGGAGCAGGCCAACCTACCAACTCGACGACAACCGACGGGCTCTATCACCGACTTCCGCCAGCTGAAGCCCCGTACCTTCTCAAGCAAGGAGGAGCCCACAGAAGTTCATGAGTGGCTCACCAACATACGACATCAATTAGAAGCAGTTGAGCTTCCAAGAGAACGTTTAATGACTGCCGTCAGAATGCAATTGACGGACAATGCACATCACTGGTGGCTATCCGAGGAGACCCGACTCGGACCAGACCGAGTCACCTGGGAGGAGTTCTCCAGACTCTTTCAGGAAATGTACATTCCAGCTACCGCTCGATCAGAACTCAGAGATAAGTTCAACCGCCTTATCCAAGGCAATATGACAGTGGAAGAGTACAACGCGGAATTTATTCGTCTGAGTCGCTTCGCCCCTACCTTGATTCTGACAGAAGAAGAAAAGGCCGAGAAGTTCTTCGATGGATTAAATTTTGAGCTACAGAAACTAATTGGATCCGTTGCACCTACATCTTACTCGGACGTCCTTGCTGCAGCCCGACGCATGGAGCGCGTCACCAGGAGAGAGACTAGTCTGAAGCGACCTTCCACATCAGCACCAGCCAGAGCACCACAAGAAGAAGCTGCAAAGAGACCTCACCTACACCAATAGCAGAAAATATCTACACCACAAGTAATAGTCCTTTCTACTTGTCACTACTGTGGCAAAGCAGGCCATCTCGCCAAGGAATGCCGACGCAGATTAGGATTGTGTTTAGCATGCAGATCCCGTCAGCATGCAGTAAGGGACTGCCCTGAGCGTAGAGAAGGAACACCAAGGGCAAACCAACAAGATCTACCAGCACCAGGAGGATATCAACCACGGCCACCCTTGGCACCTCAAGCAGCACCCTTCCAGCAGGCCCAGCAACAGCAGAGGGCACCCCCTCAAGGACGCAGAAATTTTTATAATTATCTGCTTCTAGATTTGCTTTAGTTTTTGCATGTTGGTTCGTGACCCTAGCCTTAACCTAGTAATGTTGAACTTGCTAATAACCTAGTATGTTTTTGATAACCTAGAATGTTTTATAAGTAATAACCTAGTGATAACCTACTTTTCTAAACTGTAGTCTTCTAAATCTCCTTTATACGGAAGATTGCATAACTTTTAATGCTTAGGGAAATAATTTTTCCTTTGTACTATTCTTACACCCTCAACCTTGATTCTCCTTGATCGCAATGTGCTTCGAATAACGTTTGCAACCATGTCATCTCTGTTGACCGGTTATTCTTTGATTGGGAGGACACAATCCTCTTAAGGGGGGTAGATTGTAAGCCCCGTGATTTTTCAAGAATTTTTAATTTAGATTTTTCAGAATTTTTCTGAAATTTTTAGGAATTTTCTGTAATTAAAAACCTAGGTATTTTCTAATTAAATGATTTTTAATTACTGTTAATTAATATTAAATTATTATGGAAATAATATTTTATGGTGTAAAATGAAAAACCGGACATAGGATAATTTTTCGTGAATTTATTGGACTCCGAAAATATTTTTAAAGCCCTGAAAACCGATGTACATTTAAACCGAATTAAACCCGTGCCAACGCCCGACATCCCCATGAGAGCCGAAGCCAAGCCCAAGGAGCGTTGACCCAGCCCAAATCCTAGGTCAACCCTAGTCCAATTTCTGCATGTATAAATACATGTTTTCCTAGTTTTTCTCCACAAGCAAAACAAAATAAAAAAAATAAAACTAAAACTAATAAAAGAAACCCTAACCCTAGTCATCAGCCGCCTCCCGCCCCAGACCTCGCCGCCGACGACGTTGCCCCCGCCACGTCGCGCCGCCCGGCCCCTCCTTCCTCCTCCCTCCAGCCCGGTTGCAGCACCACCGACCCGCACCCGCACCCGCCCGCAGACCCGCTACCCAGTTCCCCCCCCCCCCCCGCACGACCCGCTCGGCTGCCCGATTCTTTCGCCGGCCCTCACAGCCGCGCCACCGCCTCCCCTCGCCCTAGCTCCGCCGGTGCGCCGCCTCGCCCAGCCCTCTCTCCTCCTTCCTTCTCCTCCTCCTTTCCCTCAGCCGCCGGATCCGGCCGCAGCAGCAGCTGCCGCAGCAGTCCCGGCGCCGGACGACCTCCGCCTCTGCCGTACCTGCCTCGCCGCCTCCGGCCAGCGCCGCCCCTAGCTCCCTCCAACCCGTCTGAGCTCCGTTAGCAGCCCTAACCCTAACCCTAATGCACGGACACAGCAACAGTACCGAGGACACAGAGACTCGGACACAGACACTTCGTGTCGTGTCGGACACGAGAAAATGCAGTTTCTCGAGCCCGGTTCAGGTAGCGTTTCCTCTCTCCCCATAATTTCGTTTTCGATTTCGTCAGTTGCGTCATGCAGACTGTATGACTCTCTCGGTGCCCGTGCAACCCGCTCGGTGTATCGCGTCCTGTGGTGATCGCAAACCGCGATCCAAAAACAGGAAAATCAACGCCCTATTTTACCCCAGAACTTAGTGCGCCCCGCCAAACGGGACGACTTGGTCGCATGCGGTCTTTACCGAAACGTGCGCGACGTTGATTCGGTCGTGTGAGATTTTGCAGAAGTCGATTCGGATGTGCGTGCACACCGAAATCAACGCGTATCCGCCGACAACGCCCCGTATCCGTCTATTCTGGAACAAGCTGTAACTTTGTGTACACACGTCGGATCAAGATGAAACTTGCGCCATCGGACTCGTAGCAATACGCTGGTCCTGTGACCCAAGTTTGGTTCGATTCTGAGAACGTTGACAAAATCGTGTATCGTGGGCCCCATCGGCTCCACTTGACTGGCGATTTTGTGACCGGCTCATCGGAATTCAATTCTGGAAGTTCCGTTGAGTTCGTATCATCGTTCCTGACTTTTTGACACTAAGTTTGGCAAATTTGGAGACCTTTGACCCTGACACATTTTTCGGTGCAAAGTGGGCCACATGTGGACCCTGCTTTGGCCCGGGAATGTCATTTTTGTCCCTGTGTCCAAATTGGACTTAAGGACAGGCGTTTCTAGCTATTTGATATTTTCTGAATCTAATGGTGATATTTATTTCAGCAACCAGAGTAGTACCTGCAGATCACACTGAGACCAGAGCTACAGTTGGAGCCAGAACTACAGGTAAGTGTATCTTGCCAAACTTTGCAGTCTTGTTACATATTTTTCTTGATTCTTTTACATTATTGTGCATGCTTAACCTAGGACCGTGTGACTTACTTAGCGTCCGATTATAGTCGGGTGCCAACATCGTACGCGGTGTTGTGTATTGTCATCTAGAGATGGACATTCGTGACATTTTACATCCTCGTACTTGTCTTATCGAGTACATTATACCCAGGACACTTGACACTATTTATGAGACAGAACCTTCCTGAGATATTCATGGTGATTCTGTATAGGATACAGGTTTATGACATACACAGTTTACATGCTTAGATTATATCCTGACTTGTTGCATTAGTTTTGATCCTGCGTGTCATGAACATGAGACGTGAGATTTCATTGGGTGGGGAGAGTATTACCATATCAAAGGCTGATTATATTATATATATTGACATCTGGATTCGCTTAGTCTCTGACACAGAGCTATGGCACCAGTTCTGGCCCTTCAAGAAAATACTGCTATGGGTTTCTCTGACACTAATCCTGTAGTAGTCTCAGCCCGAGTATGACTAACACTCTCACGTGCATATCACTTAGCTGGTTATATACTTACCCTATTGTTCATTCATTACTGTACTGCATTTATTTTGGCTTGTATTTTTTGTACCTTGTTATGTCCCCTGAGGACCTGGAATGGACTATGTCCCCAGGATTAGCTGACGAGATCTATCCCGAGGTATACGGGACCGGAGCATTAGCATTAGCAGAAGCAGGTGCACACCTTGGAGCAGAACCAGGATCTGAGGACGAGATCATACCAGAGGACTCTCCTGAGTATTGGCTTGAGATACTCATTTATTTCTATTTCTAGTTATTTTATTTCCAGTCTATTTCATTGATGTACCAGACTTATTCTCGCATTGTTCTCCGAGATACTTTTATTGAGATATGCTAGTTTATTCTTATTTGCATTATTCTGACTTTGATCTGTGTTTATCTGTTGTGGATGAGATTAGTATAGACTGTGACTTGTATCATTGGACCTACTTATTACAGCTTAAGCATGCCCCGATGGATCCATTAAATTGGGTTTGTCCATCGGTGTGTGCTGCTGGCCATTATCACGCATCTGGTCCCTCGATATTACAGCTTAAGCATGCTTTTGGAGATATAATCAAATCTCTTGCATTAAATGCAGAGATCTGCCCCCATCCTGCGCATTAAATGCAGAGGCGTGTCTTGAAGATTGTCATCATTGTGCGCATTAAATACAGATACGCGCCTCGAATCCTGTACGAAGAGTAACTGCTGACGTGGCAGGCTGTTTGTCTTCTGCGGAGCGTAAGAAGCTCGCGTCTGCCTGTGTAAAACTGGGCAGCGTATCCCCTTGTATGCGTAAGAGCAGTTTACGCAAAGGGAATGTCACTAGACGACGGTTCTAGTGACATTTAATCAAATCTCCTGCATTAAATGCGGAGATCCGACATTATCCTGTGCATTAAATGCAGAGGCATGTTTTGAAGGTCTGCCACCCTTCTGCGCATTAAATACAGAGACGTGGCTCGAGAACCTGTCACCGCTCTGCACATTAAATGCAGAGACGTGCCTCGAGCCCTGTACGAAGAGCAGCTTTTGACGTGGCAGGCTGTTTGTCTTCTGCGGAGCGTAAACAGCTCACATCTGCCTGTGTAAAACTAGGCAGCATATTCCTTTGTATGCGTAAAAGTGGTTTACGCCAAGGAAATGGCAGTAAATGACAGCCTGGGTTGCAGTGCCGCGCCATCATTATAGCCGTCGCCTGGGTAGTCATGCAGTACTCTTTGTCAGGAGTCCAAACGTCAGGTTCATTACATGATCTGACAGGTTCATTTCGAAGAATACGAAGCGTTCCTCGTACACTTCAATGCTGCATTGAAAGCGGATGAGTTTTACGCCATAAAGGCGATGTAGCACCCTTTTTACGCTGAAGCAGCCTGGACATACTGTATTACGCGGATAGTCCTTGAGCTTATATTTTACGCTATGCTCAGCGGAGAAGCTCTGTTGCACGTTTGATGGCTCTGAGGTCCTCTGTTTACGCTGCCCTGTATCAACATGCTGCGTAGAGCTATCTAGCGTATTTTTCATGCTTCTACAAGACCCCCTTCAAAGCTTTTAAATTCTCGTAATTTAAAACGCTCTGAAACGGTCAAGTCTGACACGTTCTTTCAAGGTTGACTTTATGGCGGAGTTATTGGGGATCGGTGTGATCTCTTTTGCCTGTAAAAAGGCTGAGGAGTTAACTTGTTCTTCCCACATTTCCTTTACCACACAGAGATGATCGCCGGAGTTTGTCGGTTCGACTTGAGAAAGAAGGAGACCATGTTCTTCCAGCATGTAAGGAGCAAAAAAAGATGGCATCTTCGAGCAAATGTCCTCTGCAACGATGGATCATGGAAGGATATCATAGCCTCCTTTGCTCGGGATAATCAGCAACTTTGTATGGCGGTTCTTCGGGAGAGAGGAAGGGTCGTATTAGACCACACAGCTTGCAAGCTGTATCTTATCCCGTTACTCGTGGACGAGGGACAAATTAGCCCTGCTGTTCATGGACAAGAGCAGACAAACTAGCTCTATCGTTCGTGGAGAGCAGATAAACTAGGCTCTGTCCTCGAGTATTGAGTTGGATGAAATACATCAGCTCAATCTGTCATGGTGTACGGAGGATGGGATCTGCATAATTTATGCTGGCCCAGTTTTGTATCCTCCCGCCATTGATCATATGTCAGTCGGTTTGCGGTCACCGACTGACTGCTGGAGAAGATGGATGAAGAATTCCGCCCTTGCGAGAACCTGACAGAACAGATTCTCGGCGCGATCTTCAGACGACGGTGAAGAAGTCCTTTGTAGACGGGATTTCTCTCATATGTAATCATGAAAAATGAAGAAAAACCCTTGTAGACTGGATTTCCCTCGTATGTAATCATGCTTTTAATTTTAATAAAATTGTCTTCTTCTGTGCATATGATCATCTTGCCATATACTTTGCTGTGAAGTCTGAATATGTGTAGCTTCGACACGTCTGATACTTTATGCCGACTCTGATAGAAAGAGTGTTAGGTCCTGTCCTGTCTTTTACGCATAACTAAGGATGCGCAAAAAGCCGCTTAGCAGTCGAGTGTTCGAACTGTCCTACTTTAGGAATGAGGAACCGCATAGAATTTTGAACTGTCACTTCTGATAAACAGAACCCTTGTTTGGACCATCATTTTCAAGAATGTTTTCTCGAAAATCCCTTGGAACAGGGTGAGAAATGGCTGTCAAAAACTGAGTCGCCATCTTGAACTGTAGACGAAATATTCAGACTGGATTCTGGATGAACTTCGAATCGACCCATGAAGAAGAGTAATTTTCAATGTTGAACTCTGTATGCTTTGGGTACTTGGGATATTTTGAGGTCAAGAAGGAGTATCTTCTGTGTGAACTCTTGTAATTGACCATCTTGAGAATCGTTCATATGTACGCGTACTCTGGCCTGCGTATTTCTTAGATGTGTGGAAAGTCCTAGCATAAAATCATAAGTTCGTAGCCTCTCGAGCCTAAAAGCTGCTGAGCATGAGAGCATCTGGGCGTAGAACTATAGATTTGTAGCTTCTGAAAAGGAAAATCTTCCGAGCGTGAAGTTGTGGATCTGTTGCCTCTGAGCGTAAAAGCCACCGAGCGTAAAATCATAGATTTGTAGCTGTTGAGCGTGAAGTCGTAGGTTTGTAGCCTCTCGAGCGTAAAAGCTACCGAGCATAAAAGTATCCGGGCGTAAAACCATAGACTTGTAGCCAGTGAGCATAAAACCGTAGATCTGTAGCCGTCGAGCGTAGAAAGCTCCTTAGCGTAAAAATCACGAATCTTCTTTGCACGAAAACTTTTCGAATTCGCTGACTGTCCGCCTTCTTTGAGTAAATAGGCTGACGTAGTCCCCAATCATAATCAAATATTAAATATGAGATTTGGTTCGGGATTCGAGGAGCCCATCCGAACTCTATATATACCCCAAGTTTCTGAAAAGGAAATCTTCCGAGCGTGAAGTCGTAGATCTGTTGCCTCTGAGCGTAAAAGCCACCGAGCGTGAGATCATAGATTTATAGTTGTTGAGCGTGAAGTCGTAGGTTTGTAGCCTCTCGAGCGTAAAATCTACCGACCATAAAAGCATCCGGGCGTAAAATCATAGACTTGTAGCCTGTGAGCGTAAAACCGTAGATCTGTAGCCGTCGAGCGTAGAAAGCTCTTTAGCGTAAAAACTACGAATCTTCTTTGCACGAAAATTTTTCGAATTCGCTGACTGTCCGCCTTCTCTGAGTAAATAGGCTGACGTAGTCCCCAATCATAACCAAATATTAAATGTGAGATTTGGTTCGGGATTCGAGGAGCCCATCCGAACTCTATATATACCCCAAGTTTCTGAGAGAAAAACTTTTCATCCGTCTTCTGCGAAAGAAAGCTTTTGACTGTTCGAGTTCTTCTTCGTTTCTTCTCCGAGTCTTCAAAGTTTCCAGTAATGGCCTCGAAACAAGTTTCCTCCTCTAAGGGAAAGAAGGTTGCTTCTTCTTCTCGTTCTTCTGCTCAAGCGTGTGGGTGCTTTCCACTCAGGTTTTGTGTGGGCTCGGTCTGAGCTAGCTGCTTTGAACCACAATGCGGCAAGGTTGGAACGGGCTCGCGCCGACGTCTTGAACTCCCGAGATGAGAGAATGGTTGCTCTGGTGCAGCAGATTCGCGATCTAACCGCTCCCCCCAAATAATGTACTTTCTTGCTTTTCAATGTACTTTCGCTCTTTTTTTTTGGGAATAATAAAGAGGCTTTCATCTGAATTTTTGGACCCATCATTTTGGAATATAAATGACAAGTTTGGGTGAAAGTGATATTCGGGACCACCTCCATCACACTGTGGCATTGAAGACATGCCACGGGTTCTTTGGTAGACCTATTATTCGTTGCGCACGAGAGTGCAAATAATAGGTTTGGGACAAGCCCTGCCAGAGGTAATATGGACGTGGCAGTTTTTGTGGACCTAACACCACTGGCGTACTTAGAGTTAAGTAGGGGTGTTAAGTTGAGATGACAACCGATATCAGAGGTAATATGGACGTGATAATCGGTAGCCAAAAACTCGAAAAGTTTGTTCAGAGGTAATATGAACATAACAAACTCTCGGGTTGTGACTCCATCGGGGATGGAAGCATACATCTGCTCAGAGGTAATATGAACATGACAGTTTTTGTGGACCTAACACCATTGGCGTACTTAGAGTTAAGTACGGGTGTTAAGTTGAGATGACAACCGATATCAGAGGTATGATAATCGGTAGCCAAAAACTCGAAAAGTTTGTTCAGAGGTAATATGAACATGACAAACTTCTGGGGAAAGAAATAAAATGCTTGGATGATAGTTCAAAGGTAATATGAACATAAACTTATGTCTGGACAATTCACTGTGGAGTAATTTTCTTAGTGAGGATAGTCCTGAAGAATCCATTGGAGAAACTTTTAGGGACTCTTCCTCAGGTACATTCTTGAAGGGAGCAAATTGTCACGTAAAAAGAATGAAAATCCAATTGGTAATGACCGTCCCTTTGTTTACAGATGCAAAGTGATGACCTTGGCCTCGATCAACTCCTGAATTCTCTTTTTTAGCACATAGCACGCCCTTGTGGGGTGATGAGTGTACCGATGGAAGAGACAATAATCTGGGTCATCAACTTTGCCAGCCCTCTCAGGATATCTGATGTTGGGTAGCTGAAGCTTGCGTTCCTCCATCAACATATTGAAGATTTCAATGACGTCGTCTTCATTGAAGGAGAAGGTCCATTTTGGTTTTTGGGCTCCTGATGCCTGAGTTTTACGGTCTTCCGGGAAGATCGTCGTCGTTGCATCATCTTCGGATCTTGAGGGAATTCTACCCCCAGCTTTGGATGCCGCCCTGTTTTGTCGAGTTAGGCTACCCCCAGACATGCCGTGGCATCTGTCCACAGAAGCTGATTTAGCAGGACCTGCCTCTGGTTGTACAGGAGTAGACTTTGAAGATTTGGGTTTCGCAAGAGATGCAGTATACCCCAACCCAAAATGAGCTTGTTGACGGTAAGAATTACCATGCAACGGTGTTCGTCTGCCTTTTCCATAGTTGAGGCCTTGTTTCAGCTTCAAATCATAACCCATGCTTTGTATAATTTTTAACGCTTGCGGGCTATATCTGTGGATTTGTATTCTGCCAGTTTCAGACTCGCGAAATTCTTTCTGTATGATCGGGCTGCTCCGCATGCGACCGAAGACTATTAGATGCTGTTCATCGCGAGTTGGAGGAATAATATAGATGGAATCTTCATTTGGTCCACCTGTCATGACGATATTAGATGTTGATGCATCTTCCCACAAGATCTCTCCGCGTTTGACCGTTAGGGGAACTGAAGCCTGTTTATGACCCTCGTCTTCGTGTTTCTGGATCAAAAATTCACACCAGTCAGAAGGATTTACAGAAGAAGAAGATGGCTTGTTCCTTCTGTTCACATCAGTGGGCATGCGGATATCGGGAATCATAGTTTTCCCTGTGCCACCTGTATACAACAGGTTGGCCATCTGGGTAGCGGATAATCCCCGAGGAGGGTGTCTTTCCGCAAATTGAGCCTTCTTTACATCGAGGGGCTTCTCCTGGCGTAATTTGGAGCTCTGCTCTGGTTAACGTAAAGCTGAGGATGTCCTCAGTCGGCCGTCAGCCTCTCGCGTAATCCGGAGGGCGGGCAGATTGTTCCCTTGCTGGCGTAAAGGCCGAGAAGTTGAGTAGTCCGCCACTTGCTTTCCCTTGCGTAGATTGCAGGGATCATCTGCTTTTCCGTGGAAGGCATATGCATTTTTACACCAGAGCGCGTTTGGAACTTCTGATTTGGCGCTAAGGCATTGTCAGAAATTTTGTCTGTTCCGCCAGGGACGGGCGACTGGTTTCTACGCGCAGAGCACGGCGTAGGCTTCTGGACTAGCACTGAGGCATTGTCCAAAGTTTTGTCTGTTCCGCCAGGGACGGGAGACTGAATTTTATGCGCAGAGCGCGGAGTATACTTCTGGATTAGCGCTGAGGCATTCCCAGAAGTTTTGTCTGCCCTGTCAGAGACAGGCAACTGAATTTTACGCGCAAGGTGCGGAGGGAGCAATGCTACAACCTCGTTGGTCGGAGAAATCGAAGAGATCGAAGAGTCGACAGGAATGGTAGAGGATGTCTTGGGCATCCAGACCTTACGCAGCTTCCTGTTGTCTTGGACGGAGAGAGAGTGAGAGCTACCCCCTGTTCGAAGCATGTCTTCGTAGGCAGACTGGTCGAATTGGACGACCAGTATCTTCTTCACGGATCCCACGGATACCGCATCGTGTTGAGCAATTGCTTTCTCGTCAGAAGAGAAAGATGTCCCCAGCAGAGTCGTCATCTTGTTGTTTGATAAAATAAACGAAAGATGATAGGTGGAAACGAGGTTTTATACGAAAACCCGCCCTTCTTCGGTGTCTACAAACAAGATTGTACAATTTAATCCTATACGAGGATGTCGAGTACAATTTATTTAATCTGGATAAATATTGCTATAGGAGTCTGATCTGCGGTCGATCACTTTGTCCCTTGGACCACACGATGATGAAGAAGTGCCGTAGAAGACAGTAAGCAGCTTCGAAGGTTGCTAAAGAGAGTGGATGCCCGATGCTAAAGTCGTCGATCACTTCTCTTTGCCTGAGCTCTGGATTCTTCTCTCTCTCGACCGTTTTCTCTCCTCGTTGTCGACCTTGGATCTGGTACTGGGTTTCTTGACCAATTTCCGACCTTGGCGACCTATTTTTCTCGACCCTTTTCTCCTTTTCGACCTATTTTCTCTACCTGTTCCTCTGTTGATAGAGGTCTCTATTTATAGAGTTTTAGTGACAGTGACCACTCAGTCGGTGTAGAAACCGAGTAGTGGAAAGTACAACACTCTTTTACACGACGGTTACAATAACCATTGCCTGCGTATAGATGACCTTTTGAATGAGCGTGTGACGCGTGTCCAACTAAGGGACAACGCGTATAACTGCTGCGAAGATCACGGCGTAGAAGCCACGTAGGTAGTTATCCTTTGTGTAGAAGAGGTTGGCGTAGAAGCCAATAACTGTCACCATGGCGTAGAAGCCAAGTAGACATAGAAGCCGAGTAGGCGTAGAAGCCGAGTAGGCGTAGGAGCCGAGTGGTCATAGAGGCCGAGTGGGCATAGAAGCCGAGTAGGCGTAGAAGCCGAGTGGGCGTAGAAGTCGAGTGGGCATAGAAGCCGAGTGGGCGTAGAAGCCGAGTAGGCGTAGGAGCCGAGTGGTCATAGAGGCCGAGTGGGCATAGAGGCCGAGTGGACGTAGAAGCCGAGATGATGTGGACGTCTTAGCCGAAATTACAGCTTTTGGAGATATAATCAAATCTTTTGCATTAAATACAGAGATCTGCCCCCATCCTGCGCATTAAATGCAGAGGCGTGTCTTGAAGATTTGCCATCATTCTGCGCATTAAATGTAGATACGCGCCTCGAATCCTGTACGAAGAGTAACTGCTGACGTGGCAGGCTGTTTGTCTTCTGCGGAGCGTAAGAAACTTACGTCTGCCTGTGTAAAACTGGGCAGCGTATCCCCTTGGATGCGTAAGAGCAGTTTACGCAAAGGTAATGTCACTAGACGACGGTTCTGGTGACATTTAATCAAATCTCCTGTATTAAATGTAGAGATCCGCCATTATCTTGTGCATTAAATGCAGAGGCATATTTTGAAGGTCTGCCACCCTTCTGCGCATTAAATACAGAGACGTGCCTCGGGCATCTGTCAGTATTCTGCGCATTAAATGTAGAGACGTGGCTCGAGAACCTGTCACCGCTCTGCGCATTAAATGCAGAGACGTGCCTCGAGCCCTGTACGAAGAGCAGCTTTTGACGTGGCAGGCTGTTTGTCTTCTGCGGAGCGTAAACAGCTCACATCTGCCTGTGTAAAACTAGGCAGCGTATTCCTTTGTATGCGTAAAAGCGGTTTACACCAAAGAAATGGCAGTAAATGACAGCCTGGGTTGCAGTGTCGCGCCATCATTATAGTCGTCGCCTGGGTAGTCGTGCAGTACTCTTTGTCAGGAGTCCAGACGTCAGGTTCATTGCATGATCTGACAGGTTCATTTCGAAGAATATGAAGCGTTCCTCGTACACTTCAATGCTGTATTGAAAGCGGATGAGTTTTTCGCCATAAAGTCGATGTAGCACCCTTTTTACGCTGAAGCAGCCTGGACATACTGCATTACGCGGATAGTCCTTGAGCTTATATTTTATGCTATGCTCAGCGGAGAAGCTCTGTTGCACGTTTGATGGCTCTGAGGTCCTCTGTTTACGCTGCCCTGTATCAACATGCTGCGTATAGCTATCTAGCGTATTTTTTATGCTTCTACACGCCAAGAACTGTCTTGCGCTAAGTCCTATCATTCGCAAACTCTGCAATCCTTGGTCATCTTGTAATCTTTCTTCCAATTGGAATGCACGTCCTTCAAACGCTAACTCCTCCATCCTGGGAAATGGTAGGTTCCGACAACTCACTTTCAATCATTTCACAAAGGACTCATTCTCTCATCCAAATGTTCGAAGTGTATTATGTCAATCTCCTCAAGTTTGTGAGAACTTGTTGCCGAGAATATTTGATCGAATATTTTTACATCTTACTTCAGATCTTGCTTTGAGATTGTTAGACCCCTAATGGATCAAAAATGGTAGAACACTGGCCATAACAGAGCTACTAGCGAGATCCGAAGGTTTGCTCTCTACTGGTACCCAAGTTGTCGTCGAGATCAGAGATTCACACAAGAGTTCATCATATGATATTTCTCGATTCCAACGAAGCACGAACCAAGAACATGTTACAAACAGACTTCGAGAAAAATGAAGATTACAACAAGCAACAAGTAAAACGTTCTTCTCTTTACGTTCGCAGACGCTACAATGAGAAAGAATAAATCAAAGAAAAATGCTGAAGAAAAGCTCCTTACTGGGGTGATCAAAACCATCGTTGCTCAAAGCAAGATTCGTCGTACAGACGATCTAACCCCAGGAACCAGCAAGTTCACAAATGAACTTCTTAAACGCTCAATGTCACCTTCGAAAAACACTCAAAAAATACCATGTGAGAGGAAGACACTTTGGGTCGCATATGATCTGCTTTCTCGGTTTTTCCATATATTTTCTATCTCCTCAAATGAAAGAGGATGTCCTCTATATATAGAGAAAAACATCACCTATGCGGCCTGAGGAAACTCCAGGACGCATATGCGCTTACCAACCAGATCTCCAAAAATCTAGGTGTCAGAGCTGTATGCACCGCTCGCGCTGCATACGCTGTCTCCTCCGCCTGACACGCTGTACTGCACGAGGAAGACATTGCCGCCAAACGCAGAAAGCAGCTGCTCGTGCCGCATATTCCAGAAGGCACAAAAAATTATGTGCCGCATGTGCTGCCTAAAGTAGACCATGTCCCCTCCACATGCGACTCTCTCATCCAAACCTGGCCACATAGCGTCAAGCCGCATGAGCCACGAAGCATGCGCCCGAGCGCCATGCAACGATGCTGACGTGCTATGCGACTCGCTCATCCAAACCTGGCCGCATAGCGTCAGGCTGCATGAGCCACGAAGCATGCACCCGAGCGTTATGCGACGATGCTGATGTGCTAAGTGCAATGTGTGCCAACAAAGCGCCACTTTGCGCCCGTGTCCGAGTTCGAGTTGCCAAGTCCCTTCAGGACTTAGCTCATAAAGAAAACTTTCCAAAGGGGATGACAAAGAAAAGATTGTCATAATGGAGTCCACACTTGATTCCCCTAGGAAAGTCAACCCACATGGACCTCCTCCCCATGTGCATATATCAATACTAAGCATAGCTATATATTGAGATATACACATTGGTGATTTTTCAATGTGGGACTAAAACTCTCAAAGCTAAGTAAAAAACACCAACATGTACTACAAACAGTCATTGTAGTATATTCTAACAAATACATCTGTACATTGTAGTCAAAAGAACTACAAGGTTTGGGACCTATTTTTAACTATTTGTTCCAATATATTTCACCTACCCCAACATTGCTACCAAGTATTTCAAAGATTCTCAACTACTAATTTCCTTTTCTCAGAAACTTCTAGGTAATTTTTCGACATAAACCGATATAAATGTTTGGAACTTTCTTCTCTTGGACATACTTTTATGTAGATCTTTTGGATCCACTCGTCCCTTTTTCTTTCTCCCGGAGAAATGAAACGAATGCTTCCCACATTAGCCACTTGGACTTAGAAATGATCAACAGTAAACGAGAGAGTAGACTTGTATAATTTACATGCTTCGTAGGGGTACAGGAGCTATAGAAGCTTGTGATCATTTCAATTGGAAAAATGATGTGTTCGCAAAAAATAATCACAGATTGACACGCACCCCCACTTGCCCTCCTTCCATTGGCTCCGAATTGCAGCACGAAATCCGCCATTGACATCCTCTCCAATCCGCGAACGACACTTAGCTGCGGATCGGTTGTGCGGTCCATATCGTACTGTTCTTTCAATTGCAAGATACGATTCTTTCTTACAAAAAAAAAATTCTTTCAGAGCAAAAAAAAATTAAGTCAAATCCTATTCAGAACATAAAAATTTTAAAATTTTCAAACAAAGCATCACAACACCCATCGGAAGGACGTTTTTTGTTTTCCAAAAAAATTTCGTCTGTAACCGTTGTCTCCGTTAACAAAAATCCGTTAACAAAAAAAAAAAAAAATATATATATATATATATATATATATATATATATATATAGGAAAACGTCCATCGAAAAGACGTTTTCCCTAAGAAAACGTCATTCCAAAGGACGTTTTTCTTATTATATATACGTATATATTTTTACCACTCTCTCACTCAATCACTCTTCTCTCTCTCTCTCTCTCTCTCTCTCTCTCTCTCTCTGCTCACTCACTTACTCACTCTCACTCACTCACTCTCTCTCTCCTCTCACTCACTGACTCTCTCACTCACTCTCCTCTTTCTCTCTCACACTCTCTCTCTTCACTCTCTCACTCACCCGCTCTCTCTCCCACTCACTCTCTGCTCTTTCTCTCACTCACTCTCTGTTCTCTCACTCTCTCTCCTCTTCTGTTCCCGCTCGTCTCTCTCTCTCCTCTCCTGTTCTCTTCTCTTCTCTCCTCTCCTCTCTCTCTCTCTGTCCTCTCCTCTTCGCTTCTCTCCTCTCCTATCCTCTCTCTCTCTCTCTCTCTCTCTAATGGTAGCCCATGACCACTCATGGTTTCAATGCATTGGAATGCATTAAAAAATGAAGATTTATGGTTCAATGCATTGGTGCATGCATGCCATGATACATATTTTCATGACACAGGTTTTGAAAAAATAAAAAGTAGGTATGTTGCATGCATCAGCTTTTGACCGAAAATAAAGTTGGTAGAAGGAAGTGTTTATAAGAATGAGAATTCCGGTTATAAACTTACAGAAGGAGAAGAAGAAAGTATTTGTGAGAGTTTCTCCAGGAAGAGAATTCAATAGGAGAAGCTGCAAGAGTTCAAGAGAAAGAAGATACAAAAAAAAACAGGTAAAATAGTTCAAGAGCTCAAGAGTTTGAAAAGAGTTAAATAGCAATTTAATTATGTATTTTTTATGTAATGTCCTAATCATTAATACATATGACTTTTCAAAATGACGGGCGCATACCCGGTGGACCTACAACTCCGGCCATTGAACGTGAGCGAGAGTCTCACATTTCTAGTCTGGTTTTCGCAGGACCGGTAATGTAATTTTTACATAATTGATATTATTGTTGTTAAGCGTATTATATTGTACTAACGATATCTATACATATATTATATAGCGCTATGATTATCCAGATGTAAAAATACGAGAGCATGGTGAGTGGCGGTCATCATGAGAGTTGACTGAAGGCCAAAAGGTCTTGGTGGAGGCTTTTGGTTTTTACTTTGTTGACGCTATACGAATTTAATTAAGCGTCACGATAGAGACCTGATATTAAGTATCGTTGAGCGATGGTGGCCAACACGCAACACATTTCAGTTACCCTTCGGGGAGATGACGATCACATTAGCGGATGTGACACAGATTCTGGGATTACCTATCGAGGGTAATCCTATATATTTCGACGAAAAGTTGGAAGCAAAATATCTCGTTAGAGAATACCTCGGTGTGGAGCCCCCCTCTGACATGTGAGAAACCAGCCTGTCAAACTCACTTGGCTCCGGTCTACTTTCATGCATGTTGATTATATCGGCTCTACAACAGTTCATGTCGATTATTCACGGGTAATTATTTACATATATTAATTATTCTTAATATTTATTTAATATAAATGGTATCAATATTCAATTATATTTTCAGGTGATATGTTGCACTAGAGCTTACTTATTGTGTCTATGCGGTGCTTTTTTATTCTCCGACGCTACGGAAAATATGATCAACGTGCGACTGCTACCATTTCTTGCGGACATCCATTCCAACACAAAACACATATGGAGTGAAGCAGTGTTAGCATATTTATACCACTCTATGACGTCTTTTGTGAGTAAGGTATCACAGGGTAGCTTGTGTGACAGGAGGGCACACGATGCTCTAGTGGTATGTGTTCTTATTTACATAAACTATCATCTTTATATATGTTACTTTTATATTCATTGAGTGTGGATTTAAATATTTAGGCGGAGACACTGGCTGATATAGATGAGGACCCTGAAAGAGATCCAGAAGGGATTTTAGGGACGATTGTACAATATCTGTGCGCACCACTGAGTCCCCGTTTTACTCCACTCGATATACCAGACAGCCATCCGGTAGGCTTCGTGAGACAGAGGCAGGCACGTCCTCGTAAGACACGTGATCGAGGAGCTGGTTCGAGTAATGCAGAGACACAAATTTTACAGGTTGGCGAGAGAACATCCCAAGCTTACAAGGGCACTTCGTAGCCTTACGCTGGCATGTCACAGCCTTATGTTGGCATGCCACAACATTACGAAAGATATTTCCAGCCTTACGCTAGCATATCACAACCTTACGAGGGTAGGCCACAGCATGACAATGATACATCCCAGAGTTACGAGACTACATCCCAAACCAACGATGCCACGCCACATGGTGCTTCTCATGAATGGGATTGGAATTATTACCTGCAGGAGACTAACACTTCGTTGTTTGGCTCAGCCAGCCTTGATCCAGACTTCCATTTATATTTGCCACCACCGGAGGGTATAGAGGAAATGAGAGATAGGCTATGTCTTAGGCGAGTTGATCGTAGAGATTATAGAAGGGATGACAGAGAGGGCTAGTAATTTTGTTGGTCTCTACAAATAAATGTATGACAATATTTTGTTGGTCTTTAAATTTCAGTAATATGATGTGAAGTTTTATTCGAAAGTTCAACAACTTCAATTATAATATTATAACAACTTAAAATCAAAATCATAATTACTCTAAAAAGATACAATAATAATATTCACTGCCTCGGTTGGTTTCTACAACTCTTTTTGTTGTATTCCAGTCCACCACAATTACTGCAACGAAGATCTTTTGTCGACGGTTCTCTTGTCATTATAGATTCTTCTTCGGTCTGCCAGCTCTACGCCCAAGAAGTGGTACTCCAATTTGAACTCTTACCGGTTCACTTTGAGGAATATAGGGGACTGGAATTGGTTCCATACATGGCATGTATACAGCTCTAAGTGTTGCAACAGAAAATTCAACAGGATAATAACTTTCAACTGGTACGTTAGAAGAATGACATGTAAAGCAAGCATGTTCACATGGTAATAGAGTATGTTGCCACCGACCACATGTACAACATTTATGGTCTAGTTCAACCACATAACATCTACTTGTTTCATGATCCCATATTTCAAATTTATTGTTATTAAAACGCAATAACTGAAAATGGTGTGACTCTCACCTAATACGTGCTATAGTGTTCATCATCATTGGACAAAACTTTGTTTCCATCTTTTCAGCATTTGTTCGATGTTTGCCGTGAAGTGTTATTATTTTTGCTCTAATACCATCAAGCAATGTTGATATAGGTTTGTCACGCAAACTTTTAATCCAATTGTTAAAACATTCAGCAATGTTCGAAGTATTAATATCTAATCGTGGGCAAGGTGCATAAGCTGTTATCCAGTGAGAAAAATCACGATTTTCATCGCTTGATCCTACAATCCAATTGAAAACATTTGCATCAGCAGATTTTATTGTTTTCAACCAACCATTCACATCAACCTCATTATAAGATCGGGCAAGTTTGTCTAACTATTGTAGATATGTCGGTGTACGAGGACACTGATTTTTTAAATTTTGTTTAAAATATTGAATACAAAAAAAGTGTGAAGAGTTTGGAAAAACTGTTCGCATTCCACGAATTAATCCTTTCTGTTTATCAGATATAAATGAAATACTATCCCAACGTTCAAAATAAGTTTCAAAAGACATTTTCAAACAGTTTAAAAACTATGTCCACGACTTAGTTTTTTCATTCTCAGCAACACAATAAGCAATAAGATATAGTTGATAGTTTGGATCGTGAGCACAAACAACAAATAAATTACCTTGGAATATAGATGTAAGAAAAGTAGCATCAATACTAATAACAGGTAAACAACCACTTAAGAAACCATCCATACAAGCCTTGAAACAAATAAATATTCTTTGGAAGACATTATTTTCTACTGTTTTTAAAAAATATTTGCTACCGGAATTTATTTCCATAATTGTAAAACAATATTTCTCAAGACTTCCATATGCATCAACGTAACTGTCGTTAATATCAGATAATGCAAGTTCCCTAGCTCTCCAAGCTATGGAATATGTAATATGTATCCGATGTTCTATAAGTATATCGTGTACAATGTGTGCCGGACTATACGAGTTGTTATCTCTAATTTTACCAATTATTTTATTTCTTACCCATGCAGTGGCGGCTAGTGGATGATGCACTCCTGTAAATCCACCTAAACATGAATGTTTACCTTCAAATGTACGAATTTCAAATGTACTACCATCACCATTAGCTTTAGCGTATACTCTCCAACAACAGTTTGGAGAATCACAAGTATACACTATTCTTTGATGATTGTTATGTTTAGATGAATAAATAAATTTATATGTAATTGCTAGGTCGCTAATAAAAATACGAAAATCCTTAGGAGAATCAAATTGTCTGCCAACAAATAACCCGGAAATGTAACCAGCTACATTAGCATCATTATCATTTAAATAGTAATCTAAATTTTTAACCAAATCATCACTATTTTTATCGTCAACATCATTGTTTTCAGTATTAGAGTTACTTTCAGTGTGATTTATACAATTAGGACCAACATTGAAATCTTGGTTATCATTAAAATGTTCACTACTTGAAATGAGTGTCGATATTTGCTTGTGATGGAATGATGTAAATTTTAATACAAGCTGAAACTAAATTACTTTGAACAATAAAATTTTATGTTTCTTCACAATCTACTATTATCAACGCATCTTCATAAAACCACCTTATTGTAAATTCATAACTTATGCAAAAACGACCAGAAATAATACTACGCAAACTAGCTAAAGTGATATTTTGATAAGTGGTTATAAGATGAGTATTACACCCATGGTAAGATAATCCATCTAGTATACCTCCATGGTAGCAAATTATTACTAAATTTTGATCTATAGTTACAAACTTTCATCTGAATTGAGACTTACAGAAGTATGTCAGAAAATAGCTTAGGCAAAAATGGTAGAAGAAATGGATGAAAGTATCTTCTAACTTGAATTTGACTTCTTAATTCACCGATTGTAAGCTATTTTCTGTATGAGATAAATATGGTAAAGAGAGTACGAGTGAATGAGATATACAAAAATACGCATGAGTCATATATATATATATATATAAGCTAAATTTAACCGTTAAAATATAAACGTTACAAATTGAACGTTATAAATTTAACGTTACCTATTATAAATAGACTAGTACTACCTAGTATACTAGCATAAAGAAAAAATAAATAACAGAAGAAAAAGTGAGGGAGAGAGAAAAGAGAGGCATGAGAGTGATACAAGAGTAAAGAGAGAGAGAGAGAGAGAGAGAGAGAGAGTTAGGGGTGTTAGGGAGCGAGAAAGCTAACGTGAGAGAGAGTGTGTGTGTGTTAGGGAGAGAGAGAGTGAGAGTAAAAAAAACAACAACTCTGAAGCAATGGGTCCCACTTTTTACGGGAGCGTTGCGGTGAGAGGGAGCAAGGGTGAGAGAGGGAGAGAGAGATATATATATAGAGAGAGAGAGAGTAGAGAGTGAGTGGGAGAGAGCGGGAACGAGAGAGTGAGAGAGAGATAGCACACAGAAAGTAGAGAGAGAGATAGAGAGATGAGCGGGAACGAGCGAGAGTGAGAGAGACAGAGCACACAGAGAGTAGAGAGAGAGAGCGAGGGTGAGAGAGAGATAGCGAGAGTGAGAGAGCAGAGATTGAGTGAGAGAGAAAGAGAAGAGAGTGAGTGAGTGAGAGAAGAGAGTGAGTGAGAGAAGAGAGAGAGAGAGAGTAAGTAAGTGAGAGAGAGAGAGAGAGAGAGAGAGAGAAGAGAGAGAGAGAGTTAGCGGGTGAGTGAGAGTGAGTGAGTGAGCAGAGAGAGAAGAGAGAAGAGAGAAGAGAGAGAGAGAGAGTGAGTGAGAGAGAGAGGAGAGAGAGAGAGAGAGCGGGTGAGTGAGTGAGTGAGCGGGTAAGTGAGTGAGCAGAGAGAGAGAGAGAGAGAGGGTGAGTGAGAGAGAGCGTTAATATATATATATATATATATATATATATATATATATATATATATATTAAAGGAGATTATTATTTTTTTTGTTTTTTTTAAACGGAGGCCGACGAATTTTTTTCTAAAATGTAAAACGTCCTTCCGATGGACGTTATGATGATTTGTTTAAAAATTTAAAAATTTTATGGTCTGAATAAAATTTGTCTTAATTTCGTTGTTCTGAACGAAATTTTTCGTTCTACCTATTACCAAGTACAGTATGAACTTCAATAACAATTGTGTACCGTCCGAAGAAACAAATTTATAGTTTTGTCCTTTTGTGTCAAACGATGATGGCGTTTGTCGTAACAAACCGAGACAACTTTACTACTTATTGCAGGTCTTCCTATTTCGTCAGACATGCCGAAAGATCATTCAGTTGTTGCAATTTGAGCAACAAACAACTCGAAAGATCATTCGCTTGTTGTCATTTTGAACAACAACTACTATTTTTGCTGGAATTGCAAACAATAAATAGGAAAGACCAAAAACATTTTGATACAGAAAGGAAATCAATATAATTACTCTGATCAAGAATATTGAGATAATTGAGTATCCTTACTATCATAAGAGACTTGAAACACGTTTATATAATAATAATAATAATAATAATAATAATAAACGTTTTAAATTTTTTTTAATAATAATAAACGTGTTTAAAAAAACCAAAATACATTCTATTTTTTTAAAAAAAATCTTAATAATGAAAAAAAAAATGAAAAAAAAAAGAGTAAAGAAAAATCAAAAATCAAAATATTTTACCAGGACAAAAAAACCAACAAATTTTTAAAGATAGAATTTTTATGTTTTATGAACAAATTATATATCCAGATAGTTGTAATTCTAGAAAATAAATTTGTATAACTTAAGTCAAATCTTCACATTATCAGGAAATAAAACGTAGCCAAAAAGTCCAAACAATCCACGCAGACACCCCTTACCAATAGTCCAAAATAGTAATCAAAATCACAATCACAATTTCGATCACGATCACGATCACGATCACCATAACCAAGCGCACACACCCACGTCACCGATCATTCCTCCTCCTCTTATAGGTCAACAGTCACGAGTCCCTATTGAACACACACACAACAGTACCGGCCCGTGCGCCTCTTAAATTAGTCCACGCCAACAAAATCCCTCTCTCGTAATTTACCCCAAATTCCGAGCCTACGTTCCAATATCCCTTTCTATTTAAGACCTCAAACGAACCGAATATCAGCTAACAACATACTTCCGAATTAATCAAAAGGAACGACGAATTATTCGTAAAAATACAGAGGAATGGGTTTGTGCACCTCTTGTGAAGCATCGGCGGTGGGCCAGCCACCGACGACGAAGCTGATACTCGCCGACGGGAGCCTGAGGGAGTTCGACCGGCCGGTCCTGGTCGCCACGGTGCTGGCCGAGAAGTCGGACCGGTGGTTCGTTTGCGACGCCGACGAGATGGAGTTCGACCGCTCCGTCTCCGCCGTCGGCTCCGACCAGTGGCTCCGGCCGGGACAGATCTACTTCGTCCTCCCGAAGCCGATGCTCAAAACGCCGCTCCAAGCCGACGACCTGGCCAAGCTGGCTGTCAAAGCCAGCGCCGCGCTGATGAAGAATCCGGTGGCGCCATTGGTGTTCGAACCGAAAGAGGTGGGGAAAGTGGTGGTCCCCACCGTCTCCAAGAGGAGGAGGAGGGAGAGGTCCGATCTCTCTGCCATTCCCGAGTGAGAGAGAAAAAACGAAGAAGAATATGTGGAGAGAGAGAGAGAGAGAGAGAGAGAGAGAGAGAGAGGAGTTATTTTTGAAGAATCAAATAATTTTGGGTGGGATCGGGCTGGACGAGCAGTAGCCGTTGGATCGGAGACCGAGATTATCTTTAGACGGCGGAGATTGGCTGCTGCGGATTCCGGAATCCGGAATGAAGAAGAATTTGGGGGAGGATTCCAAGAATCTGAACTATCCAGTTATTTTAAATGGGAACGACAATCGTCCGATTGAAGAAGGAGATTGCTTTCCACGGTGCAGATTGGTTCACCATAAGTTTTGTATATTTGTATATAAAAATGATTAGAAAAAAATGGTACAAAATAATAATATGCTGAGATGGAATTTTTTTTTACATTAGCTTCGGTTCGTTGATAATTTTTTTTGGATATCTTCAACTACTGTTGAATGAATTGGAATGACAATCGTCTGATTGAAGAATGAGATTGTTTTCACCGGTGTAGGGATTTTTTTTTTTTTTTTTTTTTACTTCAACGGATTTGGCAAATTTCAGCAATTGCAAAATAATTGATTCGATCAGCTTTTCTGGTCAATACTCTGAATCAATTTTCGACCAAATATATAGAGACGGCTTATTAAGTATTAGCACATAACCAATATCACCATACAATGGCAGAACTTCCATATAAATTAGTGAGGACTGAATTTTAGTTATAGTTTGAACGTCATGAGAATAATAACATCGTACTGTCTAAAATACTATTTTTTAAAAAAAAATTATTCATCACTTAATTGTTACATTAATTGTTACATACTTCAAATCCAAACAAGAAAACATAACATAACTAAGAAAACATTTCCAAAGTAAAATTTATTTATTTTTCCAAAGTTTTAGGCTGGACTATAGTCCGACCGTGTCCATGTATCTCTCTTTCTCTGTTACCATTAGAAAAACCAAATACAAAACACCGCATTCTATATTATCTTTCTGAAAGTACGGCACACAATTTGTCTCATTGAGATGGGCTAGGTGTGGTTCACACGAGACACGTACCCTTTTCTTTGGACGTTGCACATTTAAAACACATTTATATTTAGATAATATATTTCGATAATAAGGGGACAAACGACGGTGAAGGAAAGGACAAAAAACGAGGTTTGGTGGTCTGCAACCAGCCATTATACGGCACTTAAAAAATGTTACTGAATTCATATCGACTTTTAGCGACATCTTTTGGTTATTAGTGACATTTTGTGGAGTTGCGAATTAAATTTGGTATTGTAAAGGATTATATATGGTACAATATGAGCTTGAAGATAACAAATATTGTTGATCGGCAAAATTGTTTTTTGTTATAACATTGTCTGTAGCCAGCAATTTTACTTATATATTTCCAATCAAATCGACTGAAAATCGTAATCAGCTTTCGGTGGAATTTCTAATCAATTTTTGACCAAATATACGAAATATACGAGATGTTTGTCCTCAGAAGTCACAACTAAATATTATACCAATATCTATGATTTTGGGGAAGGAAAGGCACTCTGAAAGTGTGGCGAGTTCTCTGCAGATGGGCTTGGGTCATGGCCCAAAAGACTTGGTTTCCAAACAAGCGCAATCCTACTGCTGAACTATTCACAAAAAATAATAAAGTAGAAAAGCATTCTCCAATACAAAATATTGAGATGCTTTTTTTTTTCAACTTCCAAGATATATATTTTTTTCTTCTTCATTTTTTCTAGTTTTTTTATTTTTTTAAAATAAATTTTATTCATAATTTTGATGATATAGAGATGAAGATAATGAATTGGACAATCAACTTGACAAAGTCTTTTTTTAATTTTTACCATATGTAAGCTTCACAATTTACTTGACAATTACATTGGAGAATGCTTTTTAAATAAAATTTCGTCATTCCTATGTCGCAACTACTTTTTTCCAAAGTCACAATAGGATTGGAGATACTCTTAGGCCGCATTTGGTTCGCGGAAAGGAAAGAAAATGAAGTCAATCCCTCGTTCTTTTCATTATTTTGGAAAATTACAATTTTTTTTTCCACAGTTTGAAGTGGCTAAAAAGATTTGAAGGAAAAATAAATTTTCTATGGTGGGAAAGTGATTCCTTGGTTGGATGTGAAATCACTTTCCTCCATATTTTTCTTTCCTATGAAAATAATTTTTCTTTTCTCATATTTTATATTTTCTTTTGACGCCCAAATATAAAAAAAAAACTTTTTTTTCCCAGTGTTAATATTCTGCTAACCAAATGAAGCCGAGGAAAAATTCACAATGAACCATACGTTACTTGGAGACTTAATTACCAATAAAATGTAAAGCAGAGATCAACGTAGCAAAGAATATATGATATTATCTCTAGCATAATTTGTAAAACCAGTACTCGTTTGAAAACTTCGCATGTTTCCTGTTTAGAAGTAAGCATCATCTATATATAATAGAATATTAATAAATAGCAGTACTCATTTGAAAAATTATCAGCAAATGATTCCAGTACCAATTAACAACACTTGTATATAAAAAGTCTAGTAGCCCTTTATTTATTTATTTATTTATTTATTTATTTATTTTCTTTTATGAGGAAAAGTGTTTGTGCATTAGGAACATAATCTTTGATTGAAAGGTTGGTACAACAGAATAGATATAATATGTAGAAACAATTGAAAAGCAGAAGAAGAACAACCGTAATCAACATTCCAAAGATAATGTATATCCTTTTAAGATAGGTAGGGATAAATAAGTATGAACATTTGGTGATCACCAACTTCATGATGCACCAATTATTCATGTTTAGTGGTTAGTTTAAGACACAAGCCTAAATATATAGATGTACTTTGATTTCACCAGTTATTCAAAAGAAGAGGGGGGTTTAGTAACTTAATCATGAGAAAATTTGAGTTGCATCCAATTTTATTTATCCTAATTCAAGATGTACCACATTACTTTATCGTAATGTACGATACATTTCACTTTTGATCGAAACCGTCCACGACTCACAGTCAACCGCTTTGACCAACATTTTTTGACGATAATATCCCTCCCTGTTTTCTTTTACTTGAGGTTCCTAGTGACGAGCCCCCCCCCCCCCCCCCCCCCTTTCTCTCTCCCCTCTCAATGACCAAAATGAATTCTCCCACGTCCACACCCACTTCCTATAGCTAGAATAAAATGGATCAACTTCCCTTCAGTTCCTTGAGCAGCGGCACCAGCAGCAACAACAACGGTAGCAACATCAGCTCCAAGAACAACTCGAGCAAGGACACCAACATCGGCATCGAGGACGAGAACGTGCTCCTGCTGATCTTCCGCTCCATCAACTTTGACCCCGTGTCGTCTCCGTCGTCATTGCCTACGTGAGCCGCCTTCTCTGTGCCGTTGGCAGCCGCATTCTTCGGCGCAAGCTCTGTGTCTCCTACGCCATCTCCCCCCCCCCCACATGGCCCTCGCCCTCGTCCTGCCCCCCTCCGACGTCGGCCCCGTCGACGGAGGGGGGTGGCACGCCCTCGAGGAGCTCCTCTTCTTCCGTTGCGGCTCCGCCCACATCCGGGGCCACTTCGCTGCTCGGTAGTTCTCTAAGACCACCGGCCGCAGCTTCCTCCTCCTCCGCTGCTTGGCGGACGACGCCCTCTACGTCAGCGACCCCCTGCGAGCACCCGATCGGCGGGGAGGAGGACGTGGGACAGTACCGAGGGTTCATGCGCTTGAGGATGCGGGAGGAGAAGGGGTGGGGTGGGGGGTAGCTCCGCCAATAGCCGGGGGGGGGGGGGGGGGGGGGGGAGCACAGCTAGCATTCGCGGCGGGGAGGGAGCGGGGGGAGAGGGGGGACGCGTAGGGAAGAAAAATGGGTTAGAAATGAGGATGAGTATTCTGGTAAAAAAATGTTCAGTCAAATGAGTTGACTGTTAGTGTGAGACGATTTCCGTCAAATGTGAAAAATATCGTGTAAAGCAGTGGGGTACACCTTGAATTAGAATAAATAAAGTGAGATAATAATCAAAATTTCTCGCTAATCATTGTCTTCAAACCTCTACATACAATTCCCAACATAAAGCTAGCAATGAATATTATTAGCATGACAACAATATACATGCTATTAATTTCTTAAAAAGTATAGAATGAAGATGTATGTAAAATATTCCTGTGATTGTGTTCGATTTAAATACCACAACGTACGTACCTAATGCTATATAATACTCGACGGAGAGGCAGCAAGGGAATCCCTGTTGCAGTGACAATAACAGAGAACAAATCCTCAACTATAAAAAGTAAAAGTAAAACTCTACGACTCTTTCTCGAAAACACACTTGTATGAGCATGCCTCAAGACTAGGTTAAAGATTTTTGTCACAGACAACACACCACTATATACGAATTATACTAGATTGGGTCAAAATCTCTTAGTTGAAATGGCAAGAAGTTGAAGACGTAAAAATTATCGTTGGTTGGGATGGATCCCATATTATTCCTTCCAATGTCAATTAATAGTTGGAGTTAAAAAAAATTATGTTACATAATATGAAAAACGAAAGCTTTCAAAAATTAATTTTTACGTACAACCTGTTAGTTCCGAGACGGATCAAAGATTGTAGAACACAGACCATGTGCAGAGCTACTAGCAAGATCTAAAAGTCCACTCTCTACAGGAATCCAAGTTGTCGTCGATATCAGAGATTCACACAAGAGTTCCTCATCTGATACGCAGACGCTACAATGAGAATGAACGAGCAAAGAAAAAACTGAGAAGAAGTTCCTTGCTAGGGTGGTCAAAAACACTGTTGCTCAAAGCAAGATTCGCCGTACAGATGATCTGCCCTCATGAACCAGCAAGTTCACAAATGAACTTCTGGAACGCTCAATGTCACATTCAAAAACACTCGGAAACACCATGTGGGAGGGGGACACTCAGGGCCGTAAATGCGATCTGGTGTTCTCGATTTTTCCATCTGTATTTTTTCGCTCTCTTTAAATGAAAGAAGATGTCCTCTATATATAGAGGAAAACAACACCTATGCGGCCTGCGGCCTGAGGAAACTCCAGGCCGCATATGCGCTGACCGACCAGATCCCACAAAATCTGGGTGTCAGAGCCGTAGGCGTCGCCCGGGCCGCATGCGCCGCCCGCGCCGCATCCATCGTCGGTCACGCTGTACTACACGAGGCAGACAACGCCGCCAAACACTGAAAGCAGCCACTTGCGCCGCATGTGCCATATTTTTTAGAAGGCACATAAAACCATGCGCCGCATGCGCCGCCTAAAGCATACTCTGTCCCCTCCACATGCAACTTGCTCATCCAAACCTGACCGCATAGAGCCAGGCCGCATAACCTCTGGCCGCATAATGCCTGGCTGCATAGTTCCTTAGCCGCATAGCGCCGGGACGCATATCGCTTTGACCGCATAGCGCCATGAAGTATACGGCCGAGCTAGCAACTGTACATGCAACTCACGCATAAAAAGAGCGCATGAGCGCCATGCGATGATGCTGACGTGCTAAGTGCAAAGTGTGCCAAAAAATTGCCACTTTGTACCTTTGATCCCAAGTCCGAGTCGCTAAGTCCCTTCGGGGCTTAGCTCCTAAGGAAAACTTTCCAAATGTGGTGACAAAATAAAGATTGTCATAATGGAGTTCACACTTAATCCCTCTAGGAAAGTCAACCCACATGGGCCACCACCCCATGTGCATATACCAATACTAAGCATAGCTATATATTGAGATATACACATTGGTGGTTTTCCAATGTGGGACTAAAACTCCCAAAGCTAAGTGAAAAACACCAACAATCCCCCACATATATCATAATATATGGTCGAGCGTTCCCAAAACATATGGGACTAGACACGTGGCAATGGCCAGTTAGTACGATTCTGTAGGACTTTCCAATTTAATGGACCCGACGAAGTGCACTTACGCTGTCCATAGTCAAGTATTTCTAACATCCAAAAACTAAACTAAATCTCAATCCTTGGTAAATAAATCTCAAGAAAGAACGGTACGCATCAATAGTCTGCAGCCCAATAATACAACCGTTCGAATAGACCAACAAAATAATATAGGCCTATAAACACTAGGCTATAATAGCAGAGTCACAAAGGGAAGTAGTACATAACTTTAATAGAGAAAATATATAATGATACCTGCAAAGATGACCAACACTCCACTGGATCAAGCATCATGCAAACTGCTCAAATAACCTGGAAGGAAACCAGATCCTCAAAAGGACGTAACAAGATACAAAAAGTACAAGCCATAGAGTAAATACTGAGTAAAGTAAATCAGGATGAACTATCCTTCTAAGTGAATACAATTTGAGGACAACTTGGTGCGTATGGGTAGGTGTAGGCTAGACACACGCTGACGTAATTCACCAATCATCGTGACCGGCTAATATATGCCACATATGCCCCCATAACAAGGGCCCTCGCGTATGTAATGACAACCATAACGTTCCGAAGGATGCGACACCGGAATATAGTAACATCTGTATTGCTCTGAAGATCAAAAAATATGCATAAATAATAACGTCTGTATCGCTTCGAAGAACGTAAAATCTGCATAAATATAGAGGTGGATGTCCCAAACGACTACCAATTGTCTTCCCCGTCTAGTGCCAATGTACACGTCTCAAGTACGACGTGGACATCTCGTAACTATAATGCAAGTCACCTGGAGTAATACAATTATGCTAAGTACCATCACACGAGCTACTCGCACCGATGGCCAGTCAAGTGCGTAAGCCCGTATCCTATCATGAACTCACTTTGTAACGTAAAATGATACGTGTCAAGGCCTCAGAGTTATAATTATAACTCCGCAACTTTAGGTACATCACTAGGAACTAGGTCGAACACAAGCCGTAACATCGACGCCTTCGTCGACTACACCCGAGTTATTCTTGGATGTGCACAGTTATATAATATTCAGAGCACAATATAATCATAACTGAATTTAAACAGTACAACAATGCAATGTATATTTGCCTGGAAGCCAGGAGAAGATTTGAACATAAAATCGCAAATGATGTAGCAACATAAGAAGGGGACTACAACAGATGGCTCCGGATGCTGTCACAAATATCACCAACAGTCCCGAAATGAGTGAGATTATCAGAAAAGCATATCCATACGTCCAATTTGGACACAAGAACAAAATGACAGTTTCTGGTCAACATTAGGGTCCATAGGTAGGCCCGCATTATACCAAAAAATGTACCAGGAACAAAAGTTTCTAAACTTAGCATATTATAGGCCAAACAAGTTCTAAACGATGATACGAACTCAACAGTATATCCAGTTTTGGATTCCGGTGAGCCGATCACAAATTTGCTCGTCAAGTCGAATTATAGGGCTTGCAAAGTGATAATTTTTTTACTGTCTCCGAATCGGGCGAAACTTGGGTCACAGGACAAGTCAAACGTCGCGAGTCCAATGCTACCACTTTCGCCACGATACGACGAGCGTGCACAAAATAATTAGAATATTTGCAAAAGTGCTGATACATAGACTTTCGACGAATACGGGTCAAATTTGTCTCGCACAAGTGACCAATTCGAATTTTGTCAAAGTCCACATGTCAAAAAATACCGTACACGCCTTTTGGTGCAATCGGTACGCGACGAGGTTATCCGGTTTGACGGGACCAACTCTGTATCGAAGATTTTCTAGTTTTTAATATTGTTTTTCTCATGATTTGGAACTCAAATTACTAACCATAGAAAGCAAACTAAATTATTCTAATTGAAGACATTACAAGAGGGTTAAGTTGTCAATATACCAGTGAAGTTGGTTCATAAATCGATCGAGAGACGAGGAAGAAACATCATCGTAAAATCACGGGAGGGGTTAGGCATTCGGTTCTGGACTGTAGGGTTCGAGTCTGTGGTCGGGTCGGGGCTCCGGCGGGAAGCAGTCGATCGGAGGTGCAGCTGCGACCAAGGGAGGCTTGGCCAGGGGTGAGGGTGGCTCTGGTAGTGGTCGGGTTGCTCGTCCAGGGGACAGAAGCAACAGTAGTTGTAGTTCTCCGCTTCGCGTTGGCACTATGTACAAGAGATATCGCTTTGCTAGCTCGAGCGGAAGCCTTCTCAAAGAGTTCCACGATCAAAACACAAGATGATTGATCTAGGTGAGTGGACATAACTTTATTATCTGATTCTTGCACAACTTAATAATGAATATGAGTTTTTACAATGCTTGTTTGCTTAATATGAACCTGCTTGTCTAAAAAAAGATAGAACCATTGCCATGCTAATAATAGAAAGAAATGTTGCATGCTAGTTACAATGACACCACTATCGAGCAAACCTAGACATGCTAAGGAAAGAGTAGCACTGCATGCTTAACTAGAAGAGATAAATAGACCCGTGCCATGCTTGTTTAAATTAAAGATCGTTCATATGTTTGCTTGTCGTCGTTTATATCGTTGCTTATCTTGGATGCAAAATCTTGATTGAATATATGCTTGTATTATTACAAAGAGTTATGGCTTATCTTGTTAAGAGACTAGTAGCCCGCCTTGATGTTTCGGTACTACGGGATCTAAGGGGTGCGTCTATTAGATAAGAGATAGATGAATTAAAATCTTGAATTGTCACGTTGTGTTATGCTTGTGATATGCTTGTGATATGCTTGTTATCGAGGAGCTTGCGGAGGATGGAGGCTAAATGACAAGTTTGGAGACTAATAGTGCGCCCTAATATTTCGGTCCTATGGGATCTAGGGGGCGTGGCTATTAGAATGGTGGATGGAGACTACTGATGGGGTGAGACTAATAGTGTGCCCTGAGGGTATGGCTATTAGATGGGAGGCGGTGCTTCTGTTGGAAAGAGTTTGAGTTAGAGAAGTTAGCTTGTTCATGGATATAGCTGTATTTCAGGTAGTTAGGGCGCATGCTAGGCTCGCCTTCTTGCATACCTAACTGTTTGATACAGAGATAGACAGAAAAGAGAACATTATTTATATATGCAAATTGTCTCTAACTTGTATGTCTGCTGCACGGATAACCGATCTACAAGGAGTAAGAATCACTAAATAAGTGACATATTATTTTGCTTATTGTTTTGGACAGTATTTCATGCATTTGCATCGGTCGAACAATGGCCATTAGTGCAGAGCAACCATGAGTCACAGCTGCTAATAGCATCCGATAAATGAGTCATTAGTTAGCTGATTACTGCAACTGATCCTGAATTTCTCGGGGACCGACATCTTATAGATAGTTTATCTCGTTTGCTTGATATAATGATAGTCCACTAGATGCTACTTTGTCCCTTGAGTCTTTGAGTATAGCTCACGAGACACGCTGCGCATACCCTGATTGGTACACCGTACTTGAAATGTTTGCCTTGTATGCTTGGTTGTATGGAACTAAATTCTGATTTCAAGATGTTTCCAAAAAGAAGTAACATGAGTTCGTTCCCATACTGCATCTGACGAACCTAGGTAAAACTAGAAAGGTCACTAGTAATGTAATATTTTATAACATGATAACTTAGTGTTAGTTTTAGTGAATGTTGCTTCTGTTCATTAATTTTATACTCACCAGTACTTTCTCCAAAGTGCTGAACTACCAATAGTTTGCTTATTTGCAGGTGTTGGATCGTCCGAGGAAGCGATAACCGTACCTCATCCACAGGACCCAGAAATCTGGTGTCGATGCCTTTAGCCGTATCGAGATATTTTGAGCTACTTTTGTATAGAGGGACATAATATATGGAATGATGCCATTGTATTCAGAGAATCTCGTGCCTTGAGCTTTGTCCCGTATACTCAGATGGATTATTATTTGTAACACTGTCCCTCCGCTGCGTACTCGATCGGTTTGATGATAGCCACAACTTTAACTATGTTGCCTTGTGCGAGCGCAACCACAGGCTCGTACGACATCATGTCCCAAGGAGAATGACCGTCCCGTGGGAGCGCCGGCACGGTGATTCACGCCCGGCAGGGGCGATCGTGATCGCTGGAGTTTGGTGTAGTGCCCCACTCCATGTTGGCACTCTGTATAAGAGATATTGGTTTGCTGACTCAAAAAGAAAACCTTTTTGAAGAGTTTCTTGTTGAACCAGAAGATGACTAATCTAGGTGAGTGGGTAGAAATTCATTATCTGATTCTTGCACACCTTAATAATGAATCTGAGTTTTTGTAATGCTTATTTGCTTAATAAGATAATTTTTGCATTGAGAATGATAGAACGAGATCCTGCATGCTTAACTAGAGAACTTGTATGCTTGTCTAAAAGAGATAGAACCATTGCCATGCTAAGTTAAAGAATAGAATGTTACATGCTTAGTTACACGGACACCGCTATCGAACAAACCGCTGCCATGCTAATAAACAAGAGTAATAGAATGTTCATATGTTTCCATGTATGCTAAACAAGAGTAGAACTGCATGCTTAGCTAAAAGAGATAAAAGAATCGTGCAATGTTTTGCTTGTCATTGATGCTTGAAAGATAGAACTGTTTGAAATGCTTGAACGATATCAGAGAGAATACCCTAAGGCAAAGAAGTCCTCATGATCAGGGGGTATTCATGTCTATTTGATATCTAGTTCACGTGTCAAAGCAATTAGTATATGAGCGAGTATATTAGTGCAGTGCTGTGCCATGATAACACCGCTTCTAATCATGAGGAAGTAGACTCATGGGCTATCATATAGTTTGGTCACATGCTAGGATTCAGCCTTCTTGCTTACCTAACTGTTTGATGCAGAGACGGACATGAAATATAACATATGTGCTGATGTATATTGTTGCTAACTTGTATGTCTGCTGTAGGATAACCGTTCGACGAAAGGGTAAGAATCACTGAATAAGTGATATTCATGCTATCGAGCATGCTTTCTTGTATTAAATGCTTTTATAGAGAAGTCTTGTTTTTCGTATATGCTTCTATCTCGTTCACACGATAAGATGATAATTGTTGAAGAGAGAGAGAGGGAGAGAGAGAGAGAGAGAGAGATGATAAGAAGATAGTCCACTAGATGCATGATAGAGTCTTTAAAGAAATGAATATGACTTACGAGACATGCTGCGCACTAGAGTTATTAAATGAATCGGCATATTATGCATGAACTGCTTGCCTTGTCTGCTTGCTTGTACATCGAACATGAACTCTGTTTTTCAAGAGATATTTTCAAAAAGAAGTAATATGACTCTGTTCCTATACTGCATATAACGAACCTAGGTAAAACTAGAAAGATCACTAGTAATATAATATTTTATAACATAATTACTTAGTGTTGGTTTTAGTGAATGTTGTTTATGTTCGTTAATTTTATACTCACCAGTACTTTCGCCAAAGTGCTGACCCACCAACAGTTTGCTTGTTCGTAAGTGCTGGATCATCCGAGGAAGCGATAGCCGTGCCTCATCCCCAGGACCCAAAAATCTAGTGTCGATGCCTTGAGCCGTATCGAGATATTTTGAGCTACTTTTGTATAGAGGGACATAATGTATGGAACGATGCCATTGTATTCAGAGAACCTCGTCCCTTGAGCTTTGTAAACCCCCTCACCCAAAATTAGGACTACTTGGCATAAATAGAGAAACTAGGGCTAGTTTCAGTCCAAATAGAAATAGGACACAATGTTTATTTAATTTTGTATTGTTTATGATACGTAGCGCGCCTTGCCGTTGCTTCGATAATTGGAGCATTACACTAGCCATTGCCTTCCAACAAATTTCACAACACTGTCCTAGACATGACCACCATCTATTCTGACCTTTGTATAACTTATAAGATTGCTTTCTTGTGCTACATTTTAGTCGCCCAATAAACGTCGCGGACGTTATTATTGTACCTGTATCCTTGTGCGTTTCAATCAAAATTGGAGACACAATCTTGACCGTTTTATACAACCCGAATTTTATTAATATTCTATACTGTACCCTCTACGTCCCTGATACTTGTGTCCCACCAAATTTTATCTCTATGTACTCCTAATTAAATCCATAACACCTTGCACGGTAATTTTAATTAATTTAATCCCAATTATCAACTTTGTACAATTTTTCAATATTTGGGCACTTTTATGCAAAAGTGCATTGAGGGTCCACACCATTGGACAATACGTGAAGGAAACCCAATTTTTCCTTCACGAGAAATTTTTCGTAATTTTTGGGATGTACAACGCGCAACATCGCCCCGTTATTTTAAATCTATCCTTACATTTAATTAATGCAAATTCTAGCCCTCCCAACATTCCCATGAGAGCCGAAGCCCAAGCCCAAGGAGCATTGACCCAGCCCAAATCCTAGGTCAAACCCAAGCCCAAATTTCTATATGTATAAATATACAATTATATTTCTTTTTCCTTTCCTTTTTCTAGGTTAAACTTAAAACCCACCCCTAAATATAATTCCCAGCCGTCACTGTTCATCCGTTTTCTCTGTTCACCTCCCCCTCCGGCGAACACGATCCACCACAGGTCAGCCCTTCGCCGGAGCTCCGCCGGCCCCTCCCCGAGTTCACCTCCTCTTCTCCTTCCTCCTCTCCCTTTGCCACTCGTCGGACTCGCCATCACCATCACCGTGGTCCTCCCCCATGGCCGGAGACCCATCCCTTCTCCTCCCTTGACTCGACTTGACTAGAGTCGGCCCCGACCCCGACGGTACAGCGCATGAGACTCCCCACCCCACCACCATCGTCTCCACTTTACCCTCCTTCAACCTCTCAACTGCCGGATCTCCCTCTCCCCCGGCGATTGAGCATCGACCCGATCCACCCACCGCTCGCCTCCTCCTTCTCCAACTACTGTGCACCCCAACCGCCGGCAGCAGCCATACCTCCGACGTCCCTCAGCCACGGCCGCTGTCAGCTCCGCCATTGATGACCTCCTGTCCTCTCCTTCCTCGCCTCGATCTCCCTCGACGGAGTTCGCCGACCCACCATCACCGGGCCCGACTTCCCCGCCTCCAAATGACCGCCGCCTAAACTTCATCTTCCCGCTGCCACGACACCTTGAGCCTCCGCCATTGACGACCTTCACCATCGTCTCCACCTCCCCCCCCCCCGACTTCACCGCCGGTAGCACCCACCACTCCTCCATGAACTCCTCCCCATCTCGCCGGACCTCCCGGCTCCGTCCTCCTCCATACACGAACCACCTTCCTGAGCTCCTCCTCCCTGACTCCCTCCTCCGCCTTAGCCAGAGCTTGCCTGGCCGGAGAGACATCACCATCTCATTTACACCATCACCATCATCATCTTATTTATATTATCATCCTCGTCAGCGTCATCACTAACAACGTCGTCATCATCACCCTTAGTCATCGTTCTCATCGTCAGCACCATCGCCATCATCGCCGACATCGTCATCATCCCCATCATCAGGATCATCAATATTAACATCATTCCTATCATCCTCAATAGTGTCATCAATGTCATCTCAAACCATCATCATCATCTCTCATTCTCAACATATAAAACCCTAATCATTGCCTCGTCATCTTTATTAGCACCATCATCCTCGTCATCACCATCATACACATCACCATCTTCATCATCTGTAATAATCATCATCGCTTCCATCGTCATCGTCATCGTCATCCATATCGTTATCATCATCGACGTCATAGTCATCACCTTCACCATCATCATCACTATCATCCCAGTCACCCTCTACAGCATCCTCCTCACCTTATCACCACAATCAGTATCACCCTTAACCATCACCCTTAGCAACCTCAAACACCGTTACCCTTGCCCGACAACTCGTAGCAGACACCCCGATTCTTGTACCTGTACACACTGACCCTGAAGATCTGTTGGATTTATCTGCGCGACTCCAAGAGCAGGTCATTGATACTACGCAGCCTTATCGCCAGGTACGTATACCTTGCCTTGTTGTACTGTTTAAATTCTGTATTATTAGCTGCATATTTATTACTTAATTATGCGCGTCCGAGAGAGACTCGGGTGCAGTCAACGGAGGTGTTGACGTTAGGACTTATGCCTGACCTAGTGTCTAGTAGACCCACCTAAAGTTGTGGAGTTATTGGTATGACTCCCAGGCCTTGACACATTTCTTACACTTGTTGTGAGTCTCATGTAGGGCACGGTCCTGCGTATGTGGTTGGCCACCTGTACGTGTAGGCGTACGACGGATAGGATATAACTGCTAATAGTGATGCATGTTAGAAGACTTAGCAGTTATTTGTAGGCGGAACATAGACTATAGTGGTACGATGGTCCCATCCTTGTCCTTGTTTGGTTGAAGGTTGGACTATCGTTCTAACGATAGACTATGAGCCAGAGTTACGACGCTGCGGCGTAGTAGCTAAGGCGTGTTATGGATACAACATGCTTAGATCATTGGGCGGAGAGGACTACTAGTAGGCGTATAGGACACCCACCTCCTCTATGCAGATACCGCACTCGACGGAGTGATACGGACGTTATTATTTATACAGATACCACGTTCCCTAGAGTGTTGGGCGTTACTTGGTGATTTTACAGATACCTCATTCTTCGGAATGATGGACGTTACAGATAGCACACTCTAGAGAACGTTGGACGTTATCATATTCCTGCGCCCGTGTTATAGGGGGCATATATGGCATATACTAGCCGATTGTCACGATTGGTGAATTACGTCAGCATATGTCTAGCCTACACATTCCTATACACTCAAGTTGTCCTCAAGTTGCATTTCACTTAGATGGTTAGGTCACCCTGGAGTTTTACAGTATTTACTTTATGGCAAGCTTTTATGTATCTTGTTATGTCCCTCTGAGGAATTGGTCCCTTTCCAGGTGTATTGTTCATGAGTAATTGCAGGAGCGCAGATCCGGACTGGCTACTTAGCTTACGAGAGGTCTTCTCTTCGAGCCTCGTGATTGTTAGAGGTTGTATTCATATTATTTGTCTTCTTTATTCTTCATTCTAGTTCGGTAGTGGATTTGTTTCCATCCGACTGTCATCTTGAGATACCTTATATTGATATATAGTTCATAGATACTAGTTATTTATTTATACATGATTTTCTGTGGATGAGATTAGATTATACCCTGTAATTTATGATGGTTTATACCACTAGTGAATTGTTATTCATATTACAGCGTACGTGTGATATAGTTTCTATATATTGGAGTGTCATATTCATACGGCTGGCATGGTTACGTATTCCTAGTCCTACGTATTTTGGGACTGGGGCGTGACATATTTTTGTGGTGGCCCATGCAGGTCAAGAGCATATTGTCTCGGTTACGTTACTGTATCGAGCAAGCATGCACCTAGGATTAGAGTATAGGATCTCATCAACAACTAAATATGACTCATCCTTCTTCCAATCCATTATATTTGAATAACTGCATCCTGCTTGATTCATGTGCTTCCCTATTAGTTCCTTGGGTGTAGCCTTCTCCTAGAATATAGAAGTCCATGTTGTTAGATAATAAGTAGAGTAAACTTCCTTTTAAGAATACATCTAGAGTGTCGACACATCACTAAGTTTAGAACATCTAATGAAACCCTAGCACCCTTACCTATCGATTAATGTACCATTACCCCTCGATATATGTATGAAGACTTGAGAGTGGTATAGACACTACTAGAGTAGTTAGAAATATTACCATAAGGTTTGACCCTAGTATTGAGGAGACAATAGAAACATAAGGTTAAATATTAGGACTAACCTAGCTTTTCATGGTAAGATAGTACTAGAGAACTACAACTTTAGCTTCTTGTCTTATTATATCAGAACAATACCTTAGGAAGCCAAGAGGAATAAACTAATATTTCCCTTGATCATACCTCGAACACAGAGATTTGCTCGCCACCTTCCCCTTAGGAAACCATGATATTATCTTGAGTCCCCCTATTTTTAATTTTATATCTTGTTCCCCTGTAAACTTAGCGCTCGCTATAATTGTTCGACGACTAATTATGTTCTTCGATTCTTCATCTTTCAATTCGTGCCACCTAACCTTGTAATTTTAGGCCAAGTGATCTTATTCCAGGTTAGGATATATAGTTGCTAGGGTTATAGTTTGGTAATTTGAACTTTGAATTACGTACTTGGTAGTTAGAACTTGATAGTTTGAGTTGTTCCTTTAGATTGTGATCTAATTATTCTTAGTTTTAAATCACATAACATGTGCCCCACCTCGATATAGATTATATCCTCTTTTTCTTGAAGACCAGTAACTTCTCCACTCATACTATTGATACTTGTTCTATAAGCACTATGATTAAGACTTAAGATGGCCATTACCTACATGATACAATAGGAGACCCAAATAAGTACTAAGATCCGTTCCTCGTATAACCTAATAAGAATTTGTACTTTATTACAAGAACTTTATTAATATGTAGGATTCCCTTAAGGCTGTCACAGTATTAGTTATTATGTTTAAGATGGGTAGTGTGCCTCACAACATAGTATCACATAGCCCTATTGACCCATTGATGAAGTATAATAGGATGACACAAATTTAGACTTGCATAAGAAGATAGTGTTTATTCAGACGATAGAAATTAGAGGCCCATACCCCTATTTTGTCGATTAGCGACTTGGACAAGGAATTAGTATGACAACTGTAGAGATTGTAGAGTCTTAATTTTGTATCTTGTTTGGTTTTGTGAACTTAAATTATTTTTGTACCTCCTTTCATCATAATCTAGCGTACTCATATTTTTGTACTACCTCGACTTATGCTGCTGTTACAGCCTAGTTTTGCAAGCTCAGTCTTTTATCAAGCTTGTTCACGACATATGTATTATTGGACGCGTACACTAATATATTTCAGAATCAGTGTACTGCGGTCTGATCAACCATAGTGTGCTTGGTTTGCCCTTCGCATAACTACCTTACGTGGATTGAGATATATAGTGATTAGTAGATGAATGTACTTGCCCTCTAGATATATCTGAGCATATCGTATCCGTTATATAACTGTACTGATAAGAGCATGTGAATAGGAATTACCAAAATAGGATTTCAATCCAGAACTGCCTTGACAATTCCCATCAAATTCTTTAAACGCCTTGATCCCCATACTTCTAATCTATTACCTTCCCTTGAAATCTTTATTATTGTTTTCCGTCTTCCCTTATTTCAGAAAGACGAAACCTCGTTGCGTGGCATAAGTTGATACACAGATAGTATTAGATATATCCTATAGGCCAATTACATTATTTGATGATTATTTTGTAACCAAGGGCATATCACATGTAATATATTTGGTGTTAAAATTTTGAGGATTGAGCCACCAAATTAAGTAAAATTGAGGAATGAGATTTCTGAAATGTAAGAGCCTTATGTGATAAAGGGGTAGATCCTAAGCTGGGTAGCAGTTGCATTGTCAACTCAAGAGAAACTTCTCTTAGTTTGTGATCAAGAAAAATTGGATGTAGGGGTTCAAGTCATTTTAAAATTAAGATTTCTAGAAGAATGATTAATATGATAAAGGATTAATGAAGTTTAAAAATCGGGATATGGCAAACCAAATACCGATACGTGAGCATATGATTTAAAATTTTAATATTGAGGGTTGAATCAACGATTTAAACCTCGAGGAAAATAAATAGAACCCTAAACATGGACATGGACAGATTAAATTTCAAACTTGAAGATTAAATTAAAAGAAATTTTTGATTGTAGGATTACCTATTTGAACTATTGAGGATATAAATTGAATTTAAATTGGAAGAGTACAAAAGTTCATAAGTTGAAAAATAGGAGGAAAAATATTGATTAAGATCATTTCTAAAAGAGATTTGTTAGTTGAAGATCGCGATATAAAATTTGATATGTGAAGATGTTATACGGATATAAAAAAAAATTAAAACTGGATGTTGATAAGGAAGTACGATAGGTTGAAATTTGATTTGGACATTGACCATCTTAATCTTAAGGTGATTACAAGGGATTGATTAAAATTTTAATTATCGCAAAGATATCGCGATTGACTTGCCTTATGTATGTAAAGGGATAACAGACTATGCCTTATTTTAATTTCGAGGACGAAATTATTTTAAATCGGGTAGATTGTAAACCCTCTCACCCAAAATTAGGCCTACTTGGCATAAATAGAGAAACTAGGGCTAGTTTCAGTCCAAATAGAAAAAGGACACAGTATTTATTTAATTTCGTATTATTTATAACACGTAGCGCGCCTTGCCATTGCTTCGATGATTGGAGCACTACACTAGCCATTGCCTTCCAACAAATTTCACAACCCTGTCCTAGACATGACCACCATCTATTCTGACCTTTGTATAACTTATCAGATTGCTTTCTTGTGCTACATTTTAGTCGCCCAATAAACGTCACAGACGTTATTATTGTAATTCTAAATAATTCTAACTCTGTACCCTTGTGCGTTCCAATCAAAATTGGAGACACAATCTTAACCGTTTTATACAACCCAAATTTTATTAATATTCTATACTGTACCCTCTACGTCCCTGATACTTGTGTCCCACCAAATTTTATCTCCATGTACTCCTAATTAAATCTAGAACACCGTGCGCAGTAATTTTAATTAATTTAATCCCAATTTCCATCTTTGTGCAATTTTCTAATTTTTGGGCACTTTTATGCAAAAGTGCATTGAGGGTCCACACCATTGGACAATACGTGAAGGAAACCCAATTTTCCCTTCACGAGAATTTTTCCGTAATTTTCGGGATGTGCAACGCGCAACATCGCCCCGTTATTTTAAATCTATCCTTGCATTTAATTAATACAAATTCTAGCCCTCCCAACATTCCCATGAGAGCCAAAGCCCAAGGAGCATTGACCCAGCCCAAATCCTAGGTCAAACTCAAGCCCAAATTTCTACATGTATAAATATACAATTATATTTCTTTTTCCTTTCCTTTTTCTAGGTTAACTTAAAACCCACCCCTAAATCTAATTCCCAGCCGTCACTGTTCATCCGTTTTTTCTGTTCACCTCCCCCTCCGGCGAACACGATCCACCCCAGGTCAGCCCTTCGCCGGAGCTCCGCCGGCCCCTCCCCGAGTTCACCTCCTCTTCTCCTTCCTCCTCTCCCTTTGCCACTCGCCGGACTCGCCATCACCATCACCGTGGTCCTCCCCTATGGCCGGAGACCCATCCCTTCTCCTCCCTCGACTCGACTTGACTAGAGTCGGCCCTGACCCCGACGGTACAGCGCAGGCGACTCCCCGCCGACGGAGTCGCAGCACCCCCACCACCATCGTCTCCACTTCACCCTCCTTCAACCTCTCGACCGCCGGATCTTCCTCTCCCCCGGCGACTGAGCGTCGACCCGATCTACCCACCTCTCGCCTCCTCCTTCTCCAACTGCTGTGCACCCCAACCGCCGGCAACAGCCATCCCTCCGACGTCCTTCAGCCACAGCCGCTGTCAGCTCCGCCATTGACGACCTCCTGTCCTTTCCTTCCTCGCCTCGATCTCCCTCGACGGAGTCCACCGACCCACCATCACCGGGCCCGACTTCCCCGCCTCCAAACGATCGTCGCCTGAACTTCATCTTCTCACTGCCACGATACCTCGAGCCTCCGCCATTGACGACCTTCACCATCGTCTCCACCTTCCCCCCCCGACTTCACCGCCGCCAACACCCACCACTCCTCCACGAACTCCTCCCCATCTTGCCTGACCTCCCGGCTCCGTCCTCCTCCATACACGAACCACCTTCCTGAGCTCCTCCTTCCTGACTCCCTCCTCCGCCTTGGCCGAAGCTTGCCTGGCCGGAGAGACATCACCATCTCATTTACACCATCACCATCATCATCTTATTTATATCATCATCCTCGTCAGCATCGTCATCATCACCCTTAGTCATCGTCCTCGTCGTCAGCACCATCGCCATCGTCGCCGACATCGTCATCATCCCCATCATCAGGATCATCAACATTAACATCATTCCTATCATCCTCAACAGTGTCATCACCGTCATCTCAAACCATTATCATCATCTCTCATTCTCAACACATAAAACCCTAATCATTGCCTCATCATCTTTATTAGCACCATCATCCTCGTCATCACCATCATACACATCACCATCTTCGTCATCTATAATAATCATCATCGCTTCCATCGTCATCGTCATCCATATCGTTATCATCATCGCCGTCATAGTCATCACCTTCACCATCATCATCACTATCATCCCAGTCACCCTCTACATCATCCTCCTTACCTCATCACCATAATCGGTATCACCCTTAACCATCACCCTTAGCAACCTCAAATACCGTCACCCTTGCCCGACAACTCGTCGCAGATACCCCGATTCCCGTACCTGTGCACGCTGACCCCGAAGATCTGTTGGATTTATCTACGCTACTCCAGGAGCAGGTCATTGATACTACGCAGCCTTATCGCCAGACAAGTATACCTTGTCTTGTTGTACTGTTTAAATTCTGTATTATTAGCTGCATATTTATTACTTAATTGTGCGCGTCCGAGAGAGACTTGGGTGAAGTCAATGGAGACGTTGATGTTAGGACTTATGCCTGACCTAGTGTCTAGTAGACCCACCTAAAGTTGTGGAGTTATTGGTATGACTCCCAGGCCTTGACACCTTTCTTACATGTGTTATGATTCTCATGTAGGGCACGGTCCTGCGTATGTGGTTGGCCACCTGTACGTGTAGGCATACGACGGATAGGGTATAACTGCTAATAGTGATGCATGTTAGAAGACTTAGCAGTTATTTGTAGGCGAAGCATAGACTATAGTGGTACGATGGTTCCATCCTTGTCCTTGTTTGGTTGAAGGTTGGACTACCCTTCTAACGATAGACTATGAGCCAGAGTTACGATGCTGCGGCGTAGTAGCTAAGGCGTGTTGTGGATACAACATGCTTAGATCATTGGGCGGGAAGGACTACTAGTAGGCGTATGGGACAGCCACCTCCTTTATGCAGATACCGTACTCAACGGAGTGATACGGACGTTATTATTTATACAGATACCACGTTTCCTAGAGTGTTGGGCGTTACTTGGTGATTTTACAGATACCTCATTCTTCGGAATGATGGACGTTACAGATACCACACTCTAGAGAACGTTGAACGTTATTATATTTCTGCGCCCGTGTTATAGGGGGCATATATGGCATATACTAGCCGGTTGTCACGATTGGCGAATTACGTCAGCATATGTCTAGCCTACACATTCCTATACACTCAAGTTGTCCTCAAGTTACATTTCACTTAGATGGTTAGGTCACCCTAGAGTTTTACAGTATTTACTTTATGGCATGCTTTTATGTATCTTGTTATGTCCCTCTGAGGACCTGGTCCCTTTCCAGGTGTATTATTCATGAGTAATTACAGGAGCGCAGATCCCGACTGGCTACTTAGCTTACGAGAGGTCTTCTCTTCGAGCCTCGTGATTGTTAGAGGCTGTATTTATATTATTTATCTTGTTTATTCTTCATTCTAGTTCGGTAGTGGATTTGTTTCCATCCGACTGTCATCTTGAGATACCTTATATTGATATCTAGTTCATAGATACTAGTCATTTATTTATATATGATTTTTTGTGGATGAGATTAGATTACACCCTGTGATTTATGATGGTTTATACCACTGGTGAATTGTTATTCATATTACAACGTACGTGTGATATGGTTTCTATATATTGGAGTGCCATATTCATACGGCTGACATGGTTACGTATTCCTAGTCCTACGTATTTTGGGACTGGGGCGTGACAAGCTTTCTCCTATTTACTCAGATGGATTATTGTTTGTAGCACTGTCCCTCCGCTGCGTACTCGATCGGTTCGATGATAGCCATAACTTTAACGATGTTGCCTTGTGCGAGCGCAACCCCAGGCTCGCACGATATCATGTCTCGATGACAAACGATATACGTCCCGCTGGAGCACCGCGGCACGGTGATTCGCGCCCGGTGGGGACGTTGTCGGGACCTTCAAGATCGGGACATGACATTCGAGGTGTGGCAAAGTGGTATCAGAGCAACTCGATTCTCTGACCTTACGCCCTTTTTGATATTGTTCTTAGATGATGATTCCTTGCCTATTGATATCGTTACTGAGTTTAGTGCTCCATATAATAAGTTCATAAATATTCTCAAAGTTGCGCGCAAAAGTTTTTTAGATTTGATTTGTTGCTTGAGAGTTATGATTTCGTGCTTCTTGATTGCTAGAGTTTTCGATTGAGGATGGTGAGGGATGAGGACTATCGCTGCTCTGGATATGAAAATTTTATCCTTAAAGTTTTGAGGACGAAACTTTTTCTTGATGGGTAAGTATGTAGTGCCTCGCTCCGCGTTGGCACTATGTACAAGAGATATTACTTTGTTGGCTCGAGCGGAAGCCTTCTCGATGAGTTCCCCGATCGAAACATAAGACGATTGATCTAGGTGAGTGGGCAGAACTTCATTCTCTGATTCTTGCACGCCTTAATAATGAATATGAGTTTTTGCAATGCTTATTTGCTTAATAAGAACCTGCTTGTCTAAAAAGAGATAGAATCATTGCCATGCTAAGAATAGAAAGAAATATTGCATGCTAGTTACACTGACACAGCTATCGAACGAACCTTGCCAAGCTAAAAAAAGAGTAGAACTACATGCTTAACTAGAAGAGATAAATAGACCCATGCCATGCTTGTTTAAATTAAAGATCGTTTATATGTTTGCTTGTCGCCGTTTATATCATTGCTTGTCTTGGATGCAAAAGCTTGATTGAATGCATGCTTGTATTGTTACAAAGAGTTATGGCTTGTCTTGTTAGAGAAGAGACTAGTAGCCCGCCCTGATGTTCCGATCCTACGGGATCTAGGGGGGTGCGACTATTAGATAAGAGATAGATGGATTGAAAGCTTGTATTGTCACATTATGTTATGCTTGTGATATGCTTGTTATCGAGGAGCTTGCGGGGGATGGAGGCTAAATGACAAGTTTGGAGACTAATAGTGTGCCCTGATATTCCGGTCCTATGGGATCTAGGGGCTGTGGCTGTTAGAATGGTGGATGGAGATTACTGATGGAGTGAGACTAATAGTGTGCCCTGAGGGTATGGCTATTAGATGGAAGGCGGTGCTTCTGTTGGGAAGAGTTTGAGTTAGAGAAGTTAGCTTGTTCATGGAGATAGCTGTATTTCAGGTAGTTAGGGCACATGCTAGGCTAGCCTTCTTGCATACCTAAGGTTTGATGCAGAGACGGACAGAAAAGAGAACCTTGTTTATATATGCAAATTGTCGCTAACTTGTATGTCTGCTGCAGGAATAACCGTTCAACAAGGGGTAAGAATCACTAAATAAGTGATATTTTTTTTTTATTGTTTTGCACAGTGTTTCATGCATTTGCATCGGTCAGATAATGGCAATTAGTGCAGAGCAACCATAAGTCACAGATGCTAACAGCATCCGATAGAGGAGTCATTAGTTAGCTGGATTACCGCTACTGATCCTGAGTTTCTTGGGGACCAACATCTTATAGATAGTTTATCTTGTTTGCTTGATAGAATGATAGTCCACTAGATGCTGCTTTGTCCCTTGAGTCTTTAAGTATAGCTCACAAGACATGTTGCGCACATCCTGATTGGTACATCGTGCTTAAACTGATTGCCTTGTATGCTTGGTTGTATTGAACTGAATTCTGATTTCAAGATATTCCAAAAAGAAGTAATATAACTCCATTCCCATACTGCATGTAACGAACCTAGATAAAACTAAAAAGATCACTAGTAATGTAATATTTTATAACATGATTACTTAGTGTTGGTTTTAGTGAATGTTGCTTCTGTTCATTGATTTTATACTCACTAGTACTTTCTCTAAAGTGTTGACCCACCAACAGTTTTCTTGTTAGCAGGTGCAAGATCGTCCGAGGAAGCAATAGCCATGCCTCATCCCCAGGACCCAAAAATATGGTATCGATGCCTTGAGCCGTATCGAGATATTTTGAGCTGCTTTTGTATAGAGGGACATAATATATGGACCGATGTCATTGTATTCCGAGAACCTCGTGCCTTGAGCTTTGCCCCATATACTCAGATGGATTATTGTTTGTAAAACTATCACTCCGCTGTGTACTCGATCGGTTCGATGTTAGCCACAACTTTAACGATGTTGCCTTATACAAGCCCAACCCCAGGCTCGTACGACATCACTTCTCGAGGGGAATGACCGTCCCGCGGGAGTGTTGGCGTGGTAATTCGTGCCTGGCGGGGGCGATCGGGACCGCGGGAGGTCGGGGCATGACAGTAGTTGCAGCAAATGCAGTAGTCACAGCAAGGTGGAGGAGGAAGGGGGGTCATAAAGGTGGTGGTGGTACGACGGTGGCTTGGTGTCGATGGTGGTGGGAGCTTGGTTGCTACGGGGGTGTGCTACGGCCAGTAGGGGTATCTCGGCGGCCTGCTCCGGTCAGGGAGGCCGGAGCAACTGCGGCAGCAATAATATTTATAACAGCAGCAACAGCAATATTATAAGCAGCAGTAGCAGCGAATGTGAGGGGGAATAATAGTGGTGATGGACGGTGGAGCTGATGGTGGTGGTGGTGGTGATGGTCGAGGTTGTGGGTGGCCAAAGGAGGTTGAAAGGAATATGAGGGAGGTGTGAGAGAAGTTTGGATGGAAGAAGTAGGGGTTTGAAGGAGTTAGGGCCGACTAGGGGTGGGTTTATGTGCATGGAGTGGTTGAATTGGAGGGTAGTGATGCAATAAGGGTTTTGATCAAGTAGTGGAGATACAAAGTAAGGGTTTGGTCATCCAAGGAAGTGGGGAAGGCTGTGCTCCACAGAAATTATCCTAAAATGGGTGAACAAACAAGTGTGGAAGAGGGAAAGATGGGTTTTGTCCAACCAAAAATACTCATGGTTGAATTCAAAGTCAAAAGGGGGTGGAAAATAGGATTTGGTGTGCCAAAATTGATGTTTGGTGTATTGAAGAAAGGGGGATTGGTGTTGGATATTTTGTATGATCCATATGAGTGTGAGTATGGGTTTGGATTGGGGTTTGGTCTAGTTTTGGGTTAGGTTGAGTCAGTTACCCAAAATAAATAAAAATGGTGTCATTGATGTTCTTTGATAATTTGGAAATGGATATAATTTTAATTGGGTGGGACACAAGTGTCATGGATGTAGTAGACTTAGAGTAGATTATCGTCATATATTGCGTTGCAAAAAATGGGTCAGAGTTGTGTCTCCAATTTCGATTGGAACGGATATAGGTGCAAAGTTTAGGATTAAATTCAGATATTTGTGACGAATGTTGTGCGATTAACATAAAACACAAGGGAGTGTAATTATGAGTGACACAAAGGTCAAGATTGGAGATGGACTTGTCTGGGTCAAGGGTGCAAAGGTTGTTGGAAGGCAAAAGCTAGTGTAGTACTCTAGATTTTAAAACAACGATGAGGTGCAACAAGTGTTACAAAAATAAATAGGTCTTAAATAACTCCAATTATTAATCCAGAATAATTCTAAATAAACCTTAATCCTAGATTTTGGGTCAGAGGATTTACAATCTATCCACCTTAGAAAAAAATTATCCTCGAAATTCAAAATCCATCTCCTCAATAACAAACTCAACATCTCTCTCTATATATAAATACAACTTGGTACTTAGTCCTACTCCACTCTCTTGACCTTAAATTGCCACATACGTACAATCTAATCATCTAAGACATTTGGTCCTCAAAATTTCTTCTCACCATCATGAATTTTCTCGTCATTGTTATCATGCTAATCATCATTTAGAAAATCATCACCTATATGCCTAGGTTACTCAAGGGTGCCACAAAAAAATATCAGTTTGAATCTTCTACTGTCTACAAAGAAGATATTGTCATACATTCACTCCCGAAGAGGTGCATGGGTTAGAAACTAAAATCCAACAAGCACAAATTCTCAAGGCCAACTACATAGTAGCTAAATTTCTTGTTCTGAAGCTAAGATAGTCACTATCTCATCATTCTTTCCTAGGTACAATGTCATCAATCTATAGTATCCATAATAAAATTCTGCAACCTAACTTCTTATAGTTGGTCTTAGCAGCAACAAGTCTAATCTAGCCAGTCAGTCATACATAGTCTAAAAGCATCGACTAAATTCAATTTCTAGAAGAACTACATGTAATGAAGTACAACATAAGCCTTTATTCAATTACATAGCAATAAATATATAATAATTATCATTCAATCCTTCCAAATACCCTCGAAAAAAATATAACCAATAATAATAAGAATACTATTCCTAAAATATAAAATTGAGGATCTAACAAAGATGCAATATCAGTGGTTTTTCTTCCTCTTGACCGAATCTGTAACCTTCATTAGCAGACTCATTTTCAGTGGTTTCCCTGATCAAACTAGAGTTTACCGAGGAACCATGCATAGCACTAATCCATCGGCTAGGGTAAATTGAAAAAATATTCCTATATAGTCTCCTACTACTAAGGATTTGGTCCAACAAGCTCATACCTTATTTGTCAAAAATCTAATCCTTGGCCCTAAGCAGTTTATATGTAATCTTCAATATCCCGCTATCATTCCTTGAGACTTCCATCTTCCATTTACACTCTCTTACATATATATCAATCTATAATCCAAGGGTCTTGTTGTAATCCTCTACATGATGACCAACGAGTCAGTATATGATCTAAACCTGTATTTAGTTCCTCGAAATTCATGTTACCTAAAGACTGATCAACAATTTTCACTCACACTAAATCCTTAAAATTTTAAAATTATTATAATTAATAAATACTAACATTATCATCCCTCAAGTTCATATCAAAATTTCTCCTCCTTGGGTTACGTGACCCTAATATCTTTTCCTTATCATTTGTTTCTTACACACCTTTATATTCTTCTAGTATGTTTAATCTTGTTTTCAACTAAAAGCTTCGTCAATCATGGCCTAGTACTTTCACCTTCGTAGTATAGATCTTCTAGGAAACTAACGAGGGATAAAAAATTTCAGTCCTTCCAGGATCCTTCTCTTAATTTAAAGTGCTTAAGCTCAGGTACTCATCACGAATCTCTTCTTGTTGCCATTCTACCTTCTTCACCTTGCATCTGAGGTTCCTTCTAGATTTGTTTATTCCATGAACACTCATTATCCAAGACTCAGTTATACATTGATAAAAATTATTGTCCATTAGAAACAATTCACTATATCTAACTCCAGTCTATTACATCTATCAGTACCCTCGTCCTTCAATCTTATTGCTCTATCTCATATACTAGTCTAACTACCCAAGTATCAATGGTGAAAACCCTGAGTCAAATTAACATTGACAACCTCGTAAGCAAGTGCATCTAATCTGATTCCAAAAATAATACCCTTAATACCCAAGTTACCAAATTATTCAAACAATAGATCTAGTATTCTATTTATTTATCTATCTTAACCCAGTCATAGAATCTTCATCTATGTTTGATACTATAAGTCATAAGGCAACTAGAGGTCTAACTTCTAGGGCTTGCTACCTAAATTTCTATTTTCTTAAGTCAAAATTTTTTTCACATATCCCTTATGCTTTACCCATAATTTGCCCTCGACAAATTTACAGAACTTCAAGATTTTATAACGACTTAATCATCCCATTGATTCACCGAGAGTTTCTCCAATCACAGTCTAGACTTAACCTCATAATAAATTTTCTCGTTCTATTTACAACACTAATCCTCCTTTATTTTTTTTTTCGTGTTTTCTCTCCTTTAACGTATATATACTCTTCTCCTCATAATTTTTTCTCGAATTTTGTTCTCATTCATGTTATGCCTCAATTTTAATGGTATCGTTTATTTATCCATAATCAAAATTTTGCTTAGTCTTCAATATGATATTCCTAAATTCTTTTATCGATATATTCATTTTTTATTTGGCCTAAACATAACTAGGTCATGTATTCATCCCTTCATATCCTTTCGATGTAATCTTTTAATTAAACTATCACAACCAGTGTTATTCTTTTAATAGTTCATATCTACTATTGGGCTCAAATTTTCTAAGGTATATAATGCAATCCACTATTTCGTTTAAGTAAATCCTTCGCATACCGTATCAAATCACAGCTTATTCTCCCTAAAATTTTATTCCTCGATTTTTTTTTGCTATTTATTACTCCGAGTCACCATGGTGTAATTATAATAATAGATATCACCCCAGCACATGCTAGAATTTCTAGTATCAGATAATCATCTTCCAAGTGAGCCTAAAATTTTATCTTCTCAAGTTCAGAGTATCATTCCTTTTATCACACCCATGGGCTACAACTAATCTCTAACATCAAACAATGGATTTTCATAAATTATTCCAAAGCGTTAGAATCAAACAATCTTTCTAGCTTCTAGTACTTCCAAATCACTCTACCTTGAGTAAGAGTAGGGTTTTATCGGTTCTAAGCCTCTACTTCTATGTCTAATTGTTATGCCAATAATCTATACTAGCTCTAGCAACAAGAAAGAACATATCAACCTCCTCTACTATGGGTAACCATCTTCTCGAGAAATATTACATCAATCATGCCTTCTTCCCTCTTGGCTAGGATGTGCTTCTGAAGGAAATTACTGCGCACGAGCATCCATTTCTCTGAAATAAGTAAGATGAGAAACAATAATAATGATATCAATGGTAAATAAACGAATACAATTATGAAGTCCAAGGGCCACAATCGAATACAAGAGAAGTTTTAAAATCAATTATGGATTTGAGATCTTATACGATATTTATCCTAACTCACAAGCTCGTTCGGTGCAGTGACGCAACCGAACGATATGAAATGACATGCATGGGCCACCACTAAAATCATGTCACGCCCCAGTACCAAAACATATGGGACTAGACATGTGGCAATGGCCAGCTAGTACCACTCTATAGGGCTTTTCAATTTAATGGACCCAACGAAGTGCACTTACGCTGTCCACGGTCAAGTAATAAAGCTACATATATCTATTTCTAACATCCAATAACTAAATAAAATCTCAATCCATGGTAAATAAATCTCAAGAAAGAACGGTACACATCATTCGTCTACAGCCCAATAATACAACCGTTCGAATAGACCAAGAGAATAATATAGGCCTATAAACACTAGGCTATAATAGCAGTCACAATAGGAAGTAGTACATAACTGTAATAGAGAAAAGATATAATGATACCTAAAAAGATGACCAATACACTGGATCAAGCATCATGCAAACTGCTCAAATAACCTGGAAGGGAACCAGGTCCTCAGAGGGACGTAATAAGATATAAAAAGTACATGCCATAAAGTAAATACTGATTAAAGTAAATCAGGGTGAACTATCCTTCTAAGTGAATGTAATTTGAGGACAACTTGGTGCATATGGATAAGTGTAGGCTAGACACATGCTGACGTAATTCACTAATCGTCGTGACCGGCTAATATATGCCACATATGCCCCCATAACAAGGGCCCTCGCGTATGTAATGACAACCATAATGCTCCAAAGGATGCGGTGCCTGAATATAGTAACGTCCGTATCGCTCTGAAGAACGCAGAATCTGCATAAATAATAACGTCCATATCGCTCCGAAGAATAAGAAATCTACATAAATAATGTCCGTATCGCTCCGAAGAACGCAAAATCTGCATAAATATAGAGGAGTGTCCGATATGCCTACTAGTTGTCCTCCATGCCTAATGCCAATGTACACGTCTCAAGTACGACGTGGACATCTCATAACTATAATGAAAGTCACCTGGAGCAATACAACTGTGCTAATTACCATCACACGAGCTACTCGTACCGATTGCCAGTCAAGTGCGTAAGCCCGTGTCCTATCATGAACTCACTCTGTGACGTAAAATGATACATGTTAAGGCCTCGGAGTTATAATGATAACTTCACAACTTTAGGTACGTCACTAGGAACTAGGTCGAACACAAGCCCTAACGTCAATGCCTTCATCGACTACATCCGAGTCATTCTCGGACGCACACAATTATAAAATATTCAGAGCATAATATAATCATAACTGAAATTAAACAATAAAATAAGGCAAGGTATACTTTCCTGGAAGCCAGGTGATGATAAAATAATTTCTGTGGTTGATTACTTGTCCCTGTCCTGATTGTACTTTTCAAGCTTTGTCCAGTCTTGCATCATGTCTAAGACAGATTCCTGAGCACCACGGTCAGGAATCCTTGATAACTTGTCTAAGTTAATTACTAGAATAATTATCTAGAAGCATCTAGAGAGATTTCCTGGCTACATGCAATCCCGGTATCCCAGCAACACCTGATAGATTTGGAGCTCTCCGTCGAGAAGGGAACACTTCCAGCGCACCGTAGAGTGTTGCATCTACCAGTAAAATATTATACTTAAGTTTAATCTATTCTATGTATCCTTACGTCTGGATAACCCGAATAGTCTGCAAGACATATGGCTGTATGAAATCTGAACAGTTTTTGTTGGTAACTAGGATTGTGATAACCCTAATTAGTTAATGATAGCAAGCCGTAGGATATGATTGGCCATGATTGCATGTTTTCTAGTCTTGCCTCGACTCGGATTATCCAGCTACTAATCATGAACTATACTCGTTACTGATTCCAGAACCGCTTTAACTGTTTATTTACATATTGCTCTTATTTATATTTCCTTATGCTATTAAATATTTTGCATGCTGGTTTTAGTTCCTAAGTTGGCTCCCTCGTGGTACTTGCTATTTTTGGGGTCTGACCCCACTGATTTTGTATGGCCAGATTTTAGTGCAATATCGTAAGATCTCTCGTACTTTCCGCCTCCAAATGGTGAACACCAGGAGCACCTGAGGACTTGAGTGAGTTTTCTTCTTCATCACCAACCTGATCTTGTACTTATAATTTTAAGGCGTTTAGCCATCGAGCACATGTTTAGCTCGTGTTTTGGTACTTGTCATTCTACCCTGAGGGCCTACATGTGAAGCATATTTTAGGCTATAGCTAGAGCTGATTATGTAATATTGTACTATTCTAGTTCTTTATTTTGGTAACTAGCTTCATGATCATCTATGTATGTATAGTTTAGGACGCCTTACTATTATATATTTGGTAATTATCTATCTTATAACTTGTTGCTTGCTTAAGATTGAGACAACTAGGACTCTTGACCTAGGAATGTCTATTGTATTGTAGAGTAAACCCTCATTGTCTAGGCAGCCGTGACCATATCTCGGAGTATAGAGTACTCTGGTATACGTAGCTGGCTTTGTCTGTCTCCGCTCTCGAGTATTCTAGTTCTAGGGCATGACACGGTTTAATTGGTGGCCCATGCAGGTCTAAAAATTTAGAAGTGTGAGGGTGTATAATTGTTTAGATGTTTCAATCATGCTACTCCTTGATCTTCTCCAGCATCAAATTTGTATCCCAGAAATCTTGATTCAGCATCTGCTTTGATCCTCGATCTATTATGTCCTTCCAATTTGATTCTAGTATCCTCTATCTTTTAGGGACACTATTTCTGGTCCTTTCGATCATCCAGCTAGAGTTTTGCCGATAGCAGGACAACCACCAGCCGGTCAGCATCGCTTTGCGGTTCAGCCGTAACATTTTGAAGCATAGTCCAGGTTGGTTCAAGATGTGGAACAACAGGTCCATCCAGAAACACCAGTTGTACCACAGTGGCAGTTCCGCCAGTACCATATAATGCAGAAAGTGATACACAGGCCCTGATGGAGATCATCAGGCAGTTACTAGCATCTCAAGAGTAACGTAGCGACGCTCTAACCTAGTCAGTACATGAGGCCTTAGAGAGAGGCGGACATCATACCCCCAACTCAGCAAACAAATTAAAGTGCCTCCAACCCTCGTATTTTTATGGTACCAAAGATGCGATTACATCAGATGCGTGGCTTCATGACACTGAAGCTATCCTAGAGGCAGTAGGAGTGCCCAACAGAGAGCAAGTGTTAGTAGTTCGACTTCAGTTGTTAGACTTGGCCCGAGACTGGTGGGTAGCATAGATAATTTCTCTGACAGTACCCGTCCCTTGGGCCATATTTAGCGAGAGGTTCTAGACAAAGTACTTTGACGCGGTGTCGCATTATGATCTTCAGCAAAGGTTTAACAACTTGAAGCAGATGGGCATGACTTTTGACAGCTATGCGGCAGAGTTCTGCAGACTTAGTCAGTTTTATTCCACCTTGGTGGCGACCGAATTGGATAGAGCTAGAAGATTCCAGCAATTACTTCACTTGGAGATCATATTGACAGTAGAACAGTATGAGTTCTAGACTTTTGATGCCGTATTGCGAGCAACAAGGAAGCATAAGTATACCTCCCAAAGAATCGTGGATAGAACTAAAGGAAGGAAGATGACCCAAACCTCAGGAGGTTCTTACTCCCAGTCTTCAGCACCAGCCCCGGTAGTTAGGGCCTTAACTATTGGATCTCTGAGGAGGCCAGCATCAACAGCCTCGGTCCAACAAATATCACAAACTCGACCCCAACAGCAAATGACATCTTCTTCAGTAGGGTGTTCTCATTGTGGAAAACCTGGGCATGTATTTTTTGAGTTCCGTAGAGCACAAGGATTGTGTTTAGCCTGTGGAGCTCAAGGACACAGAGTGGGATCTTGTCCACACAGAACCAGTTCATCATCGTCTTCCCCGCAGGACCACAGTATAGGGTTCCAGTGCCGGCTCAGCAGAACTAGAGTCAGAGGCCTTTGCCGACCTAATCTCAAGTATACCAGCAACAAAGGCCACAACAGTATGCGCAGGTCCAAGCTCAAGTACAGGCCAGACAAAGAGGTCCGTAGTAGAGAGGACCAGCACCGAGTGGACGAGGTCAGGCGATGACACTTACTGTGGAAGAGCAATTAGCTTCTGGTGAGATGGTGGCAGGTATTATTCTCATCAACTCTCATACAACTTCAGTATTGTTTGATTCAGGTGCATCATATTTTTTTTATGTCTACACGATTTGCGACACGAGTTAGTTTGGAACCCGAATCCTTATCAGTAAGACTTAATATACTTACTGGTAATAGCATTGTGGCAGTCGATAGAGTTTATGCATCATGTCGAGTCATAGTATGTTTTTGCTAGATTGATAGAATTTTTTGTGGGAGATTATGACGTCGTCTTAGGCATGGATTGGTTAAGTGCTCGATACGCGACAATAGATTGCCATGCTGGCAAGGTTATCTTTCGTACTCCCCGAGAAGAGGAATTCTTATTTTCTAGAGGCAAGACAGAATCATCACCAGCAACCTTGATAATGACAGTAGCAAAAGAAGTATGATTTCCCAGAGTTGTTAGTGAATCCCCAGATGTATTTCCAGAATAACTTTCAGGTATGCCACCAGAAAGAGAGATTGAGTTTACCATCGGTCTACTTCCCGGAACAGCCCCAGTATCAGAGAGAATCTACAGGATGGCACCTTCAGAGTTACAAGTCTTGTACCGAATGATTGAAGAATTGAGAACCAAGGAATTCATTCGTGCTAGTGGATCGCCTTGGGGAGCTCCGATGCTACTTGTGAAGAATAAGGATGACACATCATGATTATGTGTTGATTATCGTACCCTCAATGCGGTAACCATCAAGAATAAGTATCCATTGCCTTGGATATATGGCTTGTTCGACCAACTTAGTGGAGTGACCATATTTTTAAAGATTAATTTACAGTCTGGATATCATCAGATCAGAGTCAGAGAGCAAGGTATACCCAAGATGACGTTTAGATCAAGATATGGCCATTGGGAGTTTCTAGTGATGCCTTTTGGAGCAACAAATGCGCCAGCAGTATTTATGGATCTCATGAATCGTATTTTTATGTCTTACCTGGACAAATTCGTGATAGTGTTCATCGACGATATCTTGGTGTATATTCGGAGTGAAACAGAGCACAGACATCATCTTCGAGCAGTTCTTCAAATTCTCAGAGAGTATAAGTTATATGCAAAGTTTAACAAGTGTGAGTTCTAGCTTGATCGTATTTCCTACTTGGGCCGCATCATTGCCAGAGGTGGAGTGGAGGTAGATCTCAAGAAGATAGAAGCCCTTAAGACATGGCCAGTATCCAAGACAGTTGCAGAAGTTCGTAGTTTCATGGGATTGGCAGGATATTACCGATGATTTGTGGCAGACTTTGCTATTATCTCTGAGTCCTTGACACAGCTAACACGGAAGGATGTGCGCTTTGATTGGACAAATGCATGTCAGGCCTCTTTCGAGAAGCTTAAGCAGAAATTGATCATGACACCTATTTTGGCGCTTCCAGACGGGACATGAGGATTCACGATATATTATGATGCGTCAGTCAAGGACTATGGTGCATTCTTATGCAGTATGACAATGTTATATCTTATGCATCCTGGCAGCTTCAGGATCATGAAAGAATTTTTTTGACGCACGACTTGGAGTTAGCAGCAATTATTTTGCACTCAAACTTTAGAGACATTACCTATATGTAGATCGAGTAGAGATTTATACTGATCACAAGAGTTTGAAGTATATCTTTACCCAGAAGGATCTTAACATGAGGCAAAGAAGATGGCTGGAGTTGATGACAAACTATGATCTTGACCTTCAGTATTATCCTGGGAAAGCCAATATGGTAGCGGATGCCTTGAGCCGGAGAGCAGGAGCTTATTTTCTCACAGCGCAGCGAATTTTTTTAGATGATCTTCAAAAGATAGGTGTAGAAGTAGTATTGCCTGAAAATGTAGCATTAATGGTAGGTCTCCAAGTTCAGTCTGTATAGCAAAAATAATTAAGGTAGCACAGTCAGCAGATGCCAAGTTTCAGCGACTCAGAGCTGAGTGTGAGACAGGGCGTAGACCCGAACTTAGCATTCCCAGTGACAAAACTCTCCATTTTTGGAATCGTCTTTGTGTGCCTAACGAAGACCTTCGTCATGAGATTATGTTGGAGACCCATAGTTCACAATATTCAGTGCATCCCTGAGGAACCAAGATATTTAGAGACCTTCGTCAGTATTTCTGGTGGAATGGAATGAAGCACGATATAGCTCAATTTGTTTCTCGATGTTTGGTATGTCAACAAGTTAAAGCTATACATCAGAGACCAGCAGAACATCTTCAACCTTTACCAATTCTGGAGTGGAAGTGGGAGCATATTACTATGGATTTTGTGACAGGCCTACCTAGGTCCCCAGCTGACAGGGATGCTATTTGGGTAATAGTGTATCAACTCATGAAAGTTGCACGCTTTCTTCCTTTCAGGGTTGGTCAGTCCACAGAATACTTAGCCGAGATGTACATGAGACAGATTGTTAGAGTACATGGGATACCAGTTAGCATAGTTTCATATAGAGATTCCAGATTTACTTCTCACTTTTGGCAAAGTCTTCAGCAGAGCCTAGGCACCTGCCTGAAGTTCAGTACGACATATCACCCCAGACAGTTGGTCAATCAGAGCAAACTATCCAGACTCTAGAAGATATGCTTCGATCATGTACCCTTGAATTTGGGGGTTTGTGGAAAGATCATCTATACTTGGTCGAGTTCTCCTACAATAACAGTTTCCAGGACAGTATCCAAATGGCACCCTACGAGGCACTGTATGGCAGGAAGTGTAGATCCCCTATGGCTTGGGATGATATTGGCGAAAGGCAATTGCTTGGTCCCGAGATGATAGCCCAGACAGTTAAAGTAGTCAAGCAAGTCCGGAAGCATCTTCAAGTAGAATAAGATCGCCAACGTCATTGGGCCGATTCGCATCGGCGACCTTTTGAGTTTTCTGTCAGCGACCATGTATTCCTTTGGATTTTGCCTACCCACGGAGTCATCAGGTTTGGTGTAAGAGGAAAGCTTAGTCCGTGGTACATGGGCCCGTTCGATATTCTTGAGCGAGTATGAGATATTTCATATCGTCTTGCTCTTCTGCCATCGCTTTGTGAGAAACATAATATTTTTCATATATCTCAGCCACGACGGTAACCGGATACAAGCCTTGTCCTAGATCATTCGAAATTGGTTGTTGGTACCGACCTTTCGTCTGAGGAGAGACCTATATCCATTTTGGACCAGAGAGAGAAAAATCTCATGAACCGGACTAGAACCGGACTATTTGTTTAGTCCGAGTTGCTTGGGGGCATCACTCCTCGGGCGAGTCAACTTGGGAGCGCGAGGATGATATTCGAGCTCGATACCCATATCTGTTTGACTCGTGAGGTATACTTGTTCGTATATCCTGTATCCTGATCTTGTCTTGTGCATGCTTGCCTTGTTCTAGATAGTTCATAGCTTGTGATTGGCACCCGTACCTTGGTGCTTATTTTATTGCCTGATTTCTGTAGTCTCCTTGCTAGATCTTGTGCCTTATTAAAATTTCGAGGAAGGAATTTTCTAAGGAGGTGAGAGTTGTGAGACTCGTCTCATTATTGCGTATTTTTTATGTTCATATCTGTTATATGTGCTATTGATCTATATTCTTCCTGTATATTTTTTCTGAATTTTCTAGCGGCTCTCATGTAATTTCTAGATTTGTGAATAGTATTAACCACCCTTGTTATATAACCCCTCTCTTTCTCTCTCTTCCTCATCCTTTAACTTTTCCCTCTTTTTATTTTCTTCTCTCTCCCCCTCTCCCAACCCTTCTGCCAGAGCAACCCAGGCCGATTTTTCTTTTCCCTTGGTAGTAGTGGTAGTGGTTAGTGGTGGTTTTAGGCAAGTACATCTTGACAATGATGAAGAACTCGTACTTTTATATTATTGTAGATTTCTTGTATTTTATTAGTTTAGATTGTGCTCTATGAAATTCTTTACATGTTTACTTCTTGGTATTTTCAGTTTTGATAACTTGGTTGGTCTTTATCTCCATTTCAGTTTAGTATGTTCTTGAGTTTTTTCTGTTTTGATCTCTTAAAGCTTGTTTTCTAAAAGTAGTTGTTCTATGTGAGAGAGCATCTGATTTCAAGTGGTTTAGAATTTCACTTCTCTGGATTTGGGCTGGAAACGAGGATTTCAGGGAGAAACTAGTTTTTAGACTGGAGCATTTTCCATGGCTGAAACTTGATATTTTGGGACGAAGGAATTCTATGCGGCCTGTCGGGCATGTGGCCTGGACTCCTCATCCTAACTCAGCACGCGACCATCTTGTTGGACGCATGACTGAATCAGCACATGTGCCCCTTGGCCAAATGCAGGAAACTTGAACGAAATAAATTTCTCTATGTTCTCGATTCCATGCGGCCTAGAGGAGCATACAGCTGAGTCGTCCATGCGGCCCCGAGCAATGCGTCCTTTTTCTAATGCATGACTCAGCGCCACCTTGGCACGATTTTCCCTGATTTTGTCGTTTTCTTCTCTGACACATTTTATTGGCCACTTACATCGATCACTTCTCTAAAACGCTTTATTGGCCAGTCATATTAGTCACTTTCTGACCTTGTATTTAATTCTTGTCACTTAACCCTTGACTAAAGGAGTGGACCTTGATATGATACATGTGGCCAGTTTGCATGCGGCCAGGTTTTTGCATGTGGCTTGTTTCTTGCATGCAGCCAGTTTTTCTATACGACAAGCTTCTTGCATGCATCCTGTTTCTTGCATGTGGCCTGTTTCTTGCCTGTGGCAAGCTTATCTCATTTACCTCTAGCACTTGGAGTAGCAATATTTTCCTTTGTTATATGTTCATTTATGGATTATTTACTCTTTGTGCTTGGCCCATTTAGTTAAATTCATATGATGTATATTTTCTCTAAATTCCTTATAACCTGGATGCGACATTTATCAGAGCATGAAATTCCCGGAACATGGATTGTAATAGCACTATCAAGCTAAGAACTCCTGGTACTAGACTTGTACTGAATGAACATGATCCCTTGCTCCAGATACCTGACATGTACGGATAAACCTGATGGTGGCTCGGCGTAGCTCACTCCTAACATGCTAGAATCTTCAGAACTGATATGCTTGTATTGATAAGATAATTTCCATGGTTGATTGCTTGTCCCTGTCCTGATTGTACTTGTCAAGATTTGTCCAGTCTTGCATCATGTCTAAGAAAGATTCCTGAGCACCATGGTCAGAAATTCTTGATAACTTGTCTAAGTTAATTACTAGAATAATTATCTAGAAGCATCTAGAGAGATTTTCTGGCTACATGCAATCCCGATATCCCAACGACACCTGATGGATTTGGAGCTCCCCGTCGAGAGGGGCACACTTCCAGCACACCATCGAGTGTTGCATCTAAAAGTAAAATATTATACTTAAGTTTAATCTATGCTATTTATCCTTACGTCTGGATAACCCGGATAGTCTGGAGGACATGTGGCTGTATGGAATTTTAACAACATTTGTTAGTAACCCTAGTTAGTTAATGGTAGCAAGCCGTAGGATATGATTGGCCGTGATTGCATATTTTCTAGTCTTATCTTATCTCGGATTATCCAGGTACTAATCCTAAACTATACTCGTTACTGATTCCAAAATAGTTTTAACTATTTATTTACATATTGCTCTTATTTATATTTTCTTATGCTATTGAATGTTTTGCATGCTGGTTTTAGTTTCTAAGTTGGCTCCCTCGTAGTCTCGTGGTACTTGCTGTTTTTGGGGTCTGCCCCCACTGGTTTTTTATGGCCAAATTTTGAGGCAACCCCGCAGGATCTCCCGTACTTTCCGCCTCCAGATGGTGAACACCAGAAGTACCCGAGGACTTGAGTGGGTTTTCTTCTTCATCACCTACCAGATCTTGTATTTATAGTTTTGAGGTATTTAGCCATCGAGCACTTGTTTAGCTCGTATTTTGGTACTTGTCATTCTAGCCTGCGGGCCTACATATAAAGCATATTCTAGACTATAGCTAGAGCTAATCATGTAATATTGTACTATGCTAGTTCTTCATTTTGGTAACTAGCTTCATGATCATCTATGTATGCATAGTTTGTCATGCCTTACTATTATATGTTTAGTGATTATATCTCTTATAACTTGTTTCTTGCTTAAGATTGAGACAACTAGGACTCTTGACCCAGGAATGTCTGTTGGATTATAAAGTAAACCTTCACATGTCTAGACAGCCGTGACCGTATCTCGGGGTATAGAGTAATCTGGTGTATGTAGCTGACTTTGTCCGTTCCCGCTCTCCTGTATTCTAGTTCTGGGGTATGACAATACCAAAGTTCTCTCCTTGGACTTCGATGACGTAACAGTTGCCGCCAACATGGTATTCCTCTAGTTCGGTAACTTCTCGGCAATAGAGGACCAGGACAGAGTGATCCTAATCCCCAGGGCGACAATAAAAGTTGCTAACCTTCCACCAGCTCGAGACCAGACAGTCACACTGATACCTCTTACCATATTATGGGGGGAGGTTATATGGATTCATCCCGACCTTTCTCCAGGCATGATGCAGCAAGTAACTCCTTCCATCGCTAAGTCCAAGGGACGAAAGTATAAACCTGGCCATATGGTGTCCCCCACCACTGAGGAAGCCACGACAGGAGCAACCAGGTCAGGACTCACCTACCAGCGGGATTATAACACTCCCGACGGTGACACTCCTACAGCACCTACGACCTCTGATCCAGGTCCATCCCAGCCTCCCGTGGCAGAAAAATTTAAGAAAAATGAGGCTCGCTTTGACAAACTGCTGCGCAAAGATGCAGCCCAGGGGTTAGAAAAATCCTACAACTTTGACATCCTGGCATAACTGACCAACACTCAGGCGAAGTTGTCATTATTTTAGCTTCTGTGGCTCTCCAAAGACAATCGGGATGCTCTGAGTGAGGCATTACAGAATGCTGACACTTACCTAGCGTAGGTCAAACTGTCAGCTGAGGATCCGATTGCTTGCCCTCACTGCAATAGTATCATGGAGGCAATACCCAATATCATGTTCTCGCAACAGGATATGTTGCTAAAGAATAACCGACATGATCGTCCCCTGTATTACACATGGTTCATCGACGTCATTAAGGTAGACCGGATGCACATCGATCCTGGTTCATCAATCAACATCATCCCCCGGAGTCTGCTTCAGACCTTGGGCATCACGATGCATCGTCTGGCAGCCCCTAATATTGCCATCAGTGGCTTCAACGCAGGAAAAAGCTACCCTCTGGACAAGATTTGCCTCAAATGCCAGATCGACGACTTGAAGACAGAGGTCACTTGCTACGCCATTGACATGGATGTATCCTATAATGTCCTGCTGGGACAACATTGGATACACCAATACATGATCGTCCCATCAACTCTACACTAATATCTAAAGTATTTGGACGACCATGGCTCGATCAAGACAGAATTTACGGATATAGACCCGTTTAAAGGGGTCAAGACCTACTACTCCGATGCAATCCTCTACAAGAAAGTCTCCCAAGAGGAGGGGGCAACGAGGCCGATGATGAAGCAGCGGCAGCGACAACACCAGAGGAGCCCCTGAGGGTCCGTCTCAAGGCACGCGTTCCCAACACAACTGCTCCTTTTTTAATAAAATTGCATAGGAAGGCACCCGAACCTTTGGTCGTCCACCTTCGCAGGCCGAATCGACTGCCAAAGGAAGATCCGATACTGTCTACAACATCCGAACCTCTGGTCTTTTCCCCTTCGTAGGCCGAATCGACCGTAGAGGGAAGATCCGGCTCCGTCTACGCCTTCAGAACCTATAGTCATTTGCCTTCGAATACCACCAAAGGAGGCTCCGGCACCTCTTATAAATTTAGAACCCTTTGTGGTAAAACTGCATAGGAATCCACCAAAGCCTTCGCTCGTACTAGGGGTGGCCCTCGAAAAAAATGAGCTGGAGGAGTATGTAGCCGCTCATTCCAACGTTCCTTCTCTTGATGATGTAATACCCGAAGAAAAGATACCTTATTTTATGAATAAAGTGTTATCTTTGAACTACTTCAAACTTGCACATATAAGCATACTGTACTCAATGGAGCACGATCTGGGCCTTAATCTGCAAACACAGGTGACTACCACCTACACAGTGAACCAGATCCTCCCCAGCCAAAACTTCTACTTCCTAGTTCCGGCCAAAAAGAGGAGATAAACTCATCATCTTTGGCAGTGTAGAATGCCCCGATCCTTCGTCCAAGAAGAACTGGATCCGGAACCTGATACCAGCAAAATATCACTCAACCGGTATAGCTCGCAAGCCAAGCACCTTATACAGAAGATGGGGTACGATCTGAAGGCCACTAAGGGATTAAACCACGACAAGGGTCGATGGCTGCCTCTACGTCTACCTGCTCCCGTAGGCAAGTCCAAGGATTACTACCATAAAACCAAGCATGTCTTAGGATATGTAACTCCTCCCACAACTCCCGAGGGCACAGATGAAGAAGACGAAGTCCACTCTCACCCTTCACAATCTTCTGCTTAGGACTCTGACATCAGTATCGGGGAGATGCTCAAGCAAACGTTATCTGCCAACATGGTGTCAGTTGACCCTGAGGAAGACGACGAGAATCTATCGGAACTCTTTGAAGTAGAACCGTGGGCCCAATGCCTTGACGCACAATGGAACCGAGAATGAAGTCGTACAAGTTAATCTGGGCGACAAATCTTTCCCCAAACCTATCTTCATCAGCAAAAGTCTGACTGATAAGGATCGAGAATCCCTGCTACAGCTCGTCAGGGAATACATTGATGTCTTTGCCTGGAGCTACGAAGACGTGCCAGGACTGGACCCCCTAATCGCGGTCTATAAGTTCAATATCTCGCCAAACGCTTAGCCTGTCAAATAATAGCAACGACGATCCTGGCCAGACACTATGAATGCAATCAAAGTTGAAGTCAACAAACTTATAGCTAGTGGCTTTATCCATGAAGAACAACATCCAGATTGGGTGGCTAACATTGTGCCCATCGTCAAAAAGAATGGGAAGATTCGAATCTGTATTGACTTCCGTGATCTAAATTTGACGTGCCCTAAAGACGAGTTCCCTCTTCCAATCACCGATATAAGATCGATAATAATTGTGGCTTCGAGCGCATGTCTTTCATGGACGGATTCTCTGGCTACAATGAAATCAAGATGTCTCCTGAAGACAAGAAGCATACATCTTTTTGAACACCGATAGAAGTATACTTCTACACAGTCATGCCATTCGGTCTGAAGAACGGAGGTGATACATACCAGCGAGCTATGAGCACCATCTTCCGTGAGCATCTACGCAAGAAGGTCGAGTTTTACGTCGATAACATCGCCGTCAAAAGTCACTCCAAAGATGATCATCTTCGAGACTTGAGGACTGTGTTCGACCTCATGCGTACGCACCAGCTCAAGATGAACCCTACCAAATCCTTCCTGGGAGTCTCCAGCGACAAATTGTTGGGCTTCATCATCACTTCTCAGGGTATTTACATAGACCCCGACAAAACTAAAGCGATCATTGAGTTAAACCCATCGAGGAACCTCCGGGAACTCTGCGGTCTCCAAGGGAGGCTAGCATACATCAGGAGGTTCATATCAAATCTCTCTGGGTGTTGTTGGCCATTCACCCAGCTCATGAAGAAATGTGTCTCCTTTATCTAGAACGAAGAATGCCAACACGCGTTCGACGACATCAATGAATACCTATCGAATCCTAGTGTTGGTAGTCTCGGTATCGGGGAAGCCCTTTCTTGCTTTATATTCGCATGATGGATCACTCCCTCAGCGCTCTATTAGCCCAGAATAGCGATGCAGGCCACGGGCAGGCCATCTATTATCTCAGCCGGATGATGGTTGGCACGGAGCATAGGTACACCCCCGTCGAGAAGGAATGCCTTGCTCTAGTATTTACCGTCCAGAAGACTCGGTATTACGTGACTGGACACCATTCATGTGATCTCACGAGTCAATCCTCTTATAGTCCTCATGACCAAACCAGGGGCACTCAGTTCTCGCCTGGCTACCTGGACGATGCTACTATCTCCATACGACATGGTGTTTGTCCCTCAGAAATCCGTCAAGAATCAAGCACTGGCCAACTTCCTGGCAGCACATCTGGTACCAGAAATCTCAAAACTCTACGCCGAGATTCCAGACGAAGTGACAAACTCAAACGTGACTTCATGCGAAGCTATCTGGTAGATGTTCTTCAACGGCGCTTCGAGAGCAGGGCCCAAAGGCAATGTCGTCGCTAGAGTTGGGATAGTATTAATCTTTTCCTATAATATGGTCATTAATCGAGCTTATTCCCTCACAGAGCCATGCTCCAACAACGTGGCAGAGTATAATTCTCTCAATATTGGGCTCCAACTTGTTAAACATATGGGGGTGGACTATTTAGAGGCATACGGTGACTCCAAGCTGATAGTCAACCAAGTCCGAGACGAATATGAAGTCCGAAATGGAGACCTATTTCCTTAATACCAAGCTGCACTTGGCATTATCTTAACCTTCGAGGGATTCTTCATTGAGCATGTCCCTCATCTATAGAACGTCGAGGCTGACTCCCTGGTCGGCCTCGTTGCCTCATTGGCAGTTCAGACAACACCCATCAGTTAATCACAGTGATCGGTCGAGAGCTGGTCTGCCCAAAGAACAACCTCTGCCTATGTCTGAGCTACGCGACAAAAGTTCATACTGCTGTCCAAGACTGGAGGCTTCCATTCATTGACTACGCGGTCTATAAAATTCTTTTTGAGAACCCAAAGGAAGCCACTTCGATCAGAAGATGTTTCCTTCGGTTCTATAACGACACAGCCACTGAAATGTTGTATCATCTTTCTTATGATGGCCTTCTGCTATGATGCTTATAGAATACAGAAGCAAAGTAAGCCCTTCGCGAGGCTCACGACGACGTTTGTGGTGCCCATCAGCCCAAACCTAAGCTACATGACCGTCTCCAAAGAATGGTATATTACTGGCCCACAATGGTTTTGGATGTGTTTGACTATTTGAGGAAGTGCCTAGCGTGCCAAATCCATGCAGACTTCATCCACCAGCCATCTAAATTCCTACACCCAACGATAGCATCCTGGTCATTTGAGGCATGGGGAATGGATATCATCGGACCAATAAGTTCACCTTCGTCTAAGGGACACCGGTTCATCCTGGCCATCATTGACTACTTCTCTAAGTGGGCGAAAGCAGTACCACTCGCAGAAGTCAATACGTCCAAAGTGATCAATTTCGTCAAGCATCACATCATATATTGCTTCGGCTTGCCACGAAGGATCATTCATGACAATGGTCCACAGTTTGCAATTCATGCATTCTACTGGTTCTGTGACAAAAATCGAACTCAGAATGTGGCTTCGACTGCCTACAATCCAGCGATAAATGGGTTGGTTGAGGCATTCACCAAATCCATCATCAAGCTTCTCAAGAATTTTGTGGCATCTAACAAGCACGACTAGAACAAGAAGCTGGGTGAATGTCTCTGGGCCTACCGTACAACTATCCGGACAACTACGGGAAGTACACCATTCTCTTTGGTGTACGGAAGCGAAGCGGTCCTCCCCCGAGATCCAAATTACTTTACTCCGAGTGGCTCTCTCCAATCAACTAACCGTGGATGACAACCATCACCGATGACTACAAGAGTTGGAAGCACTCGAGGAAGAACGCCTCTTAGCTCAGCAGCATATTGAGTTGTACCAAGCGCGTCTCTCTAGAGCCTTCAACAAGCGGGTCAAGGAGAGAATATTCCAAGTGGGCGATATCGTCTTGACAGTAAGAAGACCAATGGTTATGACCCACAAGACAACCGGCAAATTTCAGCCTAAATGGGAGGGCCTATTCATCATGGAGTCCGTATTCTCCAATGGCGCTTACTAGCGCAAAATACAACGACGACTTGCTCATGATGCCTATCAACGGCAAGTTCTTAAAAAAGTACTACGTCTAAGTTAGACTTGTACTCCCCTCATCTTCAGCAAGGCAACCAAGATGTACACTCTTGTTTTGTTTTCCATCCCCAGCAAGTACCTATGTACGACATTTTTCTTTCTACACAAATTATTGTAAAAGCAATTATTTGTAATCAGGAGTCCTGAGTATGCAACAAGTAATGGATCCTCAAAAATCTCCCCAGTGGGGCAACCCTCAGGTATATCTACACTCTCAGGTAGACCACCTTTAGAAAGCTACTCCCTAGCGAGTCCTTGGCACTTTGGTTCACTTCTATTTTTACCTCTGAGCTACTATCCCAGCATTTCTCCCTAGTTGAGTTTGTCATATCCATATTACCTCTGAGCAGACCTTCCGGGTGTTGACTATCGATTATCACGTCCATATTACCTCTGATTTTGATCGTCATCTAAACTTATCACCCGTGCTCGACCCGGAGTAAACTAGCGGTGTTAAGTCCAAAAAAACTGCCACGTCCATATTACCTCTGGCAGGGCTTATTCTAAACCTATTACTTGCATTAACATGCGCAAAAAGTAATGGGTCCATAAAATCTATCACGTCCATATTACCTCTGATAGGGATTGTCTTCAAACTTACTACTTGCACTCTAGTGCACAAAAAGTAATGTCCACCAAAGATCCCCAAGCGGAATATCCTTAAAAAGCTACGATATTGTACTATGTTCATATTACCTCTAGTACGATACCTAAAGCTAACACAAATAAATTACAAAACAGATAGGATAACTTTTATTTTTTAATACAAAGAGAAATTAAAAGCAAAACTATATTTCGGGGGATTATCAAGATCCCAAGCCCGAAGGCAAATTGAAGACAAAAAAAGCAAAAGAGAACTACTGGTACTATGAGTCGGACCATAACTCCACTATCCGCTCATAAAGATGAACAATATGGCCATTCAGGCACCTCTAAGCCCAACGCTTAACTTCTTGGGCCATAACCTTCGGATCCTCATAGCAAGCGTATTTCCTCTAGATGTGGCACCAGAACCTCAACGCCAGCCATGTTCTGCGCTATTTGGCTCACCTCAGTATGGATAGCCTCCTCTTCCTGCTGGGCCTCCCGCAGCCTATTCTCTATTGCATCAAGCTCGATCTAGAGTCATTTAATTTGCTCGGTTAGGTCATTTTGCCGGGAAATGCACTCCTCTCTGAGATGCTCCAGCATGTCACACCTCTCCCGCAAGATTCGGAGATCACACTGCAAACACTCCATAGACGAAGCAAAGAAGGTCTTCTCCATCTCCACCTTCTTTGAGAACTCATTATATTCATGGGAGATCAGCTTTTTCATGTCCGTCTGCTGATACTGCTGCAGCTCTGTTAGGCATTTCTCCACCTTCTTCAGTTTATGGCCTAGAAAGTCGACCATCTGCTCAAAACTAGGGATACCCCTCAGAGAGTGGACCTGGCCCTTAGCAAAGTGTCTTGCCCAGGCGAAAGATTTGTTGTGCTCCAACACACCCTCGATCCCCTACGCCAGGAACATATGGAAGCTCCGGATGGAAAGCTTGACAGTCTTGTCAATCTCTTCCAATGTAGTCGGAGTCAAGGGCGGCGGGATTGGAGAAGAGGCCATAGGCACAGCAGGTGGCACAACGGTATTCAAAAATCTTGAAGGCGAAACAACAGTAGAGGAGCAACCAGAGGTCTTGTCTGCGAGCCAATATTTCATTGATGCACGAAGAGCCTGGATACCCGGTATCTGAGCTGCAAATAACGGAACATTAGTAAGACTGGGAACAGAAGTAACGGGGTGCCTCACCACATCGGCTCCCTCCAGTACGCCATCCCTAGACAATGTTGCAACAGCTTCGGGTGGTAACCCAGCAACCTCGAAGGCGAAACAACAGTAGAGGAGCAACCAGAGGTCCTGTCTGCGAGCCAATATTTTATGGACGCACGAAGATCCTGGATACCCGGTAGCTGAGCCGCAGATGACGGAACATTACCAAGACTGGGAACAAAAGTAACGGGGTACCTCGCCACATCGGCTCCCACCAGTATGCCATCCCTAGACAATATTGTGATGGCTTCGGGTGGTGACCCAGCAACCTCAAGAAGGGGAATGACCTCATCACGACGGCTCACCACCCCACTATCCAGGAAAGCTTCAGTCACGGAGTTCTCGGCTACAACAGCTGGAGGAACAGCCGCCGTACCAGAAGAACCTGCAACATCTGAGGGGTCCTAGACATACCGTGCAAGGTGTCCTCCGCCTCCAGAAGAGCGGAGGAGATATCCAGACCTCCTCCGAACAAGCCCACCACCTTGTTCTTCTACGACACCTTGCTCGACGGCCACATCCACAGTCTTCATGGGAGATATAGGGTCTGCAGAACCAGAACAACCGGTAATCAACTTTACTTGAAGAATCGAGAGTTGAAGCCAAAAAATTTGATCTCCTATGAAATTATAAAATGACGTATCAGAGGGAGGTGGCATAGGTCGTGGATCATCCAGTATTGTCATAGCCTCCGTCATAGCTTCCATGTCTTCCACGGATATGTGCTCCAAAGGGATATAAAGCTGCTCCGCCAAAACCGCGTCCAAGCCCCGACCTCCCGAAGCTTCATGTGCCGGTTCTGAGGCACCCACAACGGACTCCGGAGGGATTTCCTCTTTCGGTTCAGCTTAAGAAATCACTAAAGCGGCTGCCCGCTGGGGATGGTCCCTTTTCTTCTGTGTTTGCAATTCAAACAGACCAGAAGAGTTATATTTATAAAGATGACAAAAATGAATCAAACTAAGAGGGTTTACGGATACCACCATAGCATCTATATTGGGTCCTGCTTCAGGAACCGTTAGTACAAGGTGTCCTACCTCTCCGCTTGCGGTCCACTTCATGGGGGGCTTAGTCTTTGCCGTTGGTCCCGTCTCTGGGACATCGGTCCTCGCCTTCTTGGAGTAGAGAGCATGCTGGGTCCCGGCCTTCGATTTATGCTTCACAACAGAAGGATTATCAGAAGGGGATATCGTCTGCTTTTCCCCAGTTGTCGGCTCCAACTCCACGAGCAGAGGCCTGGCAACACTCTTTCCTTTTTTGGACGTCCGACGTGCCCTCGCTTCCAGAGGCATCAACATAGTTTCTTCGATATAAATCTTCTCCAGGTTAAAGCTAGCCGGCAGAACATTAGCTGTGTAGTAGTACTTTGTGGCCATATACAACATCTTTGGCATGACACCAGCAGCGGGCAGGCAAAACTGAGCCTGAGTGCCGGTTGCACTATAGTAAGTCCAGGATCGGGACCCGTCAAGCAAGCTGCCATTATATCCGAGAGAAGCACTCGGGTGACCCAGTAGAAGCTAGGTGTAGTCGAATTGGCGAGCAAATCGGCTGGGCAGGTAATGCTCTACGAAGGCTGCAGCCTTGTTCTGGTACACTAGATATAATGGGCGAATGGCCTGGAACCAGCGAAAGATTCTCTCAAACAGGTTGTGGGGCGTCCTCCCGTTGTCTTGATAAGCGGTATTTCTTTCATCGTCTGTAAACTTCGGCTAAGACATGAAGAAACTCCAGTCAGTCATGAATAAGAGCTGCCTTATGCCGGCAGGAACTGTGTCATGCTTCCACCTCATCCCCCGATACTTGCGGATATGGGCATCAGCAGCCACCATGCGCTCATCGGTCCCAGGGCTCAACAGAGACCCATGATGTAAAAGAAGTCAACCCATCAGATAATGGTAATGGAGCTCAATTCTGTTGGAATTCTCCTTTACTAGAATGGTCCTCGAGCTTCTGGGCGAAGTTGTGGAGTCCCCGATGGATACAGCACACCATAGCCGGTAGAAGGGCTAACTTGTGGACAAAAGCCAACTTCACAGTCGGAAGGATGAGGGTGCGGCTGATCCTCTCTATTGTCCCAGACCCTCCAGGGACCAAGCAGTTACGCAACCAGATCATCAAGTATCCCGCCAGCACAGCCTTGGCGGATAGCTTGTGGGTGTCCATGAGAAATTAACTGAGCTCCCCCTCCAGGTTACCCAGTTCATTAACGGGTTCTTCTTCTTCCTCCGAGGAACCCTCCACGTCTTCCTTCGTGGGAGCGGCTTGTTCCTTCAGCTCCCGGATAGAGTCGGACACTTCCTGTTTGGATCGTGGTGCCCAAACATGAACTCTAGTGACCGGGAAAAGATGACGAGCCCAAGCTGTATTATGAGGAGATGACCCCTCGGTGGATTTCTTCGTCTTCTTCGACGATCGCTGGCAGATGTCATGATGGCATAACAGTTTTTTGTACACCGCCAGCATCTTCGGGTTCTCAGCTTCCAGTTTCCCAAGTTTTTTATTACTCGGAGTATACTCTTCATAGGGTTCATCACCCCCGGGAAGTCTCGAGACAGCGTGCATCTCATGCAGAGTAATCCCATCTCACCACCAGGCATGAAGAAAGTCCCGGTAAGAAGGTTGTATAACTCCATCGGCTCCACGAATAAAGGGAGGTTCATCTCTAAGCCGTGGCACGTACCCCTCACGGCAAAAAACAAATTAGCAGCCTGGAGCTCTTGCTCATACTTCTTCAAGATTCACAGGGTCAGGTAGCACCAGGTCTCGTTATAATGAGCCCAGCTGAGAACCCGCAACTGCCCCGGGGGATAAGTTCCCTTCTTGGCGACCCGATGAAGGAAGGTGCCCGTCGCATATATGCTGAGGTTTGGTCCTAGATGACTCTAGACAAGGTCGAGCTTTAATCTAATCAAGGAGTACGAGGATGACTCCTTCGTGCTATGAAACCCCTTGTTCTTTCTAACCGAACGTGGCCAAGGAGAGCCCCCTGAGGCTCAGGGGTCAAGTTCCAGCCCATCCGACGCGGACCCATCATCACATTCAGATCCGACAAAGACAGGTGACGCTCAAAAGAAGGAAACGTCATCTCGGTCCCACGGAAGGTGAAAGACCAATTCTTCCTGGTCGTCCCCAGCTCAGGTTGAAAAGATTCTAGTGCATCCCCGAACAAGAAGTACGGCTTCTTATAAAAGTATGGTCCATCGTCAGCAGGGATCTCCCCCGAGTTTATCTAGCTCATCAAGAAGCCAGGCGACTGCTCAGCAATCTTCTGTTGACGTCCTGGAGGGAGGTTTTAGTTGATCTGGGTCTTAACGGCCGTGGCCAGGTCCCTAAAGTTCATATTCAACGGAAGCATACCGTGACCAAGGACTACTTCGCCAGAGGGTGCAGTGGGCAGATTCATTGCAAAAAACTATGAAAGAGCATGATTATAAATTCAAATATTCAAAAGGGTATGCTCATGCGGCTGGACGACCTATCCGGCCAAATCAAACCCTACGACTATGCGGCACCATATCCTAGGCGACATGGTCTTCCATGCGGCACAAGTCACTATACGGCATAGTTTCACATGCAGTAGGGTCTCCTATGCGACTATCCATGCGGCAGCGAGAATTTGGGGCTTAGACGAATCCATGCGTACAACTGCTCTTTGGAGAATCAATTCATCTTCCTCGTTTAAGATCTACCATTGATCGGCGGCTGAACGTCGACGGGGAAGGACGAAAGGTCCGCCACAGTGGCACGACCCTTCCCCTTACCCTTAGCAGCGATGACAGTGGCGGAGGAAGCAACTTTGGGGGGCATGACAACAACATTAAGAAGAAGAGAAGGAAATAAAAAAAATGTGAAGAAGGATTTTCTCTCTCCTCTGCCCCTGTATATAGGGGAAGCAACATGCGGCTAGAGATGAACCGACGGCTGTTCGGATCCCAAGTCGTCTCGATCCACGTAACGACCACGGATGACGGTGACTCCTCAGTTCTTGGGCCACTTTATCCCATGACGGCATAGAATTTCAAGAGATCTCCTCGATGATTGGGTCAATTCCTCTCATTAATGATTTGACAACCTAGCAAAGTCCACTATGTGGCAACATGGTTAAGCGGAAAGTCATCCCTATGCGGCCAAAAGTGCTAGACCATGCTTCTTATTCAAAGTATTCCAAACTTGTCATTTTGGAAACTTTGAAGGGGGTCTTGTAGAAGCATAAAAAATATACATGCCGTATAGACCTCATGCCGCATAAAATATGATCTATGCAGCTATATAGAAAGCAGCATAAAAATCTACATGTGGCCAGAGCAACCAAGGAGCAAGAGGCCGCATAATGAGCTCCTGACAAAGTATCCAATGTCTGACATAAAGTTCTGACAGCTTCAAAATTCATGAAAGAGGTGGCATGCAAAAAGACAAAAAGCTTACATATGCATTTATGACCTCGATAGACGTACCACGCCACGTGTCCTCCCATCTGCGGCTTCGGTCATATATGACCTCGCCAACATGCGGCTGCAGTATCCATTCGTTCAAAGCCAGACGAGAGCACCTATGCGGCTTGGACGAGCATGCAGCCACGAAGCCATGCGACATGAGTGTCCATTTGACCAAGGCCAAAAATAATGCATATGCGGGCACAACGTCCTATGCGAACTCGCTAACATGCGACTAGAGGGTCCATTCGACCAAGGCCCACACGAGAGCACGTATGCGGCTACAAAACCTATGCGGCCTCGCCATCATGCGACCAAGTTGTTATGCGGCCTCCAGCTCACAAGATCTTCCCGTTACAACTGCAGAGATCTTCACACAGTTAGTGCTGACTATATGTCCAGCTGACCAAGTCACACACACAACGGATTAAAATAACCCTGAGATCTCTTCAATGTCATATCTCAACCAAGACCATGTGACAATCTGCCCATAGCATGCGGTGACAGTTGGAACCTTATTTTGTTGAAGGAGCCTTATGCGTTCACCAAACAGAGGCATATGCGGCATCCATAGCCTATCAGCACGATGACTATAAATAGGAGCAACTTGAACGTTCTAGAGGCTGGCTATCTGCGAACCTATAGTCAAGCAAGAAAGAAGAGCTTCCTCCTCCTGCATCGGATCTTCCACGGAGTAAAGGAGATGCCATAACACTCCTTGTCCATATTCACCCCCAGATCAAAAACATATTGTACTTAGATTGTCTGTCTAGAACATCTTTGTATTTTCTTTCGTTTGTTGATTAAATCAAGCTCCCTTAGAACTTTCAAATTTATTGGCGAATACTTTGTACAATAATATAGAAATCATCATTACTGTCAACTGTTGGTCCTTTTTATCTGCACCTTCAATGGATTGGGAGAGTATGAAGATGTCGTTCCATAGTCAATTTCAAGTTCTAGGCTGAACGATGAGAATCCAAAGAACGACGCATGTTCTATAATCAATTCCATGTTATGATAAGTTTAAATTATGCGAACCCAAAGAGTGACACTCATTCCATAGTCAATTTTATGTTCTAAGCTGAACGATGAGAATCCAAAAAATGATACACGTTCCATAGTCAATTTCATGTTCTAATAAGCTTGAACGATGCGAATCCAAAGAACGATAGTCTTCGTCTTGATTACTTCTGAGTCTATTGAGTTGTAGACCAGTATGACGCTCATCTCCAAACTTGAAGTCCCCGAGGTTCTCGAACGCCTCATCCTTCGATTATGAGAAGATACACGAATGTGTTTTTTGAGAAATCGTCGAATAAAGAAGTGATAAACTTCATCTCGGCCCTTTTGTGGAGAATAAAAGTTACAGATATTTGAGCACACCAGCTCCAGAGGTCTTTAGTTGTAGTCACCCGTCTAAACGGCTTCTTGACTACTTGTGTCTAAGCACAGTCATCACGTCTCTCCACCTCCTTACCCCCACATCTAGGAGATATCCCTGAACTAGACATCTTTGTTGAAAAGGACATGTCTTAGTCAGATGCATCACAATTCAATAAGAGCAATCTTTTCCTCATGCCGAAAGTCCAGAATTATAATCCCGATCCCTAGATCTTCTGCTTGACACTTGTTCGCCGTAGAGACCTTCTTCTAAGATAGTGCTCTTCCTTAGTGAACTGCTCTTTCCTAGATCATGCGTGGCCCGATGCAATAGTGTCTACCTACCTATTAGCAACCACGCTTGATGACTCAACCTGCGCAATAATAGCAACCAAGTTAAGTAATCAAAGGAACCAAGTTTAGCTATACCTCGCTTTGTTGGTTTGAATTGGTTCTGCTGTCAAGCTCCAATTCCACCCATGTGCCAAGTCCTGTGAAGTGCAGTGACCTTCATGCACATAGTCCACCATGCGCCAATCTTGCCATGAGCAGAGACGACCCTATGCATAAGTCTTCATGCGCCTCCTTCATGCACATAAGACATTATGCAGCCAATTATGCCATGCGCCAAGAATCTGCCATGCGGTAAGAGACTGCTATGCGACAAGAGACTGCCATGAGACAAGAACTGTCTTGCGCTAAGTCTTGTCATCTGCATACTATGTGATCCTTGGTCATCTTGTAATCTTCCTTCCAACTGGAATGCGCGTCCTTTAAACGCTAACTCCTCCATCCAGGAAAATGGTAGGTTCCGACAACTCACTTTCAACATTGACAAAAGACTCATTCCCTCATTCAAATGTTCGAAGTGTATCATGTCAATATTCTCAAGTTTGTAAAAACTTGTTGCCGAGAAGATTTGATCGGATGATCTACATCTTTCTTCAGATCTTGCTTTGAGATTGTTAGTCCCGAGACGGATCAAAGATTGTAGAACACAAGCCATGTACAGAGCAATTAGCTAGACCAGAAAGTCCGGTCTCTACAGGAACCCAAGTTGTCGTCGAGATCAGAGATTCACACAAGAGTTTCTCATCTGATATTCTCGATTCCAATGAAGCATGAATCAAGAACATGTTATAATCAAACTCTGAATAAAATAAAGATTACAACAAGCAACTAAAAAAACGTTCTTCTCTTTACGTTCACAGACGCTACAATGAGAATGAACGAGCAAAGAAAAAGCTGAAGAGAAGCTCCTTGATGGGGTGGTCAAAACCACCGTTGCTCAAAGCAAGATTTGCAGTACAGACGATATGCTCCCAGGAACCAGAAAGTTCACCCGAGCTAGCAAATCGTGCATAAAAGGAGCGCACGAGCGCCATGCGACGTGCTTAGTGCAAAGTGCGCCAACAAATTGCCACTTTGTGCCCTTAAGCCTGAGCCAGAGTCGCTTCGGGGCTTAGCTCCTAAGGAAAACTTTCCAGAGGTGGTGACAAAATAAAGATTGTCATAATGGAGTTCACACTTAATCTCTCTAGAAAAGTCAATCCACATGGGCCACCATCCCATGTGCATATACCAATACTAAGTATAGCTATATATTGAGATATACACATTGGTGGTTTTTCAATGTTGAACTAAAACTCCCAAAACTAAGTGAAAAACACCAACATAACCTAGAGTAAGAGGGGCTCACGTTCGTTGTGACAGGGAATCCTTTCAATTTAAAAGGAGGGCTTCTAACATAATAACGTTGAGAATTCCCATCGAGTATTTTATAAACTATATGTTTATCAAAATATATATTGATGGTATGATCATTTCCACACATTGCTAACATCTATTTTTAGCAAGGTACGTATCGGTAATGTATCAAAATCGAATCCTTTCTATGAGTATCGAGATCGATAACATCGACGATTTTGTATCAGAATACCAAAGTTTTTAATTTAAAAAACAAATAATTATTAAAAAATTAGAAAACATATATTTTATATATTTAGCTATAATTTTAAATAATTTTTGTATTTCTTTTTGTAGTTTTAAAATTGAATGAAATGATATATATCCACCACGGATGATTGATTAATTGGTTTACCAACGATAAATAAAATTTTTTCACTTATATACTTTTACCAGCTTATTATGCTTTTATATTTTTATTGATTTATCTTTCTTGTTTAATTTCTTTGTTGAATAGACAGAAAAAGAGAATTCCAACCTCGATATCGGTTGATATCGATCAGTACCCACGGCTGTTGGTAACGAATTGGGACCCAAGCTGTATCGATTGATATCGAAAGATACTGCAAACTATGATTTCTAGCGCCTACGATAGTTGCAATGCAATATTAGCAAATTCTTTGCCTATCTAAATGACTTGGTGTTTACTTAATTCTTAGTTGACAAGTAATGACCTGGCCATCTCTAGGTACCCAGATCCAAATTTCACAAATAGCGTGGCAATGACGATTAGTGCTTACCTGGATCTCGTATTCTTCAGTAAGCTAAGCTCGTACAAAAATGCAAATTGCTTCTAATCCAGGCCGATTATAAGACCTAGAGTACTAGTCTCTAGTCAGTACAGATCAGCAGACCTAATCTTTTCATTGCATATTAATTTGGGCCAATTTGTGTCGAAATTTCAGCATTGACAGCACATTATGTTCTTCCCACTGGTGAGTACAGTATGTGTAGATTATTTTTATTTGCACTCTTTCCGTCTTGTCCTCCCTCCTTGCTTCCCAAAACGGGTGCAAGACATAACCCACTTACAAATTTTAATAATACTACTGATCACGTAATTAATTAATTAATGTCCTAGCTCATGTAGCCTAAACGTGGGTTTGAAGGTCTATATGGTGAATAACACAATATATTAGATACATAACCTAAATTGTACTTTTAACAATCTCAACTCAACTAGTGATCTCCGGTGTCCATAAATTAACTATGGGTACGTGCGAGAATCAATATGGTACGTGTTAGTATAGCCTCCCTCCCAATGAACACGAGGAATAAAATATATAAGGTGGTAAGAATAAAAATAGACATCTGATCAGGATTAGGAAACAAGAGGGACAGTAATCCACTAATCCTATCCTGCGATGCTGCAGCAGAAAGAACGTGATGGTTAGCTGCTGCTGCCCACACTATTTTCATTTTAAAATAAAATTATTCTGATATATATATATATTATAATTAATTAATTTAAATAATAAGTAATTTAGAAAATTAATTTATTAAACAAAATACCAGAGGTATATAAATGTGTCAAGGTTAAAATTCTAGTTCTATATTATAGGGTGGTCGTTGTGGATAGAGCTGTCAAGTGGCTCAGTCTGGTCCAACCTGATTCGATCGAAATTTGGTGGATTGAACTGAACATAGGCTAATCCGAATTTTGCGTAGGTCGGGACTGGTCTTTCAGGCTCATGCACTATAATTGACCTAGCCTAAGGGTGAAAATCTCAGTCTAGTCCGACAAGTTGCCCACAACACGATGAACTTCGAGTCGGACCGGACTAGGCCAAACAAAATAAAATTGGCCCACATAAAAATCTATTGTTCACTATATCTAGGTGATTAATTAGTTTCTATCAAACAAATAACACTTTAACTTTGGAAATAGTTTTACACTATATCTAGGTGATTAACAAGTTATCACAGATGATTAATTGGCCAACATTTAGCTTCCGATCAAACTTCGGGTCAGGGCGGACTTGGGTGTCGGGCCGTACCTCCCTTATGGGCCATGATTAATTGGCCGACACATCCTAATATACTTGATAGGTCATTTTTTAGGCTGGACGTCCCGGCCCAATTGATATGTTTGGTTGTGGTGGTGGTTGTTTAGAGCATCAATAGTAGATGGAACTCAAGAATATATTTTGAGGGCCAAATTTGTAATAAAAATAAATAAATATAGAATACATTGGGTTTGAACGGGAATAGTTAAAAAAAAACTTGAGGTCCAATTAAGATGAGTGAATATAGATCCATATGACATTATTTTTATTTTCAAAAACTAATATAAAATCTAAAATCTAGAAATTGAGACTCCAAACTGAGTTTTACTATTCTACAAAATGAATTCATAATTTCTAAATATAGAAATTTCGGGATGGACCCAATTCCTGTGGCTAGAATGACAATATCATGTAGGAGTGAGTATTCGGTTTATTCGATTTTAACCAAATCGAAATAGTCAAAATTAAATAAATCGAAATTCTAAAAATCCAAAACGAAGTCGAACCGAAATTAGCCAAAATTAAAACCGAACCGAACCGAACCGAATAAGCTATTCGGTTTGTTCTATATGACTATTGATATAGTTTAATGAATCAGACCAAAATTTAAGATCGTCAATAAATTATATTATAAAATATAAATTTATATACACATTTGTGCTATTTTAAAGTTATGTCCAAAATTGAGCTTCAAAACATATACATAAAATTGTTGCTTTAAAAATATACACATTCTTAATCACAAAATATGAATAGAATTAGGATATTTATATAATTGCATAAATATTATTCGGTTTTCGGTTTTGAATCAAAATCAAAACAGAATATATATTTTTTAGTATTTTCAAAACCGAAACCGAACCGATTTTTTTTTTAAATCGAACCGAATATCTTATTCGGTTCGGTTCGAATTTTGGTCCAAAACTGAATAATGCTCACCTCTACTATCATGGGACTCCTTAGGAAGAGAATGAGGGGTTTCGGCACTGGTGACGTGTCCTTCCAGAAATTTTGACGGTGAGTCCCACGTGTTCGTCTTGTAATTAAGAGAGCCTGGGTCAATCAGTGTGAAGCTACATGTCATTCTTGTCTTATAATAATGTACTGACACATCAGTGTAGCAATGAAGTGTATCAAGAAAAGTGTGTCCCTATATCATTTTTCTTGCAATAGTATGATTTTTTTTCCCAAACAGTCCCTAAAAGGGGACAAATTCGTCATTTCGTACCGTTCGGCTATCGGTTTTGAATTGAAACCGAAATCGAAACAAAATAAATTTTTTTAGTATTTTCAAAATCGAAACCGAATCGATTTTTTTTTTAAACCGAATCGAATACCTTATTCGGTTCGACTTTCGGTCCAAAACCGAATAATGCTCACCTCTACTATCATGGGACTCCTTAGGAAGAAAATGAGGGGTTTCAGCACTGGTGACTTGTCCTTCCAGAAATTCTGACGGTGAGTCCCACATGTTCGTCTCGTAGTTAAGAGAGCCTGGGTCAACCAGTGTGAAGCTGCATGTCCTTCTTGTCTTATAATAATGCACTGTCACATCAGTGTGGCAATGAAGTGTATCAAGAAAAGTGTTCCAATAACATTTTTCTTGCAATAGTATAATTTTTCCCCAATCACTCCCTAAAAATGGACAAATCCGACATTCCATACCCAGCCATCTTAAAATAGTCCATGACAACAAAATTTCCTTTATGGGTTGTTTGGTAAACCGGATTTGGAGCTAGATTTTAGGACTTCATGGATTTGGAGCTAAATCCAAAAAATCCTATGTTTGATTATGTCTTGGATTTAGAATTGGAAAGTGGGTCATAATTACTTTCCAAATCCATGAAATCCAACATGGAATCATATGTTTGGAAAGTTGCTAATAATTTCATAATTTATAATTTTATTAATTAATATTTTATTATAATCTTAGCTAATAATTTATTAACCACAATTATAACCTTAATTAATAATTTATTTATTTAATAATTTATAAAATAATGTTTTATTATAATCTTAATTAATAATTTATTATTCATAATTTTAATAATTAATTAAGAGTTAAATAATTATTAATTTATTAATTAATATTTTATTATAATCTTAATTAATAAATTAATAATCATAATTATAATAATAATTAATTAAATATAAATTAATTAATAATTATTTAATTAATTAATTAATTATTTATTTTATGCACTACTATTTTATTTTATTCTGAATTAATAATTTATTAATAAATATTATAATCATAATTATAATCTTAATTAATAATTTATTAATCATAATAATAATAATAATAATTCATAATTACAATAAATATTTAATTTATAATTTACTGTATTAATATTTTTATAATATTAATTAATAATATATTAATAATAATTATAATGTTAATTAAAAATTTATTAGTTAATATTTAATTAATAATTTATTAATCATAATAGTTTTTAATTAATATTTTTATAATCTTAATTAATAATTTATTAATCATAATTACAATCAAAATTATAATCTTAATTAATAATTAATAATTAATAATTAATAATTAATAATTAATAATTAATAATTTTTTTAATAAATATTTTATTATAGTTTTAGTTAATGATTTATTAATTAATTAATTATAATCATAATGATAATGATAATTATAATCATAATTATATTCATAATTTATAATTTTATTAATTAATATTTTATTATAATCTAATGGTAAAATTTATTCTCCTATCTAAACAATAGATTTGAATTTTAACTAAATCCAATGACAAAATTCTAGTTTACCAAACAATGAATTTGGATTTGAAAATTCATAATTGTACCAAAATTCAAATTTTGGATTTCTAAATCCATATTCTAGTTATCCTAATTACCAAACAGGTCTTTATTGACCGAGCTCGAGTGGCTTTTGTGGATACCCATGAGAGATATAAGATTATCCTGACTGGGTGGCAAAAGATCAGTCGAGCCACGTGGACGTATTATTTCTTCCATTTATAAATGGTGAAAGTTGGAGGACAGTGAGTCCAAAGACATGCAATACAGTGTGCACAAAGTCTCGAACGTTACATCAGATCCCGAAGATTATGTCGAAAATTAAAAAAGAAAAAGAAAAGGTCTTTACTGCAATTTTCCACATCCTTCGTGCCTGCATTGGTGTTCGAACGGAAGGAGGTGGCGATGGTCCCCACCGTCTCCGAGAGGAGGCGGAGGAAGAGTAGGTCCGGCAGTGGCAGCGGAAGTAAATTCGCGTCAGATCTGTCCGCCATTCCGGAGTGAGAAAAGAAGAAGAGAGAAATCGGTGGAGGGGGAGTGAAAGTGATTTATGCAGAACCCAATTGTTTTGGGTTGAGACGGAGCTGGAGCCGTCGGATCTGAGACAGTGATTATTTCCACGGCTGACATTGGCTGCGAATACAGAAAAGTATCTCATTCTTTTGAACGGGAATAACAGCCGTAATAAAAAATTGAGATATTTTTTGGACGGCCAAGATTGGCTGTCAGAGTTTTTTCTCTGATATATGTATATATATATATAATGGACTTTAAATGGTTTAATATTGAGCTTGAAATTTTGGAGAGCAACTATGGTACAATGATAAATAGTCAGTTTGGATTTATTGGCAAAATTGTTTTGGTTGCAATTATTTGTCTCCAAAGAAAGTGCAAATTTGAGGAATTACAATATTTGAGTAATAGTTTTGCTTGCAAGTTTTCTTGTCAATACTAAAAGTGAAAATCTTTATTGTTACGGTTTTTTTCATATAAAGTAATAAAATTATAAAAAATTATAAAAAAAGAGAAAAGTTGGGAGTAATTGCAGAGATGAGGACTACTCGCCAACTGAGTTGGCGGGACGCACTCCTCGAGAGGCCGCTCGCCAACTCAGTTGGCGGGGCGCAGTATACGAGAGACCGCTCGCCAACTCAGTTGGCGGGCCGCTCTCTCTCCCTCCATTCGGATACCTGACGCCTCCCCTTCCTCGGAGACCACCCACCCACGACCGCACCCCTTCTCTCGGAGACCCCTCCCCCATCCCCTCAACTTTCCCCCATCCCCTCCCCTTCCCTCCCAATAAACACCCCCCACTACCGAGAGAAGGCTCCTCACAACACATTCTTCTCCTCCTCCTCCTCCTCCTCCTGTTTTCACAGCAATCCTCTTCCTCCTCCTTACTCACAGCAATCCTCTTCCTTCTCCTCCTACTCACATCTTATAATCAACATTTTTGGAGATGGCTACCCACAATGACGGTCGTATTCCTGGCGGACCGACTACCCAGCTTATTATTAAGCAACGTGAAGACCACATTTCTAGTCAGATATTTACTAGCGAGATAATTTTTGAAATTACAAGTTTTCAACTTTAGTAATTTACACACAAAATATAATGTATATGTTTTTTTATAGTTATACGACAATGATCTTGGTTTACGAACCCGGATCCATGTACATTGGCGGACCGAAAGAAATTATCGTACGTGGGAGCTAAATTCGGTCCAAAAGGCTTTGGTGGAATCCTTTGGATTCCACTATATAGATCGTGTTAGATATTTAATCCACGATCTTCATTTAGTTGTAAGTCTTGCGAAGCGTTGGTGGCCCGAACGCAACACTTTCCAACTCCCATTCGGCGAGATGACGATCACCCTTTTTGATGTGGCAAATATACTAGGGTTACCTAATAAAGGTAACGCTATATATTTAGATCCGCACTTAAAGGGATCTGATCTGATCATGAGGTATCTCGGTGTTAGCCCTCCATCAGGTATAAAAGACGGCAATTTTGTGAAGTTTATATGGCTCTGTGGCAACTTCATGGACCTACATCACACTATTGACGGGGTGGTTGATGTAGATAAAATGCCGGTATGTATTTTTATTAGTAAATTTGTTTATGACTTAATTTAGTGTCTATATAACACTTAATATATCCAGGTCATTCGTTGCACTAGAGCGTATCTGCTCTGTTTATGTGGTGCAATTCTATTTTCCGATGCATCGAGAAATATGGTAAATGTGCAGCTTCTACCATTCTTGGATGATTTGACAAAACCTACTGAGCATGCGTGGGGAGCTGCTACTCTTGCCTTTTTATACGCCAATCTGACAGAATTTGTGAGATCCAATCGCAAGACTATTTGTGGATGTATTTCACTGATTCAGGTATGAATGAAAGACTTTAAAAATTTAGAGTAATTTTATACGCAAATTTTGTTTGTACTAATGTCATATTTTTGTTTTATAGTTCTGGTCCTACGAGCACTTCTATATTGGTAGGCCTGTTAGTAGCATTCTCAGTGATGTTGGAGTATTTCCAGTTGTTATGCGCTGGCCTACAAATGTAGTGGATTATCAACACTACCAATACATGAGTGTATCACTTTATCGTAGCCAATTTGATACACTGCAGTATCATGAGGTAATTTTTAAATATGCAATAAATATCTTTAAATCATTTAAGTTTTGATCGTAGATAAATATCACATCTAATTGATACAATATCTTTAAATAGGTTACCTGGTTACCTTACTCATGTGAACCTGATGCTCCAGAAATCAAGAGGACATCATATGCATTTACTTTACACAGATCTCATATTATATATGATCGGTTCATCATGTACCATCCGGCAGACCGTATTCTTTGGCAATTCGGAATGAGCCCAATAATTCCAGATGATCCACCGACAGTCGGTTATGAGGCATCAAATACATTACAACGAATCCTTGTTCTCGTTGCTTATTGGAATAATCGGTTCAAGAATTATAGTGTGAGGGACATGTCTCCCAGACTAAATTCTGCTGAGGAATCTAAGTTATAAGTTACTCATTATTCGTATTGATTTAGTGTAAATAGTTTGCTAAAATTTTGTTTAGATTTTGTAGATATGGGTAGCCTGGACTATAGGCAATGGTGGGGATGCCCTCTTATGAGCAACCGAGTATACCACTATGAGGAGCAAAGGTTCAAGAGTAGATCCGTAGATGATTCTACTCTGCGTGCTTTTGCCGATGGAATGCATGATTTGGTATGACTTCATTATACTTTCTAAAATACATATACATAGATATGATAAATATATTAATTTACAAGTTTTAAATTTCAGAGTGGTGTATACCGGCAACATTTACAACGACCTCATAGAAACCTTTCCCCAGACAGTCGGCGTCTTATGGAGGAACTTGTGACTCGTGTTGAGCATCTGGGTATTGGACGGGAACCGGAACAGCCTCCAGTACAATCACGTCTTCCACCGGACTATCCGAACGGCTTAGTACGACAGAGACACTCTCGTCGTCGTCGTCGGAGGGATACTGTAGAGGACCATTATGCTGGAGCGGGCCCGAGTGACCAGTATGCTGGAGGGAGCCCGAGTTACCAGTATGCTGGAGCGGGCCCGAGTGACCAGTATGCTGGAGGGAGCCCGAGTTACCAGTATGCTGGAGCGGGCCCGAGTGACCAGTATGCTGGAGGGAGCCCGAGTTACTAGTATGTTGGAGCGGGCCCGAGTTACCAGTATGCTGGAGCGGGCTCGAGTGACCAGTATGATGGAGCGGGCCCGAGTGACCAGTATGCTGGAGCGGGTCTGAGTTACCAGTATGCTGGAGCAGGCCCGAGTTACCAGACTGCTGGAGATGAAAGCTACCAGATATTCACACAATTTTTTTTGACTCCATCAGCACGGCTGCCTACCCAAACTCAACAAGACGAGGAGGAGGATGAGTAGATAATTTGTAACAAAGTATGATTGCAATATTTGTATGATTTGTAAAGGTTTTTTATTACAATATTTGGGTATTGAACAATTCTATTTTACTCTCTCATTATCAGACTCACTATTACAATATTTTTAAGTTTGTATTGAACAATTCTATTTTACTCTCTCGGTTGACTAGTACATCTTCTTCGGTTGTGTCCCATGGCACCACAATTACTGCAACGTAGATCTCTCGTCGATGCATCCCGGGATTTGATGCGGTTCTTCTTTGGTCTTCCGACTTTGCGTCTTACATCTGGCACCCCAATTTATCCTCTAACCAAAGGAGCTTGGATCTTGTAGGGAACTGGAATTGGCTCCATTTTTGGTGCGTATACACTTTTCAAGGTCTCCGTCGAAAATACTGCAGGATAAAAATTATCAATACTAATATTGCAATATCTACAAACAAAATATAGATGTATACATGGTATATAAGTATGGTACCATCTAAAACATGTACAAGATCTGTCAGTTATATTAACAATATAGGTTCTACTTGTTGCCCGATCTATTATTTTAAACTTATAACTATCAATAGCTAATATTTCTAGGTGATTCTTCTCTTTGATAATATAAGCCATGTTTTTTAACATCTTCGGACAATGATCTGTGTCTATATTTTCATCATTCTTTCTACTATTTTCATGAAGTGTAATAATCTTGGCTCTAATACCATCGAAAAGTATTGTTATTGGCTTATCTCGTAATTTCTTAATCCAGCTATTGAAACATTCAGCAAGATTAGAAGTGTTAATATCTAATCTAGGACAAGTAGCATACGTTGTTATCCAATGTTCAAATCGACAACTTTTATCGTTTACACCAATAAGCCAATCGTACAAAATTATGTTCTCGGCTTTAATTATATCAAACACACTCTCTGCATCCGTTTCATTATATGATCTAGCAAGTGAGTCTAACAAGTGTTGAAATACTGGTTCTTTGGTAACTTTTTTCATATTTTGTTTAAAATATTGAATACAAAAAAAATGAGGAGATGCAGGAAAAATAGCACGAACAACATTTATTAATCCATTTTGCTTGTCAGATATAAATGAAATTGTACTCCAATCATTAAAACAACTTTCAAAAGATATTTTAAGAGAATTTAAAAACCAAGACCAAGAATCACTATTCTCACCTTCAGCAACAGCATAAGCTATATGATATAATTGATAGTTAGGATCGTGAGCACAAGCAATAAATAAGATACCTTGATATTTAGACGAAAGAAATGTAGCATCAGTACTAATAATTGGTAAACATCCCCTTAAAAATCTATCAATACATGACTTAAAATAAATAAAAATTCGTTGGAAGCTATTATTTTCGGCAGTTTTAATAAAACATGTACTACCTGGATTTGTCTCCATAATTCTATAACAATACTCCTCAAGACTAGCGTATGCGTCATCATAACTACCATTAATTTCAGCTAATGCTGTCTCTCGGACTCTTCTCCAGGCTTTGGAATAACTAACTTGTATACGGTGCTCCCTATATATATCTTTAACAATTTGTGATGGACTGTATGACTGGTTATCTCTAATAATGTCAATTATCATGGTCTTAATCTATGCAGCGGTAGCTAGTCGATGACGTCCTGTACTAAGTCTTCCTAAACAAGAATGACGATTTTCTAATGTACTAACTTTAACTATATCGCCATTTCCAATAGATTCACTACCAAAAAAAGTCAAATTAGCGACGCCCAAAAACGTCGCCAAATGACAAAAAAATGTTGCTAAAAATGTTTAGCGACGTAATTAGCGACATTTTAACGCAGTCGGAAGATACCAAGTCGCTGAACAAAAAAACGTCGCTAAACATCGCTATGCCGACGTTTTTTAGCGACTTTATTGAATCGCTAAATGTAGCGACGTTTAGCGACGCGGCGTCACTAAATAGCGACGTTTATTAAAGTCGCTAAACGTCGCTCATTAGCGACTTATATAGCGACGTAACAGCGACGTCTTTAATGACCTGGCAGTACTGCCATGTCAGCAATTTGTGACGTACAACGACATATTTAGCGACGTTTAGCGACGGCTAATGACACGTCACTAAGTAGCGACTTGTTTAGCGACTTATAAAAACGTCGCTAGACGTCGCTAAACGTCGCTAAATACGTCGCTAAATTTACAAAAAAAAAACTGAATTGTTCCAAACTATTATTCCTGCAATTTATAAATTTTTAATTAAAAATAGACCCGGAGCAACCCTCCGTTGAATTTTATGGGTTCGCCGACCCCTTCGGTGGAACACTCAACACCGGATTAACAATATTTAATATGAAGTATCAGAGTATCACAGTCATACAATTAATACACACAAATATTATAGACAGACAATAAAAGTATCACAGTCATAAAAGTATCACAGTATCACAGTCACACAAAATGGGCATAAACAGTATCAAAAAATACATAATATATAACTATCAGAGTATTACAGTAACACAAAATGCATAATATATAAGTATATGAAACATTATACTATCAATCTCGAGGATTTTCAAAACAGGGCAGATACCAGTCCCTCAAATACTGTGCATAAACAGCGTTTATGTTATCAAGCTCCGCTATGGGTGCTGGGTGACTGGAACTCCCCGTCTGAGATACAGCCGCGATAGGTACTGGGTGACTGGAACTCCCCGCAGGTGGTATCTCTTCCTTCTTAACAGTAGGAGGCATCACTTCCTCCTTAACAGTAGGAGGTGTCGCTCTCTTGGGTGCCATCTGGTAAGATAGATGAAAACAAAGAATTAGCAAAGAATTAGCTATTGGACCAGAACGGAAGAATTAGATGACTCATAAAGAATTAGCTGTTTGTTGCAGTATAATAATGATACCATAATATCTTATTTATATCCTATGTGTCACAAAATAAAATGACCGATTTATTGAACTAGTTTGAAAATATGATCCAATATTAAATTATATGATTGTAATTGAAATTGAAATTGAATTATGAGCCATGTGTGTTGTGTTGAGACAGACATTTTTAGTGTTACAGACCTGTCTAGTTATTTAATTCCAACTTGTAGTTTTACAGTGTTGAGACAGACATTTTTAGTAGAGCATGTTCAGTTGTTGCTAATTTTCTAATGAAATTCAGTTGTTGCTAATTTTTTTGGGTCCCATTTGGAAAGCAACCATATTCGACAATATTTGATCACTTCTCATGTTCATCATTATTCTGATTAATGGCTACGCTGCTTCAAAGTATATATTGTCTACTGACTTTAGAGCAGGGTGAACATTTCTCCAAAGCTTTATCAGTCCATGAGGTTTGATAATCTAAAACATGTACGCAGAAACTGAAACATGAAATTTGGATGAATGAACAATAATAGTATAATATGATAAAATTAAAATAAGAAATGCATGACTGCATTCACAGGAAGTGGTAGGTTCAACCGAGGCTAAGATGAAGAGGTTAGATGGTTTAGATGTGAACTAACAGATGTTAGCAATGGAATTGAATTAAAAAGGGATACGTAGCCAATGAGAGTTTTCGGATAATCTTTGTTATTTGTTGAATATGTAGAAGTAACTCGATTTGGAAACTAGTCAAGGGAGATTTTCTGGTACTCTGTATACTATGTTGCAAATCATATCAAATTATCTATATATATGGAAGACATGAAATCACATAATGGAATGTACTAACCCTAACCCTAACCCTAAACCTAACCCTAACCCTAACCCTAAACCTAAACCTAACCCTAACCCTAACCCTAATCTGCGTCTGTGTGTATGTGTCTGCGTCTGTGTGTGTGTGTGTGTCGTGTGTGTGTGTCGAGTGTGTGTCTGCGTCTGTGTGTGTGTCGTGTGTGTGTGTCTGCGTCTGTGTGTGTGTCGTGTGTGTGTGTCGTGTGTGTGTCTGCGTCTGTGTGTGTGTCGTGTGTGTGTGTCTGCGTCTGTGTGTGTGTCATGTGTGTCTGTGTGCGTGTGTCGTGTCTGTCAAGTGTGTCTTGTGTCAGTGTCACATGAGAGAGAGAGAGAGAGAGATTTGTAAACCCCCTGATTTTCAAGAATTTTTAAAATTTGATTTTACACAATTTTCTGGAAAGTTTCTGGGATTTTTCTGTAATTAAAATCAGGATTTAATTATTAAATGATTTTATTAGATAATAAATGATATTAAAATATTATAAAAATAATATTTTTGGGTGTAAAATGAAAAAGTGGACTTAGGGTAATTTTTCTGGAATTTATCGGGCCCAGGACCTATTTTTAAATCACATGAAAACAATTATTTATTTATTATCTATTTATTTATTTATTTATTTATGTATTTTATTTAATAAAGTCGAGCCCATCAGGCCCAGCCCGGCCCAACCGACTCCGGCCCAAACCTATTGGCCTTAGCGGGTCGGGTCGGGTCCGCCTGACCGACCCTGCTGCCCAGCCCGCCTCGCCAGCGCCGTCTTCTCCTTCCCTTTCCTCCTCCTTCCTCCTCGACCCAGCAGCTAGCAGCAGCAAGCTCAGCCGCCAGCTCGCCGTCGACTTCCCCTCGACCGCCTCCTTCGCTGCCCGGCCTCCCTCCGGCCCGCCTCTGGCCGCCCAGCCCAGCAACCCTCCGGCGGGCACAGCCGAATCCGGCGAAGCTCGGAGCCCTAACCCTAGTACAGTGGGATACAGCCCGGACACAGCACTGTGCTGTGTCGGCGTGCCGGGTCGTGTCGACACGGACACAGAAATCTCGGATTTTGGAGTCCTGTTCAGGTACTCCTAACTTTTTTCTCGTAGTTCCGATTTCGATTCCGTAAATTTCATCGCGTAGCCTGTATGACCCTCTCGGTGCCCGGATAAACCGCTCGGGGCATCGCGTCCTGTGGTGATCGCACACCGCGATCCAAAAACAGGAAAAAACCAGACCCTCTTTCACCCCGGAACTAAGTACGCCCCGCCAAACGGGACGACTTGGTCGCGTGCGGTCTTCACAGATACGTGCGCGTCGTTGATACGGACGTGTGGGATTTCGCAGAAGCTGATTCGGATGTGCGTGCACACCGCAATCAATGCGTATCCGCGGACACCGCCCCGTATCCGACCTTTCTGAATCTCGCTGTAACTTAGTTTATACACGTCGGATCGAGACAAAACTTGTGCCATCGAACTCGTAGCAATACGCTGGTCCTGTAAGCCAAGTTTGGTTAGATTCTGAGAACGTTGACAAAATCGCGTGTCGTGGGCCCCACAGGCTCCACTCAACGGGCGATTTTGAGAACGGCTCATCGGAATCCAATTCTGGAAGTTCCGTTGGGTTCGTATCATCGTTTCTGACCTGTTGACACTAAGTTGGACAGATTTGGAGACCTTTGACCCTGACGTGTTTTTCGGTGCAAAGCGGCCCACATCTGGACCCCGCCTTGACCCGAAATTGTCGTTTTTGCCCTTGTCTCCAAATTGGACTCAAGGACAGGCGTTTCTAGCTGATTAATATTTTCTGAATCTGATGGTGATGTCTATTTTAGCAACCGGAGTACTGCTTGCAAATTCCGCTGAAGTCAGAGCCACAATTGGAGCAGGAACCCCAGGCAAGTGTACCTTGCCAATCTCTGCAGTTTTTGCTATTTATTTCCTTGAGATATATACTTGTTGTACATGCTTCAACCTAGGACCGTGTGACTTACTTAGCGTACGATTATAGTCGGGTGCCAACTTCGTACGCGGAGTTGTGCAACGTCATATAGACTTGGACACCGAGACCCTATACTCCTCGTGCTTGCATTATCAAGTACGTTTCACCCAGGACACCTGACACTATTCATGATACAGAATCGTCCTGAGATATTCATGGTGATTCTGTATAGGATACAGTTTTCATGACTTATTCCTTTGTCTAGATATTATATGACTGGATGCATTAGTTATGATCCTGTATGGCATGGACATGAGACGTCGTGGACATGAGATGCATGATTACATTGGGTGGGAAAAGTCACACAAACTACAGGTTGATTATATATATATTATGCCGGCGTCTTAGTCTCACTACGAGCTAGACAACCACATGATATCACTGCTACCGGCTCCCCGACACAGAGCTTGTAGTGGTTTCAGCCTGAGTTCTAGTGCTACTCTTATCTTGCATATCACTTAGATGGTTATATAGTCTACCTTATTGTTTTATTTATTTCCTGCACTGCATTATATTTTGGCTTGTGTTTTCTGTACCTTGCTATGTCCCCTGAGGACCTGGAATGGATTATATCTCCAGATTTAGCAGACGAGATCTACCCAGAGGTATACGGAACAGGGGCACTACTCGGAGCAGTACCTGAACTTGAGGACGAGGTGATCGCTGAGGACTTCTCCTGAACAATTGCTTCACCATGCTCAGTCTTTATGGCAAATAGACTTTATTTCTTGTTTCATTAAACTCTTTATTTTCTGTTTAATTGAACTATTTATTTCCTGTCTTTGAGAACTTGTGTAAACAGACTTAATATCGGATTGTTCTCCGATTTTATTTACTTTGACTGTTGTTGTTTAATATTTCTTTTCTGCTGTTGCTATCTTATATCTGTGGATGAGAATAGTAAAACCCTGACTGATGTAATACAGCTTAAGTATGCCCGATGGATCCATTAAATTGGATTTGTCCATCGGTACGTGCTGCTGGCCATTGCCACGTGTCCAGTCCTTGGTATTTTGGGACTGGAACGTGACATGATTTTTGTGGTGGCCCATGCAGGTCAACGACTAAATTGTTCGGTTTCAACTTAGGGACCGAACAGGCCTGCAATAAGAATAGGATAAGTTTTAGGATCTCATCCACTTGCTTGAAACGTTCTTGATATCCATATCAGATTCGAATCAATTTCTTGAATTGCATCCTGCCTTGATTCCTGTACGCCTCTTATTATTTATTTTGGTTGCAGAGTTATGGATTCACAAACAAACGATGAGACTCCTGCAATATCACCATGGGATGCTTTGGTAACCAATGAAGAGGAAGTAATACCAGTAGAAGAAGGTCAATCCGCTCAGTAACGTAGTTAAGCGAATCCGTATGCCTCGGAAATCCAGCGAGATGACATTCCACCACCGACGCAATTTACTCCACCAATGCCCGTAATTCCACCAGGGCAGGCTATGGACGGGCATCAGATATTGTAAATGATCTACGCAATAATGCAAGCTCAACAACAAATTCAACAAGAGGCTCTGCGTCATGAGGCAGAGAACTTGAGGAGCGGCATAGTAATCGCACTAGAGCAGGCAGATTTACCAGCACGCCGGCCAACGACGGGCTCTATTTCTGACTTCCGCCAGCTGAAGCCCCGTACCTTCTCAGGGAAAGAAGAGCCCACTGAAGTTCATGAATGGCTCACCAACACTCAATATCAATTAGAAGCAGCTGAGATTCCAAGAGAACGTTGGATGACTGCCGTCAGAATGCAGTTGACGGACAATGCACATCACTGGTGGCTATCTGAGGAGACACGGCTCGGACCAGACCGAGTCACTTGGGAAGAGTTCTCTAGACTCTTTCAGGAGATGTACATACCAGCTATCGCTCGATCAGAACTTCGGGACAAGTTTAATCGCCTCACTCAGGATGCTATGACGGTGGAAGAGTACAACACCGAGTTCATTCGTCTAAGTCGCTTCGCCTCAACCTTGATTCCAACAGAAGAAGAGAAGGCTGAGAAGTTCTTCGACGGACTAAACATTGAGCTACAGAAACTGATTGGATCCGTTGCGCCTACATCTTATCCGGACGTCCTTGCTGCAGTACGACGCATGGAGCGCGTCATCAGGAGAGAAACCAGTCTGAAGCGATCATCCACTTCAGCACTCGCCGGAGCACCACAAGAAGAAGCTACAAAAAGACCTCACATACACCAGCCACCAGGAGCATCTCCACAGGCAATACCTGTCTGTCCATATTGTCGCAAGCGAGGCCATACTGAGAACGAGTGCAGACGAAAGAAGAAATTATGCATAGTTTGCGGATCCAGTCAGCATTTATTAAGGGAATGCCCTGAGCGTCAAGATAGAGCACCAAGGGTAAACCAACAAGCATTTCCAGTACCGAGGCCAACCTATCCAATATTGGAAGCACCATAAACGGAAGTTCAAGAAGTTCTACCACCAGTTCCAGGAGGATATCAGCCGAGGCCACCTTTGATACCCCAGGCACTGCTCTTCCAGCAAGCTCAGCATCAGCAGAGGAATCGACGACAAGGACGCGGACAAGCCCTGATGATGACCTTGGAGAACGCGCAGAACCATGGAGTTGTAAGCCCCTGATTTTTTCAAAAATATTAAAATTGGATTTTTACAATTTTCTGGAATTTTCTGGGAATTTTCTGAAATTAAAATCAGGGTTTTGAATTATTACCTAATTTTTAATTGATATTAACCAACATTAAAATATTATGAAAATAATATTTTTGGGTGTAAAATGGAAAATTGAACTTAGGGTAATTTTTCTGGATTTTTCTGGGCCTCAGACATATTTTTAAATGCCTGAAAACTAATTAATTAATTATTTAAATTAATTATCTATTTATTTATTCATTTATTTATTTATTATTATTTTCTTTTTCTTTTCTCCCGCGGACCGCCCTGGCCCATTGGGCCGCGGCCCAGCCCGCTAGCCGGCCCAGACCCAAACCCATCCGGGTCGGGTCGGGTCAGCCCCCGACCCGCCAACCCGCCTCCGACCCGCTGACCCGTTCTCCCCCACGATCGGGTCAGCCACCGCCCGCCGCGATTACCGGCCGCCGCGACCGCGCCTCCCCTCCGCGCGCAGCGCCGCCCTCCGCGCGCTGCGCCGCTCCCCGCGGCCACGTCGCCCCGCCTTGGCCGGCTCCCCTAACCGCCTCGCCCCTCTATTTAAACCCTACCCCCGACCCTCCGCCGCCTAGCCACCACCACCTCGCCCGCTCCGCCGCTGCTCGCCTCCGCTCGCCCAGCCACCGCACCGCACCGCGCCGCCCGCCTGAGCCCGCAGCCCCCGGCCAGCGCCGCCGACGCCCTCCCCGACGAAGACCGCAAGCAGCAGCAGCAGCAGTCAGCGGCAGCGCCCGCCGCCCTCCGGCCGCCGTGCCCGCCCTCGCCGGCAGCCGCCAGCGCCCCGCCGTGCTGCGAGCCGCCCATCCCCTCTCCGGCGTACCCCCGGCCAGCCAACCGCTGCAGGGCTGAGCCCAAACCCTAACCCTAACCCTAGTTCGATTTCCGTGTCCGACACGAGTCGGACACGAATCGACCCCGGTTTTTGGGTCCCCTTCAGGTACGTGTAACTTTCGCCTCGTAGCTCCATTTTCGATTCCGCAAATTGCGTTGTGAAGCCTGTATAACCCTCTCTGTGTCCGGACAAACTGTTCGGGGCATCGCGTCCTGTGGTGATCGTACACTGCGATCCAAAAATAGGAAAAACCAGACCCTGTTTCACCCCGGAACCGAGTACGTCCCGCCAAACGGGACGACTTGGTCGCGTGCGGTCTTCACAGATACGTGCGCATCATCGATACGGACGTGTGAGTCTTCGTGAAAGCTGATTCGGGTGTGCGTGCACACCGGAATCAACGCGTATCCGCGGACATCGCCCCGTATCCGCCTTTTCGGCAATTCACCCTAACTTCGTGCACACACGTCGAATCGAGACGAAACTTGCGCCATCGGACTCGTAGCGATACGCTGGTCCTGTGGGTCAAGTTTGGTTCGATTCTGAGAACGTTGACGAAATCGCGTGTCGTGGGCCCCACAGGCCCCGCTCGACGGGCGATTTTGTGTTCGGCTCATCGGAATCCAAATCTGGAAGTTCTGTTGGGTTCGTATCATCGTTCCTGACCTGTTGACACTAAGTTTGGTAAATTTGGAGACCGTTGACCTGGACACGTTTTTCGGTGCAAAGCGGGCCCAACGGCGGACCCCGTTTTGACCCAAAACTGCCGTTTTTGCCCTTGTCTCCAAATTGGACCCAAGGACAGGCGTTTCTAGCTATTTGACATCTTCTGAGCATGATGGTAATGTCTATTTCAGCTTTTGGACTCATCTGTGGAAATTTCTCCCAAGAACCAAATTAATCAGATCCAAACAACAGGCAAGTACCTGCACTTCAAGTTAATCTTTATATATTGTGATAATTAATTCCCTGCCATACATGTACCCTTGATGTTTACACCTAGTGTTAGAAATGTTGAATTTCATGTCTTGAATATTGGTAGTTCCTGTCTTGTTTTTCATGTCGGGTGGGAGAATACCTAGAAGGCATGTAGTTTACCTCTTCCCCTGGATTGTCTAATAGCTGTTGGTACACGACTGTCCATCAGCCGGATCTCGATTGTATTGACTAGTAGCCATTTATGACGGCCGGATTAGCCTTATAAACCCCTACATGCCAACTATGTATTCTAAAAACAAACACAAGTTCACACAGATAGTTCTGGTCATGTTATATTTCTGCTGGCTATTGTAGTTTCATTTCCTGTTTCATTTATTTCTGTTTCTCACATTCCTGTTTACAGCTAACTCTGAGATAATAATGTTCTGCTAATGCTGTTTCTCAACATGATATCCAATATTTAATTGTCATAAAATATTTAGTTTAATCTTGTTGTGCACTGTGTACTTTGCTCCTTTCCTGACTGGATCTGTTGTTTAGGCGATGATGAGAACCTTGCCCCCACCTATTATGGCCCCTATGAGGCAGCAGGTGATACAGTTGCAGAGCCAGTTCCCGCACAGGAAGCTACTCCTGCTGAGTAGTTAGCAGTAGTTATCTTAGTTTTGCTCTTTATCTTATTTAATCGGGTTTGTCCCCGATTTCATTTTGGAATTCCTGTACTAAACATTTGAATTTCTTGTCACATTTAATTCAGTTGCAATCTTAAGTTTTATTTCTTATTATTATCTTGCCTATGTTATTTGTGAATGAGCTAGTTAGTAAATCTGGGTTTGACCTAGACAGCGTACTACCGCCGATTCTGCGGCGTAGGCTGGACGTACCCACGCACTCGTGCCCGAATTTTCGGGTGCGGGTCGTGACACGTTTTTATGGTGGCCCATACAGGTCAAACGACTAAATTGTTCGGTTTCAACTTAGGGACCGAACAGGCCTGCAAATAAGATTGAGGAATCTAGGAAAAGCTCATTCACAGTATAGGGTTCCGATTTCAATTCTTAATATCACTTCTGATCAATTTTTCCTATCGCCCTTGATTTCCAAGTATTCTATTCTGAACTCCCTATCCCTTAATCTTACAGAATGGTCCAGACCAGGAACACAGTAGGAGGCACATCAGAACCAGCTGAGCAGAATGTGCCCGAGACCCTTGCACTTCCGCCGCCTCCATCTGTTCCGGCAGTTACTCTGGATGGAGCACAGCTACTTGGAGTGTTCCAGGGATTGGTGGAATCCCAGAAAGAGCAGACTGCACTTCTGCGGACCAGCCTCTCAGAAGCTCTTAGGTCCCAGGAGTCGCCACAAAAGAGGCCAGGAAGTGCCAAAGATTTCAAGAACCTCAGACCCCTGGAATTCTACGGAACTGAAGGCATTCTCTATGCCGATGAATGGATAGAGAACGTCGAGAGACTCCTGAAGACTGCTCGTGTTCCTGATGATCTTAAAGTGGAGTCTGCAAGCCTGCAACTGTTCGATATAGCTCAGACCTGGTTTAGAGACGAACCTCAACTATCTGCTCCCGACCTCACCTGGGAGGACTTCAAGAGACTATTCAAGGAGAAATTCTACCCCGAAGTGGCTCGGGAAGCTCTCGAAAGCCAATTCGAGAGACTGGAACAAGGTAACCTATCTGTTGATGAGTATACTGCTGAATTTAGCAGGTTAAGCCACTTTGCGGAGTACATGGTTCGTACCCCGGAGGACAGAGCCCGTAGATTCAAGAAGGGGCTATCTCCGGATATTCGCCTTGCTGTCACCACCAGCCGAGCTCGCACCTATGAGGAAATCTTAAACGTGGCACAAGGCGTTGAGAGAGACATGGGGCATAAACTAAAGCGAGAAAGAGATACCGGAAATGCGGGACCCAACAAACGCCATTTTCAACAACAACAGCAGGGGGCCCCGCAACAAGCTCAGCGTCCTCTCCCTCGAGCTCCGGCACCCCAACACCAGGCCCAGGGACAGAACCAACAAGCTGCTGCTTGTAACTATTGTCATAGACTAGGCCATACTTGGCAAGTTTGCAGAAAGAGGCTAGGTGTTTGTCTACTTTGTGGATCACCAGAACATCGAGTGAGGGACTGTCCCGCTGCTCCAGGACGCGGACAAGCTTACGTAATGACCGTGGAGAACGCGCAAACTCTGGAAGCAGCTAATGCGCGTAAGTGATTCGTAGATATCTTTTCTAGTATTGTTTTCGTGCCTATTGGTTCGTGACCTCAGCCCCAACCTAGCAATTTTGAACTTGCTAAATACCTGGTATGCTTTTAAATTTGATAACTGTCTTAGAGGATTTTGCTATTGTGCTTATTTTGTGTTATTTTGTGAACTTCAATAATGTGCACCTCCTTTTTATCATCATCTAGTGCACTTAATTTTTGCTGAACTTGACATATGCTGCTATTTTATAGCTTAGTTTTGCAAGCTTACCCTTTATCGGGCTTGTTTATGACACATGTATTATTGAGGCCTGATCAACCCCACTAATACAAGTGTCTACTCAGAATCAGTGTACTACGGTCTGATCAACCTTAGTACATTTTGATTCGCACTTCGCACAACTACTTTACGTGGATTGAGATATATAGTTGACTAGTATGCTTGCCCCCTAAATACGTCCGAGCATATCGTATCAGCATTACCAGAATAAAATCTCAATCCATAACCGCCTGGCAATCCCTATTAGAATTCCTTAAACGCCTTGGTCCCTATACCCCTGTTCTACAACCTCGCCCTTAAACTCCTTATTATTAATCCTCGTCTTCCCTCATCTCGGAAAGACAAAATCCTATGTTTGATAAGTTGAATTGCAGTGCTAGACATATCCCTCAGACCGGTCAAATTGATGATAACCCTTTATGACTAAGGCAATACCCTAGGTGATGTGTTTTGTGTTGCAGACTTAAAGATTCAATATCATGATTTATTAAGTTGGGACCTAGCTTTACTCGTCGTACAACCTTAGAGGATATGGGTAGAATTCTAAGTTGGGTAGCGACTGCAATGTTCACCTGAGAGAAAACCGTTGGACTGTAATCAAGTGAGATTGGACAGAGAGAACCCTGCCATATTTTTGAATTTCGAGGATGAAATTTTATAATTTGGGTAGATTGTAAGCCCCTGATTTTTTCAAAAATATTAAAATTGGATTTTTACAATTTTCTGGAATTTTCTGGGAATTTTCTGAAATTAAAATCAGGGTTTTGAATTATTACCTAATTTTTAATTGATATTAACCAACATTAAAATATTATGAAAATAATATTTTTGGGTGTAAAATGGAAAATTGAACTTAGGGTAATTTTTCTGGATTTTTCTGGGCCTCAGACATATTTTTAAATGCCTGAAAACTAATTAATTAATTATTTAAATTAATTATCTATTTATTTATTCATTTATTTATTTATTATTATTTTCTTTTTCTTTTCTCCCGCGGGCCGCCCTGGCCCATTGGGCCGCGGCCCAGACCCAAACCCATCCGGGTCGGGTCGGGTCAGCCCCCGACCCGCCAACCCGCCTCCGACCCGCTGACCCGTTCTCCCCCACGATCGGGTCAGCCACCGCCCGCCGCGATTCCCGGCCGCCGCGACCGCGCCTCCCCTCCGCGCGCAGAGCCGCCCTCCGCGCGCTGCGCCGCTCCCCGCGGCCACGTCGCCCCGCCTTGGCCGGCTCCCCTAACCGCCTCGCCCCTCTATTTAAACCCTACCCCCGACCCTCCGCCGCCTAGCCACCACCACCTCGCCCGCTCCGCCGCTGCTCGCCTCCGCTCGCCCAGCCACCGCACCGCACCGCGCCGCCCGCCTGAGCCCGCAGCCCCCGGCCAGTGCCGCCGACGCCCTCCCCGACGAAGACCGCAAGCAGCAGCAGCAGCAGTCAGCGGCAGGGCCCGCCGCCCTCCGGCCGCCGTGCCCGCCCTCGCCGGCAGCCGCCAGCGCCCCGTCGTGCTGTGAGCCGCCCATCCCCTCTCCGGCGTACCCCCGGCCGGCCAACCGCCGCAGGGCTGAGCCCAAACCCTAACCCTAACCCTAGTTCGATTTCCGTGTCCGACACGAGTCGGACACGAATCGACCCCGGTTTTTGGGTCCCCTTCAGGTACGTGTAACTTTCGCGTCGTAGCTCCGTTTTCGATTCCGCAAATTGCGTTGTGAAGCCTGTATAACCCTCTCGGTGTCCGGACAAACTGTTCGGGGCATCGCGTCCTGTGGTGATCGTACACCGCGATCCAAAAACAGGAAAAACCAGACCCTGTTTCACCCCGGAACCGAGTACGTCCCGCCAAACGGGACGACTTGGTCGCGTGCGGTCTTCACAGATACGTGCGCATCATCGATACGGACGTGTGAGTCTTCGTGGAAGCTGATTCGGGTGTGCGTGCACACCGAAATCAACGCGTATCCGCGGACATCGCCCCGTATCCGCCTTTTCGGCAATTCACCCTAACTTCGTGCACACACGTCGGATCGAGACGAAACTTGCGCCATCGGACTCGTAGCGATACGCTGGTCCTGTGGGTCAAGTTTGGTTCGATTCTGAGAACGTTGACGAAATCGCGTGTCGTGGGCCCCACAGGCCCCGCTCGACGGGCGATTTTGTGTTCGGCTCATCGGAATCCAAATCTGGAAGTTCCGTTGGGTTCGTATCATCGTTCCTGACCTGTTGACACTAAGTTTGGTGAATTTGGAGACCGTTGACCTGGACACGTTTTTCGGTGCAAAGCGGGCCCAACGGCGGACCCCGTTTTGACCCGAAACTGTCATTTTTGCCCTTGTCTCCAAATTGGACCCAAGGACAGGCGTTTCTAGCTATTTGACATCTTCTGAGCATGATGGTAATGTCTATTTCAGCTTTTGGACTCATCTGTGGAAATTTCTCCCAAGAACCAAATTAATCAGATCCAAACAACAGGCAAGTACCTGCACTTCAAGTTAATCTTTATATATTGTGATAATTAATTCCCTGCCATACATGTACCCTTGATGTTTACACCTAGTGTTAAAAATGTTAAATTTCATGTCTTGAATATTGGTAGTTCCTGTCTTGTTTTTCATGTCGGGTGGGAGAATACCTAGAAGGCATGTAGTTTACCTCTTCCCCTGGATTGTCTAATAGCTGTTGGTACAAGACTGTCCATCAGCCGGATCTCGATTGTATTGACTAGTAGCCGTTTATGACGGCCGGATTAGCCTTATAAACCCCTACATGCCAACTATGTATTCTAAAAACAAACACAAGTTCACACAGATAGTTCTGGTCATGTTATATTTCTGCTGGCTATTGTAGTTTCATTTCCTGTTTCATTTATTTCTGTTTCTCACATTCCTGTTTACAGCTAACTCTGAGATAATAATGTTCTGCTAATGCTGTTTCTCAACATGATATCCAATATTTAATTGTCATAAAATATTTAGTTTAATCTTGTTGTGCACTGTGTACTTTGCTCCTTTCCTGACTGGATCTGTTGTTTAGGCGATGATGAGAACCTTGCCCCCACCTATTATGGCCCCTATGAGGCAGCAGGTGATATAGTTGCAGAGCCAGTTCCCGCACAGGAAGCTACTCCTGCTGAGTAGTTAGCAGTAGTTATCTTAGTTTTGCTCTTTATCTTATTTAATCGGGTTTGTCCCCGATTTCATTTTGAAATTCCTGTACTAAACATTTGAATTTGTTGTCACATTTAATTCAGTTGCAATCTTAAGTTTCATTTCTTATTATTATCTTGCCTATGTTATTTGTGAATGAGCTAGTTAGTAAATCTGGGTTTGACCTAGACAGCGTACTACCGCCGATTCTGCGGCGTAGGCTGGACTTACCCACGCACTCGTGCCCGAATTTTCGGGTGCGGGTCGTGACAGGAGTAGCTAACGCGCGTAAGTTTTTGTAGTTCTATTTCTAGCATTTCTGTAGTTCGTGCCTGCTGGTTCGTGACCCCAGACTTAACCTAATAGTTTTAAATTGCTAATCTAGTGATAACCTAGAATTGTTAATTATGTTTTAAAGAATAACTTAGAATGTTTTAGAAATATTAACCTGATATATTTTTGAAAGATAACCTGGTTTTCTAAAACTGTAATTTTCTAGATTTCCCACATTTGGGAAATTGCATAACATTTAATGCTTAGGGAAATAATTTTTTCTAGGTGTTACTCTCAACCTTGATTCTCCTTGATCTTGATGTGCTTCGAATAAATTTTGCAACCGTGTCATCTCTGTTGACCGGTTATTCTTTGATTGCGAGGACGCAATCCTCTTAAGGGGGGTAGATTGTAAACCCCCTGATTTTCAAGAATTTTTAAAATTTGAATTTACAAAATTTTCTGGAAAGTTTCTGGGATTTTTCTGTAATTAAAATCAGGGTTTAATTATTAAATGATTTTATTAGATAATAAATGATATTAAAATATTATGAAAATAATATTTTTGGGTGTAAAATGAAAAAGTGGACTTAGGGTAATTTTTCTGGAATTTATCGGGCCCAGGACCTATTTTTAAATCACATGAAAACAATTATTTATTTATTATCTATTTATTTATTTAATTATGTATTTTACTTAATAAAGCCGAGCCCATCAGGCCCAGCCCGGCCCAACCGACTCCGGCCCAAACCCATTGGCCTTAGCGGGTCGGGTCGGGTCCGCCTGACCGAACCCGCACCCGAACCCGCCCGCAGACCCGCTCCCTCTTCCCCTTCCTGCGAACCCGACGCCGCCCGACTCCTCGCGTCCCCGCCGTCGGCAGCCGCGCCGCTCCGGCTACCCGAAACGTCCGCCTCTTTCGCTCCACCTCCCGCACTCTCCACCGGCTGCCCCGCCGTCTTCCACCTCCTCCCTATATAAAGAGCCCTAGCCACTCGCCTCCCTCTTCTTCCTCCTCCTTCTCCGACAACTCCCAGCCGCCCCAGCCGGCCGTTCTCGACCGGACCGCCCTGCTGCCCAGCCCGCCTCGCCAGCACCGCCTTCTCCTTCCCTTTCCTCCTCCTTCCTCCTCGATCCAGCAGCTAGCAGCAGCAAGCTCAGCCGCCAGCTCGCCGTCGACTTCCCCTCGACCGCCTCCTCCGCTGCCCGGCCTCCCTCCGGCCCGCCTCTGGCCGCCCAGCCCAGCAACCCTCCGGCGGGCACAGCCGAATCCGGCGAAGCTCGGAGCCCTAACCCTAGTACAGTGGGATACAGCCCAGACACAGCACTGTGCTGTGTCGGCGTGTCGGGTCGTGTCGACACGGACACAGAAATCTCGGATTTTGGAGTCCTGTTCAGGTACTCCTAACTTTTTCCTCGTAGTTCCGATTTTGATTCCGTAAATTTTATCGCGTAGCCTGTATGACCCTCTCGGTGCCCAGACAAACCGCTCGGGGCATCGCGTCCTGTGGTGATCGCACACCGCGATCCAAAAACAGGAAAAAACCAGACCCTGTTTCACCCCGGAACTAAGTACGTTCCGCCAAACAGAACGACTTGGTCGCGTGTGGTCTTCACAGATACGTGCGCGTCGTTGATACGGACGTGTGGGATTTCGCAGAAGCTGATTCGGATGTGCGTGCACACCGCAATCAATGCGTATCCGCGGACACCGCCCCGTATCCGACCTTTCTGAATCTCGCTGTAACTTAGTGTATACACGTCGAATCGAGACAAAACTTGCGCCATCGGACTCGTAGCAATACGCTGGTCCTGTGAGCCAAGTTTGGTTAGATTCTGAGAACGTTGACAAAATCGCGTGTCGTGGGCCCCACAGGCTCCACTCAACGGGCGATTTTGAGAATGGCTCATCGGAATCCAATTCTGGAAGTTCCGTTGGGTTCGTATCATCATTCTTGACCTGTTGATACTAAGTTGGACAGATTTGGAGACCTTTGACCCTGACGCATTTTTCGGTGCAAAGCGGCCCACATCTTGACCCCGCCTTGACCCGAAATTGTCGTTTTTGCCCTTGTCTCCAAATTGGACTCAAGGACAGGCGTTTCTAGCTGATTAATATTTTCTGGATCTGATGGTGATGTCTATTTCAGCAACCGGAGTACTGCCTGCAAATCTCGCTGAAGTCAGAGCCACAATTGGAGCAGGAACCCCAGGCAAGTGTACATTGCCAATCTCTGCAGTTTTTGCTATTTATTTCCTTGAGATATATACTTGTTGTACATGCTTCAACCTAGGACCGTGTGACTTACTTAGCGTACGATTATAGTCGGGTGCCAACTTCGTACGTGGAGTTGTGTAACGTCATATAGACTTGGACACCGAGACCCTATACTCCTCGTGCTTGCATTATCAAGTACGTTTCACCCAGGACACCTGACACTATTCATGATACAGAATCGTCCTGAGATATTCATGGTGATTCTGTATAGGATACAGTTTTCATGACTTATTCCTTTGCCTAGATATTATATGACTGGATGTATTAGTTATGATCCTGTATGGCATGGACATGAGACGTCGTGGACATGAGATGCATGATTACATTGGGTGGAAAGAGTCACACAAACTACAGGTTGATTATATATATATTATGCCGGCGTCTTAGTCTCACTACGAGCTAGACAACCACATGATATCACTGCTACCCGGCTCCCCGACACAGAGCTTGTAGTGGTTTCAGCCTGAGTTCTAGTGCTACTCTTATCTTGCATATCACTTAGATGGTTATATAGTCTACCTTATTGTTTCATTTATTTCCTGCACTGCATTATATTTTGGCTTGTGTTTTCTGTACCTTGCTATGTCCCCTGAGGACCTGGAATGGATTATATCCCCAGATTTAGCAGACGAGATCTACCCAGAGGTATACGGAACAGGGGCACTACTCGGAGCAGTACCTGAACTTGAGGACGAGATGATCGCTGAGGACTTCTCCTGAACAATTGCTTCACCATGCTCAGTCTTTATGGCAAATAGACTTTATTTCCTGTTTCATTAAACTCTTTATTTCCTGTTTAATTGAACTATTTATTTTCTGTCTTTGAGAACTTGTGTAAACAGACTTAATATCGGATTGTTCTCCGATTTTATTTACTTTGACTGTTGTTGTTTAATATTTCTTTTCTGCTGTTGCTATCTTATATCTGTGGATGAGAATAGTAAAACCCTAACTGATGTAATACAGCTTAAGTATGCCCGATGGATCCATTAAATTGGGTTTGTCCATCGGTGCGTGCTGCTGGCCATTGCCACGTGTCCAGTCCTCGGTATTTTGGGACTGGGACGTGACATAGTTTTTGTGGTGGCCCATGCAGGTCAACGACTAAATTGTTCGGTTTTAACTTAGGGACCGAACAGGCCTGCAATAAGAATAGGATAAGTTTTAGGATCTCATCCACTTGCTTGAAACGTTCTTGATATCCATATCAGATTCGAATCAATTTCTTGAATTGCATCCTGCCTTGATTCCTGTACGCCTCTTATTGTTTATTTTGGTTGCAGAGTTATGGATTCACAAACAAACGATGAGACTCCTGCAATATCACCATGGGATGCTTTGGTAACCAATGAAGAGGAAGTAACACCAGTAGAAGAAGGTCAATCCGCTCAGCAACGTAGTCACGCGAATCCGTATGCCTCGGAAATCCAGCAAGATGACATTCCACCACCGACGCAATTTACTCCACCAATGCCCGTAATTCCACCAGGGCAGGCTATGGACGGGCATCAGATATTATAAATGATCTACGCAATGATGCAAGCTCAACAACAAATTCAACAAGAGGCTCTGCGTCATGAGGCAGAGAACTTGAGGAGCGGCATAGTAATCGCACTAGAGCAGGCAGATTTACCAGCACGCCGGCCAACGACGGGCTTTATTTCTGACTTCCGCCAGCTGAAGCCCCGTACCTTCTCAGGGAAAGAAGAGCCCACTGAAGTTCATGAATGGCTCACCAACACTCAATATCAATTAGAAGCAGCTGAGATTCCAAGAGAACGTTGGATGACTGCCGTCAGAATGCAGTTGACGGACAATGCACATCACTGGTGGCTATCTGAGGAGACACGGCTCGGACCAGACCGAGTCACTTGGGAAGAGTTCTCTAGACTCTTTCAGGAGATGTACATACCAGCTATCGCTCGATCAGAACTTCGGGACAAGTTTAATCGCCTCACTCAGGATGCTTTGACGGTAGAAGAGTACAACGCCGAGTTCATTCGTCTAAGTCGCTTCGCCTCAACCTTGATTCCAACAGAAGAAGAGAAGGCTGAGAAGTTCTTCGACGGACTAAACATTGAGCTACAGAAACTGATTGGATCCGTTGCGCCTACATCTTATCCGGACGTCCTTGCTGCAGCACGACGCATGGAGCGCGTCATCAGGAGAGAAACCAGTCTGAAGCGATCATCCACTTCAGCACTCGCCGGAGCACCACAAGAAGAAGCTACAAAAAGACCTCACATACACCAGCCATCAGGAGCATCTCCACAGGCAATACCTGTCTGTCCATATTGTCGCAAGCGAGGCCATACTGAGAACGAGTGCAGACGAAAGAAGAAATTATGCATAGTTTGCGGATCCAGTCAGCATTTATTAAGGGAATGCCCTGAGCGTCGAGATAGAGCACCAAGGGTAAACCAACAAGCATTTCCAATACCGAGGCCAACCTATCCAACATTGGAAGCACCATAAACGAAAGTTCAAGAAGTTCTACCACCAGTTCCAGGAGGATATCAGCCGAGGCCACCTTTGATACCCCAGGCACTGCTCTTCCAGCAAGCTCAGCATCAGCAGAGGAATCAACGACAAGGACGCGGACAAGCCCTGATGATGACCTTGGAGAACGCGCAGAACCATGGAGTAGCTAATGCGCGTAAGTTTTTGTAGTTCTATTTCTAGCATTTCTGTAGTTCGTGCCTGCTGGTTCGTGACCCCAGACTTAACCTAATAGTTTTAAATTGCTAATCTAGTGATAACCTAGAATTGTTAATTATGTTTTAAAGAATAACTTAGAATGTTTTAGAAATATTAACCTGATATATTTTTGAAAGATAACCTGGTTTTCTAAAACTGTAATTTTCTAGATTTCCCACATTTGGGAAATTGCATAACATTTAATGCTTAGGAAAATAATTTTTCCTAGGTGTTACTCTCAACCTTGATTCTCCTTGATCTTGATGTGCTTCGAATAAATTTTGCAACCGTGTCATCTCTGTTGACCGGTTATTCTTTGATTGCGAGGACGCAATCCTCTTAAGGGGGGTAGATTGTAAACCCCCTGATTTTCAAGAATTTTTAAAATTTGATTTTACACAATTTTCTGGAAAGTTTCTGGGATTTTTCTGTAATTAAAATCAGGGTTTAATTATTAAATGATTTTATTAGATAATAAATGATATTAAAATATTATGAAAATAATATTTTTGGGTGTAAAATGAAAAAGTGGACTTAAGGTAATTTTTCTGGAATTTATCGGGCCCAGGATCTATTTTTAAATCACATGAAAACAATTATTTATTTATTATCTATTTATTTATTTAATTATGTATTTTATTTAATAAAGCCGAGCCCATCAGGCCCAGCCCGGCCTAACCAACTCCGGCCCAAACCCATTGGCCTTAGCGGGTCGGGTCGGGTCCGCCTGACCGAACCCGCACCCGAACCCGCCCGCAGACCCGCTCCCTCTTCCCCTTCCTGCGAACCCGACGCCGCCCGACTCCTCGCGTCCCCGCCGCCGGCAGCCGCGCCGCTCCGGCTACCCGAAACATCCGCCTCTTCCGCTCCACCTCCCGCACTCTCCACCGGCTGCCCCGCCGTCTTCCACCTCCTCCCTATATAAAGAGCCCTAGCCACTCGCCTCCCTCTTCTTCCTCCTCCTTCTCCGACAACTCCCAGCCGCCCCAGCCGGCCGTTCTCGACCGGACCGCCCTGCTGCCCAGCCCGCCTCGCCAGCACCGCCTTCTCCTTCCCTTTCCTCCTCCTTCCTCCTCGACCCAGCAGCTAGCAGCAGCAAGCTCAGCCGCCAGCTCGCCGTCGACTTCCCCTCGACCGCCTCCTACGCTGCCCGGCCTCCCTCCGGCTCGCCTCTGGCCGCCCAGCCCAGCAACCCTCCGGCGGGCACAGCCAAATCCGGCGAAGCTCGGAGCCCTAACCCTAGTACAGTAGGATACAGCCCGGACACAGCACTGTGCTGTGTCGGCGTGTCGGGTCGTGTCGACACGGACACAGAAATCTCGGATTTTGGAGTCCTGTTCAGGTACTCCTAACTTTTTCCTCGTAGTTCCGATTTCGATTCCGTAAATTTTATCGCGTAGCCTGTATGACCCTCTCGGTGCCCGGACAAACCGCTCGGGGCATCGCGTCCTGTGGGGATCGCACACCGCGATCCAAAAACAGGAAAAAACCAGACCCTATTTCACCCCGGAACTAAGTACGCCCCGCCAAACGGGACGACTTGGTCGTGTGCGGTCTTCACAGATACGTGCGCGTCGTTGATACGAACGTGTAGGATTTCGCAATAGCTGATTCGGATGTGCGTGCACACCGAAATCAATGCGTATCCGCGGACACCGTCCCGTATCCGACCTTTCTGAATCTCGCTGTAACTTAGTGTATACACGTCGGATCGAGACGAAATTTGCGCCATCGGACTCGTAGCAATACGCTGGTCCTGTGAGCCAAGTTTGGTTAGATTCTGAGAACGTTGACAAAATCGCATGTCGTGGGCCCCACAGGCTCCACTCAATGGGCGATTTTGAGAACGGCTCATCGGAATCCAATTCTGGAAGTTCCGTTGGGTTCATATCATCGTTCCTGACCTGTTGATACTAAGTTGGACAGATTTGGAGACCTTTGACCCTGACGCGTTTTTCGGTGCAAAGCGGCCCACATTTGGACCCCGCCTTGACCCGAAATTGTCGTTTTTGCCCTTGTCTCCAAATTGGACTCAAGGACAGGCGTTTCTAGCTGATTAATATTTTCTGGATCTGATGGTGATGTCTATTTCAGCAACCGGAGTACTGTCTGCAAATCTCGCTGAAGTCAGAGCCACAATTGGAGCAGGAACCCCAGGCAAGTGTACATTGCCAATCTCTGCAGTTTTTGCTATTTATTTCCTTGAGATATATACTTGTTGTACATGCTTCAACCTAGGACCGTGTGACTTACTTAGCGTACGATTATAGTCGGGTGCCAACTTCGTACGCGGAGTTGTGTAACGTCATATAGACTTGGACACCGAGACCCTATACTCCTCGTGCTTGCATTATCAAGTACGTTTCACCCAGGACACCTGACACTATTTATGATACAGAATCGTCCTGAGATATTCATGGTGATTCTGTATAGGATACAGTTTTCATGACTTATTCCTTTGCCTAGATATTATATGACTGGATGCATTAGTTATGATCCTGTATGGCATGGACATGAGACGTCGTGGACATGAGATGCATGATTACATTGGGTGGGAAGAGTCACACAAACTACAGGTTGATTATATATATATTATGCCGGCGTCTTAGTCTCACTACGAGCTAGACAACCACATGATATCACTGCTACCGGCTCCCCGACACAGAGCTTGTAGTGGTTTCAGCCTGAGTTCTAGTGCTACTCTTATCTTGCATATCACTTAGATGGTTATATAGTCTACCTTATTGTTTCATTTATTTCCTACACTGCATTATATTTTGGCTTGTGTTTTATGTACCTTGCTATGTCCCCTGAGGACCTGGAATGGATTATATCCCCAGATTTAGCAGACGAGATCTACCCAGAGGTATACGGAACATGGGCACTACTCGGAGCAGTACCTGAACCTGAGGACGAGGTGATCGCTGAGGACTTCTCCTGAATAATTGCTTCGCCATGCTCAGTCTTTATGGCAAATAGACTTTATTTTCTGTTTCATTAAACTCTTTATTTCCTGTTTAATTGAACTATTTATTTCCTGTCTTTGAGAACTTGTGTAAACAGACTTAATATCGGATTGTTCTCCGATTTTATTTACTTTGACTGTTGTTGTTTAATATTTCTTTTCTGCTGTTGCTATCTTATATCTGTGGATGAGAATAGTAAAACCCTGACTGATGTAATACAGCTTTAGTATGCTCGATGGATCCATTAAATTGGGTTTGTCCATCGGTGCGTGCTGCTGGCCATTGCCACGTGTCCAGTCCTCGGTATTTTGGGACTGGGGCGTGACAAGATTACCTAGAGCTCGAGGAGGAGGAGGGGGATGCCGTGGAGACCCGGTCGCCGGAGAGGGGGGGCCCAGCCGTGGAGACCCGGTCGCCGGAGGGGAGGGGCGGGGAAAATCGAAACGATTTCGAAATTTTCGACAGATGGAGAAAAGAAAACTGAGCCCTAATTAACCAAAATTTAGCGACGTTTAGTGACGTCAAATAAAAATGTCGCTAAAATAAAAATTAGCGACGCCAAAGACTTCGCTAAATACGTCGCTAAATATTTTTGATAGATACGTCGCTAATTACGACGCTAAACGTCGCTAAAACAGATATATTAGCGACGTTTAGCGACCTTAATTGAACTTATAGCGACTATTCTTTTAAAATCTTAATAAAAGTCGCTAAACGTCGCTAAATATCTCCATTTAGCGACGCATAGCGGCGATTTTTACCGAGTCGCTAATTTAGCGACGTTTTTACTAGGAGTCGCTAAAATACGTCGCTAATCCCGCTTATTCTAGTAGTGATTTGACATATACTCTCCAATTACAATTCGGTTGATCACAACTATATATAATTCCACGACCATTATTCATAACACTAGCTGAACAACTAAAATTATATTTAATTGCTAAATTACTTATAAAGCTTCTAAAGTGAGAACGACTAGGAAATGATTGTCCCTCAAATACTTCATCAGTGATAGCTTTTACAACATCATCATCTACCGTATAATCTACATTTTTAACTAAATCATCACTATTTCCATCGTCGTTGTCACTATCATCATCATGGTTAGATTCATCTGATGAATGACCTTCTTGGATAAATAAAACTATTTGTTGAGAAGAACTAGCACCTGAACTAACATGCTGATATTCAGAAAAATATTCATTATTTCTACTATTTAAGGTTACTGCTACTTTAATAACATATATTTTTATATACCGTGATTGTGAATTAATCTCAAGAATATAATTTCATGCATCTTCACTATTTATCAAAAAATAATTAGAACAAATAATAGACTTCAGAATAAAATCATAATGAATAGAACAACGTTCAATAATATGATTATGTATATTTTCAAAACTAATATTTGGATAAATTAAAAAAATTATACTTTCTCCTCCTTCGTAATTTAACCCATTTACTTTACCGCCGTGCGAGCATACAATTCTTACGCTACAATCCATGACGGTTGAGAACTTTTGCTATAGAAAACTCAGATGAACTTTAGCTGCAGGCAAAACTTTGACTGAAGCTTTGCTAGCGGCAGAGAGACAGAGAGAGTGTTGGAGACTTTGCTAGAGGGAAGAGAGGAAATAGAGTGAGTGTGAGATGATTTAGAGGGAAGAGAGAAAATAGAGTGAGTGTGAGATGATTTGGTTGAGATAGGAAATATATAGAGGGAGAGTGTTGAATGTAATAACCGTTGTGCAACGGCTAATTGTGTGAACGGATCCTTACTCGCCAACTGAGTTGGCGAGGAGAGTGCAACGGTCACTTAATCCAACCTAAACCATCACTCGCCAACTGAGTTGGCGGGCTGAGAATCCAACTCAGCATCACTCGCCAACTCAGTTGGCGAGCGGTCTCTCGTGGACTGCGTCCCGCCAACTCAGTTGGCGAGCGGCCTCTCGAGGACTGCGTCCGCCAACTCAGTTGGCGAGTCCTCCCCCTCTCTGCAATTTATCCTAACTTATTTTTTTTTTTGTAATTTTATTTAAATTTATTATTTTATACGAAAAAATCCGCACATATATTTATACTGTAGAATCTGTCAGCTTTTCCCAGATTATATTGTTCTTGTTATCAGAGAGAGAGGAGAGGCCAGACAAAACACATGAAATCATGTCATTCATGTTGTAAACGTGGCCGCGGAAGGTTCATAGGGTTGAGGACACAAACTCCTATGGAATGATAGCCACAATAATTGCATATGTAAACGAGGAACACAAGTGACGAGGGTTAGCACTTATTGATGAGGCAAGAGACAACCTGCTGCAGTGAAAGCAGAGATCGATGAACAGATATTGTGGTACGCAAAGCCTATGTGCACATGGTGCAGACCTCAGAATGATTGATGGCGGAAAATTTTGATCCGAGAGGACATACAAAGCATCCAGAAAAAGCATATTGTCCCATCCGTTTTATGATTTCGTATTTATGCGCTCGATTGTATATTAAATTTTTATATTTTGTAAATTAGATTTTTTTTAGAAAGATTAGTCGGACCCGTAGGGATCAAATTGACAATTACAATAAATTCGTATTAGGACCCGAACATAAATAAAATTTCTAAAACCAGGTCACTATTAAACCACTAAACTTGTATTTTTTTTTGGGCGGTTGAGATGAGTTGGGATCATGGATTCATGAGCTGGATGGATGAGATTAAATCTCATCTCATATATATAAAGCACATCTTTCTCTCTCTCTTCTTCATTCTTCTCATTTTTTTCTCTCTTTTTTTCTCTCATCTCCAATTCAAATCCCAAAATCCTAGATCTAGCCTAGAAGTTTTAGAGTTAGGGTTTTCTCTTTTTCTTCTTCTCTTTGGAAGAGATTAGAGTTAGGATTACCTAACACTTAAGACAAGTACATCTCGCACAAAGTAAAAAAAATCATAATTTTTAAAATATTTTATTTCTTGCATATTTTTGGCTTATAATGTGTCTAGTAATCCTTAATAAATTTAGTATTTGACATTTTTGATTTTGACGAACGATTTGGAGTAGATCTAAGTTTTAAAGTTAGGATTTTACGAATTATATGGATTTGATCTCTTAAAACTTGAAAATTTTGAAAACTAATTATCTCATGTTGTGAAAAATTAAATTATATTCAATTTTGACTTTTGAAACGTTAAATTTTGATTTGAAATAAAAATTTTATGGCCAAAATTTTTTTTTAGAATTTTCCTGTCGGCTGAGGAAGAAGAACAGTGCTGCGTAACACTGTGCATAAGTCCCTGCGTAAAAACTGTGCAGAACCCCCTTCGTAAAAACTGCACAGAAGTCATTTCTTCAACGTATAACTGCACAGAAGCCCTCCAATTTGCGTATAATTACGCAGAATTCAATTCTAGAAGTAAAAAGTGCATAAAAGCCCTTCCCTTGCGTAATTTTTGGACAGAATCATATTTTTGCATACAAAATGCGCGGATGAACCATTTTTGAGCAAAAAATATGCGGATGAGCTATTTTTGAGCCAAAAATACACGAGAAGCCAATTTTTAGCAATTTTTGACTATTTTGTGCTTGAAAAGCTATTTTTATCGTTTTGTACGCATAAAAGCTATTTTGTCTATTTTTAGATTTTTTTTCGACTGTTTTGTACGCAAAAAAGCTATTTTTAGCCATTTTTGATTCTTTTGTACGCGGATGAGCTATTTTAGTTTATTTTTAGTTATTTTTACTGTTTTGTGCACCGATTTGCTATTTTTGACTGTTTTGTACGCAAAAAGTTACTTTTGCCTATTTTAAGCCAATTTTGACTGTTTTGTATGCGAAAAAGCTATTTTCCCGATTTTAACTATTTTTTACCTATTTTTGGCTATTTATGTCCGTTTTTTGTCATTTTTTCAATTAGTTGAATTTCTTATCAAATCTTTGTGGCCTTGTAGGTGATAGTAAATTATGAACTTATATGTTTCCTTATTATCTGAATAATAAAAAATGGTTGATGTACCATATGATAGAATTATAGGTCCAACTAGAACTTTATAGTACAAGCTCTAGCTGTATACCTGACCCGATATCCATGCTACGATGTGAGAAGAGGAATTTCACTTGATTTAACTAATTGATCCTAGAATTTTGACTTGACTACTTGTATCTGTATTGATACTCCTTAATATCGTACTAAGTGTGCTATCTTGCTCGCGCACTGAGGTGCTACATTTATATCGTAGTGTTATGTTATAAGTATATTCTTGTTACATGCTCGTTAGTACTAAAAATGAGAATTGTACGAAAATCCATGTAGCTAGTCTGAATAGCGTGGTTAGATTACTTGATTGATTGTTGCATTACGCTCAGAATGGGTCCAGATTTGAACCGTAAGAACTAATACGGATTCATCCCTAGAGTACCCGTACCAAGGTACGTACGACATCTAGGAGAAAAATTGTGTGACCACGAAACAAGATTCTAGATTACTGTAGGATTACTTAGGTAATAAAAAATTATAGCAGCATTGGGAGGGAACGGATCCCGAGATCGTGAACGCCGACTGTAACAACCCGCTCCGCTCAACCCGGAGGGCTGATTCAAACGGCGCGAGAGTAGCGAACCGACCTGCCTTGCTCGTCGAGATGACTCGTTTGATGCAAAGGCATTCTGTCACCTTCACATTTCAGATTAGGGGTATTTTCGTCTTTTCATAATTAATGTGTAAATGATTGCATGATAATTAATAATATTTAGATTGCGTGATTTATTTGATTGCTACACATTACCGTTATTTCGATAATTAGAGCACTACACTAGCCATTGTCTTCCAACAGATTTCATACCCTTGTCCCAAACATGCCAGACTGTTATTTTGATCCTTGTGTGACTCATAACCATGTCTTGTTGTACTTTATTTTAGTCGTACAACATTCATCGCAATCGACTACATTTACTTTTATATAAATCTAACTTTGTATCATTGTGTGTTCCAAACAAAATTGGAGACACAATCTCGACCCATTCTGAGCAACCCAAATTAGGGTAATATTCTATTCTGAGTCTACTTCATTCATGACACTTGTGTCCCACTTAATTTCAGTTCCTTGTACTCCTAATTAATTTTAGAACACCACTTGCATTTAATTTTAATCATAAACCTCACTTTGTGCAATATTCCAATTGTTGGGCACTTTTGTGCAAAAGTGCATTGAGGTGTCCACCCCATTGGACACGACATATAAATAAATCCATTCTCCTTCATGTATATTTTTCCATAATTTCAAGAGTGTGTAATACAACATCAACCTCCTTGAAACATGGCCCTCAAAACCTTGAACCAATGCAATTCTAGCAATTTTATTTGAACCCATTCGAATCCTAGCCATTGAAATGTCCATGGCAATCCTAATCCTAAGAGGGTTTGACCAAACCTAATTCTAGGTCAACCCAAATTCTACTACCTATATAAATAGTATTCTTTTACTTTACTTTCTTTCTTTTTCAACCTAAAAAACCAAGCCACAGCCGACTTTCCCCTATTCCCTGTTCACCCATCTTCCCCGACCTACTTCACCGTCGGGCCACGTTGCCAACCCGTCGCCGGAATTCGAACGGCCCACTGCCAGCACACCACCGCAGAACTTCACCGCCTCCACTCGCCCAACCCCGCGGGAACCAACGAGCCGATCGCCTCTCCATCTCGACGATGACCAACCCGTCTGCGTCGAACTTGCCCCGCCGCTGAACGCTCAGCCGAACTGCCTCGACCCACCGCCACAACTGATCGGATTCCTCCAACCGCCTGAACGCCAGAAGCCTCAGCCACGACCCGCCTGCCCTCGACTGAACCGCCAGCAACCTGCCGATATCCCGCTGCTCTCGATAGAGCCGACGACGATGACCCGTTGTTGAACTCACCCTCGCCGAGCCATCCCGTCGACCGGACCCACGGCACGCCTGACTGAACGCAGAACTCGCCGGAGAACACTGCACCTGCCGGACCCCGCGAGCCCCTGTCCCAACTGCCTCAACCGAACACCCCGCGACGACCTCGCCGGTACGACCGGAGCAACCCATCTCGACTGGATGCTGTCATCGCAGACCCCTTCGACTCGACGATGCCGCGACACGCACGACTCGTCCCACGTACCCAGGTTTGAGTCCCCCTTCGCGTACGTGTACGCGCACGTGCTTATACGTATTTTATAATGGTGTGCATACGTATATGATAGTATATTCGTATTGTTAGTATTGATATATAATTAGTGTGTTGTATGTATATTGGCATACGTATTAGTATATGGATAAGGTATATAAGTATACACACACACACACACACATATATATATATATAGTATATTCTCAAATTGGTATATATATATACATATGTATATGTATTGTATATGTATTTAATTTGGCGTATATGTGTATTGTAAGTATTAACGTTAGTTAATAATATGAATTATGTCTAGGTACTAGATGACCCAAGCGTAACCACGGATACCCCATAGTTACATTGACCTGTGACCATGTAGTATGATAGAAGACTGCCATATGTACACCGACGTACTGGCAAGATCGTATCATTGACTGTCTGTTATGCACAGCAATTACAAACGTGACACCCTAGCTTAGTCTCTGAGTTCTCTGTGTTTTGATTGTGTGTGTTAGTGTAATATCTGATGCAATATTGTATTATATGATATGTCTATAGGCCTGTTGGATCATTCAGACGATACCATGGAACCAGGACATTGATATTACCAGCTAAGGACTACAGGTGAGTACATTCTCTGACAGTTTTCGTTATGTTGATTATCTCTATAATTCTAGTTGTATAGCGTACATGACTTTGACACTAATGTTTACACGAGTTGGCATTATCGAGACCTGTCATGAGGAGTCGTGATTTGGAATCCATCGTGCTAGCTGGGGAAAACGGGGAAATATTAGTAGCTTATGTGATCATACCCAAACTTTACATGAATCATAGCTCACCCACACCTCACGTCGGTGCAACCTGACCATTACATGCCTTATAGCCTGTTATGTATGATTAGCCTGACTATTGCTTGCATCATAGCTATCCGGATGGTTAGCCTGACCTTACATGAATCATAGCTAGTCATACATAGCAACCCTGATCAGTCCCAAGCCGATCACATGAGATGATAATGTTTCACACACTTACTTAGATGTTCTTGACATGTATCTCTAGTATATTGATCTAGCATCTTTACATGTTCTAGTTATTGCTCTAGCATTTACTTATATTCTAGATCATTGTTCTAGCATGACCTTGTATTTCTATTTCAATGCTAGATGTACATTGATGATGATGTTCCAGCATTTCTTTATTCCAGCATTTCTTGCAGTACTTTATTATGTCCAGTATCTCTTATTGCCAGTATTCATATCTGTCTTATATTTCTTTACACTGTGCTATAGATTTTGTCAATATATGTGGAACTGTTGTTAGTGCTTGTACTTCATTCCAATCTTGACTGGATATTTTTTTAGAGGATCTTGAGGATTTCTATACCACACACTATGGACCGGGTATAGATGCAGACTATACACCGGAGATCTTAGAGGAGACTATTCCTTTAGAGGAGACATTACCTGCAGCTATCTAGACATTATTTATCTTATGCACTGAGACGTATTTGAGGTTTATTGAGTTTATGTTTAGGCTTATTCTTAGTTTATGTTAAGACTTGTTGTGACTTTATGTTGGACAGCTAGACCGTGATTTATCTATATTTTGAGACATGGTGTTTAACTATGTCATTATTCTTATCTTTTATCGTGCCTTTATACTCTTATAGTTGTTGTGATTGAGATTATAATATGAGCTATTTTGAGATGTATATTGTCCTCCTTATGGAGATTGATATCATTGACAGGATGTGAGTTGTATTTAGTATATTATTGTGACCTAGACAGTGTTCTACCGTCGATGCTGCGGCGTAGGCTGGACGTACCTACGTGCTCGTGCCCCTATACCGGGTGCGGGTCATGACACGTTTTTAGTGGTGGCCCATGCAGGTCTAGTTTCGCAAGTTATGTGATATCGTTGTAGTGCGACAACTTAGTTGTACTATTGCGAGCCTGCGATAGGATATAGGAAATAGGATTTAGGATGAGAGTATGCTCAATCACAACTAGGAAATTCTGATCTTGCAATGCTATTCTAAATAATTGCTTCCTTTAGAATTCTATTGTCCTTCCTTGATGATATCATATCTATCACCTTAATTGATTCTTTGGTCTGTCTTTAGGATGCCATCGCAGACTAGATCTCTGAGAGCGGGAGCATCAACTTCAGAGGGGCATGCCACCTCTCGACCTCACGAACAGACATACGAGGTTCCTCCTATATCTCCTGTTCATGTGGGAGTATCTACAGCTAACAGGATTCCTACTGCACCAGTTCAGAGGATTGCCCCAACTATGGCGGACAACCTTCCACCGACACCAATTTCCGGAGGAGTGCCTACTGACGGGGCACAGATGTTCGCATTGATCCAGGGTATGCTAGAGGCCCAGAGAGTAACAACAGAAGCTCAGCGTGTTCAAGCTGAGGCTCAAAGGGTGCAAGCAGAGGTGCACCAGACACAGACAGAGCTGATGAGAGAGAGTATAGAGAATGCTCATCAGGTGGCTCTCCAGGCTGTGGAGAGAGTAGCACGAAAATAACAACATCCTGGCCAGCAACACCAGAGGCCAGGTACTATTGTGGACTTTAAGAGGATAATGCCTCGAGAGTTCAAAGGCAATGAGGGGATACTCTACGCTGACGAATGGCTAGAGGACATAGAGAGAAGCTTGCATTTGGCGTAGATTCTGGAGATTCTTCAGATCGAGGCCGCTGGCAGCCAGATGTTTGATATCACGCTGACGTGGTATCATACAGAGCCGAGACTCGCTTTAAAAGGACTACTTGGGAGGACTTTAAGGAGCTCTTCAAGGAGAAGTTCTTTCCTTACGTGGCTTTGGGAGCATTGGAAAGTCAGTTCCATGACTTAGTCCAAGGAAGCATGTCAGTCGACGAATATGCCGCAGAGTTTTATCGATTGAGTCGATTCGCGCCATCAATGATTTGAGACCCAGGAGACAAAGCATGAAATTTCAGAAAGGGATTGAATCGAGAGATCAAGTCTCGTACTTCGGGACGACGCACCGCTACATTTGAGGGTATTCTGATGGATGCCCAGATTGCTGAAGATGACTTGGACCTCAGGCCCAAGAGAGGACGCGACACTTCTGGAGGACAAAGTGGTAACACAGGACCGGCCAAGCGCCCACACTTTCAACAACAACAACAACAGAGGCCGTACCAGCAGCAACACCAGCAACATGCACCGGTTCGAGGACACATCCAGCATCAGCAACCATAGAGACAGAATCATCCTGTTGCCCAGTTTGCATATTGCGGAAAGATGGGACATACTAGGGACAACTGCAGGAATACATTGGGTACTTGTCTGTCATGTGGATCGTCATCACATCAGTTGAGGGACTGCCCAGCTATTCAGACTCGCTAGGGAGGAGCAGCAGCTCAGAGAGGACCAGCCAAAGCACCTACTATACCAGGAGGCCGGCAGAGAGCACCTCCACTTCCACCACAGTAGCAGAGGTTTGCCCAGTACCAGCAGCAGCGGAGAGGGGCACCACAGGGAAGAGCTTACGCCATGACTATTAAGGAGGCCGAGCCAGCTAGAGACGTGATTTCAGGTTCAATTTCTCTCGATTTTATTCCAGCACTTGTATTATTTAATTCTGGCGCTTCCTATAGTTTCGTATCTGTATCTTATGCCCTTAAGCATCGTTTAGAAATGGAACCATTAGATAGGACTTGCAAGATCATGATAGGAGGAGGCATTATCCTAGTCCGTAATTATTGCAAGGATCTTAGAGTGTCATTGGAAGGCCGAGAGTTGAGCATGAGTTTACTCGTCATGCCACTTCCGGGATACGATATTGTACTCGGAATGGACTAGAGTAAACACCATGCTTCTATAGATTGTCATGGAGGTAGAGTAGTATTTCGACCACCAGGAGAACCAGAGTTTAAGGTCGCCAGAGGAGCAGCGAAGCAGAGCAGAGGCACTTTTTGCGGAGCCATGATGAAAGAAGAGGAATTACCACATACATTGATAGCGGAGTTCCTGGATGTATTTCCAAAGGAGTTGCCAGGTTTGCCGCCAGACAGAGATGTTGAATTCTCTATAGACATGATACCAGGAGCGGAGCCTATTTCATAACATGTCTATAGAGTCAACAACAACGAGTTAGTAGAACTGAAGAAGCAAGTTGAGGAGCTGCAGGACAAAGGTTTCATTAGATCCAGTTTATCGCCATGGGGAGCACCGGTATTATTCGTACCGTAGAAGGATGGCACGGTACACATGTGTATCGATTATAGAGCTCTGAACAACCTCACTATCAAGAATAAATATCCGCTGCCGAGGATAGATGATCTTTTCGATCAGTTGAGCGGAGCGAAGGTGTTTTCAAAGATAGACTTGAGGTAAGGTTATCACCAGGTGAAGGTGAAGAGTGAAGACATACCGAAGATAGCTTTTCGGACCAGATATGGCCAGTTTGAATTTATAGTAATGCCGTTTGGTTTAACCAATGCACCAACAGTATTCATGAACTTGATGAACAAGGTATTCCATCAGTACCTTGACAAGTTCGTAGTGGTGTTTATCGAAAATATTCTAATATATTCGAAGACCCCAGAGGAGCACACAGATCACCTGAGGATAGTCTTAGAGACTCTCAGGAAAGAAGAGTTGTACGAAAAGCTTTCAAAGTGTGAGTTCTTTCTTGACAAGGTTGAATTTCTTGGATATATGGTGACGGGCGACGAAATTTCAGTTAACCCAAAGAAGATCGAAGCAGTGGAGTCATGGGCTACCCCCAGTTTGGTAGCTGAGATCAGGAGCTTTCTCGGAATAGCAGGATACTACAGAAGATTTGTACAAGACTTCTCCAAGATTGCAGAGCTGATGACTAGGATGACCAAGAAAGATGTAGAATTTGTCTGGACAGAGGAATGTCAAGCCGCATTTGACGAGCTGAAGAAGAGATTGACGACATCGCCAGTTTTAATGTTGCCATCAGGGACAGGTGGATTCACTATCTACAGTGATGCTTCAGGAAAAGGTTTGGGATGCGTTCTTTAGCAGCACGGGAAAGTAATTGCCTATGCTTCAAGACAATTATGCCCTCATGAAAAGAACTACCCCACTCATGATTTGGAGTTAGCAGCAGTTATCTTCGCTCTAAAGCTGTGGAAACACTATCTGTACGGAGAGCGTGTGAAGATCTTCACAGACCACAAGAGCTTGAAGTACTTATTTACACAGAAGGAGCTGAACATAAGACAGAGAAGGTGGTTACAGTTGATGAAAGACTTTGACATCTCATTACAGCACCATCTAGGAAAGGCCAACGTAGTCGCCGATGCCTTGAGCAGGTATACGATGGCTATGTACTTGACTACAGATAGACATTTATTAGCTGATCTAGAGAGCTTGGGAATTGAAGTACTAGTTCCAGGTATTGAGATTCAGATGTGGGGATTGCAGATACAATCAGAGCTGATCGACAGAATTAGAGCTGTACAGTATAATGATGAGACTCTAAGGAATATTAGGGCACAAGTTCGGACAAGATTGACAGATGACTTCACTATTACGGATGATGGATCTTGACGGCATGGCATGAGGATGTGTGTGCCGAGTGGAGAGCTGTGCGAAGAGGTTTTGCAGGAGGCACATCGCTCTCAGTACTCGATGCATCCCGAAGCCAACAAGATGTATCGAGATTTGAGGGAGCACGTATGGTGGTATTGTATGAAGCGATAGGTAGCACGCTTTGTATTCCGGTGTTTAGTGTGCCAGCAGGTAAAAGCAGATCGACAGAGGCCAGGAGGATTGCTTCAACCTTTACCCATTCCAGAATGGAAGTGGGAGCACGTGATTGTAGACTTTGTTTCAGGACTTCCACGTTCTCCAGGAGGAAAGGACGCGATTTTGGTCATCGTAGATAGATTGACCAAATTAGCCCACTTCTTACCTTTCAAAGTGGGTACATCGACAGAGAAGTTGGCAGAGATGTACGTACAACAGATTGTCAGATTACATGTAGTTCCTGTGAGTATTATCTCAGGTCGTGATAGTCGTTTCACTTCCCATTTCTTGAGGAGTCTGCAGGCTAGCTTGGGCACTCAGCTCAAGTTCAATACCGCATATCACCCCCAGACAGACGGGCAATCTGAAAGGACTATTCAGACACTTGAAGATATGCTACGCACTTGCGTTTTGGATCTCAGAGGTTCTTGGGAGGATCATCTACACCTAGTAGAGTTTGCTTACAACAACAGCTATCAAGCCAGCATTGAGATGTCACCATTCGAGGCTTTATATGGACAAAGATGTCGTATACCGTTATCTTGGGATGATTTGGAGAGAGAGATTTGTTAGGACCATAAATGGTCGTGGATACAGCAGAAAATGTAAAACTTATCAGAGACAGACTACGAGTGGCGCAGGACAGACAGCGGCATTGGGCTGATAGCCACCATAGACCCCTAGAGTTTCAGGTATAGGTTTTGTTTTATTGGTTTTTGATTATTTTGTTTTAGATTGCGTGTTAAGATTATTTGTTTTAGGTTGGCGATTTGGTGTTCCTACTGATTTCTCTAACACGGGGCACGATTCATTTTGGTAGAGGCGGAAAGCTTAGTCCACGATACATCGGGCCCTTCAGTATTCTTGCAAGGGTCGGTGCAGTGGCCTATAGACTGGACTTGTCGCCTGCTCTATATGGAGTGCATGACGGGTTCCATATGTCGCAGCTGAGACGGTACATGGCAGATCCTAGTCACGTACTAGATCACTCGGAGATCGAGGTTGGACCGACGCTCAGCTATCATGAACAACCCATAGAGATCTTGGATCGTAGAGAGAAGGTATTACGGAACCAGACTATTCCCTTGGTTCGTGTTGCATATAGACATCACTCTCCAAGCGAGTCAACCTGGGAAAGAGAGGACGAAATACGCGAGCAGTATCCGTATCTCTTCGAGACTTGAGGTATAATTTTGTCTGATTGTTTGTTTGTGCTAGTTTATTTTAATTTCGAGGACAAAATTCTTTTAAGGAGGGTAGACTTGTCACCCCCACATTTCAGATTAGGGGTATTTTTGTATTTTCATAATTAATGTGTAAATAATTGCATGATAATTAATTATATTTAGATTGCTGTAATTTATTTGATTGTTGCACATTATCGTTGTTTCGATAATTAGAGCACTACACTAGCCATTGTCTTCCAACAGATTTCACACCCTTGTGCCAGACGTGCCAGACTGTTATTTTGATCCTTGTGTGACTCATAACCATGTCTTGTTGTGCTTCATTTTAGTTGCACAACATTCGTCGCAACCGACTACATTTACTTTTATATAAATCTAACTTTGTATGCTTGTGTGTTCCAAACGAAATTGGAGACACAATCTCGACCCATTCTGAGCACCCAAATTAGGATAATATTCTATTCTGAGTCTACTTCATTCATGACACTTGTGTCCCGCTTAATTTCAGTCCCTTGTACTCCTAATTAATTTTAGAACACCATTTGCATTTATTTTAATCATAAATCTCACTTTGTGCAATATTCCAATTGTTGGGCAATTTTGTGCAAAAGTGCATTGAGGTGTCCACCCCATTGGATACGACACATAAATAAACCCATTCTCCTTCATGTATATTTTTCCATAATTTTAAGAGTGTGTAATACAACATCAACCTCCTTGAAATATGGCCCTCAAAATCTTGAACCAAGGCAATTCTAGCAATTTTATTTGAACCCATTCGAATCCTAGCCATTGAAATGTCCATGGCAAGCCCAATCCCAAGAGGGTTTGACCAAGCCTAATTCTAGGTCAACCCAAATTCCACTACCTATATAAATAGTATTCTTTTACTTTACCTTCTTTCTTTTTCAACCTAAAAAACCAAACCACAGCCGACTTTCCCCCTATTCCCTGTTCACCCATCTTCCCCGACCTACTTCACCGTCGGACCACGTTGCCAACCCGACACCGGAGTTCGACCGGCCCGCTGCCAGTACCCCACTGCAGAACTTCACCGCCTCCACTCGCCCAACCTCCCGGGAACCAACGAGTCGATCGCCTCTCCATCTCGACGACGACCAACTCGCCTGTGTCGAACTCGCCCCGCCGCTGAACGCACAGCCGAACTGCCTCGACCCACCGCCACAACTGACCGAATTTCTCGAACCGCCTGAACGACAGAAGCCTCAGCCACGACCCGCCTGCCCTTGACGTATTTGAGATTTATTGAGTTTATGTTTAGACTTATTCTTAATTTATGTTAAGACTTGTGAAGACTTTATGCTGGACAGCTAGACCGTGATTTATCTATATTTTGAGACATGGTATTTAACTATGTCATTATTCTTATCTTTTATCGTGCCTTTATACTCTTATAGTTGTTGTGATTGAGATTACATTATGAGCTATTTTGAGATGTATATTATTCTCCTTATGGAGATTGGTATCATTGACAGGATGTGAGTTGTATTTAGTATATTTTTGTGACCTAGACAGCGTTCTACCGTCGATGCTACGGCGTAGGCTGGATGTACCCACGTGCTCGTGCCCCTATACCGGGTGCGGATCGTGACACATTCAGACTTGGACCTTCAAATGGAGTTCAGACTTAGACTTTTTAAAGGCGTGCTTAGAGTTTCGCTCGGCCGATGCGATTCATCGCTAAGGTGGGTGGCTCCGGTGAACCAGTCTCTAGTTAGTTGCACACTTAAGAAAATGGATGATACATGCTAATTTCTAAGCGATAACCTTTGCATGCTAATAAAAAGAGACAAACGCACATAGTTAAGGGGATAACCCCGCCTTATTATTGCATAGAACATAGAGACCTTACTTTCTATTTGCGTAATCTGGCTTATTGAGTTAAAATGTAGTAGTTTCTTATATATGCCACAAAAGTAGTTTTGAGTTCATATTGAGGCACGCATTGCACAGAATGTGACACGGGATAGAGTATAAATTATATTGCATACATAGAAGAGGAATAATATTAAGTAGTCTTTCTGAGTTAGGAGAAGAAAAGAAAAAAGTACTCGGGATATCCAGATCACAGAGGCAGTCTCTAATCAGGGAGCTGCGCAAAGAAGAAAGATCCGAGTGTAGTCCTCGGATAGATTGAACCGAGCTGAAGTCCTCAGATAAGAGAAAACGAGCAGGAAGTTATCGGTTAGGATTGGAAGTGGTGGAGTAGTTGCTTGGCCACGGACAACTGGTTGCACACTAGGTAGAGAAAAAGTCCTCGACCCGATTGCTGAGACATCTGAATCGTGTCGGCTCGGGAGGATAATGCCAGTGTAGTCCTGGTAATATGCTAGCTGAAGTACTAGCAGGAGAGTGCGGGACATCCAGCAAGGCTTGCTACCGACCTGGAAAGACAACCGACTCATCGTATGGTTCGAGACGCCCCGTAAGGCTCACAACTGAGCTAAAAATATAGTCGTTCCATCCTAGAAGATATGTCCAATATGGCTAATAGAGCCAGTGACCTTCATATAGATAAGTCATGCATGCATAGCGGTGATCCTTATTCAGAAGAGGAGTAACATGGAAGAGTATATTGCACGAAACTTTGCACATTTAGAATGGATACACGATATATAATATAGTTCGAGTAGAATATGTCTGAGGCAGAGACACAACTATAACACGTGAATTACATAGATGTTCTTCATTACTTAGTAGATTATTGATTATATTGCTAAAAATGACAGGAAAGGCCAAACGGTAAAAAATGTTAAGACGAACTCAGCTAATTATAGTACGACACTCTAGATTCTGATATGGGTATTACTTTCATTATATTGCCATTAAACTGATCCTAAGGCAAAGACTAGAAAGACAACATAATCATTCGGTGGACATAACTAATGAACGTGCTTATTTTATGGCGTGGGCGAGAGGCCTCCCCACCAATGCATTCAATGTACTGATACCCAACCAGATTGCATGCAGGGTACAGGGAGAACTAGCACAGATTCGGAGATTGCTTGATGCATCATGGCGTTGGACCGCAATTGGCGTCTTGGAGCATGGCGCACGGACCTGGAGCTCATATATATATTACATAATGTATGAAAACATCATCATCCAGAGTATTTGATTCAGTTGTAAGACTAAGGACATATTCATCGTAATGAGTGAGAGAGAGAAGGTGCGACTTATTGTCACGACCCGCACCCGGTGTAAGGGTACAAGTCGGAAACAACGCCCAGCCTATGTCACGCCCCGATCTCCCGCAGGCTAATCGGCCATTCCCGCTAGGCGGGAATCACCCTCGCCAGCGCTCCCGCGGAACGATCGCTTGACCCATCCGGGCGTGATGCCGCACGAGCGTGAGCCACGCCCGTGCAAGGCCATGGTTCATTGGCTGGCGGCAAGAGTTCTAAGCCACAGAGTTGCACAGATTGTCCGAGTGCAGCGGAGTCATGAACGCATAGGCGATCGGTAACAAGTTCTCTGAGTTGACAAATATAGCGGAAGCATTGAAACACAAGTTGAAGTAAAGCAAGCTCTCTTATTAATATGAACATGTGTTACAAGCGGCGTATAGCCGAGATTACAAGTCGCTCAAGCCTCTCTCTCTGAAACAGTAAAAGCGTGCCAAGTGGCTACAACAGTGGAATGTTTGTAGAGGCGATGTTCAAGCGAGTTCGGGCTATGTTCCCAATATTATGTCTTGTATATGTGCTTCAGTTCCGGACGCACCGTTGCTTCGGAGTGATGTCCACGCCTTAGCACGCACGTTGGAGGCGTCCGCGCCGAACGAGGTTCTCCCGTACCCTGCATACAAACTGGTGGATTATCAGTACATTGAATGCACTGGTGGGGAAGCTACTCGCCCGCTCGACAAATCCAAACACGTAATACAGGTTCCGTGCACAACTATTGAGTTGTCTTTCTAGTTGCCTTAGGATCAGTTCATGCAAATATTGAATAGCCTAACGTGTCGGGCAGTGCGCCGTGCAACATGAGAGGAAACACGGCGAGACTTACCAACTTACCATCTCCTTCCCTGTCCAAGGCAAACATTGAGGCAAAACTTGTTAATTCAAGCACGGGCAAGTATAAACATTCAGAAGCATAGTATATGCATACACGAGGGTCGTTTTAACAGGATCGTTCAGGTGTTTATTTGTTCTTGATGCGATACAGTGACTCGCACGCGGATAGCCGCTAAGCGAGGATGACTTATCTATATGAACACGGTCGCTGGCGAAGCCATTATGGACGTAGCCGAGGACAAGGATAGCATGCTACGAGAGTACACGATGCGCTGCAAGCTACCCAGTCCCGAACACGACGACTACACACGAGCTCCATCCGGACCGGATCGGCCCCAGTGCCCCGGTGACCGTCCGTGGAACTAGTCCGCGACATGCATAATTGGGGTCTTCCAATTATCACGGGATACACGAGAACACGAGAACACGTGTGCACTAGAACAAGAGAACACGAGAACACGAGTGCACGGGAACACGAGTACACGAGTACACGGGATACTTGAATCATGATTCTGTACAGTGAATATCTTGCCTTGATGCATTCCCCTGGTTCGGGGCTGCCTGGTGACCTAACGGTCCCGGATAGTTGCAGGGTCAAACATGCACGGAACGACTACTTAGTAGTCTCCCGGAGTTGGATGAAAATAAGGCAACATTCAAGCAGACAAGCATGCATTTCTAAGGAACATAAGCAGGCACGTTACTCGGACCCGAAGGTAAGCCGAGAGATAAAACCGTTAAGGAACTTAGCATGCGAGGGTCTGAACATATAAGCAGTATTTCATTTCCATGTTCTAGCAAGCAACACAAGTTAGGATTATTCCCTTAGCTAGGTGCGTTGGATTTATTAGCATGCAGGGGGTTAATCACCTAGCGACTAGCATAAATATTTCAGATTTTATGTGTGCTGGCTAAGCAAAGACAAGTTCACCGGAGCCACCCACCTTAGCGATGATTCGCCTCGGTAGAGCGATACGTCATGCGAGCCTCTGAAAGCCTAAGCTGAATTCCTGTAGGGGCAAGTCTGAATATCCTTTGCTTCTTGTTTGAGGCAAAGCCGGTCGGGACAGTTGCACTATTGCCGTTTGAGTCGGCAGTCCGCTTGAACGGAACGGGGTGTTACAGCCTACGCCGCATAATCGGCGGTAGAACGCTGTCTGGGTAATCTATCTATCAATATAATGAACCACTAACAAAAACAATATACTCAATCACGAATCTAAGATGGAACGGGCACGAATATGATAAAGAATAGAATAGTCACATACAACTCATGAGTCAAAATAATACATCAATGAGTCTGAAAGAAGTACTAACAAATAAGATGGAGACAAATTCAGTACAAAAGAATACTAAGGAGCTACTAAACTCGGGTCATCTGTCTCAGTTGGGATAAGTCCCTTTTGAACCAGGGTCTAAACCCACAACATCCTGAGGTCCATAATATGTAGGGTACCAGTCCTCAGTGTCATCTGAAAAAAATATATCCGGTCAGGAAAGGAGCATAGTACATCTCTAACAGCAGTTCTAATCAATGATAAAGACTATGTAACAGTAAATAGATGTGAATATACAAGATGCAACAATAGATACAAGAGATATATAATAAGGAAATACTGGAATAAATACAAGAATGAACAATATGACAATACGTATATAAATATATATATGATATAAACTCTATTAAGTATCTAAATACATATTTCTATTATAATTGCAATTAGTTAGTATTAATGGTTATGATAGATAATAATATGTATTATATGTCTATCTTTTAGATTACCCAAGTGTGATCACGTAGCATGTTAACAAGACTGCCACATGTACATTGACGTACTGACAAGACCCATATCATTGACTGTCTGTCTTGCATCACAATTATAGACGCGACACCCGTGCAATTGACGCACACTTAACCTTAGTTGACCAGAGTCATACCTAGCGTGGCCCTGAGTTCAGTGCATTTTTATTGTGTGTTAGTGTAATGGCTGATGCAATATTGTATTATGTGATATGTCTATAGGATTATTGGATTGTTCAGACAAGACCTCGAAAATCGGACATTGTTATTGCCAGCAGCAGGACCCCCAAGCGAGTACATTCTCTGATAGTTTCTATTATATTGATTATCTCTATAATTCTTGTTGTATAGCGTACATGACTCTGACACTGTTATTTACATGAGTTGGCGTCATCGAGACCTATCACGAGGAGTCATGATTGGAATCCATCGTGCTAGCTGGGGAAAACGGAGAAATATTAGTAGATTATGTGATCATACCCAACTTTACATGCATCATAGCTCACCCATACCTCACGTCGGTGCAGCCTGACCATTACATGCCTCATCACTGTTACATGTGGTTAGCCTGACTTTACAAGGATGATCGCTAATCAATGTAATGAGTCTTATTAGTCCCAAGCCGATCACATGATATACTGATGTTTCACAAACTTAGTTAGATGTTCTTGACATGTATCTCTAGTATATTAATCTAGCATCTCCACATGTTCTAGTTATTATTCTTGTACATACTTATATACCAGTTCATTGTTCATGCATGTACTTGGATTCTATTTCATTTCTAGATGTACATTATATGCTCCAGTATTCCATTTAGTCCAGTATTCCTTTATTCCAGTATTTCTTATTGCCAGTATTTCCTATCGGTCTTGTATTTCTTTACACTGTGCTATAGATTTTGTCAATATATGCGGAACTGCCGTTAGAGGTGTATTTCGTTCCAATCCTGACTGGATATTTTTTCCAGACTGTGACATAGAGGGCTTGTTCCGACATACTTGGAGACTTGGATGTTTTGGATTGCAGGTTAGACTATTTATTATTGTTTAGACTTGTCTTGTATTTCATTGCTTGCTTCGATATCTCATCGTGCTTTATTTTCCGTGATTGAGTATATTCCATATTATATTATGATATCTGTGTCTCCTTATGGAGTTGGATATTCGTGAGAGAATGATTAGATAGTATTATGACCTAGACAACGTTCTACCGCCGATGCTATGGCGTAGGCTGGATGTACCCACGCACTCGTGCCCCTATATTGGGTACGGGTCGTGACAGTGCTCCCATATGGCAGATCCCAGAATATACTCCTCTTTGTCCAGTTATGAGTGCGACCAAATCCATCACACTTGTACCCCTTAGCAGGCTCTTCGATAGCATTTAGTAAATCTTTTACCTCTTCCCATATCGTATATCTTGGCCACCTTGGCGGTGGATCGGCCTTATCCACAACGCTGGCACAAAAAGCATTCAGGTTCCTCCGGTACGTATGATCCTTCGACAGGAATTATCGATGACAATCGAAGAAAGACGATTTGCCTTCGTGTTTTAAACGGAAAGCCTTAGTGCGGTCCATGCAATACTGCCATGAGAGACGGCCATGAGTGCTCCATCCCAATAATATTCTATATGCCAAAAAGTTATTGATGGTCCACATAAGTGCTGCCCTCATATGAAAATTCTGCTTTCTAGAAATATCATATGGGTTGGCACCAACTTTCCACAGCTGATTCAACTCATCTATCAACGACTGTAAATACACATCGATGTTCCTCTACGGATAGTTTAGACTAGGGATAATAATGGTTAGGAACATTTACGGAGTCTTCATGCACATCCAAGACAGTAGATTGTACGGAGTGACGATCATAGGCCAACACGAATGCTAGTAGCCCGAAAGTCCTAATAGGATAAAATCGTCGGAGGAGAAGCAAAATCTGGATACTCTCGATCAAAGTGCTTCTATGCTTCTCTATCAGATGGATGATCCAACACTCCTTCGATCTATTTTTGCATGTGCCAACTCATATTTTCTGCAGTCTCCTTCACCATAAATAACCTTTGCAACCGCGACGTCAAAGGCAAGTAGTGCATCGAATCAGTAGGCTTTCTTGCACCGACAGACCTTCCTCTACCAGTGGCCTTATAGCAATTAGTACCATAAAATCTGCACGCATCTTTATCCTTGTCGTCTTTGTAGTATAACTTGCACCTGTTACGACATGTATCAATTTTCTCGTATATCATCCAAAGCAATCTCATCATCCTCTTAGACGATAAAAGTCTTGAAGCAATTTAGCACTCTCCGACAAGATCTCTATAATCAACTCCATCAGTCGGTTGTAGCATTCTTGAGACAAGTTAAAATCAGACTTGATGCTCAATAATCTTGTAACCACCTCCAATGATGAAAGATCCTCACAACCAGGATATAAAGGAGTCATTGTATTCTCCAATAACTCCATAAACTTTGTAGCATTGACATTCGGTGCCTCTTCAACTGTATCATGATTATCCGAATTAAAATTAGGTCTGACAGCGTTAAAAATCATGTTCACGCACCCGTTGTCGTATCAGCGTAGTCGTGGACATCCATATACGGCCCCACATAAGGCTCCGACTTCGATACTAAAGACACAATGCCAGCCCCAGTACCAAAATACGAAGACGGACATGGCCAGCTACCCTATACATGGTACTATACGTCGTACGACGATCATGGTTGTAACTAGAAAAGGGGGTGCATGCTACAATTAAGTCTCCTATGGTCAAGAACTTATATGTCTCAATCATTCAAATAAGAAGCAATAATATAGAATACTTCAAAATAAGCAAAAAGGCGTCCAAAATACCACATCAGAATATTCTTTAGAGATCTGGTGATAGAAAATGATATGCCAGATGTAAGATCTAGGTATACATGACAGTGAGTCAGCTGCAATCTAAATATATAAAGTCATATAAGGAACTAGTGTCCAGATTTGTCGGCTAACAGGTGCCGATTGGCTAAATGTCCAAAATAATATAGTTTATAAAGGACGAGCAGTGAATAAAGGAACCCTCTTGTTATCCTCGGCGACCATATTCCTGGTACAGGCCATGAGTCGGGGGAAACTACGTTGTATCCTCGGGTGCTGGCTTAGAACCTGGACATGCAAAATCAGTGGGGTTAGACTCCAAATAGCAAGTACCACAAAGGAAGCACGAAAAGAAGAACAAAACCCAAAGCAATAAATATATATAATAGTTTTGTATCGTAGCGTAGGTCCATGGAATATCCTAGCACAAAGGCCCAATCCTATAACCAAACAAGGAGAAGGGTTGAATCCATCATACTGTGATAGTCCATTTCCCTTGGCTACTAACAAAATAATACAATCACAACCAAGTCCAATTAGTAAAATTGGTCAATCACTTGTACGGCTTGTTATTTGTGGATTCTGAGATTTTCTCAGGATAATGCATAATAGGTATCCTCAGATCACGCTATTGTCGAACATGAGTTAACCTAACCAAATATATGAATATACAAGCACTTCACAATTTGTACTAGTTTCCCGTAGGGCTACTGTGCTAAAAATACGGTATTAACGGTTCCAATGTTCCTATAGTGAAACAGTAGCTCAACATATTTATAATAGGTCAGATACTGCACTCCACTAAGGCAGATGATATACAGTATCTGTGGTACCCAGCTCACAGCGCACTTAGATTGAATCTCTATGGGAAGGTTTGTAGGCATAATCTTGGGATACCTTTTCCTCCCTATTTTACTACCACTTTTAGTTGATTAATTAATCATATATTGAGTTCAAAAATCTTAAGGCATGGCCACAAGAGAATTTTTCTTAAGATATCGTACAAAGTACAGGCATGCTAGATAAGAATCCATGGAAGTTCAAACTGGATTCAGCCAAGCGTGTATGTAATATTGTCACGCCCCAGTCCCAAATAAGTAGGACTAGGAACACGTAAACATGCCAGCCGCATGGATATGGCAACTCCAATATATGAAAACCAAATCCACACGTACGCTGTAATATGAATATAAACTCACATGTGGTATAAATAATGTCACAAGTCACAGAAATGCTAATCTCATCCACACAACAAGTCATAGAAAAGAAATACTAAATTAGAATAAGGAGTCTGAAATATCTAAAATAATAGTCGGGTGGAGACAAATCCACTACCAAAGACTATATCCAAAACTAAAATGAGAGAGGAGTATAAAATCTCCAATATAAAATAATGTGAAGACAGAAGTGTATCAGCTAAAAGAATCCATCGCTAGATAATCAACGATGCTCAGAAGGTAAGACCTCCTCGACAGAAAAGAATGCGTCAGGTCCAGGCCCGTACTCCTGCAAATACTCAAGAGCAGATACACCTGGCAGAGGACCAGGTCCTCAGAGGGACGTAACAAGATACAGAAAATACGAGCAAATTTGAATACAGTGAACATGCATATAATGTGAAAATAAATAAGTACGCTGTACAAGACAATCTATATGAATGCAAGTGAGGACAACTTTTCGACGTATGGGCAAGGGTAGTCTACTCGATCTAAGCCTCACAACTCATATACCCGTCTAGAACATCAGAAATCGACATACCTCTGGGGTAGCGACCAGCGCGACTCTACAGAAATCGACATACCTCTGGGGTAGCGACCAGCGCGTGTCACCACCCCATTTCCAGAGCCGGGTATTTTTTTTATTTTTAATTTAGTTAATTGTGGATTATTTATATTTATTTGTATTTATATTTAATTATTGATTGTATTATATTTTTATTGTTTGTTTTAGGATTTTGGCTAGCCTGGACCCATGTCAGACCCTAGTGGACCCATGTCCGACCCAGCCCACACCCTTGTGAGAATTATTTTGGGGCTTAGAATATTTATTTTATTTTTAGGAGGTTAGTTGGAGAGATTTGGAGTTAGTTTGAGTGTTTTTGGACCCCGGAACCCAAAACCGAGTGAGTAGGGGCGTTTTGGGAATGTGGAACTTAGTGTAACCCTTTATGTAGCAAGTGGCCGACCCCAAACCCTTCCCAGACCGTGCATTCCAGCAGGAGCAGCTCCCCACTTCCTCTTCCTCTTCATTCCACTTCTTCCACTTCTTCTTCTTCATTTCTTCTTCTCCACTTCTCCTTTCTTCTTCCTTCTTCCTCCAAAGTAAGTTTTCTTCCTTTTTCTTCCTTCTTTCTTCCATTCCTCCTTCTTTATGTAACCCTAACCCTACATTCTTCCCTAACCTAGGTGGATAGAGCCTAAATTTTGTGTTGGAGCTAGATTTGGGAGCTTGGAAGCTTGATTTGGAGGATTTGGAGCATTTTGGAGACTTTGGCCTTGGGATTTCAACTCCCAAGAGGTAAAACCTAACTTTCCCCTTCCTAATTATTTTTGTGTAGTATAATTAGTGTTGTAGAACCTTCCTAGACCCTAACCCTACCCGTAGGAGGAAGTTGGAACTAGTTTGGGTGAGTTTAGAGACTTTAACATTTGGTTTTGTGTCAATTTCGGGTAAAATCCGAATTTGGCCCAATTTTGGGTGATGCCCTAGGTTAGATGGACCTAGGTAGACGTTGTCGGGTGTCGTGAGGGTGAGAGCGTGTCTCCGTTCGGACACGGGAAGCCGCGTCGCGGAGAAACGGGCATTTCGGGCGAAATTGGGGCTTTTCGTCGTCGCCGATTCTAAGTGCGTGTGCGTTTCCGCCATGGACCTAGAATCGATGCGGAAGTACATTTTCTAGGATCTAGACATCGTTTAGGACGCGTGGATAAATTTTGGGCCGATTCTGAGTTCGTTTGGTGTGCGTTTCAGGAGGTTTTCCGAGCCGCGCACCACGTGTTCGTCGAAATGACCGAACGGCCATTTCGACTTGGTTTCCTCGTTTCGGGCTTGTGCGCGCGTTGGGTTAGTATCGGGGAGTGTGTGCTAGAGTTTTCGAGCTATATTATATATATTTTAGGGTGTTGGTGAGTGTCGGGGTCGTTGGGCATGAGTGGGGCGTGTGGTTTGAGTGTTGTGTGCGTGGTTGTGTGAGTGTTATGTTTGTGTATATATATATATATTTATATATATTTGTATGTGTGTTTATGTATATATATTTATATATATGTGTGTGGTTATGTGTTTGTGAGTATGTTAGTGAGTGCTAGTGTATGTGTGTTAGTGAGTGCTTGTGTGAGTGTGTGCTAGTGCGTAGGTGAGTGTGTGTGAGTGTGAGTGAGTGCCTATATATATATATATGAGTTTGAGTTGTGTGTATATATGTATATATATTTGTATATATATGTATGAGGGTTTGTGTGTGAGGTTGTGTGTTTGTGAGAGAGTGTGCTAGTGTGTGTGAGAGTGTGTGTGTGAGGGTGTGTGAGAGTGAGTGTGTGAGGGTGTGTGAGAGTGAGTGTGTGAGGGTGTGTGAGAGTGAGTGTGTGTGAGTGAGGATAGATATATATATATATAGATATATATATGTTTATATGTGTGTGTGTATATATATATATAGATGTGTGTTTATATATGTATAGATATATGTGTGTGTGCTTATGTGTGTGTGTTGATAGTGTTGTGAGTGTGTGTGTGTATTAGTGCGTGTGTGTGCTAGTGTGTGTGTTAGAGTGTGTAGAGAGGTATATATATATATAGATATCTAGTTATATATATATATAGATGTGTATATATATGTATATATATATATATGTATATATATATGGGGGTGTGTGTGTGTGTATGTGAGATGAGAGGGGGGGGGGTGCCCAGCTGAAACAGGGAGCAGCAGCAGCAATGTGCAGCTGCAGCAGCAGCAAAATCAGCAGCAGCAGTAGCATAGCACAGCAGCAATGTGGGCAGCAGCAGCAGCAGTTTTAGGTAGCAGCAGCCGCAGTACAAGCAGCAGCAGCAGCTAGCAAGAGCAGTGTGCGAGAGAGAGGGGTATGTATATATATATAGATAGATAGATTGTTAGATAGGTAGATTAATGGATTGATAGTTGGATAGGTAAATGGATAGATAATTAGATAGGTAGATAGCTAGTTAGATAAATAGGTAAATAGATAGATACATAGATATAAATAGATAGATAGATATATGGATAGATAGATACATGGATAGCTAGATTGATAAATAGATATATATGTAGATAGTAGATATATAGATAGATAGACATAGATAGTTAGATAGATAATTACCTAGTTGTTTAGATAGATAGATAGGTATTGGATAGATTTAGATAAATAGTTAGATAGCTAGATATATATAACTAGATTGATAGATAGACACATAGATAGATAGGTAATAGAAAGATAGATAGATATATAGTTATATAGCTAGCTAGATAGATAGATACATAAATAGGTAGATAGATGGATATCTATATAGATAGTTATATAGTTAGATAGGTAAATACCTAGGTATAGATATATATATACCTATAGCTATATAAATATATCTATAGATATCTAGAGAGAGAGATAGATAGATTTATATATAGATATCTATATATAGCTAGGTAGATAGTTTAGATATCTAGATATAGATATATTTATATATTTATGAGGAGGGTAAGGTAAGGTATGTGTAAGATAAGGTAAGGTATTGGGTATAGATATATAGGTATATGCCTATATGTATTAGATATCTATATATTAGCCCAGATTATAGCTAGATATATATGTTTATGCATAGTTAGTTAGCTAGAGGGGTAGTCAGGTTGAGTTTAGAGCGGTATCTCAATACCTTGAGATACCGAGGTATCTCAATACCTTAAGATAACCAAGGTATTGGGTTTCGAGCGGGGTTTTTGAGCAATAGCCTAGGAATAGTATTGGAGTGATTTTTATATGCTTATGTGTATATATTTACGCGTGCTAGCATAGGTTTTAGCGGGTTTAGGCGGGGTGCGTAGCCTAGGTTGAGGTATCGGATACCGAGGGTATCCCGGTATCTCAAAGAGGCGAGTTTGAGAGTTTTCTAGCTTAATGACCTCGGTTTGACCTAGAATTTCAGGAGCACCCTAGTTTGACCCAGACTTGACCGTAGTTGACTCGGTTGACCGCCAAAGTCAACTTTTGACCTAGTTTTGACCCAGAGTTGACTTTTTGGACATAGAGTTGACTTTTTGACCCAGATTTCACCGGTTTGACCCGTTTGACCTAGAACGACCCTAGAAGCCTATTTTTAATTATTTTATATCTGTTTAACTCATTAGAACCTTGTTTAACCTTGCTTTTCGCATTAGGTCCTTGCGACACCAGTTCGGATCGCTAGTTGCTCAGGACGTCAGGCGAGTACATTCTCTGATAGTTTTCATTATCTGATGATTATTATGATTCAGCTTCTAGTATAGTATCATATGATTATTCTGGAACAACACGGGACACTGATTGATATTTCTGGATTTATTTACTTACGACACGTACATTTCATGTTTCTGGCCTCTATTCTGGAATCACTACAGGCATCACCTACAGGCATCACTACAGGCATCATTCATGTTCAGGCTGGACTCATCTTGATTTGCGTGTCGGGTCTTGGATCCACTTGTATTAGTCGGGGCGGGGAAATACTCGAGTAGACATGTAAACATTTCTATCTGGCATCATCAGGAATCACTCCCTCTGGTCTAATCTGGAATGATAGCAGCCGCGCACCCAGTGCGCGGTGAGCCGTACTTACCCCTAGTCGTTTACATGTCGAAACAAGTATTTCAAAGACACCAAGTTCATTCTTTATAGTCTGGACTCTCATGCATTTCTTGACTTGTCTCACTTACATGTTTCTGGACTTGACTCACTACATGTTTATCATGCTGGACTCACTACACGTTCATGTGCACGGACTTGATCTTAGCTTAGATTTTCTGTATCTTGTAGTTATTACTATCTTGCTCTGATATCCATGCATCTTTACCTTTATGCACCAGTGACTTACATATTATCTTGTTCATACTTGCTCCATATTTCTTGCTACTTGCTATAACTGTTTTATAGTTTTTATCATTTAAATGGAACTGCTGTTAGAGATATACTTGCTCCAGTCCTGACTGGACATATTTTTTAGAGTATCCGGAGGATTGGTGTCCGACGTTTTATGGACCTGAGCCTGTCGATGGTGCAGACAGGGACCCTCTAGCTTAGGGGTGATTTCCGGGTTGGTAGCCGGGATCACTGAGACTTTGTTGTTGTTTTTATTAGCTTTTAGCACCGGATTTGTCTCCGGTTTTGGATTGAGACCTTGTTTGTATATTATTTTGGATATTGTTGTATTATTATTTGATGTTGTGGTTGTTGTAGTAGTTGTTGTTGGTTAGACTTTATAGTTGTTAGATCTCTGTGTTATCTTATCGTGCTTAGATTCGTGATTGAGTACTTGATTATCATTGTGATATTTGCTCCTCCGTTTGGAGTTGAGATCTTGACAGGTTTATATTGTTTGTGTGGTTGCCCTCCTTTTGGAGAGGTCATGCCCGATTTTTTGTGTGAGATTATTATTTAGTTAGTTGACCTAGACAGCGTTCTACCGCCGATGCTGCAGCGTAGGCTGGACGTACCCACGACTCATGCCCGATTTTCCGGGTGCGGGTCGTGACAGCGCGACACACGCCCGTAGTGCGAGCTATATACTACGGTTTACCAGAGTGGTTAAAAGCCCATACGCCTAATAATTGCCCTCTATGATTCTAAGTGCCATGTGTGTGTCAACATATCTAATACATAGTAATGACTGAAAGAAAACTACACATGCAAGAACTATACAGAAATGAAATAAATAAACAGAAATATAAATAGCATGCAAAGCACTGTAAACAATTTGGCAAGGTATCTTGCCTGGCAAGAAGCTGCAAAATGTAGTGTCCCAATGTCAACACCAAGAGTCAGAAGCTACGTCTCAGAATGAACGTCTCCGGATGCTAAAATAAACATCACCAACGTTCCCAGAATGAGCAAAATAGCTAAAAAGCACATCCCTTTCGTCCAATTTGGACACAGGGGCAAAATGGTAATTTCGGGTAAAAGTGGGGTCCACATGTGGCCCACTTTGCACCGAAAAGCGTGCCAAGGATAACAGTCTCTAAATGGAACAAACTATAGGTCAAACAACTCTAAATGTCAATACGAACTCAACGGTATATCCAAATGTGGATTCCGATGGGCCGAACACAATTTTGTCCAAAAAGTCAACTGTGGGGCCCGCCAATTGGCGATCTGGTCAACCGTCTCAGAATTGCGTGAAAATTGGGTCACAGGACCAGCGCGTTACCACGAGTCCAGTGGCGCAAGTTTCGTCGCAATCTGACAAGCGTGCACAAAATACGTACGAGTTTCACAAAAGTTGCGACACGAAATGTGTCCGCGGATACGGCCTGATTCCGGCACGCACACGCGTCCGAATCAGTTTCCACAAATTTTCACGTGTCCAGTTATGCTGCGTGCACAATTCAGTATACTTGGCACACGGCGGGGCGGTCCCGTTTGGCGGGGCGCGCTCCGTTTTCCAACTTTTGGAAATCTGGAAAAAGTGGGTGCGCGCAGTTTTGTGACGCATTAAACTATGTCCACAGCAACTAATAGCTTAGGGTTATTTTACAGAAAATAAACTAGGTCAGGTATTCTAAAGGTATCAAAAAGAATCACCGAATTCGGATCTCTGTGGTGGGAGATACGAACTCGGCAATATGGGTGGTCATTCTGGAATTCTGCGATTTCAGAATTCTGTCTGCTCGCGCCGACTTGTGCACTGTTTTTCACCTAGGGGCACACGTTTTCTGAGATTGTCTATAAAACAAATATTGGAGAGGGTTGAGGGGTGATCATACCTATGAAGACGGAACAGCGTTTGGTTGAGCGAGTCGACAGAAAATCACGCCGGAGCGAAGGTGCCTCGAGTGGGATTCTGCAGGGCGCGAGGTCGGAGTCGTCGGGATGGTTTGATGGTTTGGTGGGGCTCTCTGGCTGCGATGACGGCTCTAGATGGGAATAGGAGGTCTGGAGATTTAGGTTAGAGTTTTTGAGATATAACTATATATATATATATATTTATATATTAAGGGGAGAGAGAGGGTGAGTGGAGCGGATCAAATGGGAAGCAATTTGCTGTTGGCGGTCTGGACTTAGCAAATCACTGAAGGGGGGGGGGTCATTGTAGCAACTTGCTAGTAGAATGTTGCTGGATGGTCTTTAGCAAAGTTGCTAAGGAAAAGCAAAGTTATCATTGTTATTATTATTACTATTATTATTATATTAGTAACTTATTTAATTCTTATTAAATAAGTCTTTTGCTTTCTTTCTTTTTAACTAAATATATATATACATATATATATATATATATATATATATATATATATATATATATATATATATATATATATATATATTCCTACATAAGAAAATTTATAGATTAGGGTATTGCACATCGTTAGGCTAGCAACAGCTCAAGGGGTCCCCTACATGGAATAAAATCCGAAAAATTTCTGATGGTCCCATAAGTCATCTAAGTGCCCGAACACCTAAAATAAAAATTAATAAAAATCTATTTCTCCTACTTAGCACATATTTACCATAATTAAATTATTAATTAATAAAAAAATAAATAAATACAATCTTTTTAAAATAGGGGTTTTACAATCTACCAAACTTACAAAAATTTTGTCCTCGAAATTGACACTAACCCATATTCATAATGATAACTATAACTATTACACTACATTGGTATCTAGTAGGACTCCTGAACTCATGGTCTGCCATTCTAACACTTTCTCATCTATTGTCCATACACTATTTTATCATCCTCTAACTTGTCTACACTACCCAACTTACAAAAAATTCTACTAGTGGTCACCTTCTTTGAAGCTATTGTCTAGATTATAAGGCAATTATATTTATTGGGTCGAGAATCTTGGGATACCTGTCTAGAATCTCATAACTATGACTTTTCCCATAACCGTCAAGTATCATAGTCTAATACTACCTCGCCACCTGGCCAGTATGGCTGTAAGTAATTCGACTACTCTACCATAATCGTCTGGCGGCAACTGTCGCTACCTTGCCGGCGATTTGTCATAGTCATCAGTTCGTAACAAGTGCCTTCAACTCTTTCCTAGGCATAGTCTAAGTTTTTAGGGAGACACTTAAGGTCTTAACTAACTATTAGGGCTATGATCTAGCTCAAGTGATCTAACAATTTCTACTATGCTACATGGTGCTACTTAAGGGTTAAACTAATAAAGAATACAGACATTGCTATAGTGCATATATATATTAAGAACTCATCCTTAGTTATCAAGCATTACTAACACATTTATGTTTAACTAACAAAATAGGGGTGAGGTTGATATCAAACAATTCATAATGGCACGAAAGATATGACTATGATAGGAAGAGTTACGCACGAGATAAGGAATTAATATAAAAGGAGAAGATGAGTCACCCCAAGAGGGCGAGAAAAAAAATAGGGGAGAATACTACTACTGCTACTCACGTCATCCATTAGCATCGCGTGTATGCCACCTGGGTAAGATATACCTACATCCTCATAACTGCTAAACTACCATATATAGTTCTACATCTATTTATACATCTAAGATCTTGTGTCACAATGGGGTTATGAGTATGCAAAGACAATTATAACTAAAAGGTCGTACCTGTATCTACGGCTTCCTGTGTCTGCTCTCCCATACTTGTCATAATGAGTGCTTGGCCTTGTCCTTGGTTATTCAATTGGGGTCTAATTCTCTCCATTTGTGCAGACTGTAGAAGCAATGGTGGGTCACTTTGGTCTTCTATACTTGAGGGTGTATGCGGTGTTCCTGATTTTAATGCCATAGACCCCGGGTTCAGTTGAGGACATTCTCGAGCTTGATGGTGACTTGATCCACATACCATGCACAACCCCAATCGACGACGACAATCTCTATGAATATGACCTGGTATACCACAAAAGTTACAAGTACGATGCCCCTGGGTTGGATATGGTGCAGCACTATCTGATTGCTGGCATGTCAAAGGGTGTCGAATGGGTCCTCCTTGCTGTATCCTTACTGGTCCTTGGTGACTTCTCTGTTGAATTCCGTTTCCCTTGCTGATGGCCTCCTGGATCCTGGCCTCTGTCAATAGCTCGGCATAAGAGATCCGGGACTGGGAGCTAGTGTAGTGCTGGAGCTCCTGAGTCAGCCCGCGGTGAAACCTCTTAGCCTTCTCCAAGTCATTAGGTATTAGGACTGTGCCATACTTACTGAGACGGCTAAACTCTGCGTCATACTCATCAACCGTCTTGTCTCCTTGCTCTAGATGGAGGAACTGATCGTACAATGCGTCCCTTACTGTATCCGGAAAGTACTTCCTCTCAAAGCACTCCAAGAATTGTTCCCAAGTCTGGCGCGTACCCAACTGGCGCTCCATTGATTCCCACCAGTGATGCGCGTTGCCTTCTAACTGAGTCCTCACGCCTATCATCCATAGGTCAGTAGGTAATTGTGATGCCTCTAACAACTTCTTGGTATTGGCAATCCAGTTTGTGGTCTCCTCTGGACTTTCATTGCCCTTATATGGCTTAGGGCCCATCTGCACAAAGTCCTTGACTGAACCGACCCGAGCTTGTGGTACTGAAGCTAGTGCCTGGGTTGGTACAGGGGCTAGTACAGCCATTCTCTCAAGCGCTGCCAGAAATTCTAGCCTTTGCTCTGCTGTTTGCTGCCTCTGCTCGGCTGCCTGCTGCCTTTGTTTCTGTATTATCATCTGGAAGAATTGGAACAGCTGTGTCTGGCCATCCTGCGGTGCTAGTGGAGCTGGAAATGTCCCATTAGGTATCGTGGAAGGAGTTGATAGAATTTGATTATTAGTCAGTCCATCCGGTTCAGGAAAAAGAGGTGTGGTTGAGGTCACTCCTAGTGGTTGGTCGTCGTCCCCTGGAGACGTGTTATCCCCAGTGGCGGCATGCCCGTTATGCAAATTCATCTCTCTACAAGAGATGGACGAAGGATTAAGAAGAGTACATGAATCAAGCAGGATGCAAGCACTTAAGTAGGACATGTTGGAAGGAAGGTAAGTTATAGTCAAGTGTGGATGAGATCTAAAATTTTAATCCTATGTGTAGGCCCTCTCGGTACAGTTACGTAACCGAAACGGCTAACTCGACCTGCATGGGCCACCACAAAAATATGTCACGCCCCAGTCCCAAATAAGTAGGACTAGAAATACGTAAGCATGCCAGCCGCATGGATATGGCAACTCCAATATATGGAAACCAAATCCACACGTACGCTGTAATATGAATATAAACTCACATGTGGTATAAATAATATCACAAGTCACAGATATGCTAATCTCATCCACACAACAAGTCATAGAAAAGAAATACTAAACTAGAATAAGGAGTCTGAAATATCTAAAATAATAGTCGGGTGGAGACAAATCCACTACCAAAGACTATATCCAAAACTAAAATGAGAGAGGAGTATAAAATCTCCAATATAAAATAATGTGAAGACAGAAGTGTATCAGCTAAAAGAATCCATCGCTAGATTATCAATGATGCTCATAAGGTAAGACCTCCTCGACAGAAAAGAATGCGTCAGGTCCAGGCCCGTACTCCTGCAAATACTCAAGAGCAGATACACCTGGCAGAGGACCAGGTCCTCAGAGGGACGTAACAAGATGCAGAAAATACGAGCAAATTTGAATACAGTGAACATGCATATAATGTGAAAATAAATAAGTACGCTGTACAAGACAATCTATATGAATGCAAGTGAGGACAACTTTTTGACGTATGGGCAAGGGTAGTCTACTCGATCTAAGCCTCACAACTCACACACCCGTCTAGAACATCAGAAATCGACATATCTCTGGGGTAGCGACCAGCGCGACTCTACAGAAATCGACATACCTCTGGGGTAGCGACCAGCGCGACACACGCCCGTAGTGTGAGCTATATACTACGGTTTACCAGAGTGGTTAAAAGCCCATACGCCTAATAATTGTCCTCTATGATACTAAGTGCCAAGTGTGTGTCAACATATCTAATACATAGTATGACTGAAAGAAAACTACACATGCAAGAACTATACAGAAATGAAATAAATAAACAGAAATATAAATAGCATGCAAAGCACTGTAAACAATTTGGCAAGGTATCTTGCCTGGCAAGAAGCTGCAAAATGTAGTGTCCCAATGTCAACACCAAGAGTCAAAAGCTACGGCCTCAGAATGAACATCTCCGGATGCTGAAATAAACATCACCAACGTTCCCAGAATGAGCAAAATAGCTAAAAAGCACATCTCTTTCGTCCAATTTGGACACAGGGGCAAAATGGTAATTTCGGATAAAAGTGGGGTCCACATGTGGCCTACTTTGTACCGAAAAGCGTGCCAAGGATAACAGTCTCTAAATGGAACAAACTATAGGTCAAACAACTCTAAATGTCAATACGAACCCAACGGTATGTCCAAATGTGGATTCCGATAGGCCGAACACAATTTTGTCTAAAAAGTCAACTGTGGGGCCCGCCAATTGGCGATCTGGTCAACCGTCTCAGAATTACGTGAAAATTGGGTCACAGGACCAGCGCGTTACCACGAGTCCAGTGGCGCAAGTTTCGTCACAATCTAACAAGCGTGCACAAAATACGTACGAGTTCCACAAAAGTTACGACACGGGATGTGTCCGCGGATACGGCCTGATTCCGGCGCGCACACGCGTCCAAATCAGTTTCTATGAATTTTCACGTGTCCAGTTATGCTGCGTGCACCATTCAGTACACTTGGCACACGGCGGGGCGGTCCCGTTTGGCGGGGCGCGCTCCGTTTTCCAACTTTTAGAAATCTGAAAAAAGTGGGTGCGCGCAGTTTTGTGACGCATTAAACTATGTCCACAGCAACTAATAGCATAGGGTTATTTTACAAAAAATAAACTAGGTCAGGTATTCTACAGGTATCAAAAAGAATCACCGAATTCGGATCTCTGTGGTGGGAGATACGAACTCGGCAATATGGGTGGTTATTTTGGAATTCTGCGATTTCAGAATTCTGTCTGCTCGTGCCCACTTGTGCGCTATTTTTCACCTAGGAGAACACGTTTTCCGAGATTGTCTATAAAATAAATATTGGAGAGGGTTGAGGGGTGATCATACCTATGAAGACAGAACAACGTTTGGTTGAGCGAATCGACGAAAAATCACGCCGGAGCGAAGGTGCCTCGAGTGGGATTCTGCAGGGCGCGAGGTCGGAGTCGTCGGGATGGTTGGATGGTTTGGTGGGGCTCTCTGGCTGCGGTGATGGCTCTAGATGGGAAGAGGAGGTCTGGAAATTTATGTTAGGATTTTTGAGATATAACTATATATATATATATATTTATATATTAAGGGGAGAGAGAGGGTGAGTGGAGCGGGTCAAATGGGAAGCAATTTGCTGTTGGCGGTCTGGACTTAGCAAATCACTGAAAGGGGGGGGGGTCATTGTAGCAACTTGCTAGTAGAATGTTGCTGGATGGTCTTTAGCAAAGTTGCTAAGGAAAAGCAAAGTTATCATTGTTATTATTATTACTATTATTATTATATTAGTAACTTATTTAATTCTTATTAAATAAGTCTTTTGCTTTCTTTCTTTTTAACTAAATATATATATATATATATATATATATATATATATATATATATATATATATTCACACATAAGAAAATTTATAGATTAGGGTATTGCACATCGTTAGGCTAACAACAGCTCAAGGGGTCCCCTACATGGAATAAAATTCGAAAAATTCCTGATGGTCCCATAAGTCATCTAAGTGTCCGAACACCTAAAATAAAAATTAATAAAAATCTATTTCTCCTATTTAGCACATATTTACCATAATTAAATTATTAATTAATAAAAATAATAATAAATACAATCTTTTTAAAATAGGGGTTTTACAAATATTTAACAAATTAATATCTTAGCCATGCTTTGGTAGTTGACTCTCAAACCATGCCCGAGCTAGGAAAAATAGTATATTTATAGTATCACGTGTTCAAGAATTTGTAGGCATTCTCGATGCATATCTTAAATATAATCACTTTAACACGTAGCATGATATGTCGTACCTCAGCGCACATTAGATCATGAATAACATCAAGCAATAATAGTATTAGCACGGATATAGTATTCGAGTCCAATTACCAATTATCATTGGGTCACATGAATCTTGATCACATTATAACACAAGCTTGTGTCGTGCACATAGCCGATTAGCCACTATTCATTTAATCTGGCTCACCGAGAAAATCTTAAGTCCAACATATATTATTGCCATGTATGAAGCCAATCTTAGCAATTGGTCATGTCTAGCATGAGGTCTAGTTTCTAAGTCCATTCTTCCTTAGAATCATAACATAAGCAATACTAGGATCAACCACATGAAGGATGATAAGAAAAATTCTAATTAAAATGAGTGAACATATAATAAAAGTACTACGTGCACTCATGGAGTCACCAAGGTAACATGCGCATAAAATTGTATGCATGAAGGTCAGACGCATAAAGTCTCATAAAGTCTAGGGCGCATAAAGTCTCATGAAGTCTAGGACGCATAAAGTGTATGAGCTATAAAAGGGGTGGCGCACAAACACACAGAAGTAAGGTTGCCGCACAAAGTCACAGAAGTAAGGTTAGCGCACAAACTCATAGAAGTAAGGTTGGAGCACAAACACACTAAAACAAGGTTGGCGAACTTTGTCAAGTTAACCAACACAACGCACTTGACAAAAGTTTGCGGGCAAGATAAATGCGTGTTTTAAAAAAAAGTGCGACAGCAAGCTAGCTAAAAGATAAAACATACAATCCAAGGTCATAGCTCGACAGTCGAAAAACTCGTCAGTTGAGGAGCACACACAAATCAATAACACAGAAATCAAGAAACCAACCAAAGCTTCGTCCCTAAGAAAATAAAGAGGGAAGAAAGTGCGCGAGCAGACCAACGTAAAAAAAGTGCGCCGGCTGGCGAAACATAGAAAAAGTGTGCCAGATTGCCAAACGCAAAAAAGTGCGATGACTGACTATGGCACACTTTCTCCTCGTTTTCCAGGGAAAAATTTGATTGAATATGCACCAAAGTGTGACAACTGAGTTTTTCTCTCAAAAGTGCACCACTGACTCAAGGATTGTGACTGGCGTACTTTTGCTAGGAGACTGAGTGCAGTATGATTAATACGTACGAAGAATTGGGACAACACACCAATACGCCCAAAGTGAAACATAGGTATTTTTATGCCAAATGGGTCATCTTGCATACTCTTCACAGAGCACTGTTCTTCTTCTCCAGTCAGCCATTTTGGTATACGTATTCTATCAAGTTTTAGCACTGAGCTTAGCTGGACTCGAAATAAATCATGACCAAAAGCAAAGTTTCATAAAATATGGTGCTCTATACTATGAGCTAATTAGTTTTATAAAATATAAAGTTTTTTGGAGATCAAACTACAAGAAAAAAGTGAACCCTTTGACCCAAACTCAAGTCCATGTAATTCTAACCAAGAAAATCAAGAACAACAAATATTAAAGATGAAGGGGTGCTCGATCCCAACAATATGAGCTAGAAATAAACATAAAATAATAAGAATTAAAAGTATGCTTATATTCATGGTTCTTCTATTTGTGCAAGATGTACTTGCCTACGGAGGGAGAGAGAAAACCTAAGCGAGAGAAATAGAAAGAAAAGATAATGAGAAAAGAGATAAAAATGGGAATATATAGGTTTAAGTTTGAGATATGGACCATTTGATCACTTAAATCCATCTAAGCGACAAATTATACCAACCCAACCAAACCCACTCTCTCCACAACTCATGGGTCTAGTCTAAACAATGGCCGGGCTAGCAACCAAAGTGCGCCAAGAACAATACGCGCCAAAGTGCGCCGGGAAAGGGGGCTGACATCTCTACCCACCATAGAATTTTTTTTTCCTCGGAATTCAAACTAAAGACAAGCAATAAACTAACTACAAGCAATCTATACATGCAAGCAATAACATCACAATACATAGGTGATTGCCTGATCAAAGAATCTAAGATACGAGGCAATAGGGTAGACTATAACTTTCGAATCGAATAGGTCAGGGTACCAAGATCGTATATTGTTCTCGCGCTCCCACGTCGATTCTCCAAGAGTGTGATGGCCCCAGGAAACTCGGACAAGAAAAATAGTTTGGTTCTTGAGTACCTTCTCCCTTCGGTCCAGAATGGATACGGGTTTCTTCACGTAAGATAAGCCGGTACCAACGACTAATTTTGAGTGATCAAGGATATGACTCGGATCTCGGACATACCTACGCAATTGAGATACATGAAATACATCGTGCACCTCACGTAGCAAAGGTGGAAGGGCAAAACAATAAGCCACATTGCCTACCTGATCGAGAATGTCAAACGACCCAACGTATCGCAGACTAAGCTTCATGCGGTCACTAAGGATAACATGCGCATGAAATTGTACGCAGGAAGGGCAGGCGCTTAAAGTCTTATGAAGTCTGGGGTGCATAAAGTCTCATGAAGTCTGGGGCGCATAAAGTCTCATGAAGTCTGGGGTGCATAAGTGCGTAAGCTACAAAAGAGGTGGTGTACAAACACAGAGAAGTAAGGTTAGAGCACAAAGTTATAGAAATATGTTTGGCGCACAAACTTACTGAAGTAAGGTTGGCGCACAAACTCACTGAAACAAGGTTGACACACTTTGTCAAGTTAACCAACACGACGCACTCGACAAAAGTGCACGGACAAGAATAAGACATGCTTTCAAAGAAAGTGCGCGAGCAAGCTAGCAAAAAGATAAAACACATAATCCGAGGTCAAAGCTCGACAGTCAAAAAACTCAACAGTCGAGGAGCACACAAATTAATAACACAGAAATCGATAAACCAACCAAAGTTTTGTCCCTAAGAAAATAAAGAGGGAAGAAAGTGCGCGAGCATACCAATGTAAAAAAAGTGTGCCGACTGATACAACATAGGAAAAGTGCGTCAAATTGCCAAACGCGAAGAAAGTGCCCTGACTGACTGTGGCATACTTTCTCTTGATTTTCCATGGAGAACTTTGGTTGAATACGCACCAAATTGTGTCAACTGAGTTTTCCTCTCGAAAGTGCGCCACTGACTCAAGGAGTGTGACTGATGCACTTTTGCTAGGAGACTGAGTGCAGTATGATTAGTACGCATGAAGAATTGGGACAAAACACCAATGCGCCTAAAGTAAAATATACGTATTTCTACGCCAAAGGGGTTATCTTACATACTCTTCACAGAGCACTGTTCTACTTCTCTACTCAGCCATTTTGGTATACGTATTATATCAATGTTTCAGCATTAAACTTAGCTGGACTCGAAATCAAGAATGACCAAAAGCAAAGTTACATAAAATATGGTACTCTACACTATAGTTAATTGGTTTTATAAAACACAAAGTTTTGGAAGATCAAACCCTAGGAAAACAAAAGTGAACCCATAGACCCAAACTCAGGTCCATGCAATTCCAACCAAGAAAATCAAGAACAACAAATATTAAAGATAAACGGGTGCTCGGTCCCAACAATATGAGCTAAAAATAAACAAAAAATAATAAGAACTAAAAGCATGCATAAATTCATGGTTCTTCTTCTTGTGCAAGATGAACTTTCCTATAGAGAGAGAGAGAAAACCTAAGGGAGAGAAATGGAAAGGAAAGATAATGAGAATAGAGAGGAAAAGGAAATATATAGGTTTATGTTTGAGATATGGACCGTTGGATCACTCAAACACATCTAAGCCACACATTTCACCAACCCAACCAAACCTACTCTCTCCATAACTCTCGGGTCCGGTCTAAACAATTGTTGGGCTACCAACCAATGTGCGCCAAAGTGCGCCAAGAACAATATGCGCCAAAGCACACCGGGAAAGGGGGATGACACACAAGTTTTTCGTGTAAGGTCCACTAATTATAATTTGGCGTAAGACCCCTCGAGTACAAATGATATGTCACATCCACTTCTGAGTGACATTTCAAGTTACGATATCTCACACACGAACACTTAATTTTTGTGCCGTCCATGTACTGAGGGAATGCCTTGGCGAACTATAGGAATTGTTCCACCCCTGTATGAATTTATCTCGCATACCGCACATGTCATCAGGATGACGATTGTATATCCACGAAGGATGATGCAGATAATAATTTAGATCAATTTCTAGATACTTCTGTAAAGATGAATAGACATCGTTTAAGTATATTATCCAAATGGATGCAAAGATGGATACACATGTGAAAACTAATAAAGGATATGTGTGATGTCACGTATTCAATGTGAGCCACTCTCTGGAAAAAATTTTACTTCTGTGAGCCTTTTGAGGCTATTAGAGTTAGACTAGATATTCAAAAGTCTACTAGATTTCTGGTAGAAATCTAATAGCCTCAAAAGGCTTATAGAAGTAAATTTTTTTTCCAGAGAATGGCTCACATGGACACTTGACTTCGGAGGTGACGATAAGCATTCCTAGTTATTCTACTTTTATAATAAGTATTATCTATGTGAAACTATTTACCACTTAAATTATATTTATCTAGCTTGTAAAATAAACCTAGTTATTCTACTTTTATAATGAGTATTATCTATGTTAAACTATTTACCACTTAACTTAAATAGTTAATATTATAATATAGCTATATATGCACTTGGTATCTAGGTATCACTTAACATTTAGTACCCCGGGTACTTAAGATATTTATAATTAACTCAATATCCCCATACTCATATGCACTAGATACAAGTGTTATATATATATATATATATATATATATATATATATATATATATATATATATATATATATATATATATATATCACAATAATCATAATTAGCACTACAGTGACAACTAAAACACACTTCCTACAGTCATCTACACACTCACACTATTCTCTACTTCACAACCCTACCAATTTACTCACACACAGCCTATATATGGGGGCACACACTAATAATCTATCAGTACTCTGATACCAAGACCTCTGATACTCATATTTCATATATATTTACTACCTCTTCACAACCCCACCAATTATATATATATCTCCTATAGTCGCTAAATATGTGTTATATTCCAAACCAACTCTATTTGACCTTTGATGCAAATGCTAAAAGATAAATTGTAGTCGCATGATTATCAATATTATCTCAACTTTTAGCTGAAAGCTCTACCTTTGAACAATTTGTACATTACATATAAAATTTAGAGATATATAACTTTATTTTACTTATTTATTTATATACTTAACAAGTGTGGATCTATATTTTATGTAAATCTATGTAAACACTATACTACCAAAATAATACATATTAGTGACGTCAAAAAATGTCCCTAATAGGTAAAAAAATGTCGCTAAAATATATTAGCGACGTAATTAGCAACATTTTGGTATTTTTGCGTAATCCATGGTCGCTGACAAGAAATTTGTCGTTATTCGTCACTATAGCGACGTATATTTGCGACGCATATACGTCGCCAAATATATTGTTATTAGCGACGTTTTGTCACAGATTAGCGACGTCCCTGATACCAGTTAGCGACGTTTTAACACAATTTAGCGATGCAATATCACGTCGGTAAACTTCGCAAAATGTCGCTAAATTTAAAAAAATAAAAAAAATTTTGCAATTTCTAAAATTATTTTCCAACAAAAGTCTGCTTGTAGTTATAAAACCACAGTTTATATAAATATACCCGGAGAAACCCTCCGTTGAATTTTCTGGGTTCGTTGACCCCTTCGGTGGAACACTCAATACCGGTACATACACAAACACGTCAAGAATATCGATACACGCAGGAATGTCCCAACAAATAAATACATGAATCTAAAATAATGCCACATTTGTCTCAACCAAATAATGTAGTAAAAAGTATGAAATATGTACATCAAAGACCCACGAATAGGCCAATACACACAAATATACTAAAAATTCCAATAAGAACTACTACAGATCAGGAGGAGGAACACGGTTGCACATCTGGGATAAGAGGAAGCCATACTGCTTTTAAGAAAGCATTACTGGTCCCGATAGAAGAGGCAGTGGAATCGATGGAGTCGGTGTCAGTATCGGTGTCGATATTAGCGGACCAGGAGGACGTATCTACTCCAATATTAGCAGTCGAGCATTGTATGAATCCATGGCAGATACCATCCTTGAAGTGTTCGCCTCCACCGTTTGACTCAACAAATTCGGCGTCGCATGTATCCTCGCAAGTGAGTCACTCATGGCCATATGCGACCCCTCCAGCTCCGCATGTCTGCGCTCCATAAACGCGGCCAGAGTCGCCAAGGTATGCTCTGTCGTCTGGGTCATAGTCTATAAGGTTGTGCTACATCGTCTGGCTCAGAGTCCTAATCTCTAATAGGCTACGCTCGAGCACATCAAAACATGCGGTGATCGTCGTATCGTCAGTCTACGGCTGAGACTGGGGCTGCTCCGTAATCCTCCGTAGCAACTAATCACGTAGGTCAGCAATCTGATGGTCAAAGCTCTCTTGGGATCGTGTCGACGCCTGCGAAGGCTGCGAGGAATGCACACTTCCAGAGGGGGCCCTGGATGACTACGTCGCAACAAAGGCATCGTAGTATCCCGTACCGTAGTACGTACCCCTTTGAAGACCACCAACAACGATCATCCAGAGGTCGTCCGCCGACATAGCTGTAGAGGGCTGCGAGGAAGTACAAGCCCCTCCCTCTGTAGGTTCATTAGCAGTCTTCCGCTAACGTAGTCTAAGATACTCGTCCTAGAAAAATGGTTGCTAACGTCTAAGGTACTTATTACTAACTATATAGATATCTATTTGTATATTTTTGAAGTTATATTAAAACTAACACAAGGTAAAGTAACGTACATAGGTCTGCGTGGCCTTTTCATCGATGAGCTTTCCGCCCTTCCGATGGCTGGCTAGAAAGATGGTCACCATATTAGAGTCCTCACCCCTATATACTTGTTAAAAATTATATTATTTATTATTAAAATTAAACATCTTATCCTTCTTTATTAAAATAATATATATTTAATAGAATACATACCAGACGACGAAAATATTTTGTCATGGGAATCGAGCCACCACACCACTTTTCTGCCTTTGACCTAGCCGCCTTTGCCTTCTCCGACCTCTCCATGTACCTGGGTTCGCTGAATCTCGCCTTCATCGTAGTCCACTACTCAGGCATGATCCAACCGTGGATCGGGGCTCCTTCGCGATCTTCAGCCTTTTGATCGTTGATCGCATCACGGATCAGCTTGGCAACGACGAAAGAAAACTGCTCCTCGATCTTCTCAGCCTGGTGTGGTGGATAGAAATAGGTTTTCTACAAAATATAAGATAAAGAGTTATATAATATGCATAAATAATTATTGATATTAAAAGTAAATATATTTATACCTTGAAGAGGGCAAACCAGAATGCCTTCATATCTTCAGGAGCATCTGAGTAATTGATCAAAGGCCCACCATAGTTCTGCCTCATAAATACCCCCAGTGCTCTCTGTACTGCCGACTGACGATATCTATACAACGATAATTAAATTCATGAATATAAAAATATAAACATTTGGCCCGTCGGTCCAAAATGTTAACTAATTAACTTACTTTTGAGGCTCGTTAGTCTAAATCTCCATCATTGTCTCGTCCAGAGGCGCGCATGGAGGATCGCTCTGAACATGTGCAGGTTGAGTCAGCTCAACCTTCTTCATCTTCTCATCTTCCTCCAAAGTGCAGTTAGCTGGCAGAATACTGCAAGAGGGAGTAGTTTGAGGCCTAGAACTACTCATCCCCGGAGTACTGCCTCGCCGTATCATTGACAGAGTCGAAGATGCTAAAGATCGGTACACTGGAGTACTCTGCGAGGAGGATCCAGAACCAGTATCATGTATCGAAGGAGAACTCCGTCGAGGATCAAACTCCGAATGATCCGCATTTTTTGACCATACCTGATAATAAAAAATAATAATAAAATAAATACACAGACTTATAAAAGTTCATAAAAATAGACATCCGGAGCAACCCTCCGTTGAATTTTTTGGGTACGAAATATCACAAAAGTATATAAAATATCATAGTCACACAATAAACATAATATAAAAGTATCACAGTCACATAATAAACATAATATAAAAGTATCACAGTCACACATAAGCATAACATAAAAGTATCACAGTCACATAATAAGCATAATATAAAAGTCTCACAGTCACACAATAAGAACAATAAAAGTATCATTGTCACACCATAAGTCTTACCCAATTTCTCACTCTCCCAAGAAAATCTAATACGCTAGGGCAGAACACAGTCCCTCAGATACTTCGCATAAGCAGCATCTAGGTGATCAATCTCCGCTATAGGTGCTGGGTGACTGGAACTCCCTCTCTGAGCTGGTGCCTGCCCAACAGTAGGAGGTACAACTTCCTCCTTAATAGTAGAAGTTGTCACTTCCTCCTTAATAATCACTTCTAATTTAATAGTAGGAGGGATCACTTCCTCCTTAACAGTAGGAGGTACTACTTCCTCTAACAGTCACTTTCTCCTTAACAGTAGGAGGTGCCTCTCTCAAGCGATGTGCACGTGCTCGGGTTATGGGTGTCATCTGGTAAGATAGATAGAAATAAAGAATATAATTGATAATATATATATATATATATATATATATATATATATATATATATATATATATATATATCCATACAGTTAAAATAGATGTTACATTCCACATTAAAAATACAGTACATGGCTAGAGTTCCAAATGGATTTTATTTTATTTTCAATCCTCTTTTGAAAATTTATCTTCTTCGTTTTTCTCGTCCTCATCTTCCTCTTCCTCTTCCTCTTCCTCTTCCTCTTCCTCTTCCTCCTCATCTTCACTTTTATCTACTTCGTCTTCCTCTTTTTCCTTATCTTCACTTTCATCTACTTCATCTTCCTCTTCGGATAATTCTACCTTTTCTACACGATTAGACCTGTAATGAGCAACTTTTGTTGAGTCAACATCTATAATATTTATTACAATAGGTAGCACATCCTCCTGATAAGCTATTTCGTTAACATCAAAGATATTTCTAGCTTTCGTCTTACATACTTCCACCAGTCCGACTTCGTTGATCTCCATTTAGGATAAGTTGTGAAGTACACGAGCTGAGCCTGACTTGATAGGACAAATGGTTCATAGCCTTGATATCAACGCCGGTAGTTTATATCCACAAGACCATGCGTATCTATTTTCCAACCTTGATCTTAGATCGGATCAAACCAATCACACCTGAATAATACGATCTTAGAAGGCTTTGTTCCATAATTATATGTCAACTCCATAATCTTTCATAAGACGCCATATAAATTATTGCCTGGATCAACATCTTTGTAGCTCAAAGATCTGATACACAAACAACTATTTTTCGTAGAATTGAGATCCAAGAAGCGGTCTCTTATCGGAGCTTTTGTTGACTTGAACCTAAACTCATTCACACAGTAGCTTGGCCAAATTTTGACGGCATAAATTGGTCCCTTGGCTAGAGTTATAATAGATTCATTACCGAGTGTTGTGTTGGGACGATCGACCTAAATACCAAGAAAATGATATTAAGTTCAACGTTCTGTTAAATATTGTGCAAGTGTATGCACAAAAAGATTCATACATATGCACTCAACCAAGAAGGAAAATGAAGTCACATTTCCTGTTCTACATCTTCATCTGTTATGTTTGGTCTCATCGACCTTACCTCTTCATTATATATGCTAAAAAACAACAAAACATCGTCCGATTAGTGTAATAATATTAGCGTATAGTATTACATTAAGATGACTTAAACATTGACGTATTAATTACTTACCCCTCTAGATTCTCCACTTCATCCTCGTCGCGGTTGAGTAATATATACAACTGAGAAGCCCTTAGCTCGTCGGCATTCAGATATCTCTTTATCATTTTGCCCGAAGGCATACAAAAAGTATTGAATACTTTCAATATTGCATAATTAGATTCCTGATATCCGTCATCGTTTTTCGGAGATCTTGTTCTATTAGTAGCAACATGCGGCTTGAAATACATCGAGCAAAAGTTTATAATCTCCTTAAGAACATAGGCTTCACAAATAGAACCCTCGACCATTGCCTTATTTTTTACCTTTCTTTTTAGGTGATTCAGTTGACGTTCGAACGGGTATATCCACTGATAACTGACAGGGCCACCGACACGTGCCTCGTAGAAAAGATAAATTGGTAAATGCTCCATGGAGTCAAAGAATCCAGGAGGGAACACTCTTTCAAGCTTGCACGGTATCACCGCAATGTCCTTCTCTTGCTTTTCAAGATGATCGGCGATCAACTTGGTAGAACAAAGATCTCTGAAGAATATGCTAAGCTCTATTAAAGGATCCCAAACTACCTACAGTAAGAATTCCCGAAATATAATTGGAATTAACCTCTACATGAATATGTGACAATCGTGGCTCTTTATACCCATCAGTTTATTCTCCTTCGGGTCGACACATCTTCTCAGATTTGACATGTACCCGTCTGAAATTTTTAGTCCCTGAATCCACCTACATAGTCTCTCTTTATCCTCCTTATCCAGTGAGAAAATTACTTTAGGCTGCTTATATTTCCTATTCCTTTCCTTTATCAAATGCAACGCAGGGCGTCTGCATATTTCTTCCAAGTCCAACCTAGCCTTGGGATTGTCTTTCGTCTTTCCATTTACGTTCATCATAGTATTAATTATGTTGTCAAACAAATTCTTCTTGATATGCATAACATCAAGGTTATGTCTTATCAGATTGGTGCTCTAATATGGCAGGTCCCATAATATGTTTCTCTTTGTCCAATTATGAGTGTGACCAAATCTATCGCACTTGTATCCCTAAGTAGGCTCTTCGATAGCCCTTGGTAAGTCTTTAACCTCTTACCATATCATCTCCAAGCCACCTTGGAGGTGGATTTGCCTTCTCCGTAATGCCGGCATAAAATGCATTCTTGTTCCTTCGAAAAGGATGATTCGATGGCAGAAATTGTCGATGACAATCGAAGAAGTACGATTTTTCTTCGTGTTTCAAACGGAAAACCTTAGTGCGGTCCATGCAATATGGACATGAGAGACAACCATGAGTGCTCCATCCTGAAAACATGCCATAAGCCAGAAAGTCGTTGATGGTCCACATAAGTGCTTCCCACATCTGAAAATTCTGCTGTTTTGAAACATCGTACGTATTGGCGCCTACTTTCCACAGCTGATTCAACTCATCTATCAACGGATGCAAAGTACATATCGATATTTCTCTTCGGATTGTTAGGACTCGGAATAATGACGGTTAAGAACATAACCAGAGTCTTCATGCACATCCAATGCGATAGGTTATACGGGGTGACGATCACTGGCCAACATGAAGGCTGGGAACCCAAAAGTCTGAATGGGATAAAATCGTCGGACGAGAGTCCCAATCTTACATTACGCGGATCCGAAGCAAAATTGGGTACTCTTGATTGAAGTGCTTCCAAGCTTCTCCATCGGATGGGTGATCCAACACTGCTTCAATATGTTCCCACATGTGCCAATTCATATTTTTGGCAGTCTCCTTCACCATAAACAACTTCTGCAACCACGGCGTCAAAGGCAAGTTGTACATCGAATCGGGCGGCTTCCTTGCACCGGCAAGCCTTCATGTACCAGTTGCCTTGTAGCGATCAATACTATAAAATTGGCACATGTCTTCATCCTTGTCATCTTTGTAGTACAACTTGTACCCATTGCGATATACATCAATTTTCTCATATCCCATCCAGAGCGATCTCACCATCCTCTTAGACCGGTAGAAGTCTTTAGGTAACTTAGCACCCGCCGACAAGATCTCTATAATCAACTCCATCAGTCGATTGTAGTATTCTTGCGACAAGTTAAAATCGGACTTGATGCTCAATAGTCTTGTAACCACCTCCAACGGTGAATGATCATCACAACCAGGATATAATGGAGTTATTGTATTCTCCAGTAACTCCATAAACTTTTCAGCATCGGCATTCGGTACCTCCTCAGCTGCATCATCATTGTCCGGATTGAAACTAGGCCCGGCAGCATCGAAAACCATGTTCACGCACCCGTCGTCGTAATCAGCATGATCGTGGACATCCATACACGGCTCTCCAATGCTAAAGACACAAGCTCTCCGTGTGAGGTCCACTGAACGTAATTCAGATTGAAACCCCTCAAGTAAAAATGATATATCACATCCACTTCTGAGTGATATTTTAAGTTGCGATATCTCACATACGGATACTTAGTTTTGGTACCGTCCATGTACAAGGAACACCTTGGCGAACTGCAGGAACTGTTGTACACCCTTTATGAATTTATTTCGTACACCGCACATGTCATCAGGATGATGGTTGTACATCCACGAACGATGCCATAGGTAGTAATTCATATATTTTAATAGACTTCTGCAACGATAGATACACATGATTGTTCAAGTATATATCATTCAAAGGCTTGCAAAAGTAATAGCATGATGACATAATTTCAAACTTAGAAGATATGTGGACAACTCCGATTTCAAACTCCATTAAATGGGCGGCTCATAATAATAAACACGTATTCCCTTGTGATCCATTATCTGAAAAGGAAATTTACTGAGAGTTATACAATATTTTGAAAAAAAATCCTAGAAACGGCTAAGTATTATAAATTATCTGAAAAGACTGAGAGGCCTTTGTTTACTCCTCTAAAAAAAAAAATCTAAAAAGACATGAAATCTAGTTCTCACCACAAGATTTTTAAATATTTAGATCCTTTCGTTCTTAGTCTTTTCTGGTATAACTCTAATAGCCTCAAAAGGCTTGCAGAACTCAATTTTTTTTCACATAATGGACCACGAAGGAACATTTGACTTCGGAGTGTCTAACATAGGTAGAACCTAAGTATTCAATATGATAAAACCTAAAAGCCTAGACACTACTATTCTAGACCTAAAAGCCTCAAAAAATTTGTTTCAGAGAAGGGCTCACATGGAACCCGTGTGGACTCTCATACACTTGACACACACACACACATACACACAAGGTACTGCCCATACCCAAACACAATAACATAACTAAAATACAAACACAAATTTTCTTGTTGCTTAACTATGATATTAACTCACACTCACTAATCTTAACTGCACACAGACATACACATAGAACATTGTATATGATACTGCATGGTACACAACATGCACACACAATCTCGTTCTAGGTACTTATCTACCTATAGGATACTCACTCATGTATAACTGATACACATATGCACATACAATCTTAAATAGAAATTTTCACATTACATATAAAATTTAAAGATATATAACTTTATTTTACTTATTTATTTATATACTTATTTATGTAAATCTATGTAAACACAAAAAATTTAACTGAATGGATTGGAATGGGTTGCACCTAACCCTAATTTCGTGTAAGTGCCAGTATTTGTGTGCCCGTATCGTGTCTGTATTTGTGTCAGTTTTTTGTGTCCTTGTCGTGTCTATGTTTGTGTGTCCTTCTACTAGCCTTAACCCTAGTTTCGTGTTAGTGTTTGTATGTCCATGTCGTGTATGTATTTATGTGTCCGTGTCGTGTCAGTGGGTGTATGTATGTGTGTCATGTCAGTATGTGTGTGTGTATGTATGTGTGTCGTTCATGTCAGAGAGAGGGAGAGGGGGGTTAGGGATTACCTGAGCCGCTGGAGGGGGTCGCAGGGGGAGAACCGTCGAAGCCGGAGGTCGAGGGGGGAGCACCGTCGGAGGGGGTCGAAACCCTAACCCTAACCAAACTAGGATAGTTAGAGAGTGTCATGACCCGCACCCGGTATAGGGGCACGAGTACGTGGGTACGTCCAGCCTACGCCGCAGCATCGGCGGTAGAACGCTGTCTGGGTCACAATACTATCTAATCAATCCCACGGGAATATCCAACTCCATAAGGAGACACAGATATCACAATATAATATGGAATACTCAATCACATAACTAAAGCACGATAAGATATCGAAAAAAATAAACGAAATACAAGACAAGTCTAAACAACGATAAATAGTCTAACCTGCAATCAATAACATTCAAGTCTCCAAGTATGCTGGAAACAAGTCCTCTAAGTCATAGTCTGGAAAAAATATCTAGTCAGGATTGGAGCGAAGTACAAGCCCTAACAGCAGTTCCATGTATATTGACAAAAACTATAATACAGTGTAAAGAAATACAAGATGGATATAACTGCTAGAAATAAGAAATACTGGCGAGCAAGAATATACTGGAGCATATGTCATTAAAGGTGTAACTAGCAATGAATAGAAATACAAGTGTATACTAGAACCATGAACTGGGATATCAGTGGATGCTAGAACAATAACTAGAATATAAGGAATGCCAGATCAATATACTAGAGATACATGTCAAGAACATCTAGCTAAGTGTGTGAAACATCAGCATATCATTGATCGGCTTGGGAGTGATCAGGCTTGCTATGTATGATTAGCTATGATTCCTGTAAGGTCAAGCTAACTATCCAGATAGCTATGATGCAAGCAATAGTCAGGCTAATCTTACATAACAGACTATGAGGCATGTAATGGTCAAGCTGCACCGACGTGAGGTGTTGGTGAGCTATGATGCATGTAAAGTTGAGTATGATCACATAAGCTACTAATATTTCCCCGTTTCCCCAGCTAGCACGATGGATCCCAATCACGACTCCTCGTGACAGGTCTCGATGATGCCAACTCGTGTAAACAACAATATCAGAATCATGTACGCAATACAACTAGAATTATAGAAATAACCAACATAATAAAAACTGTCAAAGAATGTACTCGCATGTGGTTCTTAGCTGGTACGAATCAGAGTCCAAGTCACAGTCCAAATAACCTATGTATTACAATTTTGCCATGTCAAAAGTTAATTTATTTTAATTTATTTAATTTTGGAATAATTACCCTAAAATCTTATTTTAATCTTATTATTCTAATTTTTAGGTTAATTCCTAAATTTTGTCCAAAGGAACTAAATTTTATCAACTCAAGACTCATGGCACGCAAATCGAGACGATCTGTTGACCAAAAAGTCAACCGACACAAACTCAACTTTCATGCATGATTTCCTGTAGATTTTAGCGTTAAAATATGTTGAAATTTATGGCTCATCCGAATTTAAATTCGTTTGAAAATTATTGCACATACAAATTTTGTATTGTGCAACGGTGGTTAATTTCTAACCTAGAAGTTCTACAGAATTAACAGTATAGAAATACTTTGAATTAAATTCTGGAAAAAACATATGTCAATGATCTCGGTATTATCTTTCTGAAACTTTAAACGATTCATGATTCTGATTTCTAGTTCTCCCAAAATCGCAAAAATATCGAGACGAGTCTATTTTTGGACATGCTGTGCTCTACGAATTTTCCAGAATTTAATATTAAATATTTCATAAAAAAAATTATATTCAGAAAGCTAATCTCAATATGGTTCTAATGCAAAAAACTGGGCCGCGTTTGGAGTCCGGAGCTATGAGTAATGGCTTCTGGAAGATGAAGGAATCCTATATGACAATTCTCCAAAATCCCTCTCTAAAATAATAAAATAATTAAGGTTATTATATTATATTATATATTATATATATATATATATATATATATATATATATATATATATATATGCGCTGACATGCGGCTGAATGATAAATATAGGATGACACGTGTCAGAATCTGATTGGATGATTTTGTTTATATTATTTGTTTTTGATTTGCCTTTATCAAAATATTATTTAAGTCATTTTAAATCTAAATAACTCAAAATAAACTTAAAAATAATCATAAAAATCTGAAAAAAATTACAAAAAATATATTTTGAGCCTAAAACCCTAAAAAAATACTTGGAATAATTTTTTGTTCATAGGTTTCCTACTATAATTAGGAGAAGCTCTAAAAATTAGTTTTACCTATTTTAAAAAAATAAATATTAAAAATATTCCAAAAATTCTTAAATAATTTCAGAAAATATATAATAATATTATAAACACTAGAAAATTTTGTGGATTGATTCTATATTCTTGGTCTTAAACAATAAATTCTAGAAGTCCTAAAAATTAGTTATTAGCCTAAATAACTCCCAATAAATATTAAAAATACGCAAAAAAATTTCAAAAAATTCTAGAAAATATATTTGATTATTGAGAACCTAAAATAAAAGTTTTAAATATTTTTAATTATGTTTGACACTAAAATAAATATTTAAAATCCTAAAAATTTATTGTTACTAGTTTTTAATTGACCAAAAATTGTGAAAAAATTTAGTAGTCCTAAATTAACCTAATAACAACATTTAAGCACGAATTTCAGGATACGAAGGTTACAAGTCTACCCACCTTAAAAAAAAATTGTCCTCGAAATTTAAAATCCTCAATATTTTTTTTTCAAACCATATAATCATGAAGTAAATTCATATTGTTATATCACAAATTTTTCAAAATTCTATAAATAAATCATATTCCAAAAAATTCTCGAAATTAAAATCTAATTCCATTCTTATCACAATCTCCTCTAAAATATTAAGTTAATAACTAAATACTCAAAAAATTTAATATCCAATCCTCTAATTTAAATCCAACCAATGCATATTTATAAATTTAAAATCTCATCCCAAAAATTTGAATTCAAACACTAATCCATTAATGATTTTACTCCTCTAATTTAAATCCAATCAATGCATATTTATAAAATTTAAATTCTCATCCCAAAAATTTAAATTCAAACACTAATTCATTAATGATCTTATTCCTCGATTCTTTTTTTACATCATACTCAAACAATATAATACTTATGAAATCTTCAAATGCAACATTCAAAATATAAATTTTAAATTTATATCCTGCAGTCAAATAAATATAATGATAATCTTCTTAAATTTTTTAATTTTTTTTGACAAATTCAATCATATCATAATCTTCATAAAAATCAATGATTTAATAAAATCGTTAATTCTGCCATATTAAGTTCTCAACTCTTTATTTAAATTAATGTTTATCCTCAAAATTTAAGGCACATTGTCTCTCTCTGTCAAGTCGTAACCTATTCATTAATGTTTACTACGGTCAAACCCCCAACAATCAAGGTCTAAGAAAATTCTACCTACAGTCATACAACATGCAATCTAGAGAAGACATACACGGTTATGGTCACGTTTGGCATGGTACTTCAGTCTCTGTCAGGGTATACTACTATCTATATTCTAGCAAGAAAGTCATTGATACAAGCTATGGTACTAAGAAATCAATCAATAGACGGAAAAGAACAGAAGGAAAGAACAAAACATAACCTTCTAACCCATCACTTGGACATCTTCAACCTCTATCATACACTTAATTCTGGCACATTCACTCACAAATTCCTATCCCTATACACTGATACCCACATCAACTAATTATTAGTCCACAAGATATCCATGGATACATTCGCATTGCACATATATGTCCATTAATACCAAAATTTGATACCAAGAACCTCTAACACAATCATAGGTTTAAATAATGCCTCCAACGTTTAATACCTGTATCCCTTTAGGTACCACTGTTTCTACTACTAGCACACCCACTGCTAGCTCTCTTACCTACTGCAATTGCTTATACTAGTTGTTCTTATCACTCAAGTGCACACCAAGTGCAACACACTATACTAAGTATTACTCCCTCTAATACAACTCTAGATGGACATCCAAGTCAGTTTGCAGTGCCATCTTAAGCATGCTCAAGCCAACAGATCTTTACACATGCACTTCATCCACTCATATAATGTTATACATTTCTTATCCACCATAAAATTTTATCCTCAAAATAGAATTCTCAAAATTTAACTTCTCGAACAATTTAAAATAAAATGCATATACTTTCCTCATGAGTCAGATATTCAAATATTCAAATAAAAATTTTAATCACTTCCAAAATCTTTATAGCTTTGACTATGTTTATTGAATTGAATCCTCAAAAATTTTAATAACATAAAATCTCAACTCCTCAAAATTCTTAAAAGTTGAAATTTATTTCCAATCTTCAAATTATAAATTTAAATCCACATCTATCTAAGTAAACATATAAATACTCACAGTCTCTAACACTCAAGGTACACACAAATACACTAATTGTTTACAACCTCAACTATGTACTGAATATTACACTACTTGGATTACTTGCACTATTACTTCCAATAATTTTCTATCCATATTAACTGATACATCAATCTAATATCATCACACGAGGTACTTACTATTATTAGCACATTTGTCAACTAATCCTTGATATAGAAACACTAGCACTCTTGGTATGGTAACACTAGCTTCATTATTAGATCACCTTATCACACTCACTAGAACCCATGATCACTTGCACTAGTTATTAACTTCTATAATGCACATGCTTTACTTCACTCCCAAAGGCAGACATATGGTTCCATATCTCTATTGAATTATAAGTATCTCCCCTTAACCTTTTACAGACTGATACACTAATCAGTAAAACACTTCATACCTTCCATTACCAATCTTGTTATTTCTTAACCCATGACACACCTTTAGAATTTTCTAATACTCATGCTTCCACTTTCATGAACTCCCACACTGACACTCATCACCCATTGTGCATCATGTACATAATTTCTAGACACTCTTCCATCTATTATTTCCAACACATCACTTGTCTCAATATCAGGTGATACATCCATCATTAGTCATATATCGGTACACTCAGATCAAATAACATATCAAGGCCCTACTTTTATCTGTAACACAAGTCTTACTACTTAGCACAATGTATTCTTATTCTCTCACACTCTCTTATCTACTTATGGGTATCCTCCTACTATGGCACACTCATTAATTTCCTTTATGCATATGCATTTTTTTACACTTGACACACCCAAGTGTCAACCATCAAATTGAATATCATGCTCCATTAATTTTTAAAATAATTTCCTTGATACTTAATTGCTTACATGGATCATCCAACTACATGAATTCATGATTATCCAGGACTGGCATGCTGACTCTGATACTAACTCCTGGAACCATCAGTGATACTCTTTACTCCCCCTTCTACCTATAGTACCAATACTAACTATAATGGCACCTATTATAGAACTATTGCTACAAGGTACTATGCCACAGGTTAACTCTAGATCGATGTCACATATCCAACCAAGAAACACTTACAGACTCACAAGTCATACTCAGTCAACACTGATACAAGACACATACCTAATTGTAAGTCACAATTATCACACTAACAAGGATCCTTAAAGAAATAAAGCTCAAAAATGAACTGGACTAAGGATTGAAGGTATCTCTACTGCAAGCAAAGAAAATGATGGAACAAGGTCCTATAACAACAGAAGTGGATAATTATTGAGATGATACTTTAAGAACAAATTTAAGATACAACCTGATAATCATACACGTCTGTCCGAAATCATGACACTCAGAATCCTTGCCACGCCAGTAAGCATAGCTGCGATAAACGATAGGTTCCATAACTAAGGTATGCAACTCTATAATCACGTCATCTAGAATCCTTGCCATGCCAACCGGTATAGCTGCGAGAAACTCTAAATTCATAACTAAGATATGTACATCCGAAGTCAGGTTCCTACGTTTCCGCCACGACAGCTAATTAATGTGGCTGCGATAAACTCTAGGCTCCATAACCAAAGTAGACGTTTTACCTTTATTACTGTCCTCATCAACATATGTCATCAGATAATACCATAAATTTTTAGTCCATAAAATTCATATCGATATGAAATCAAACTCAACAACGACACCAAGAATTAAATTTAACAACTGATCAACAAGAATCAAATTTAATAACAACAAGCGAGAGCGGACGGGAATAAGGAAAAAGATTTAAATTAGAAATTATAATAAGATTTTCAAGGGTCATCCCAGGAATCTCTTAAATAATTTGTGATTGAGTATCCTCTCTCATCCTAATATCTATGTCCTATATACTATCGTAGGCACGCAGTAGTACAACTAAGATATTACACTACCACGACATCGCACAACTTGCGAAGCCTGACCTGCATAGGCTACCACTAAAAATGTGTCACGACCCGCACCCGGTATAGGGGAACGAGTACGTGGGTACGTCCAGCCTACGCCGCAGCATCGGCGGTAGAATACTGTCTGGGTCATAATACTATCTAATCAATCTCACGCGAATATCCAACTCCATAAGGAGACACAGATATCACAATATAATATGGAATACTCAATCACATAACTAAAGTACGATAAGATATCGAAAAAATAAATAAAATACAAGAGAAGTCTAAACAACAATAAATAGTCTAACCTGCAATCAAAAACATCCAAGTCTCCAAGTATGCTGGAAACAAGTCCTCTAAGTCATAGTCTGAAAAAAATATCCAGTCAGGATTGGAGCGAAGTACAAGCACTAACAGCCGTTCCATGTATATTGACAAAAACTATAATACAGTGTAAAGAAATACAAGTTGGATATAACTGCTAGAAATAAGAAATACTATCGAGCATGAATATACTGGAAATAGAAATACTGGAGCATATGTCATCAAAGGTATAACTAGCAATGAACAGAAATACAAGTGTATACTAGAACCATGAACTAGAATATCAATGGATCATAGAATAATAACTTGAATATAAGGAATGCTAGATCAATATACTAGAGATACATGTCAAGAACATCTAGCTAAGTGTGTGAAATATCAGCATATTATGTGATCGGCTTGGGACTGATCAGGTTTGCTATGTTTGATGAGCTATGATTCATGTAAGGTCAAGCTAACCATCCGAATAGCTATGATGCAAGCAATAGTCAGGCTAATCATACATAACAGGCTATGAGGCATGTAATGGTCAGGCTGCACCGACGTGAGGTGTGGGTGAGCTATGATGCATGTAGAGTTGGGTGTGATCACATAAGCTACTAATATTTTCCCGTTTCCCCAGCTAGCACGATGGATCCCAATCACGACTCCTCGTGACAGGTCTCGATGATGCCAACTCGTGTAAACAACAGTGTTAGAATAATATACGCCATACAACTAGAATTATAGAGATAATCAACATAATAAAAACTGTCAGAGAATGTACTCGCCTGTGGTCCTTAGCTGGTATGAATCAGAGTCCAAGTCATAGTCCAAATAGCCTACGTATTACAATTTTACCATGTCAAAAGATAATTTATTTTAATTTATTTAATTCTGGAATAATTACTCTAAAATCTTATTTTAATCTTATTATTCTGATTTTTAGGTTAATTCATAAATTTTGTCCAAAGGAACTGAATTTTATTAACTCAAGACTCATGGCACCCAAATCGAGACGATCTGTTGACCAAAAAGTAACCCGTACAAACTCAACTTTCATGCATGATTTTCTGTAGATTTCAGCGTCAAAAATATGCTGGAATTTATGGCTCGTCCGAATTCAAATTCGTTTGAAAATTATTGCACATACAAATTTTGTATTGTGCAACGGTGGTTAATTTCTAACCTAGAAGTTCTACAGAATTAACAGTATAGAAATACTATGAATTAAATTCTGGATAAAACATATATCAATGATCTCGACATTAGCTTTCTGAAACTTTAAACGGTTCATGATTCTGATTCCTGGTTCTCCCAAAATCCCGAAAACATCGAGACGCGTCTATTTTCGGACATGCTGTGCTCTACGAATTTTCTAGGATTTAATATTAAAATTTTCGTAAAAAGATTTATATATTCAGAAAGCTAACCTCAATATGGTTCTAATGCAAGAAATTGGGCCGCGTTTGGAGTCCGGAGCTATAAGTAATGACTTCTGGAAGATGAAGGAATCCTATATGACAATTCTCCAAAATCTCTCTCTCTAAAATAAAAGAATAATTAAGGTTATTATATTATATATATATATATATATATATATATATATATATATATATATATATATATATATATATATATATATATATATATATATATATATGCGCTGACTTGCGACTGAATGATAAATATAGGATGACACGTGTCAAAATCTGATTGGGTGATTTTGTTTATATTATTTGTTTTTGATTTGCCTTTATCAAAATATTATTTAAGTCGTTTTAAATCTTAATAATTCAAAATAAACATTAAAATTAATCATAAAAATCTGAAAAAATACAAAAAATATATTTTGAGCCTAAAACCCTAGAAAAATACTTGAGACAGTTTTATGTTCAAAGGTTTTCTACTAAAATTAGGAGAAGTTCTAAAAATTAGTTTTACCTATAGAAATAAAAATAAATATTAAAAATATTCCAAAAATTCTGAAATAATTTCAAAAAATATATAATAATATTATAAACACTAGAACATTTTGTGGATTGATTTATATTCTTGGTCTTGCACAATAAATTCTAGAAGTCCTAAAAATTAGTTATTAGCCTAAATAACTCCCAATAAATATTAAAAATACTCAGAAAATTTTTAGAAAATTCTAGAAAATATATTTGATTATTGAGAACCTAAAATAAAAGTTTTAAATATTTTTAATTATGTTTGACACTAAAATAAATTCTTAAAATCCTAAAAATTTGTTGTTACTAGTTTTTAATTAACCAAAAATTGTGAAAAATTTTAATAGCCCCAAATTAACCTAATAACAACATTTAAGCACAAATTTTAGGATACGAAGGTTACAGAGAGAGAGAGAGAGAGAGAGAGAGAGGAGGGAGGTTAGTGATTACCTGAGTCGTCGATCGGAGGGGGTCGAAGGGGGAGCACGATCGGCGCCGGAGTGGAAGGTCGCAGGAGGCTCGCGCGTGGAAGGGGGGAATTTTTGGAGAAATTTTTTGGAAGGGGGAAAATAAAATTGATTTGGAAACCTATATGAAAAAAGTTAGCGACGTTTTAAACATACGTCGCTAAACGTCGTTGAGGTTATAATATTTAGCAATGTATGTAATATTATGTCGCTAAACGTCGCTACAATAAAAATAATAGCGACGTTATACGATATTTGGCGACATCGACTTTCGTAATATTATTGATAGTCGCTATGCGTCGCTGACAGTCACTAACAGCGATGCCATGCAATATTATTTTATGATGTCGCTAAATTCATAAAATATAGTGACGTCAGAAAAAGGCGTCGCTAAAAACGTCGCTATTTTTTTATATTTTTGTAGTGCTAGAAATTTAAACCGAACGAATTGGAATGGGTTGAACCGGAACATGTCATATTTTAAAAGTAAACGGGACCCTTATATATGCCTGAACTGTGTCGTGTTTGTGTTTGTGTCAGTTTTGTGTGTCCATGTCGTATTTGTGTTTGTGTGTCCTTCATACAAGCATCAACCCTAGTTTCGTGTCAATGTTTGTGTGTCCATGTCGTGTCTGTATTTGTGTGTCCGTGTCATATCAGTATATGTATGTACATGTGTCTTGTTAGTGTGTTTGTGTCAGTGTGTCGGTGTCGTGTCAGCAAGAGGGAGATAAGGTTAGGGTTAGGGTTACCTGACCCTTTGATCAAGGAGGGGGGTCGCCTAGGTCGAGGAGGGGCCGAGGGGGTCATCGAGGCCGAGGGGCGTCGGGGCAGGGGGCGTTGGGGGTTGCCGGAGTCGAGAGGGGTCGTTGTCACTGGGGCAAGGGGCCGAGGGGGGTCACCGGGGCGGAGAGGTGAGGGGTAAAGGAGAGTATTTAGGAGAGGGGGAGATCGAAATAGTAGGGGAAAATATAAAAAACTCAAAACCCTATATTAACTTTTTAGCGACATCTAAATATAAGTCACTGAACGTCTAATTAAAAATATTTGCGACTTCTTGCTACATTTATAACTATCGCTAATTAAAAAATAAGCAACGTCGATAAAAATGTCGCCAAACGACGCTAAATCAAAAAATTAGCGACGTTTAGCGACATTAAAGAAGCGTATAGCGACTATTCTTTAAAAAAATCCAAGTACAATCGCTACTAGTCGCTATGCCCAACATCGACGTATAGCGACTTTTATTTTTGGATTCGCTAAAATCTTTAACATTAGCGACATTTTATGACGACGTCTCTAAAAAATATCGCTATTTTATTTTTGGTAGTTTAAGTTATCTAAAAATCCAGTACTTCATGGCCGAAGCAAGCACATTGATGTGCGCTTCCACTTCCTTCATGATTTAAATCGAGATGGAGTTGTTGAGATGGTTTATTGTCGGACTAAAGATCAGTTGGCAGATGTGATGACAAAGCCTCTTACTTTGTGTAAACCCCCTAATTTTTTTACAATTTTAATTATTATTATTATTATTATTATTATTATTATTATTATTATTATTATTATTATTATTATTATTTCTAAATTAACAAATATAAGAGTATGTGTTAAAATATACATGTTCATTTTATACCTTGTGTTTTAATATTTCTAAATTAACAAATATAGAATCTTTTGAGCATAGAAAATTTATATATATATATATATATATATATATATATATATATATATATATATATATATATATATATATATATATATATATATATATATATATATATACTACTTTGTGCTTGAGCTAAGAATTATTAGGGAAGGACCAATGAAGAAGTTTGAGCCACTTGTTATAGTCCCTATTGCACATTCATAATAAATCCTTATTGGAATGATTGTGACCATCCATTTATTTGATGATCGTTTCCTAACTTGAGCCTTGTGAATCACTCATGCTAACGTGAGCCTAAGACACACATTGTGCTAATGTGAGCCAACTTTGGTTGCTAGTGTGAGCAAATTTGCTTGTAGAGTCTGTTGTGTTGTGTGTGTAAATTTGTTTACTGGTTTGCATGGTCCTGTATAGCCGGCCCTATAGATATATATACTTAATCAAATCTCTTTTGAACCAAAACCCTCAACATTCGACCGTTCATCGCCTCCTACCTTCCTCCTATAAATCCGTTCCTCCATCATTTCATTCCAGAATACTAACCCTAGCCGCAAAGCTCCCTACCCCCTCATGCATAACAGCCTTTTCCCTTCCCTATATAACCCACCACCAAGCTCGGGTGAACGCACGGCTCCCATCGCCAGCGAGAACTTGCTCAGGCGAACCTCTATGTGCAGCATCGTGCCCGCCAAGTCGACGTCTGCCAGTTGGCTTGACCCCGCCAACCTCGGTGCCATACAAATCACCTCCGACCGGCCCGGCCTGAGCAGCACCAGCCTCGCCTGCGCATTTCTCAGCCTCGCCGCTGATGTTCCTTCGTCCAGCAGGTACAACGCCATTGACGCCTGCGGATAGCACATCGAGCACGCCGAGGTTAGATGCCATCTCCTCCGCGTGTTGAAATTGCAACAGTGCTCTTTTGATCACACGTCTAATTCGATCAGTTGACATTCATTCTTGACTCGGTCCTACCGAGCCTCTTCTTGGCATATCCGAAACTTACCCATATGAGTTATGTTAGTCCCTCGTCGGATCAAAGATGGTAGAATGCAGGCCAAATAAGGGCTTCTAGCGAGACCCGAAGGTCTGCTCTCTACTGGAACCCAAGTTGTCGTCGAGATCAGAGATTCACACGAGATTTCCTCATCTGATATTTCTCGATTCCAACGAAGCACGAACCATGAACAGGTTGCAAACTGACTTCGAAGAAAAAGAAGATATACAACAAGCAACAAGTAAAATATTCTTCTCTTTACGGTCGCAGATGCTACAATAAGAAAGAACGAAGCAAAGAAAAGGCTGAAGAAGAGCTCCGTGCTGGGATGGTCAAAACCACCGTTGCTCAAAGCAAGATTCGTCGTACAGACGATCTACCCCAGGATCCAACAAGTTCATAAAAGAACTTCTGGAACGCTCAAAGTCACCTTAACAACATGTGAGAGGGGGACACTCTGGGTCGCATATGATCTGGTATACTCTATTTTCCATCTGTATTCTCTCTATCTCTAAAATGAAAGAGGAGGTCCTCTTTATATAGAAAAAATAACACCTATGCGGCATTAAGAAACTCCAGGCCGCATACGCGCTGGCTAACCAGATCCCCCAAATTTGGGTGTCAGAGCCATCGGCGCCGGAAGTCACGCTGCACTGCACGAGAAAGACAACACCGCCAAACGCCAAAAGCAGCCACTCGTACCGTCTTATACGTTGCACTGCACGAGACAGATAGCGCCGCCATACGCCGAAAGCAGGCCCTGTCGCCTCCATGTCAGACTCTCCACATAGCACATTACCTAATGTCGACCAGGCCACAAGGCCCTGGCCGCATGATCACAGGACACATGTGCACAGGCCTCATGGACACAGGCTGTATGGGCACTAGGCCGCATGCGCTCCTGGCCGCATGGGCACCACGCCGCATACGGACCTAGCCGCATGGGCATCGAGCCGCATGGGCCCCTGGCCGTATAGCGCCACAAAGCATGCGTTCGAGCTAGCAACCGTGCATGCAACTCGCAAAAAAAGGGCATATGAGCGCCATGCGACGATGCTGACGTGCTAAGTACAAAGTTTGCCAACAAAGTGCCTCTTTGCACCCTTGAGCACGAGCCCGAGCCCGAATTCGAGTTAGAGTCCGAGTCGCTAAGTCCCTGTGGAGCTTAGCTCCTAAGAAAAACTTCCCAAAGGTGGTGACAAAACAAAGATTGTCATAATGGAGTTCACACTTAATCCCTCTAGGAAAGTTAACCCACATGGGCCTCCACCCCATGTGCATATACCAATACTAAGCATAGCTATATATTGAGATATACACATGGTGGTTTTCCAACGTGGGATTAAAACTCCCAAAGCCAAGTGGAAAACACCAACAATCTCCCACATATATCATAATATATGCTTGAGCGTTCCTCACAGTGACTTCCATTATGCATTAGAATAGATGTCGCCGACGACTTAAATCTTCCCGTATGGGTTAAATAATTGTACGATACAAGGATGGATTACGCCTTGAATTCTACACCATAGCTGTTATTCTTCCCACTCAAACAATGACCTCATCTGTGCCATCCGATCGCACGTTAAAGGTCATGTGCTGACCTGGTCTCAGTGTATGTATCTTAGGCGTCTACAAGCTTTCCCTCAAGAGACGACCTATATCTCTATCCAAACACTTAGGTGAGTTCTTTCACTATAGAGAGTTTATTATCCAGCATGAAACCTTGCGCTTTTGTGTGGTGCTACGCCGCTATGACATGGCCGTCCAAGGCCGAGGATCCCCCTCTTGTGGTGTCATACCACTATAGCATGAGGACACATACCTCTTAGTAGTGTTCTTACTACACACAACATGGGGCCTTGCGCTCTTGTGCGGTGCTACGCGGCCGAGGTTCACTCCCTCATGTAGTATCACCCACTGTAGCATGAGGCCACATGCCTCTTAATAGTGTTGTACTACTTTCCAGTATGAAGCCTTGGGCTTCCGTGCGGTGCTACGCCACTGTGACATGGCTCGAAGACGAGGTTCACTCCCTCATGTGGTGTCACCCATTGTAGCATGAGGTCACATGACTCTTTGCAGCGTTGTACTACCATTCTCTATTTCTTTTCAGCATTAGGCTACCTGCCTATGCGCAGTACTACCGTTATTATGACATGGCCCGAAGTCGAGGTTCACTCCCTCATGTGGTGTCACGCCACTGTAACATGGGATACAAGTCACTTGTAGTACTGAAACTACTCGTGCTTCCTGCAACGCACGTCAAACATTCACTTTGTCCAAGAACTCATTAAGGCGTCAAAGCCATCCTCCCACAGGAAATAATCTGATCAAGAACAAATAGTAGACCACAGTGGTTCCGATACATATTCCATAATCTCCCTGAGGACAACCCACTATACCTGATATTCTCCTGGTCAATGGTCCTCCCTTGAACCAATAGCTAGATGCCTGCTAGATTTTTCTTGAACCAATAGCATAAAACTGAATGGTAGGATTGCAAAGAAAAAATACTAGAGGTCCTCCAAGCCCATATCTGCTGTGTCCTTGACTATGTACGGTGTTACTGCCGATGTGACATGGCCTGCAGCCTAGGCTTTACCCTGTCGAGGTACCTCATTGTGGTGTCATCCCACAGTAACATGGAGTACTACGCTCCTTTATAGTACTTGACTCTGACTATATGCGGTTCTACTGCAGCTGTGATATGGCCCGAAGCCGAGGCTTTACCCTGTCGAGGTACCTCATACACTACTAGAATAAGCGGGATTAGCGACGTTTTTTAGCGACTCCATTTAAAAACGTCGCTAATTTAGCGACACCATGTAAAAACGTCGCTAGACGTCGCTAATTGGCGACATTTAGCGACGTTTAGCGACTTTTATTCAGTTTTTAAAAGATCAGTCGCTGTAAGTTCAATTTAGGTCGCTAAACGTCGCTAATATATTTTATCTAGCGACGTTTAGCGACGTTTTTAGCGACGTCGCTAATTTAGAATTTAGCGACGTTATTAGCGACGTCTTAAACGTCGCTAATTTAGCGACGTCATTATTGGCATCGCTAAAAATGTCGCTAAATTCTAAATTAGCGACGTAAATTAGCGACGTCATTATTGGTGTCGCTAAATCGTCGCTAAATTCTAAATTAGCGACGTCATTATTGGCGTCGCTAAAACGTCGCTAAATTTTTTACATAGGGCTGATTCCCCCCATTTTCTTCGATCTCTCCCTCTTTCTCTCCCAAAATTCAAATCCGCTCTCGATCTCTCCCGCTCCGGCTTCTCCTTCCTCCCTCCGATGACCCCCCTCGGCCGCGTCCTCCCCCTCCGGCTCCCCTCCTCCATCCGGCGCCCCCTCCTCCCTCCGGCGCCCCCTCCTCCCTCCCGGCGACCCCCCTCCAGCCGCGTACTCCCCCCTCCGGCGCCCCCTCCCCCCTCCTCCTCCTCCTCTAGGTAAACCCTAACCCTCTCTCTCTCTCTCTCTCTCTCTCTCACAGGACACATATGTGACACTGACACTGACACGACACACACACACACACACACTAACACAGATACTGATGAGGACCTAGGGTTAGGGTTAGGGTTAGGTTTTTTGACCTGGGGTTAGGGTTAGGGTTTTTGATCAGTATTAAGGATCCATTCTTCTTTCATGGGTCTGATTTGAGTTTTAGTTCATTTGAGGAGCCAAGTGTCCATTTTGCAGAGCATGTCTTTTTCATACTATTGCTGTTATTTGTTGCATATTTTGATAAACAAGCATCATAACTTTTCACTCAATTGCGTTTGAGAATGCAAGTACATAGTGTTTAATGAAACTTATTCTTTTAAGCTAATTAAAGACTCAGTAGAAGTATTTATTTATCTGTAGTGTTCGTAGTTGTATTATTTCCTAAAAAAAAAATTGACACATGGTGTCGGTTCATGCGTCGGTTTACCGATGCGGTTTACGTAGAAGCGTTCAATTTAAATTTTGCGCTCTTATCAATTCACTCAAGGGAAAAATAGGAATACATTTTTTATAAAATGGAGGATAATTAGAGCATCTTCAACCCTATTGTCTTATTTTTTACTGTGATTCCTACGTGACATTAGGCACAAGACAATATCTTTCCTATGTGGCAAAATTATATTTACACAGGACAATGAGAATAGAAAAGTGTTCTCTAATGCAAAGGTAATGAGAAGACAATAAAATAAAAAAAAAATTAACTTCCCAGACTATTTTTTTATTTTTTTTGGTGTTAGTGGTTGCTCCCAACTTTACGGAACTACAATTTATGTATCTAATGACCTTCCAAACAATTCTTCAGCTACAACTCGAAATTCAATCTACGTTTGAAAATTCTTGAGCTACAATTTATGTATCTAATGAACTTCCAAACAAGATTAAGTGTGTTTTGACAGTTTTTAATTGTCGTGCATCTATAAACTAGCTCAGAAGAATGCCTTACTTCAAAACATGCACTGGACAATTGAATGCCCATTATTTGTCTGGAAAGTTGTGTCATTCTTTCCTATTTTTTCTTTGCAAAACTAAGTTGTTGTTGGAACTGGAATGATTTGGTCTCCTGTGGACATACTTGATGTGGATGATCAGTCCAGAGATAAGCAGGTTGGGGACTGGGTACTTATGATTTTAGAGTTCAACAACATATTAGGTTGAGGCACCTCCCATCTCGTCCAATCTAACCTTGATTGCAGCAAACAAGAGTTAAATAAGAGCGATAGAAGGGAATCTCTATCATTCAAAAACCATATCTTTGGGGATTGGAAAATTCCTTAGCACCCATAAAAAGTTAATAAAAAAACCTCAAGAAAATGCCAGGACTCATATCAAGTGTACCAAACTACATTTGGCATATTTTTTCAAAGTCATATAGAATTTTATGATCAAACTCGGTGTGAATGTCTTATTTGATGGTTGATTTATGAAAGTAAAAGCTCGTCGGGAGTACAGTATAAATATAGTATATAAACTGATGCCAGCTATTAAAATTATGTAATATTTTTATTCAAATTGCACTCATAAGTTGTAGCAGCAAGGACATGAAAACTTGTTTATAAACTTTGTTTTGAGATCAATGACATCCCAAAGGCTAGAGTCTCCTATGAACCCCATATCTCTTGTTCCATGGCAAAGAAGCTTTGCACCTAGTGAGTGATAAAATCTGTGATCTCTCCTACTAATTTGTGATCAATTATTAGTGTAGTTTATAAACAAGTTTTATATAGATAGTTATAAGAAGCAACTTGTGACTAATAAACCAAATCATATGTATAAGATTTGTGTTTGAATAGTTTTATGATTAGTATCATTATTATACTCGCATGTTTTATGATTCGTATCATTATTATACTGCAAAAAATAATTTATAGGCAGGGCTGCTGAGGGTATGTCTTAATTAATATCTGTTATCAATTATATCCTTTGTGAGTCATCTAATTCTTCTATTCCGCATTATTAAGGGTATGTCTTAAGTAATATCTGTTATCAATTATATTCTTTGTTTTTATCTATCTTACCAGATGGCACCCAAGAGAGAGACACCTCCTACTGTTAAGGAGGAAGTGATGCCTCATACTGTTAAGGAGGAAGAGATACCATCTGCTGTATCTCAGACGGGGAGTTCCAGTCATCCAGCACCTATAGCGGTTGTATCTCAGACGGAGAGTTCCAGTCACCCAGCACCCATAGCGGAGATTGATCACATAGACGCTGTTTATGCACAGTATCTGAGGGACTGGTATGTGCCCCAGCGTATTGGATATCCTCGAGATTGATACTGTGATGTTTTATATACTTTTATTGTAGTTATTGTGTGATACAAACAACTTATATATTATGCCCATTGTGTGACTGTGATACTTATATATTATGCATTTTGTGTGACTGTGATACTTCTATTTTGTATGTATTGTGTGACTGTGATATTTTATATATATTTTGTGTTATTTCGTACCCAAAAAATTTAATGGAGGGTTGCTCCAGGTCTGTCTATAATATTTGTGTGTATTGTATGACTGTGATACTTTTTATTCATATTAAATGATGTTAATTTACCGGTGTTGAGTATTCCACCGAAGGGGTCGGCGAACCCAGAGAATTCAACGGAGGGTTGCTCCGGGTCTATTTTTAATTAAAAATTCATAAATTGCAGGAATAATAGTTTGGAAACAATTAGTATTTTTTTTATTTTTTCTGTAAAATTAGCGACGTTTTTAGCGACGTTTAGCGACGTTTAACGACGTTTATACACGTCGCTAACTACGTCGCTAATTAGCGACGTTAATAAACGTCGCTAATTAGCGACGTTAATAAACGTCGCTAAATACGTTGCTGTACGACACAAATTGCTGACATGGCAGTACTGCCAGGTCATTAAAGACGTCGCTGCCACATCACTATATAAGTCGCTAATTAGCGACGTTTAGCGACGTTTGTTTACGTCGCTAATTAGTGACGCTGCGTCGCTAAACGTCGCTAATTTAGCGACACATTTAAGTCGCTAAAAAACGTCGGTATAGCGACGTTTAGTGACGTTTTTTCTTTCAACGACATGCCGATTTCCGACTTCTGTAAAACGTTGCTAATTACGTCGCTAAACATGATTAGCGACGTTTTTTGTCATTTAGCGACGTTTTTTGATGTCGCTAATTTGACTTTTTCTGGTAGTGGTAGTTGTGTCACCCTATGGTAGCATGGAATACTACGCTCCTTTATAGTACATATGATCAGCTGGCGCTTAAGGCCTATTATAAACGGATCTGCCAGATTCACCTGACTCCGATATTATAGCTACTGTAATGATATACGCTATTTACGCTCATTCAGTGTTCTGTATTGGCCCTTGAGGCCTATCATGAACGAATTTGCCAAAATCACCTGACTCTGATCTTTTAGCCACTATAATGATCTACGCTAGCTGCTCATTTAATGTTCTGTACTGGCCCTTGAGGCCTATCATGAATAGATCTGCCAGAATCACCTGACCCGATCTTTTATCCACTGTAATGATCCAAGCTAGCTGTGCTCATTCAGTGTTCTGTACTGGATCTTGAGACCTATCATGAACGAATTTGCCAGAATCACCTGAATCCGAATATTAACTACTGTAATAATCTACTCTAGCTGCGCTCATTCAGTATTCTGTGTTTTATCCATACAATTATCTTCAAACCCTTAAAGAAATAAATAGATGCCACCGCTGCAACTTTTTGGTTTTCACAGTATGACGGTATCACCCGAACCTGTGTACTAACCATAGAAAAATCATTTGAGAGCTTCCAGAGCCATCCTGCTTAATATGCTGCAGTTGATAGTGCATAGAACTCTGAGAGTAAAGACTTCTTCTTCGACACCCATGATATAGCAGCACCACTCCTGGCGAAGTTACGTCCTCCTATGAATCTTTCACTCTTCTTTCATGAGCACAAACTGGCATTATTGAAGCCTTCCATCATATCTGGATAATTGCAATAGTGAGGGATATACCATTGAATCCACTCGAGAATTTTGAAGACTCTCTTCACAGTTTTTAGTGTTCAACAACACATATACTACTCGTGATCTGACTCAGCATCCCTACATCGAGAGCTATATCAGGTCTGGTGGTACTTGTATCTTGAATCATGCACCTGATGATGCTCGAGTACACCAACTATCTGATGCTTTCCCTTGGATTAGACTTCTTCATCTTTATGTTACACCTGAGGAGTATCGACTCTGATACCCAAAGCATGTGACCAATCTTATGCAGAGAGCTTGAGACTGAGCAAGTCCACATGGCATCTGGATTATCATATATCCTTAAGATGACATCCGCAATCCCATGTCCTGAGTCTGGACAAAAGGACATCTTTATTCTAGTGACACTTCTATATCCACAATTGGGATTTAGCTACTTTTCCACATTGATATAAAAGATGACTTATTTCTTATCAGCGAACTTGGTGTACACATACTTGTCTATCTCGTTGATCCTGCGACAACTTTGACTAGATGATGTCACGACCCGATCTCCCGCAAGCAAATCGGCCGTTCCCGCTAGGCGAGAATCACCGCGCCAGTGCTCCCGTGGAACGATTGCTTTGACCCATCCGGGCGTGATGTCGCACGAGCGTGAGCCACGCCCGTGCAAGGCCGTGGTTCATTAGCTGGCGGTAAAAGTTCTAAGCCACAGAGTCGCACAGATTGTCCGAGTGCAGCGAAGTCATGAATGCATAGGTGATTTGGTAACAAGTTCACTGAGTCGACAATATAGCGGAAGCATTGAATAAAACAAGTTGAAGTAAAGCAACTCTTTATTGATATAACCAAGTGTTACATACGGCGTATTGCCGAGATTACAAGTCGCTCAAGCCTCTCTCTCTGAAATAGTAAAAGTATGCCAAGTGGCTACAGTTGTGGAATGATCGTACAGGCGATGTTCAGGCAATATTCACAACATTATGTCTTGTATATGTGCTTCATTTCCGGACGCAGCGCTGCTTCGGAGTGATCTCCACGCCTTAGCACGCACGAAGGAGGCATCCGCACCGGACGAGGTTCTCCCGCACCCTGCAAACGAACTGGTGGATTATCAGTACATTGAATGCACTGGTGGGGAAGCTACTTGCCCGCTCGACAAATCCAAACACGTAATATAGGTTCCGTACACCAACTATTTAGTTGTCTTTCTAGTTGCCTTAGGATCAGTTTCATGCAAACATTGAATAGCCTAACTCGTGTGGCAGTGCACCGTGCGACATGAGAGGAAACACGGCGAGACTTACCAACTTACTATTTGTCCTTCCCTGTACAAGGCAAACATTGTAAATTCAAGCACGGGCAAGTATAAACATTCAGGGGCATTCATAATGAAAACCATGGCAATAGCATATACAACACGAGAGTCGTTATATCAAGATCGTTCAGGTGTTCTGTTGTTCATTGATGAGATGCAATGACTCGTACGCGGATAGCCGCTAAGCGAGGATGACTTAACTATATGAACATGAGTTGCTGGCATAGCCATAAAGGACACTAGTCAATGATGAGGATGGAATGCAGCCAAGAACGTGAGGTGCTACAAACCATCCAGTCCTAGGACAAGAACTATCAGCCTTGATCTGCGAAGGTGGCGCAACGTTAGCGGAGATGCCACCCAGCTCGTACATGAAGGTTGCATGAGTTCTTTCCCAAACGTGAGACTAAACGTGAATTCCATCCGGATCGGAACGGTCCCAGTGCCCCAGTGAGTGCCCGTGGAACTATACCTCGTTTTCGAGTTGTCCACGACATGAACTATTTGGTCTTTCCAATTTCATTATTTCGCCAAGCAGGCAACACGAGTACGTGAATTATTATTTTGCCAAGCAGGCAACACGAGTACGTGATTTATTTTGTATAGGAACGGTATCATTATTTTGTCAATCATTTTCATGCAATTCAGGCAACACGAGTACACGATATACACGAGAACATTTGAACACGGATACTTGCAGGTTCATTCAGGCACGGAATGACTACTTAATAGTCTCCCGGGGTTTGGATGAAAACAAGGCAACCTACCAGCAGACAAGCATGCATTTGTATAAACATAAATATTCACGTTAGCTCGGGCCCGAAGGTAAGCCGAGGAGTGAGATCGTAAGGGACTTCCCGAGCGACACGTTCTAGGGTAGCATGCAAGGGTCTGAACATATATATAAGCAATAATTTATTTCCATGTTCTAGCATAAGCAATACAAGTTGGGATTTATTTCCTTAGCTAGGTGCGTTGGATGCTTATTAGCATGCAGGGGTGATTCACCTAGCGACTAGCATGTATCATTCGACATTTTATTTGTGCTGGCTAAGCAAATGCAAGTTTACCGTAGCCACTCACCTTAGTGATGATTCGCCTCGGTAGAGCGATACGTCAAGCGAGCCTCTGAAAGCCTAAGCTGGAATCCAGTAGGGACAAGTCTGGATATCCTTTGCCTCAAACGAGTATTATCGCCTAAGCAAAGCGGGTCGGGATATTGCACTTTTGCCATTTGAGTCGGCAGTCCGCTTGAGCGAAACGGGGTGTTACAAATGACTTGTCAAACTTCTGCTGCCATATCTTGGAATTTTCTTCAGGCCATTTTCGAGATATCACCAACCCGTAGACTGTCTTCAAACCTGAATGACGAATAATTTTGTCTGTTGTCCTGAATCTCCTATGACTGTCTTCCTCCATCTAATAAATAATCAGCTTATGAATAGCAACTACGTCAATCATCATCCTAATATATGACACCCTCAACGAGGTGCCTAAGAACTCAATCCCCTGTTATCTGAGAAAAACCCTAAACTACAAGCCTATTCTTGAATTAACTGTTCTGGCTGGTTCCATTTTCTTCTACTGAAGATATATAAGCATCTGAAAGGTTTAGCTCCTTCAGAAAGATTGATCAACATTCAAGTGTTGATATAGGGTCAATCTCTCCTTAGACTGCCTCATCTTAGCAGACTAAGTCACTGGTCTTTATCGCCTCATCATAGGTAAGTGGCCCAACCTCTATTTGATAGGTGATAAGATCATCTTTGGCCATTCGAACTCCTGACTCTTCTAACTGACTGCTCTTCGAGTTATGGTTCAAATGTTGTCTCTTAAAAGATAACTCCTTCCTGAACTATATCTTCTTATACAGAAGTGCCAACAACTTTGGCTGATATGGTCCTCCGAAAAACTCCTACAATCAATAATATCCATGTAGATCTAACTTTGAACCAGAATTATATCAGAAGTGAAGAACGGTACTAGGGACATGACCGTAAGTGCAACCATCTCCTACAGACAATCTGGAAATCCCTTTAAACAACAAATTAGAAGTTATCATTATTGTTAACTGCTCGTCCTTCCTATATGTACCTTCAATGGACTGGGAGAGTACGAAGATGTCGTTCCATAGTCAATTCCATGTTCTAAGCTGAATGATATAAATCCAAAGAACGATGCATGTTCTATAGCCAATTCCATGTTCTAAGCTGAACGATGCGAATCCAAAGAACAATGCATGTTCCATAGTTAATTCCATGTTCTAAGCTGAATGATGTGAATCCAAAGAATGATACATGTTCCATAGTCAATTCCAGGTTCTAAGTTGAACCATGTGAATCCAAAGAACAATGCTCTTCGTATAGAAAACTTCTAAGTCTATTGAGTTGTGGACCGATATGACGCTCAGCTCCAAACTTGAAGTCCCCGAGGTTCTCGAACGCTTCATCCTTCGATTATGAGAAGATACGCGAACGCATTTTTCGAGAAATCGTCAAAGAAAGAAGTGATAAAGTTTACCCCGTCCCTTTGTGGAGAATAGAAGTCACAAATATTTGAGTGCAGTAGCTCCATAGGATCTGTACTTGTAGTCATCTGTCTAAACGGCTTCCTGACTACCTATGTCTGAACATAGCCATCACGTGTCTCCACCTCCTTACCCTCATATCTTGGAGATATCTCTGAACTAGACACCTTTGTTTAAAAAGACATGTTTTAGTCAAATGCGACACAACTCAAATAAAAGCAATCCCTTTCTCAAGCCGGAAGTCCAGAATTACAATCTTGATCCCTAGATCCCCTGCTTGACACTTGTTCGCCATAGAGACCTCCTTATTTAGATAGTGCTCTTCCGTGGTGAACAACTCTTTCACAGAGTATGCGTGGCCGAATGCACCAGTGTCTACCCACCAGTCAGTAACCACGCTTGATAACTCAACCTGCGCAATCATAGCAACCAAGTTAAGTAATCAAAGGAACCAAGTTTTAGCTATACCTTGCTATATTGGTTCGAATTGGTTCTGCTTTCAAGCTCTAATTCCATCCATGCGTCAAGTCATGCCATGCGCATAAGCCTCCATGGGTCATGTATGTTCATAAGCCTCCATGCATCCTGCATTCGCATAAGCCTACATGCGACCTGCATGAGCATAAGCCACTATACGGCTAGCTCTTGTCATGCCCCAGTCCCAAAAATACGTAGGACTAGGACACGTAAGCATGCCAGCCGCATGGATATGGCATCTCCAATATATGGAAACCAAATCCATACGTACGCTGTAATATGAATATCAAATCCACGAGTGGTATAAAAGGTAATACAAGTCACAGGGTAAAATCTAAATCTCATCCACCAAAATCATATAGAAATAAATAACCAGTATCTATGAAACTAGATCTCAATGAGAAGTATCTAAGGATGATAGTTGGATAGAAATAAATCCACTACCAACTCGAATATAAGAGCAAATATAATATAAGTACAAGCTATCGAACACAATATAAGTATACCAGCTAGCAATCACGGCTCGAAGAGAAGACATCCTCAAAACACAGGTAACCATCCGAATCTGCGCTCCTGCGAATACTCAAGAACAAATACACCTGGCAGGGGACCAGGTCCTCAGAGGGACATAACAAGATACTTAAACACATGCCAATAAAGTACTGAAATAAATATCCAATGGGTCGCCTAACCTTCTATGTGAATGCAGTTTGAGAACAACTTTCCCAACGCGTGGGCTATCTGGCTAAAAATAGGATTGGCATAGTTCTCTTGGAGATCCAGGGGCCTACAAAGGCACGGCATCTTTCGAACATCGGAGGCCCGGCTGATAATAATATAATATATAGTGGTTATCATGACCGCGCATCTCCGGTGGAGCGTACGGGTTACACAAGAAAAGTGCAACGGAGCCCACACGTCTTACTTGTTGTTCTCCCCACCCCATGCTCTAAGCATGTCACATCCATGACACGATAATACCTCTAATAACTGCCAAGTCTACTAGCATGCCAAGTTTCTAACAGCAGTTATTCCTAACGCACGGCCCACACGTACAGGAGGCCAGACCTGTCACGCAGTCTGTGATCTATATGAAACTCACACTCGTGTAACCACTGTGTCACGGCCAATGAACCTAATGGTGCTACATGATAATGGGGTAGTCTCATGAACAAGGTCAATGCAATACATAAATAAAAACATTCGCGACGTCACCATCGCGCGCATTTTATATAACAATTAAAATATGTGAACTAAAGACAGAAAATAAAGATGCGTGCAACATATGGAATAAGAATAACAGTACAATGGCAAGGTATACTTGCCTGGCAAGGAAGCTGCAATGTACCAATAACCTGCTCCAGAGGTCGCGCAGAATAAATCCAATATCCTATGTACATATGATATAATACAATGAAATCATTAGTCATTACACTAGCACACACAACCATATTTATACTGGTCTCACGGGTATACTAGGGGTGGCACTAGTCATCTGACACAGTCAATTGCGCGACTACTTACGCGGGTGTCCTATATTAAATATTGTAGCACAGTCAGTCAGTCAAAATAACATGTGTCTAGGCCCGTACATAATTGTACACAAGACAGTCATCTAGCATGTTCTTAGGGTCAACATGGTCAAGGTAACCATGGGATAATCCACAGTGTCCTAGGGTCGTACAATATAAATACACATATAGTCATAAGCATAAGGAACACGAGCACAAGATCAAAAATTACTTGGCAATATGGGAATAGTATATGTCATGAAGTTTGAGTTCTCATAATGCTAACCATGTAACGAATATGTCAAGGGTCAAATATACCATAACTAGTCATGCGAAAATAGTGACTAACAATATTGGAAACAAACAATAATTGTACTCGTCTTAGCCTTTTGAATGAATGCCTAATCCAAACACTCTTGCTACTATCCCAAATCTATGATGATCCGAGGCCTACCAAGATTTAATTTAGATAAAACATAATTAAATTACAGTTAGAAAGTCACGTACTATTTACTCTTATCTTATTTTATTTTTTTATCTTATTACAAACTTTCTTTTACTCCTTTAAGTAATTCGTTTAGAGATTATCGAATATAATTAATAATATGTTATTTATATATAACTAAGTATGCTTTGTTTAATGGTTAGATTTCATGGAAATTAATAGTGCAGCTTAATACATAACCATTTCTTTATACTCAGGGTTTTATTTCTCCTACTCTCGGAGCTCTTATTTAGTTGAGTTAGAATCAATTTCATGTACTGAAATTTAGCATATGGTAAAAGAACCTTACCGAGATCAAACTGGAAGAAGTGGATTCGAAAACAATATGGCGGGGAAAGAGGCACTGGTTCCTCAAAGTTGAGTCCGCGACTAGAAATATTCCGTGCTCGTCACGTCGGAATCAAGAAGACGATGAAGAATTGATGAGAACGAACAATCGGGTCTGGGCGAGGGTCGACGATGGTCCTGGATCGAGTTCGTCTATGTACGCGGAGGGCGAACGGCCAATATCATCGACTCGTCGTTGCACCTGCAACTGAGCCGATCGACAGCACCGTCGATCTCGCGATCGACTCCGGGGACGTCAGCGTGCTTGCAGTGGATGCACGGTCGGTGATGGGCACTCCGATGTTCATGCTTCAGCCGGTGGGGTAGCTTGGGCCCAGGTAGCTGATCCCGGCGTGCTGGGTCGCTTGCTGGCGTTTGGCATGCCGGAGTGTATCGGGTGATGGCCGGCAAGGGTGCTCGAAGGGAAGCAGAGGGAGGGGGTGAGCAGTGCAGCGGGTCGGTTCGCCAAGTGTTGTGATGACCGGGAAAGAGGGTGATGTCGAGGACAGGAATGGGAGTGGTGTGGTCTGGAGGAGGGTGGCTCCGCCGCTGGTGGATGCAGCGAAGGTCGGATCCATAACTCTGGTCGGCATGCGCGTGATGCAAAAATGGAGACGATCGAAGGCCAACAGAAGGGGTTGCACAGGAGGTAGGGGAGGTTTGTAGAGGGGAGGCGGCTCGTCGACTAGGTGGCTCGGCGTTCCTGTCTCCGGCGTGGTGCAGAGGCGGGGAAACTGACCGGAGGGAGGTCGGAGAAGAAGAACAGGATGAGGAGAAGAGGTCGGCTAGGGGGCGTGGTACAGGCGAGTCTCGGTTGATACTTCGATGAGACTCCGGTGGAGGGTGGCGGCCAAAACAGAGAGGGGGGAAGATGATGATGAATAGGAAGTTGGGTGAAGGTCGGCTGGGTTAAATCCTAGGGTTGGGTTTTGATGTAAAATAAAAATAAAGAAAAGGGAATGAAAAGATGTTTATATACATGTGGTGGGTGTTTGACCTAAAGCTTGGTTTGACTTGGTCAACATCTCTAGGAATTGGGCCTTGGGCTCACATGGGAATGTTGGGAGGCCATAACTTACATGGTTAAAATACAAGGAGGGGGTTTAAATGAGGGATCGATGCTGTGCGTTTGCACATGCCGATAAGTTACAGAAAAATTCATGTGAAGGGAAAAATAGGTTTCTTTATGAATTGTCCAATGGTGGAGACACCTCAATGCATTTTTGCATAAAAGCCCCCCAACAATTAGAAAATTGCACAAAGGCAAAAAATTGGATTTAATTAATTAAATCGACGCGCACGATGTTCTAGAATTAATTAGGAGTACATGAGATTAAATTTAGGCGGCCACAATTGTCAGGGGAGTAGAGGGGACAGTGTAGAATATTAATAAAATTCGGTTTGCACAAAACGGTCAAGATTGTGTCCCCAATTTCGATTGGGACGCACAAGGGTACAAAATTGAAATTTATATCGAATTAAAAAATAACGTCCGCGACGTTTACTGTGCGACTAAAATGTAGCACAAGGGAGCAATGTACAAGGGTCAGAATAGTAGGTGGACATGTCTAGGATGAGATCATGAAGTTTGTAGACAGAAAATGGCTAGTGAGGTACTCCAATTATCGAAGCAACGGTAAGATGCGCTACACGATATTTAATTATTGCATAATTAAATAAAAGTCGTGTTCTAATTCTAATTGGTTCAATCTAGCCCTAGTTTCACTATCTAAGCAAATTAGACCTAAATTTGGGTGAGGAGGTTTACAGCTCTGCCATGGGCAGAGATGACCATGCGCATAAGTCACTTATACGGCCAGCTCTGCCATGCACCACGACCTACAATGTGCTTCTATGCGGCAAGAGTCTTCATGCGGCAAGAGACTGCTATACGGCCAAGTCTTGCCAACCGCCAAGAACTGTCATGCGCTTAGTCTCGTTATGCGTATATTCTTCAATCCTTGGTTAACTTGTAATCTTTCTTCTAATTGGAATGCGCGTCCTTCAAACGCTAACTCCTCTATCCTGTAAAATGGTAGGTTCTGACAACTCACGTTCAACATTTGACAAAGGACTCCTTCCCTCATCCAAATGTTCGAAGTGTATCCCGTCAGTCTTCTCAAGTTTGTAAAAACTTGTTGCCGAGAAGATTTGATCGGATTTCTACCTATTTTTTTGGATCTGGCTTTGAGATTGTTAGTCCCTCGTCAGATCAAATATGGTAGAACATGGGCCAAACCAGAGCTGCTAGTGAGACCCGAAGGTCCGCCCTCTACTGGAACCCAAGTTGTCGTCGAGATCAGAGATTCACACAGTATTTTTTCATCAGATATATCTCGATTCCAATGAAGCACGAACCATGAACAGGTTGCAAACTGACTTCGAGAAAAGGAAGATATACAACTTGCAACAAGTAAAACGTTCTTCGTTTTACGTTTGCAGATGCTACAATGAGAAAGAATGAAGCAAAGGAAAGGCTGCTCCTTACTAGAGTGGTCAAAACTACTGTTACTCAAAGCAAGATTCGTCGTACAGACAATCTTCTCCCAGGAACCAGTAAGATCATAAAAGAACTTCTGGAACGCTCAAAGTCACCTTCGAAAATACTAGGAAGGCACCATGTGAGAGGGGGGCACTTTGGGCCGCATATGTTCTGGTATACTCGGTTTTCCATATGTGTTCTCTCGATCTCTTAAATGAATGAGGAGATACTCTATATATAGAGAAAAAGAACACCTATGCGACCTGAAGAAACTCCAGGCCGCATACGCGTAGACCGACCAGATCCCCTAAATCCGGGTGTCAAAGTCATCGACGCCAAAAGTCACGCTGCACTGCACGAGTCAGACAGCGCCGCCAAACGCTGAAAGCAGCCGCTCATGCCGACTGACATGCTGTAATGCACGAGGCAGACAGCGCCGCCAAATGGCGAAAACAAGCCCTGTTGTCACGACCCGCACCCGGAATTTAGGCACGAGTACGTGGATACGTCCAGCCTACACCGCAGCATCGGCAGTAGAACGTTGTCTAGGTCATGATACTATCTAATCAATCTCTCACGAATATCCAACTCCATAAGGAGACACAGATATCAAAATATAATATGGAATACTCAATCACAAAACTAAAGCACAATAAGATATCGAAGAAAATAACGAAATACAAGACAAGTCTAACAACAATAAATAGTCTAACCTGCAATCAATACATCAAAATCTTCAAGTATGTCGAAAACAAGTCCTCTAAGTCGTAGTTTGGAAAAAATATCCAGATATGATTGGAACGAAGTACAAGCACTAACAGCAGTTCCATGTATATTGACAAAAACTATAATATAGTGTAAAGATATAAAAGATGGATATAAATACTGGCAATAAGAAATACTGGAAATAGAAATACTATAGCATATGTCATCAATGGTGCAACTAGCAATGAACAGAAATACATGTGCATGCTAGAACAATGAACTAGAATATAGTGAATGCTAGAATAGTAACTAGAACATAGAGAAATGCTAGATCAATAAACTAGAGATACATGTATAGACTATCTAGCTAAGTGTGTGAAACATCAGCATATCATCTGATCAGCTTGGGACTGATCAGGCTTGCTATGTATGACTAGCTATGATTCATGTAAGGTAAGGATAACCATCCGGATAGCTATAATGCGAGCAATAGTCAGGCTAATCATACATAATAGGCTATGAGGCATGTAATGGTCAGGTTGCACCGACGTGAGGTGTGGGTGAGCTATGATTCATGTAGAGTTGGGTATGATCACATAAGCTACTAATATTTCCCCGTCCCTCAGCTAGCACGATGGATCCCAATCACGACTCCTCGTGACAGGTCTCGATGGTGCCAACTCGTGTAAACAGAGTGTCAGAATCATGTACGCTATACAACTAGAATCATAGAGATAATCAACATAATGAAAACTGTCAGAGAATGTACTCGCCTGTGGTCCTGCTGCTGGCAATACCAATATCCTGTTTCCAAAGTCTTGTCTGAATAATCCAACAGTCCTATAGACATCATATAATAGTAATGCAGAATCAGTCGATACACTAACATACACACAATCATAAATATATTGAGCTAAGGGGCTACGCTAGGTATGACACTGGTCAACTAGCAGGGTCGAGTGTGCGTCTAACTGCATGGGTGTCATGTCTACAAATGATGTACATAATCAGACAGTCAAACACTAACATATGTCTTGCCAGTACGTCAGTGTACACAAGGCAGACACTCACAATCACTCAGGGTCACATGGTCTATGTAAATACGGGATATCCCTGAATTACACTTATGGTCATATAGTATAAATACACATTACAAGCATATAATTACTTATATAAATACATCCATATATATATATATATATATATATATATATATATATATATATATATATATCAATTTGATTATAAAACACATACGCGTACGTATACGCATACGAGTCACTGGGTTCACCAACACGGGTCTGATGTCAACTAACTGAACCTGTCATGACACGATATGCTAAAACCCTACACTATTCATACATGCACACACAAAATCACGAAGAGGGCAGCTACGAACCTACGTGGGCACACACGGGGTTGACGATGACGACGATGTCGACGATGATGACGATGATGATGACGACGATGTTGATGACGATGACGACGATGTTTGAAGGTGATGATGCTGGTAATGATGAAGGTGATGATGATGGTTATGATGATGGTAATGATGATGATGGTGATTATAAAGGTAGTTATGAAGGTTTGGGGATGGCCGGAGAGGAATGGCTCGCTGCTCCTGTCGAGGAGGAGGAGAGAGCAGGGAGGAGAGGTGGTGATCCGGAGAAGAAGGTGGAGGAGATGGGTTGTCGATCCGGTGGATGGCTAGACTGGGCTCCGGTCGGCGGGATGGATCAGTCGAGGAGTGTTGTTGTCGACGTTCAGGCGGGCTTGTGGAGATGACCGGGACGGGGCTGGTAGTCCTGGAGTTCGACGGAAAGATGGAAGAGGCCGGGAAGAGGAGGAAGAAGAATGGGGTGGTCGGTCAGGCGAGCTAGCTCGGGTCGGGGTGTCGAGGCTTGCAGTAGGGACCAGTGGTGTTGGTGGCGTTAATGGCGGTGGTGTTAGCCGCTGCTGGAGGTGATGTCGACGGGGGGAGATGGCTGCGGGTTGGGAAGTTCAGCGGGTCGAGGAGAACAATCAGGTGAAGTCGGCTGCTCGAGGACGAGGCTGTTCCGGCTGGGCTGCGGATCGAGGAAGATGACCGGAGGCTGTTCCGGGGTATCGTTCAAGCGGGTCGAGGGAAAGGAGATGGGGTATAGGCGGTGCATAGCGGGCTGCTCAGGCTGCACCGCTCGGCTCGGTCAACGGCGAAGCGGGGAGGACACGGAGGAGGAAGCTGCTGATAGGGCGGTCGTACCCAGGCGTGGGCTCGACTGACAAGGCAGAGAATGTCGGGAAGAGGTGAGGGTGAACAGGAGATGGGGGTTTATAGTTAGGGTTTTGTGCTTTGTTTGATGAAGGAGGATGGTAATGGTGATATAAAATAATGGGGATGATGGTTTTGCATGTAGAAGAGGGATGATGTTGACAACCTAGGGATTAGGGCCGGCCAAGTACATCTTGGGATTTGGTTGGCATTGGGAGGGGGGTTAGGATTGAGGGATTACATATATGATGGTGTGTAGGGTGTAGATGATGCTCCCTTTGAATGTATGGCCAAGATTAATCATGAGGGAGCGAATACAACAAAAGGGGAGAGAGGGAGAGAGAGTTGAACGGTCAAAAGGAGGAGGGGGTGGATTTTTCATGTATTTGACCAATAGGATGGTGACACATCATTGCACTTTTGTAATAAAGTCCCCAACAATTGGAAACTTACACAAAAAGTAGATTTTGGGATTTAATGAGAGAAAATATCACGTTTGGTGTGATGTATTGGCTAAAAAGAATGTGTGGTGTTTAGTATGAAGCTTGAGGGTGTGAATGGGAGTTTGGTTTGGTGTTGGGTCTAGTTTTGGGTTAAGTTGGGTCCTTACACCAATTTAATTAAAATTAATGTAAATGATGTTCTAAAATTAATTGGAAGTACATGGGGTTACAATTAGGTAGGATACAAGTGTCATGGATGTAGATGACTCAGAGTAAAATATTATCATAATTTGGGTTGCACAAAACGGGTCAAGATTGTGTCTCCAATTTTGATTGGAACGCACAAGATACAAAGTTAAATTTATTTAGAATTAAAAGTAAACGTTCGCGACGAATATTGTGCGACTAAAAAGAAGCACAAGAGAGCATATATATGAGTTACACAAAGGTCAGAATGGGAGACGGGCACGTCTAGGACAAAGGTGTAAAATTTGTTGAAAGGCAAAAGCTAGTGTGGCGCTCCAAATATCGAAACAACGGTAAGGCGCAACAATTAAATAAAATTACGGTAATTAATTATAATCCTCAACATTTAATCTCGAATAATACAAATTAAAATCATAACCCTATATTTCGGTCAGAGGTTCAACTAGTGGGCTTCTAGGTCTAGTCTACTAACTCATGCATTAAAGAACACTATAATATATATGTATACACATATCATACAATTATTTAAAAATAAATATACATAATACTTATATTATATAAAATTACTCCTATTTTAGGGTGTGGTAGTGACAAGTCTACCCTCCTGAGAAAAATTTCGTCCTTGAAATTTAAGATCATTAATAGTTTTATTTATTTATTTATTTATTTATTTATTACAATCAAAATTTAAATTCATCAACCCATATAATCATGAAGTAAATCCATATTGTTATTTCACAAAAATTTCAAAATTCTATAAATATCATATTCCTAAAAAATCCTTAAATTTAAAATCAAATTCCATTCTTATCATAATCTCCTCAAAAATTTTAAGTTAATCACTAAATACAAAGCTTAATATCCAATCCTCTAATTTTAAATCCAATCAATGTATATTTATAAAATTTGAAATCTCATTCCAAAAATTTGAAATCAAACACTAATCCATTAACGATCTTATTCCTTGATTCTTTTTCCACACAATACTCAAACAACGTAGTACTTACGAAATCTTCAAATGCAACATTCAAAATATAAAATTTTAATTTCATATCTTGCAATCAAATAAATATAATGATAATCTCCTTAATTTTCTCGAATTTTAATGACAAATTCAATCATATCTTAATCTTCATAAAAATCAATGATTTAACAAATCGTTAATTCTGCCATATTAAGTTCTCAACTCTTTATTTAAATTAATATTTATCCTCAAAATTTAAGGCATCTTGTCTCTCTCTGTCCAGTCATAACTTCTTCATTAATCTCCATTACAGTCAAACCCCCAACGATCATAGTCTAAGAAAATCCTACTTACAGTCATACAACATGCAATCTAGAGAAAATATGCACGGTTATGGTCACTTTTGTCATGGTATTGCAGTCTCTATCGGGGTATACTACTAACTACATTCTAGCAAGAGAATCATTGATACAAACTATGGTACTAAGAAATCAATCAATCAATCAATCAAACAGACGAAAAAGGAACAGAAGGAAAGAAACGAACAGAACCTGCTAACACAACCATGGTTTAATGATGCATCCAAAGTTTGATACCTCTATCCTTTTAGGTACCACTGTTTCCACTACTAGCACAACCACTGCTAGCTCTCTTACCTACTGCCATTGCATATACTAGTTGTTCTTATCACTCAAGTGCACACCAAGTGCAATACACCATACTAAGTACTACTCTCTCTAATACAACTCTAGATGAACACCTGAGTCAATTTGTAGTACCATCTCAAGCATGCTCAAGCCAACAGATCCTTACACATGCACTCCATCCACTCATATACTGTTATACATTTCTTACCCACCATAAAATTTTATCCTCAAAATAAAACCCTTAAAATTTAACTTCTCGAACAATTTAAAATAAAATGCATATACTTTCCTCAAAAGTCAAATATTCAAATATTGAAATAAAATTTTTAATCACTTCCAAAAATCTCTATTGCTTTGACTATGTTTATTGAATTGATTTGAATCCTCAAAAATTTTAATAACATAAAATCTCAACTCCTCAAAATTCTTAAAAATTGAAATTTATTTCCAATCTTCAAATTATAAATTTAAATCCACATCTATCTAAGTATACATATATATAATCACAGTCTCTAACACTCAAGGTACACACAAATACACCAATTGTCTACAACCTCAACTGTGTACCAAAATTTGTACTGCCTGGATTACTTGCACTATCACTTCCAATAATTTTCTATCCATATTAACTGTTACATCATTCTAATATTATCACACGAGTTACTTACCGTTACTAGCACAATTATCAACTAATCCTTGATATAGAAACACTAGCACTGTTGGTATAGTCACACTAGCTTCATCATTAGATCACTTATTCACACTCACTAGTACTCATGATCACTGGCACTTTCTATAATACACATGTTTTATTTCACTCTCAAAGGCAGGCATATGGTTCCATATCTCGATTGATGTATACATATTTTCTCTTAAATCTTTTACAGACTGATACACTAATTAGTGATGTACTATATATCTTTCATTACCAATCTTGATATTTCTCAACCCATGGCACACTCATTAATACCCTTTATGCATATACATTTCTTTACTCTTGACACACCCAAGTATCAACCACCAAATTGAACATCATGCTCCATTAATTTTTCCACATAATTTCTTCGATACTTAATTGTTTGCATGGGTCACCCAACTACATAATTCATGGCTATCCCGGACTGGCATGCTGACTCTGATACTTACTCTTGGAACCATCTGATACTCTTTACTCCTCCTTCTACTTTTAGTACCAATACTAACTATAATGACACATATTATAGAACTATTGCTACAAGGTACTACCCTATGGGTTATCTCTAGATTGATGCCTACTGCTCACATGTCCAACTAAGAAACACTTACAACTCACAAGTCACACTCAGTCAATACTGATACAAGACACAGACATAATTGCAAGTCACCAATTATCATTCTAACAGGAATCCTTAAAGAAATAAAGCTCAAGAAGGAACTAGACTAAGGACTGAAGGTATCTCTACTGCTAGCAAACAAAAATGATGGAACAAAGTCTTAGAATAACAGAAGTAGATAAATATTGAGATGATACTTTAAGAACCAATTTTAAGATACAATCTGATAATCATACACGTCTGTCCGAAATTATGACACTCAGAATCCTCGCCACGCCAGTAAGCATAGCTGTGATAAACGATAGGTTTCATAACTAAGGTATGCAACTCTATAACCATGTCATCTAGAATTCTCGTCACGCCAACCGATATGGCTACAAGAAACTCTAAATTTTATAATTAAGATATGTACATCCAAGGCCAGGTTCCTACGTTTTCACCACGACAGCTAATGTGGCTGCGATAAACTCTAGGTTCCATAACCAAAGTAGACGTTTTACCATTCTCACTGTCCTCATCAACATATGTCATCAAATGATACCGTAAATCTTAGTCCGTAAAATTTATCTCGATATGAAATCAAACTCAACAACGACACCAAGAATTAAATTTAACCACTGATCAACAAAAATCAAATTCAATAACAACAAGCGAGAGCGGACGGAAACAAGGGAAAAGATTTAAATTAGAAATTGTAATAAGATTCTCAAGGGCCATCCCAGGAATCTCTCAAAAATTTGTGATTGAGTATCCTCTCTCATCCTAGGATCCTATGACCTATATTCTATCACAGGCCCGCAATAGTACAACTAAGTCGTCGCACTACTACGACACCGCACAACTTGCGAAGTCTGACCTGCATGGGCCACCACTAAATACGTGTCACGACCCGCAACCGGAATTTGGGCATGAGTACGTGGGTACGTCCAGCCTACGCCGCAGCATCGGCGGTAGAACGTTGTCTAGGTCATGGTACTATCTAATCAATCTCTCACGAATATCCAACTCCATAAGGAGACACATATATCACAATATAATATGGAATACTCAATCACAGAACTAAAGCACGATAAGATATCAAATAAAATAACGAAATACAAGACAAGTCTAACAACAATAAATAGTCTAACCTGCAATCAATACATCCAAATCTTCAAGTATGCCGAAAATAAGTCCTCTAAGTCGTAGTCTGGAAAAAATATCCAGTCAGGATTGGAACGAAGTACAAGCACTAACAGAAGTTCCATGTATATTGACAAAAACTATAATACAGTGTAAAGAAATACAAGATGGATACAAATACTGGCAATAAGAAATACTGGAAATAGAAATACTGTAGCATATGTCATCAATGGTGCAACTAGCAATGAACATAAATACATGTGCATGCTAGAACAATGAACTGGAATATAGTGAATGCTAGAAAAGTAACTAGAACATAGATAAATGCTAGAGCAATAAACTAGAGATACATGTATAGACTATCTAGCTAAGTGTGTGAAACATCAGCATATCATGTGATCGGCTTGGGACTGATCAGGCTTGCTATGTATGACTAGCTATGATTCATGTAAGGTCAGGCTAACCATCCAGATAGCTATAATACGAGCAATAGTCAGGCTAATCATACATAACAGGTTATGAGGCATGTAATGGTCAGGCTGCACCGACGTGAGGTGTGGGTGAGCTATGATTCATGTAGAGTTGGGTATGATCACATAAGCTACTAATATTTCCCCATCCCCCAGCTAGCACGATGGATCCCAATCACGACTCCTCGTGACAGGTCTCGATGATGCTAACTCGTGTAAATATAGTGTCAGAATCATGTATGATATACAACTAGAATTATAGAGATAATCAACATAATGAAAACTGTCAGAGAATGTACTCGTCTGTGGTCCTGCTGCTGGCAATACCAATATCCTGTTTCCAAAGTCTTGTCTGAATAATCCAATAGTCCTATAGACATCATATAATAGTAATGCAGAATCAGTTGATACACTAACATACACACAATCATAAATATATTGAGCTCAGGTGCTACGCTAGGTATGACACTGGTCAACTAGCAGGGTCGAGTGTGCGTCTAACTGCACGGGTGTCATGTCTGCAAATGTTGTGCATAATCAGATAGTCAAACACTAATATATGTCTTGCCAGTACGTCAGTGTACACAAGGCAGACACTCACAATCACTCAGGGTCACATGGTCAATGTAAATACGGGATATCCCTGAATTACACTTATGGTCATATAGTATAAATACACATTACAAGCATATAATTACTTATATAAATACATCCATATGTATATATATATATATATATATATATATATATATATATATATATATATATATATCAATTTATAATATATCACTCAGGGTCAATTTGATTATAAAACACATACGCGTACGTATACGCATACGAGTCACTGGGTTCACCGACACGGGTCTGATGTCAACTAACTGAACCTGTCATGACACGATATGATAAAACCCTATACTATTCATACATGCACACACAAAATCACGAAGAGGGCAGCTACGAACCTACGCGGGCACACACGGGGTTGACGATGACGACGATGATAATGACGACAATGTTGATGACGATGACGGCGATGTTTGAAAGTGATGATGCTGGTAATGATGAAGGTGGTGATGATGGTGATGATGATGGTGATTATGAAGGTGGTTATGAAGGTCCGGGGATGGCCGGAGAGGAACGGCTCGATGCTTCTGTCGAGGAGGAGAAGAGAGCAGGGAGGAGAGGTGGTGATCCGGAGAAGAAGGTGATGGAGATGGGTTGTCGATCCGGTGGATGGCTGGACTGGGTTCCGGTCGGCAGGATGGATCAGTCGAGGAGTGTTGTTGTCGACGTTCAGGCGGGCTTGGGGAGATGACCGGGACGGGGCTGGCAGTCCTAGAGTTCGACGGGAAGATGGGAGAGGCCGGGAAGAGGTGGAAGAAGAAGGGGTGGTCGGTCAGGCGAGCTGGCTAGGGTCGGGGTCTCGAGGCTTGCGGTGAGGACCAGTGGTGTTGGTGGCGTTAATGGCGGTGGTGTTAGCCGCTGCTGGAGGTGATGTCGACGGGGGGAGATGGCTGCAGGTTGGGATGTTCAGCAGGTCGAGGAGAACATTCAGGTGAAGTCGGCTGCTCGGGGACGAGGCTGTTCCGGTGGGGCTGCTGATCGAGGAAGATGACCGGAGGCTGTTCCGACGTGTCGTTCAGGCGGGTCGAGGGAAAGGAGACGGGGTGTAGGCGATGCACAGCGGGCTACTTAGGCTGCACCGCTCGGCTAGTTCGACGGCGAAGCAGGGAGGACGCGGAGGAGGAAGCTACTGACATGGCGGTCGTGCCCAGGCGTGGGCTCGGCTGACAGGGCAGAAAATGTCGGAAAGAAGTGAGGGTGAACTGGAGATGGGGGTTTATAGTTAGGATTTTGTGCTTTGTTTGATGAAGGAGGATGGTAATGGTGATATAAAATAATGGGGATAATCGTTTTGCAAGTAGAAGAGGGATGATGTTGACAACCTAGGGATTAGGGCCGGCCAAGTACATCTTGGGATGGGGTTGGCCTTGGGAGGGGGGTTAGGATTGAGGGATTACATATATAATGGTGTGTGTGGTGTAGATGATGCTCCATTTGAATGTATGGCCAAGATTAATCTTGAGGGAGAGATTACAACAAAAGGGGAGAGAGGGAGAGAGACTTGAATGGTCAAAGGGAGGAGGGGATGATTTTTTCATGTGTTTAACCAATAGGATGGTGACACATCATTGCACTTTTACAATAAAGTCCCCAACAATTGAAAAGTTGCACAGAAAATTGGTTTTGGGATTTAATGAGGGAAAACACCACGTTTGGTGTGATGTATTGGCTAAAAAGAATATGTGGTGTTTAGTATGAAGCTTGAGGGTGTGAATAGGGGTTTGGTTTGGTGTTGGGTCTAGTTTTGGGTTAAGTTAGGTCCTTACACCAATTTAATTAAAATTAATTTAAATGGTGTTCTAAAATTAATTGGAAGTACAAGGGGTTAAAATTAGGTGGAACACAAGTATCATGGACGTAGATGACTCAGAGTAGAATATTATCATAATTTGGGTTGCACAAAACGGATCAAAATTGTGTCTCCAATTTTGATTGGAACGCACAAGATACAAAGTTGAATTTATTTAGAATTAAAAATAATCGTCCGCGACGAATATTGTGCGACTAAAAAGAAGCACAAGAGAGCATATTTATGAGTTACACAAAGGTCAGAATGGGAGACGGACACGTCTAGGACAAGGGTGTAAAATTTGTTGGAAGGCAAAAGCTAGTGTAGCGCTCCAAATATCGAAGCAACGGTAAGGCACAAAAATTAAATAAAATTACGGTAATTAATTATAATCCTCAATATTTAATCTCGAATAATACAAATTAAAATTATAACCCTATATTTCGGTCAGAGGTTCAACTAGTGGGCTTCTAGGTCTTGTCTACTAACTCATGCATTAAAGAACACTATAATATATATGTATACACATATCATGCAATTATTTAAAAATAAATATACACAATACTTATATTATATAAAATAACAAAATTATCCCTATTTTAGGATGTGGTAGTGACACGTCCCCTTCAAGTCAGACTCTCCACATAGCTCCTTGCCTCATGTCGACCAGGCCGCAAGGCCCTGGCCACAAGAGCACATGCTGCATGGACACAGGCCGCATGCGCTCCTGGATTAATGGACACTGAGTCGCATACGCACCTGGCCGCATGCGCAACTGGCACATAGCGCCACGAAGCATGCGCCCGAGCTAGCAACAGTGCATGCAATTTGTGCAAGAAAAGAGTGCATGAGCGACATGCGACGTGCTAAGTACGCCAACAAAGCACCACTTTGCATCCTTGAGCACGAGCATGAGCCCGTGCCAGAGTTCGAGTCCGAGTCAGAGTTGGTAAGCCACTGCGGGGTTTAGCTCCTAAGGGAAACTTCCCAAATGTGGTTACAAAAGAAAGATTGTCATAAGGGAGTTCACACTTAATCCCTCTAGGAAAGTCAACCCACATGGGCCTCCACCTCATGTGCATATACCAATACTAAGCATAGTTATATATTGAGATATACACATTGGTGGTTTTTCAATGTGGGACTAAAACTCCCAAAGCCAAGTGGAAAACACCAACAAGTTCCTTTCCTTTAAACCTCACCTGGTTGTCTTCACAAGTTCTTAGCAAGCATCAGTAGGAGTATGGCTTAGATTTTCAAACAAGTTGCATACCGAGTGTACAATGATGAAGACTATTTACTTGGGTGTGTGTATATTTATTTAGAGAAAGAATACATAATGCCAAAGTTGTGTAGGAAACAATAGGAAGAATTTGCATAACGAATGTTGAGGAAATATGACATGGGTTCAACAGATGGAAGTGGAATCTTGATGAGTTATGCAACACTAAAGGAAGAAGCTAGTAAGGAATTGATAACTAAAGTATTTTAATTGTCTCTATCATACACAGGAGAGTTGTCATTACTAAATATATATATGTAACTTAATTACATATGTACATGTACCTATATGGTCATCATTCAGTGTAAGAACATAGTTTTGAACCAAAATGGTTATAGGTTAGTCATAAACCTAATAATTAATTAATTTCATATTTATTCTCTAGGTTCCTTAGACCCTTTGGACTGGGACTCCAGACAATATTCTCAAGCTCATCTCATGGACTCAGGCAAGTATACCTTGCCACTCTTGTTTATATTTCTTAAATACTGCAAATGCATTTATATTATTTTTGGTTGAACGATATTTGGTGTCCAAAAATAACTTGGGTGCAAGTCGGTATTGGCCGATTACGCATGACTTAGTATTTAGCAACCAAACCCCTTATTTGAGAGATGCTCCAATCACTCTTATGACCATGACACATTTATGACATGGAGAGTTTTATGTGTGTACGCAGACTCTTGTACTGACTGATTACTGGTATAATCGAGATGCGTGATGACATCATTTAGATACTATGATCTCGACTCCGGAGTAGGAGCTAGACATGACGTGATTCATGCCAGATACAACAACATTGGGTGGGGAGGACACTCACTAGACGTATGGGCTATCTATACACTTTCCTTTGTAACCTGCAGTCTCCACCGGAGTACCGGGTATGACGACCATGGATTTATTATTATGAGAGAGAGATGACCTCTGGTGTCCACGACGCTATGTTATATTTAGGTCTCTATTTTTTCAGGAAATTATGCTGATCCCATTTAGCCTACAGCTCATGCATCGAACGTGGTTCTCATTGCATTTACACTTAGTTTAGTACACCCTTATTTATTGCAGTATTTTTGTATCATTAGTGACATGTTTCTATGTATCTTGTTATGTCCCTCTGAGGACCTGGTTTTCTGCCAGATTGCAGAGTTGATTGACGTTGTGATTTGCTGGAGCTGTTGATGGATATCATCTTGGTGTACATGTATTTGTTATTAGGTATATATCTTTCATTGTTCACATATCATCTTCTTATTGCTTATTACCTGCTGATATAGCCTATTTTGCAAGCTTATTATTTTCTCGAGCTTGATTGAACCAAGTGTGTTATTGGGCGGCTGACTCTAATGCACTTTGTTATGTGGGTTGAGATATAGTTGACTTGACATTTTAGACATATACTCGACCTCTAGACAGTGTATACGTATTTGAGTTGGACTAGAGTCTACTTAATATGTAGCTGGTCATTGCCATGTGGCCCAGTCCCGCGCATTTTAGGACTAGGACGTGACACTTTGGATGCTTTCCAGAAGTTCAAAAGTCAGCTGGGAGTTCGTCAAGTTCCAAGTTAAACTAGTTGGGAACTAGTTTACGGGAGGGAACGAAGAGAAGAAGTCAATGTTTCTGTTGGGATCTTTCCTGCAGTTTAGCTATTTGTTAAAATAAGTCCTAATCTTTAGGATATGCTTGTTAGTGCTTTCAATATGTTAGTACGTTGCTGTTGTGGAAAACATGAGCTAGTATTTCTCATTTATGTTATGTTGTAAAGGCTATTTAAAGAGCCTATGTTTGTTCAATAAGATTTATGAATCATGTCCACAATCTGTTGATTTTCTGCTTATCTTAGTCTTTGAGTCTTAAACATATTGTCTACGTTAGCAGGAAAGATGAGGTCAACAATTTTACTCCGACAAATTACGTGTTGAAACGTGACATTTTTTATTTGTTTTTTGATTTTTCTTTTGGACTGTCAATTATTTTCGTTCATTTTCTATCTGGATCCAACTAACTTTTCTTTTTCCCGCTTAAATATACAGATTAAAATTATGACCCTACGGTCAATGAAAGTGAATGCAGCATGGACGAGTCACTTTTGTTTCCAAAAATTTCGGTTCCTTGTTCCTATTTTCTACGTACAATCAAAAAATTATACTCTCCCAAAAACAATCTCTGCCGTCCAAAAGTACAATCGCTCCACTCCTTTTTTTCTCCTCAAATTCTCTCACTCTTCGATCGCGGAAAGATCGGACGCGAATTTACATCCGCTGCCAATGCCGGACCTGCTCCGCCTCCTCCTCCTCTCGGAGACGGTGGGGACCACCACCACCTCCTTCGGTTCGAACACCAATGGCGCCACCGAACTCCTCCCGCGATGCTCCGAACTCTTCATCAGCGCCGCGCTGGCTTTGACTGCCAGCTTGGCGAGGTCGTCGGCTTGGAGCGGCGACTTGAGCATCGGCTTCGGGAGGACGAAGTAGATCTGGCCCGGCACGAGCCACTCGTCGGATCCTACGGCAGAGACGGAGCGGTCGAACTCCATCTCGTCGGCGTCGCACACGAACCACCGGTCCGAGTTATTATCCTGGGCCAGCACGGAGGCAGCCAGGACCGGCCGGTCGAACTCCCTCAGGCTCCCGTCTACGAGTACCAGCTTCCCCGTCGACGACTGGCCCACCGCCGATGCGTCACAAGAGGTGCACAGACCCATTAATTATGTTTTATTCGGACAAATTTGGGTGTTCGTTTAATTCGGATATTATTTTTGCTTGGAATTGCTCGGTGTTCTTGCTCGAGTTAATATAGGCGGGAATTGTGGGGACGGTGGACCAGGTGCAGTCTGGAAGTGGGGGAGGACAGGCTGTTATTTGTACGGGTACAGATTTCAAGGATGTTACAAGTGATTTTATGACTTCATTTGTTTTCAACCCACAAACATTTCACATCTAAATTAAAAAAAAAAAATTTAATATAATTTTTAGAAAATTTTATTTAAAGCACTAAAGTTTAATAAAATTAAAACAAAAAAAAAAAACTCATAAGTGTTAAAACTTGCATAAAATAAAATTAGTACTTAGAGAATAATAGAGAGGGAAGGAGTGAAAAGCTATTTCATTTCTTTAATTGCATATCATAAAATATATTACAAGTTCTCTATTTATAGGCTTAAGAGAGTAATCCAAAAGCCAAGAGTCGCCAAGAGTCGAAGGATGTTACTCAAAAACCAAGAGCCAAAGGATGTGTCTTTTCAATGGATGGGTTCTTTATTTGGATATACATATACAATTTTCATAACAGTCCCCCTAGGATGTCCAATATTTATGGGATATGTCTCGTTAAAATCTTGCCAAAAAAAATTCAGTAGGATAAAAACTTGGAAGAATGAAAAAGAGTACATATTCATGTAAAATTTGTAAGCGTAATACATTGCCTTGTTAAAACCTTGCCATGAAAAATCCATTGGGATAAAAACTTGGACAAAGGAAAAAGAATACAGTATGAGAATTAGTGATCATGTTCCCCCTGTTACTGGCAAGAGATCATTTAGTTGACGCATCACAATATTTTTAATCATCTTTCTGAATGTTGTGGTTTGCAATACTTTAGTGAATAAATCTACGAATTCTTTAATCGATTGTATCTGCTGAACGTCAATGTCACCATTCTTTTGTAGCTCGTGAGTGTAGAAAAATGTTGGTGATATATGCTTCGTTCTGTCACCTTTGATATACCCATTTATGATTTGTGCAATACAAGCAGCATTATCTTCATATAATAACGTCGGAGTATTCTTTGTTAAAGATAACCCACATGATTCTCGGATATGCTGAACATCGTTCTCAACCATATGCACTCTCGACTTGCTTCATGCAATGCCAGAATTTTTGAGTGATTAGAAGAAGTAGTTGCTAATGTTTGCTTCACCGAACGCCATGATATTGCAGCACCACCACAAGTAAACACATATCCACTCCGATATCTTCCTTTATGTTGGTCAGATAGATAACCAGCATCAGCATAACCCACAACTTGTGATTCTGAATTTTTTGAGTAAAACAAGCTCATGTCGGTTGTTTCACGAAGATAACGTAATATATGTTTAACACCATTCCAATGTCGTTTTGTTGGTGTCGAGCTATATCTTGCCACTAAGTTTACTAAGAATGCTATATCAGGTCTTGTACAATTTGCAAGATACATCAAAGCTCCAATAGCACTACGATATGATACTTCTGGATCAAATAAATCTTCATTATCCTCTAGAAGACGAAACAGATCTTTCTTTTCATCTAACGATCAAACAACCAGGTGACAACTCAATGGATGAGCTTTATCCATATAAAATCTTTTTAAAATCTTTTCTACATTGGTAGATAGATGGATAAAAATTCTATATGATAAATGCTCGATCTGTAGGGCGAGACAAAATTTGTCTTTCCAAGATTTTTTATCTCAAATTCTTTCATCAGATAATTAGCGATTTTTGTGAGCTCTTCGGGAGTTCCTTCAAGATTTAATTTATCAACATATACCGCAATAATGGAGAATCCATTTTTAGATCTTTTGATAAAAATACATGGGCAAATTGGATTATTTATATATCCTTCTCTAACAAGGTATTCACTAAGACGGTTATACCACATTCTTTCATATTGTTTTAAACCATATATGGATCGTTGTAATTTGATTGAGTATAACCTATGAGACCTTCGGTTATATGCTTAATGCAATTTGAATCATTCTGGGATTTTCATATAAATGTCATTATTCAATCGCCCATATAAATATGCGGTAACAACATCCATAAGCCACATGTCAAATTTTTCTGTGATTGTTAAACTAATAAAGTATCGTAATGTGATTGCGTCGATCACAGGGGAATATGTTTCATCATAATCGATTCCAGGTCTCTGTGAAAAACCTTGTGCAACAAGTCATGTCTTGTATCTCACAATTTTATTTTTCTCGTTGCATTTTCGTACAAACCACCATATGTATCCAATAGGTTTTATACCTTCAGGAGTTTGGACTACTGGTCCAAATACTTTGCGATTTTCTATGGATTTTAATTTAACTTGTGTCACATCTTTCTTTTTTGACCAATCATTTCAATGTCGACATTGTTCAATAGATTTTGGTTCAGGATCCTCATTTACCAATATTAAATGCGACACCATAAGCAAAAATATTGTCTATAGTCATTTTTTTCTATCCCAGCTTTCTCATATACACATATAATTTAAAGAGATCTCTTCTAAAATTTGTTCATCGGTATGTCTCTCTTCAGCAGCTACTTTAGACTGATCAGTCAATTTTTCTATGTTTTCATGTTTTGAAACTATTTCCTCTTTTTACTCAAAAAAAAACTATTTCCTCTTCGGGAGTAATTGCTTTTACCTTTTTCTTTCGAGGGTTCTTATCTTTAGCACCAACAGGCCGTCCACGTTTCATGCACGATTTTAGTGTGCCATCATGTTGTCCTTTAGGGATATCAATCTGTGCTGGTATGTTTATAGCTAGTACATGAGATTTTGTCACTTTCTTAATAATGGTGAATGCATCTGGCAACTGATTTAAAATATTTTGCAAATGAATGATCATTTTTACTTCTTGCTTATATCTATTTGTTTGTGGGTTAATAAAAGATGGTACATTCCATATAATTTTATGTCGTTCTACAGGAAGAAACATTTTTTCCCTTCTTAACGACGAAAAAACTATCTCATCAAAATGGCAATCAGCCTTGCCTTAAATAAATAGCCCGTTATTTATTTTATTATAGATGGAAAATCAAAACTAACATAAATTCAAAGACATATTTGTAGGCCCATATTTGTTCGTTGAGGTGAAGAAATGGGAACATAAATCGCACAACCAAAAACTTTTAAGTGAGAAATATCAGGTTGCTGGCCAGAAACAAGTTGCAACAGTGAATAATGATAAAATAAACTTGGTCGAATACAGACCAATTCAGCTACATGTAATATTACGTCCCCAAACATAAGTGGATAAATTTGATCTTAAAAGTAAAGGTCTGGCAATTATTTGCAACCTTTTAATAAAAGACTCTACAAGTCCATTTTGAGTATGCACATCTGCAACTGAATGTTCAACATCAATGCCAATTGACATGCAATAATCATTAAGTGCTTGAGATGTAAATTTATCGGCATTATCAAGACGAATAGTCTTTTGATGGAATAATCAGGGAATTGAGCCCTTAATATTATAATCTGAACAAGAAGTTTGGTAAAAGAAATTGTTCGTGTTGACAGTAGACTTACATGTGACCATCTAGATGATGAATCTAACAAGACCATTAAATAACGAAATGGTCTACAAGGTGGGTCAATAGGTCGACAAACATCCCCTTGTATTCTTTGTAAAAATATAGGAGACTCAAAATTAACTTTCATTAGAGATTGGTCTTATAATTAATTTCCATTGTGAGCGGGCAGCACACACACAATCACGAGGTAAAAGAATCTTCTAGTTGTTTAGAGGATGTCCATGTGAATTTCTAACTATTTGACGTATCATACTCGATCTAGGGTGGCCGAGTCGATCATGACAAAGAATAAAAAGTTTTGGATCATTGAACTTCTGATTTATCGTAGTGTTTGATTATATAGTACTTATGTTCGCATAATACAGTCCTGATGAGAAAACTGGGAGTTTTTCTTTCACATGCTTCTTCCATGAATCATTGGATGCAATACATAGATATTCCATATTCCCCTCATTCTTAGTCTCGATATGAAAACCATTGAGACGTATGTCTTTGAAACTCAGCAAACTTCTTTTTGACTTGCTAGAATACAAAGCCTCTTTCACCAAAATATTTGTTCCACCCGGCAATATAATGTTCACTCTTCCAGAGCCCTCAATTAGTTTTGTAGTACCAGAAATTGTACTAACATTTGCTTTTGCCAATTTTAAGTTCGAGAAGTATTTTCGATCTCGAAGAATTGTGTGTCTTGTTCCACTATCAACCAAACATATATCTCCACTGTTGGAGTTGTTAACGGCATTATCATTTTTCACATTTCTATAGACAAAATAAATAAAGTAAGAAATATTATAAAACTTAATTTATTAATTCGAACTTATAACAACCAAGACTAAAAAAATTGACAAAACAAGCATTGAGCTAAAATTAAACTTAGAAAAATAAAGTTCAAATAATATCAACTCCAACCCAATCATTTTTGATCTTTTCGTTGCCATCATTAGCATCATTATCCCAAAACTTAATCCCATTAATTTTTTCACTTGGGTCGGTTAAGAAATCATCAACATCCAAATGAGCAAATTCCATTGGATCATTTTCATCATCAACAATTTTTACTGAAATCTACAAAATTGATTTCTTTCTCTTTTTCTTTACCCTTGATAGATGTTTGGTAAAGATCAATTAGTTACTTTGGTGTACGACAAGTACGAGACCAATGCCCTTTTGCTCCACACCTATAGCAAGTCTCATCATAATTCTTCACAGAATCTATTTTTACACCCTTTCTTTTTTCTTGTTTTCTGCCATTGTTGTTCCACTTCAAGTGGTATCGTCCAACCTTCTTGTTAAAGGCGTAATAATTAGGACCACATTGGTCTCGAGCTTTACCACGATTGTAATCACGACCATGACCACGACCATGACTACGACCACGACCGAATACGTCCTTGTCTATAGTTACTTGCATTCGCTTCAGGGAATGGCTGTGATTCAGTAGGGTGGGAGTTATAATTTTTCATCATGAGCTCATTATTTTGTTCCGCAAGAAGTAGACATGAGATCAATTGAGAATAAATTTTAAAACCTTTTTCACGGTACTGCTGCTGTAGGAGCATGTTCATGGCATGGAAAGTAGTGAATGTCTTTTCCAACATATCTTCTTCAGTAAAATTATCTCCGCACAATCTCATTTGAGACATGATTTTAAACATTGTGGTGTTATATTCCTCCAAGTTTTTTCATAAACAGCTGGGTCTTTCACTCTAAAATATTCAGATTTTAGCCCTTCATGGAGGTGATATCGAATGAAAATTATTGCCTTTTCTTTGTCTTGTTCGCGTGCCTCATTTTTTTCTTTGATGGCATGCTCAAGGCTCTTTGCACTCAAATGGAACTCAGCATCAAGAACCCAATTTAAATAATTTCTTCCGAAAATATCAAGAGCAGGGAACTCAAGCTTGGTGATGTTTGCCATAGGTCTGAATACAAAAAAAAGTATTACTTTAGAATATAATACACATACTCAAATCTACAAGTTTGAGTTTTATCAATTAGACTTCAAGCCTAACATATTCTATTTTGGCTCCAAGCCTTATATTCAATTTAGGCTTCTAACCGAAGATTTTCTTTCAATTTTTTTTATGAAACTTCAGGTTCATCTATAAAAATTATAAAATAAATCAATATCGTCAAACTACAACACAATAATTCCTCGATAACAAGAAAAATATAATATATATATATATATATATATATATATATATATATATGTAGCGCCCCGTTCTTCCGGTGCGGAGAGCGCGGCTAAGAAACACAAGACGGTATCGTTCGATCGGGATAGATTGAATTAAGAACTCGTCCTCGTTATGGATTTGTTTCTTCGGAATCGATTCCCATATTCAGTGGACCGCGCCCCAAGGATCGGCTTAGCGGCAGAGTCAGGAGGGACCTCTCTGCTGCTATCTTTTATTGCCTCGGTTTTCGATGTCGCTTGTTGCTTTCGTGCTTTGAGTTGGTTTTGGGATTTTGCTTGTTTTCTTTGAACGGTTTCGATGGTTTTCATTATTTTCGTTCATTGACTTGCACTTCTATTCCGAGATTGGAAAGAGAGGAAGAAGTATTAATCGAGCTGTTCGTGTGCAGGTGAACGAGCAGTAGGCGGCTTGCGAGCGAAGTCGTGAAGCGCCTCTTTCCTTCTCCTTTCCAATTTCTAAGTGAGTGACTACCAACCCGATTAGCTAGCCCTGCTTCCAAGCTTCGCGCCCTAAAAATCTGCATTCTTCTTTGCCCCGATCAAACGATACCAAGTAATAATAAAAGAAACCAAGATAAAAGAGAATAGACTTGGTTATTATGCTTGTCAATCAAACATGTGAACTGTTATCTTATAGTATGCTTGTTCGTGCAAATGTTCTATGAACCGTGCTAAGTATGACACACACCCTGTATTGTGCTTAATTATTCAGTGAGGCTCTGCAATATGAAATTCTGCTTGTCTGTATTCGTGTTGCCTCAACAGTATAATCTGCTATAAATCAGTTAACATAACGTGCGATCACGGACAACTTGTGCACAAGGAAATCTGGTTCCTGCGGACTGTCGCCGGGGCACTGGGACCGATCCGATCCGGACGGAACGTCTGTATAGTCGTCTGTATCGTCGGTAATGAGGCGTGCAGCGGGGGCTCGCACCCGCGTTGCACATCCGTCCGTCTTGAGACTATAAATCGTCCTTCGTGGTATTATGCCAGTGATCATCTGTATATTTAAATCTGTTGCATACTAACTTGTGTCTTCATGGCAGGGAAGGCAAGGTAAGTATTGTGCAGGTAATTCAGCGGGCAGGTAAAAATCCACCGAATGGTGGCACGTTCATTTCAGTAAATTCTATATGCTGCTTACTTGTAAATGAACTAAGGCAAGATAGAAACCCACAAATATGCATGCTTCATTAAAACAACGTGTTGATTGGTATAGTCAGGCTAGCTTGCCTTCACCAGCATGTTTCGATATGCTGACCCTCGTTGAAACAGGTTCTCCATACCAAGGCGAACCGAGCGAGGAGCCGAAGTCATCTTTCCGATCCAGTCCAGCTGTTGGCGCATCTTCACCGCGCCCCTCGAAGCATTTTAGAGTCAGGAGCCTGCAACTCTTCATACACAAATGCAGCTCCGTGGCAAAGCTGTCCTCCAGCCTGGAGGTCTTTATCATTTTGAGTTTATAAAAGGATGTAATATACAGGACTGCTATCTCATTTTGAGTCAACACTTTTGTAAGCCGTTCGGCATATTAACTGACTCGTTCAGGAGTTTGTAATAGATGTTCATTATCAATAAAGAGAACTTTTCCATGTTATAAATCTGTGTTTCAATTTATCTGCGTACTCTGAATATGTGCTTGCTATGCAAATCATTAAAGCCTTGTGCGGGCGCAACCCCAGGCCCGCACGGCGGTCATGATTCGGGGGACGCCTCAAGTGATTCTACGGAATTGGGTCATGACAAAGTGGTATCAGAGCACAGATTCAAGTTCCTTAGACTTCGTGCTGGAAGAGTTCCTTTAACGATCAATTCCTGTACGAACTTTTGAACTCGCTAGGCCAAAATGAGATACGTTCATGGAATAAGTCCATAATATATTATGATCCTAATGTAATTTACCTTCTTTTGAAGGAATGGTACCAGCGCAATCTGCAGCGCAACCACCGAACGAAACACAGGAAAGTAGTTCGGGTACTTCGGGAAGCTCTCGGAGCCAGCGAGGCATGTTTCAAGTCGACCCGCTAGAGCGGGTGATGCAAATGTTAGAATCGCAACGACAAAGAGACGATGCTCGCCAAGCCAGGTTCGAGAGCAATCTAGAGAACCGATTCTCAGTCCAACAAAAGCAGGTAGATACCCTGCAACAGATCGTTCAGACTTTGGCTGCCAACCATTCCGCCGCAACAGCAACGACTCCGGTGGAACAGCCCGTGCTTGAAGTGGAGACGCCTCAAATCCCAAGGCCGAGGGACGTGACTGCCTTCAACTTGGTCCATTTCAAGAAAGTCTGCAACACTCCGTTCAACGGGACTGAGGACCCAGTGGTAGCTCTAGATTGGCTAGCCGAACTTGAAGATCACTTCGCTCTGCTAGAGGTCCCCGAAGATAAGCGCGTCGCCTGCGCCCAACTACAGCTCCGCCTCAACGCACACGATTGGTGGAACGTGCATCGACGATCTCTCCAATTTGATCATGGAGAGGAGGCGATCTCGTGGACGACCTTTCGTGCCGCGTTTGAAGAGGAGTTTATACCCCCTCCAGTGCAACGTAAGATGGAAAACGATTTCGTGCAACTGCGGCAGGGCAGTATGACAGTTAAGCAATACTCCGTCGAATTCAACCGACTCTCCAAATTCGCTAGGGCCTATTTACCTGATGCAGCGAGTCGAGCAAGAAGGTTTGAAGGTGGTTTGCGCCCTGCCATCCACGGACACGTGGTCAATAATCAGTATAGAACCATGCGTGAAGTCATGAATCACGCCCTATCTCTCGAACCGCAGTATCCTCATGTTTCCACCGGCGCTGTGCATACCTACAATCACAAACGCCAAGGCAACGACAGAGGAAACACCGCTGCAAAGCGCCCTAACCACGGCGGTCCCCAAAGGGGAAACCCGAGACCATTCTGTGAATTCTGTAAAAAGTCGGGGCACACCACTGACAATTGTTATCGCCGCAAGGGTCTGTGCTTCAACTATGGTGCAAGGGACCACGTGTCTCGGGATTGTCCACTCCCCTCTAAGCTTCTGCCCCAACAGAATAATCCCTAACGGTAGGTCCTATTCTTAAGTTTCGGGATGAAACTTCCAACTAGTTTGGTAGGATGTAGCGCCCCGTTCTTCCGGTGCGGAGAGTGCGGCTAAGAAACACAAGACGGTATCGTTCGATCGGGATAGATTGAATTAAGAACTCGTCCTCGTTATGGATTTGTTTCTTCGGAATCGATTCCCATATTCAGTGGACCGCGCCCCAAGGATCGGCTTAGCGGCAGAGTCAGGAGGGACCTCTCCGCTGCTATCTTTTATTGCCTCGGTTTTCGATGTCGCTTGTTGCTTTCGTGCTTTGAGTTGGTTTTGGGATTTTGCTTGTTTTCTTTGAACGGTTTCGATGGTTTTCATTGTTTTTGTTCATTGACTTGCACTTCTATTCCGAGATTGGAAAGAGAGGAAGAAGTATTAATCGAGCTGTTCGTGTGCAGGTGAACGAGCAGTAGGCGGCTTGCGAGCGGAGTCATGAAGCGCCTCTTTCCTTCTCCTTTCCAACTTCTAAGTGAGCGGCTACCAACCCGATTAGCTAGCCCTGCTTCCAAGCTTCGCGCCCTAAAAATCTGCATTCTTCTTTGCCCCGATCAAACGATACCAAGTAATAATAAAAGAAACCAAGATAAAAGAGAATAGACTTGGTTATTATGCTTGTCAATCAAACATGTGAACTGTTATCTTATAGTATGCTTGTTCGTGCAAATGTTCTATGAACCGTGCTAAGTATGACACACACCCTGTATTGTGCTTAATTATTCAGTGAGGCTCTGCAATAGGAAATTCTGCTTGTCTGTATTCGTGTTGCCTCAACAGTATAATCTGCTATAAATTAGTTAACATAACGTGCGATCACGGACAACTTGTGCACAAGGAAATCTGGTTCCTGCGGACGGTCGCCGGGGCATTGGGACCGATCCGATCCGGACGGAATGTCTGTATAGTCGTCTGTATCGTCGGTAATGAGGCGTGCAGCGGGGGCTCGCACCCGCGTTGCACATCCGTCCGTCTTGAGACTATAAATCGTCCTTCGTGGTATTATGCCAGTGATCATCTGTATATTTAAACCTGTTGCATACTAACTTGTGTCTTCGTGGCAGGAAAGGCAAGGTAAGTATTGTGCAGGTAATTCAGCGGGCAGGTAAAAATCCACCGAACGGTGGCACATTCATTTCAGTAAATTCTATATGCTGCTTACTTGTAAATGAACTAAGGCAAGATAGAAACCCACAAATATGCATGCTTCATTAAAACAACGTGTTGATTGGTATAGTCAAGCTAGCTCGCCTTCACCAGCATGTTTCGATATGCTGACCCTCGTTGAAACAGGTTCTCCGTACCAAGGCGAACCGAGCGAGGAGCCGAAGTCGTCTTCCCGATCCAGTCCAGCTGTTGGCGCATCTTCACCGCTCCCCTCGAAGCATTTTAGAGTCAGGAGCCTGCAACTCTTCATACACAAATGCAGCTCCGTGGCAAAGCTGTCCTCCAGCCTGGAGGTCTTTATCATTTTGAGTTTATAAAAGGATGTAATGTACAGGACTGCTATCTCATTTTGAGTCAACACTTTTGTAAGCCGTTCGGCATATTAGCTGACTCGTTCAGGAGTTTGTAATAGATGTTCATTATTAATAAAGAGATCTTTTCCATATTATAAATCTGTGTTTCAATTTATCTGCGTACTCTGAATATGTGCTTGCTATGCAAATCATTAAAGCCTTGTGCGGGCGCAACCCCAGGCCCGCACGGCGGTCACGATTCGGGGGACGCCTCAAGTGATTCTACGGAATTGGGTCGTGACAATATATATATATATATATATATATATATATATATATATATATATATATATATATATATGAGTAATAGTTTATATAACAATAAAAATATATATTATATACATCTTCATAAACAAACTATAAATGGTCCAATATTAAATATAAATCTATAGTGAGAAGCTTCACAAAGATTAAAAATATATAAAAAAGTAAGATGTTTGAGTTTTACATTGACATCGATGGGTCTCCCGAAACGACTAATGGTTTCATCGTGCTGATAACGTATTAAAACTTGCACAAAATAAAGTGAGTACTTAGGGAATAATAGAGAGGGGGAGAGTGAAGAGCTATTTTATTTCTTTAATTGCATATCACAAAATATATTACAAGTTCTCTATTTATAGGCTTAAGAGAGTAACCAAAAAGTCAAGAGTCAAAAAATGTTACTCAAAAAATAAAAGCCAAATGATGTATCTTTTCAATGGATGGATTCTTTATTTGGACATCCACATACAATTTTTATAACAATAAAGATATTATAACGTTATTTGAAATAACATTTTTATTGAAGAATGTAAATATACCGTTTGAAAGAATGTTATCAATTCTTTAAGCATCTAATTTTTTTTATCCTTTCCATTAAAAAATAATTAAGTTTGGCAATAAAAAGTCTTACGGAAGGACTTTTTTTTAGATGGAAAACATGTCCTTTGTACGAACGTTTTCAATAGATAAAGAACCAAACTGGACAAGATTATGATCGAGTGTCCAAATAAAATATTGTTAATAGTACTGTTCCTCCAAGTAGTCCAAATAAAATTATATTTGCACTTGGAATTTTTTTCTTTATTTATCTGATCTAGTGTCATAGCACACGCGATTCTTGTGCAACACGTTTTATAATTATTAATAATATTTTATGTAACAAACATAACATAAAATTAAATTTATTTAAAAATAATAGTATTTTTCGATATTTAAGCTAACAAAAATATTATTTCACCTAAGAATCTAAAAAAATATATTTAATTTAAAAATGTCTAAAATTTATAATCTAAAATTTAATTTAAACCTAATTTAATGCAAGTTACATAAAATTTTAACTTAACTTAATAAAGTAATTTTATCTAACGCATAGTCAACATCTAATTAGTTATTTAAATTTTAGTCTCATATTATAATTTAATCCATCATTTAAGTTTTAAATTTAATCTAATTAAAATTTAAGTTGATCTAATCTAATTTATTATTTAATCTATTATCTAAAAATTATCTACTACTTAATATAATCTTAATCATCCTGGAACTTTAAGAGATTATCATTTTAAACCTATTTAAACTTACTCTCTTAAAGTTCCATATTCAGATTTTATTAAGTAGTAGATAATTTTTAGATAATAGATGAAATGATAAATTTGATTAGATTAACTTAAATATTAATTAGTTTAAATTTATAATTTAAATGATGGATTAATTTATAATACCAGACTAAATTTTAAATAATTGACTGTGTTAGATAAAATTACTTTCTTATGTTAAGTTAAAAGTTTATGTAACTTGCATTAAATTAGGTTTAAATTAAATTTTAGATTAAAATTTTTAGACATTTTTAAATTTAATTAAATAAAAATTTCTTTTTAGATTCTTAGGTGAAATAATATTTTTGTTAGTTTAAATATCGGAAAATACTATTTTTTTAAAATAATTTTAATTTTATGTTATGTTTGCTACATAAAATATTATTAATAATTGTAAAACGTGTTGTACATGCATCGCGCGTGCCATGACACTAGTATATATATAAAGGAAATGACCATCATTTTTATGCACGGATATGTCCTTTTGATAGACGTATTCATTGAATCAATTTTTTGAAAATTAATATTTTCAGTAAACACATTTTTTACAATTGGCATTTTTGTTCTTTCTTTTTAGATTATACAAACTTTTATTCTCTCAATTTAATTTTACATAATTTTAATGCTCTGTACGTAATATTTTTTCTTTTTTTTTCTTTTGCAATAATAAAAATTTAATTCTTATTGACAAATGATAATTTCTGACTGGTTGAATAGAACAAAACAAAACAAATAACGCGGATTTGATTGTCGTGGAGTGATTTGGGGTTTGACGCACGCGGTAGTTGATGGCTTTGGCTTTTTCTTTAATCCAAATTAGTACAGAAGGCATAACACTACAGACACGCAGATCAAAGTATATAATGGAACGGACGGTCTGAAATCGGCCCATGGAAAGTCCGTCTTGGCCGGTCCGGATCGGTCAAAATCGTCTAACCGGTCTAGTTTGGCCCACCAATATAATATGTTTGGGCTGGGTCTATATTTTTAACCTGAAAGTTTGGTCCGACCCGGTTCAAGGACCGGTCCAAACCGGTTATCCGATTTAGGTCCGGATGAACCCGGTATAGACCCGGTCCCCGGTTCATATAATATACATAAAAATTAAAGTTGTGAACAAACCACGACTTAAGTTTCTCTTTCCTAACCACTAATTTCAATTCATTTCTATTTCAAGTACACATAAATGAAGTATATATATATAGTATAATCTACTATAATTTTTTTTTAAAGAAATGCTTGACCCGCGGATCAGGCTTGATCCAGTCCGGATTAAGTCTGGATCCGGTCCGGTCCGTAGCTACTGGATCTGAGTTTGGACTGGGTTCTTCCCTCATCCTTTCGGTTTGAACCGGTTCGATCCGTTTTTTCTCCTGAACTAAGTCCTGACCCTAAATTGGTCAAATCGAATTTCAGTCCGAACCGATAGACACCATGACACACAGGTTCGTTTTGCAAATTTGGTCTACAAGACTTTGACAAATCCACCGAGACTTCATTTTGTAAGTTTAACGAAAATGACCGGTACAACTTTGTACATAAATTGGAAAAAGAATGTAATACTTGATCGATAATTTAAATATGTGTTGTCGTTCAAATGTTTGCATCAGGAAGGACATCAGAGAGTTCTTTAAAAATGAGTTCTCGATCATTTGGTTAGGCATAGTCTTCTTTTTCCAAGAAATGACCATGACAATCGGTTGCTCAACAGATCTATACAATCGCAAAATAATGCCAAAAAATGGCACATAGTCCTCCAGAAAGGATAACACTGGCTGGAATCTGTGTGTTTGGATCCTGCTAAGCAGAAGTTGATCAATCCTTTTTCTATTAGATGGTATTAAGAGAGTAGAGCTGCAAATGAGCCAAGTCGGATTAAACTTTTATAATCTTGAACTTGACTTGATTAGAATTAATCGAGCTCGAGCTTAATAATTTTTTTATTTTATAGCTTGAACTTGACTCGAGCTCGTTTATATTAAGCTTGAGCTTGGCTTGATTCACGTTTGATGTCAAATGTGTTCAGCTTTATTTCAAGCTCATTAAGCTTGATTTCGAGCATAACGAACTCGATTTCAAACAAGTTAGGTTTGAATTCAAGCACCTATAATATTAACAATTTATTTATAAAATAATAATTAAAAAGGTTCCTTATATCAATTATTAATGACATATAATTATATATAATGCACACAATCATATAGTTATATAAACAAACATAAAATTTGAATTCAACAAAGAACAAATTAAAATTTAAATAACAAAATAAATTGATAGACTGCCAACAACGAGCTCCTAAACGAGCTTCTAAATGAGCCAGCTTACGAGTCAGCTCGCAAGCTTCTAAACGAGCCAGCTCGCATGCTTCTAAACGATCCAGCTCACGAGCTCAAATGAGCTGAGTACTTCTAAGCTTAAGCTTGACTCGTTTATTAAACGAGCTCAAAAATGAAGTTTGAGTTCAGCTTGTTTACTTAACGAACCGAGCTCAAACGAGCTATTATCAAGCCGAGCTTCGAGCAGCTCATGAACGGCTTGGCTCATTTGCAGCCCTAAGAGAGTGTAACATCCAATGGTGGAACCAGGAATTCTAGCTTGGATGGACTAGAGTGGACTAGGATATGCTAGAGAGTTCTTGCATATGTTGGACTCAGTATGTGTCAAGCAATACTTCAAAAATAGTTGGATAAGAGGTTGCTAACAGTTGGACGAAAGTGTGCTGCGGAAAACTCATTGCAATCGGATGCGCAAGGACTTGATGCAACGAATGTGCAGGATTATCGATGCGAAAGATTTGAGGAATATAAAGTATTGCGGAGACTCGTTGCGATCGGATGCGCAATGACTTGATGCAAAGCACATGTCATATTTTCAATACGAAACATATAGAGATCACTACCAGAATAAGTCAAATTAACGACGTCTGAAAACGTCGCTAAATGACATGAAAACATCGCTAAAAAAATTTAACGACGTAATTAGCGACGTTTTATTGAAGTCGCGTTTAAGCTAGTCGCTGATAGAGAAAACGTCGCAAAACGTCGCTATAGCGACATATTCGCGTCGCTAATATTTTTCATATTAGCGACGCAACGTAGCTATATTAACGACATGTTATGTGTCGCTAAACGTCACTAATATTTTTCTATTTAGCGATATTTTGCAACAAATTTAGCGACGTTCTGCTGACCTGATAAATACTGTCATGTCAGCAATTTAGCGATATTTAGCAACATAATTAGCAACATTCTGATACAGTTAGCAACGTATATAAACTTCCTAAATTGTAATTTTTTTTTAAAATCTGGAATAAATGTTTGCTTGCAGTTTGTCATATATTCCTGGAATATCACAGTTCATAAAAATAGACAAACCCGGAGAAACCCTCTGTTGAATTTTTTGGGTTCGCCGACCCCTTCGGTGGAACACTCAACACCGATAAATTTTTATGCATTCAATATAAATAATAAAGTAAAATTAAATGAAATAGACAAAATCTCAATAAATAAAGTATGAAAATAAATATCTAGCAAATTCACATGCATCATACAAACTAAGTCTGAAAAGAAAAATCCAGTAAGCATTATAACTGGTACTGGATGTGAACAAATAAAGTATGAAACACTATCTCAATACATAAATGACCCAATATCATGGGCCAAAAGTCTGAAAACAAATAAACTGTCCTAACTAGGACTACAGCTGATCCGGAGGAGGAGGAGCACCGCGGTTAGCCTAGAAGATGAGCATGTCCAAAGAAAAATTACTGTTGATTAGGAGGAGGAGGAGAAGGAGCACCGCCATGAATCTGGGATATCATCAAGGCCCACTGCTTCGGTAAAATCATCATGGCACTCGATGGAGGAGTTTGTACAGTCGATGTAGATGTCCATGCCGGCGGATCAAGAGGACGGCATCTGCTCAAACGCTGTCAGTCGAGCATTGCAAGTATCTATGACAGATAACATCCTCACAGTACTCTGCTCCACTAACAAGCTCATATGAACCGGTGAAGTCTACAGCCTCGCTAGTGCATCACCCATGGCTACATGCGACCCCTGTAGCAACATCACATTGCGCTCTGTCGACGTGGCCAGATCCCTCAGCTCCGCGATGCTACGCTCAAGTGAATCAAAATGTGCTACGATCGTCGCATCGTCCGTCAGCGTTGTGGGTTGAGACGTAATCCTCAGTAGCAACTCGTCACGCAGAGACACAATCTGATGGTCAACCCTCTCCTACTGGGCTCGCATCGACTCCTGGGAGTTAAATTTTTACTTCAAGCATTTTAGCTTTTGAATCGTTTAATTTGGAGTTAAATTAAATACTTTATGGCCGAAACAAGTTCTGGAGCTTTATTCTCGAACCTGTTTGGCAGGGACGATGAGCAGTGTCGCTCGTAGTGCACCGCGCATGGAATTCTTGCCGCACGCAGTGTGCCACGTATGGATTTCTTGTCATCGTCTGCGCCGTGCACATCAGTGTGCCGGGCATATCACTTCTTGCCGTAAGCCGTTCGTCGCGCTTAGAATTCTTACCGTGCGTAATGCACCGCGTATGGATTCCTTGCTGCGCGCATAGATTCCTTGCTGCGAGCATGGATTCCTTTCATATCAATCCTTGTCACGCATCGATGCACCGCACGCATCCCTTCTTGTCACGTGCAATATACCGCGCATGAATTTCTGGCCATCCGCCATGCGCCGCGCATGAAAATTTGGCCGCGCAGTGCGTTGCACGCATGGTGACCCTAATGCATCTTTTGCCTATTTTAAGCTATTTTTTAGCTATAATCTTGAAAAACTCAAAACATGAAAGTTGTAGATCTTTGTCTTGCCTTCCCAAATATTTTTGGATCGCCTCATTTGGAGTTCAGATGATAATGTTATGCCCAGTTTTCTAAAATATGTTAAAAATCTAGTTTTGTGCATTTTTTGTAAGTTTGATGATTTTGCCCAGTGTTGCTATATTCTTCGATTGTTTTGACTTTCTTAGTCCCTTGGCGCATGAGACCTTCTTAGTAGGATTTTTTTTATGGTATTTTTTTTGTTATTTGTTGGCTTGTCCTTTGTTTGGCATATTTTGAGAAGTATCAATAAATGCAAGTTTCCCTTAAAGGACTTTAAACTGACTGTGGCATTCACCTGAACATGAAATTCCTTAACATGGATTGTTGTTGCACTATTAATCATAAACTCCTGACCACAAATACCTAACATGTACTGATACTCCGGATAGTAGCTCGACGAAGCGCACTCTTGACATGCTAGAATTTATGTAAAGGAATTACTTGATGTGTTAAGATAACTTAACGTAGTTGATTGCTTGTTCCTATCTTGAATGTACTTGTCAAGATCCTGTCCAGTCTTGCATCATATTTAAGAAAAAAAATTGAGCACCACGGTCAAAAATTCTTGATAACTTGTCTATGCTAATAACTAGAATAATAATCAAGAAAGCATCTAGAGAGATTCCTGGCTACATGCAATCCCGGTATCCCAGTAAAACCAGATGGATTTGGAACTCTCCGTCGTGAGGGGCACACTTCCGACACACCGTTGAGTGTTGAATTACCAGAAAATGATTATACCAAATAAATCTATATTATGTATCCCTTCGTTTAATAATCTGAATAGTCTGCAGGGAATGTAGTTGTAAGGAATCTCAACTTGCATGTGCTAGTAATTAGGGCTGTGATAACCTTAGTTAGTTAGTGATAGCAAGCCGTAGGTCATGATTGGCCGTGATTGCTTGATTTCCAGTCAAGTCTAGTCCCATCCTGATTTTTTTATCAGCAATTGATCCTGAGAACTGTACTTGAAGCCTGACTCCAGATATTCATGTTTGATACTCCAGAGCATGCTTAAATATTATTTTACCCGTTGCACTTAATTACTGTTTTCTTATGTCATTTTTTATTGATTTATCTGCATGCTGGTTTTAGTTCCTAAGTTGACTCCCTTGTGGTACTTTGCTATTTTGGGGTCTGAACCCACTAGTTTTGTATGACCAGATATCGGAGCAACACTGCAGCATCTCCCGTACTTTCCTCCTCAAGATGGTGAACACGAGGAGCACCCGAGGACATAAGTGGGTTTCTCCTTCATCGCCCACTTAATCTTGTATAATTATTCTTTTGAGGCATTTAGCCACCGAGCACGTGTTTAGCTCGTGTTTTGAAACTTGACGTTCTAGTCTGCGGGCCTACATGTAAAGCATATTCTAGACTATAGCTAGAGTTGATCATGTAATATTGTACTATGCTAGTTCTTTAATTTGGTAACTAGCTTCATTATCATCTGTGTATGTATAGTTTGGGATATCTTACTATTATATGTTTGGTGATCATATATCATGTAAATTATTGCTTGCTTGAGATTGAGACACCTAGGAATGTTATGACCTGAGATTGACTGTTGGATTGTAGAGTAAACTCTCGTATGTTTGGACAGCCGTAACCGTATCTCGGGGTATAGAGTACTCTGGTATACGTAATTGGCTTTGTCTGTCCACGCTATCCAGTATTCTGGTTCTAGGGCGTGATAAGTTTCACATAGATAATACTCATTATAAAAGTATAATAACAAGGTTTATGTTACAAGCTAGATAAATATAAGTTAAGTGGTAAATAGTTTTACCTAGATAATACTTATTATAAAAGTAAAATAACTAGAAACGCTTATCGTTACCTCCGAAGTCAAGTATCCATGTGAGCCATTCTTTGGAAAGAAATTTTACTTCTGTAAGCCTTTTGAGGCTATTAGGGTTATACCAGAAATCTAGTCTAACTCTAATAGCCTCAAAAGGCTTACAGAAGTAAATTTCTTTTTCAGAGAATATCTCACATTGAATACTTGACATCACGCATATCCTTTATTAGTGTTCACATGTGTATCCATCTATGAATCCATTTGGATAATATACATGAATGATGCCTATTCATCTTTGCAGAAGTATCTAAAAATGGATCTGAATTACTACCTGCGTCATCGTTCGTGGATGTACAAGCATCATCCTAATGAAATGTGTGGTGTGCAGAATGAATTCATACAGGGGGTGAAGCAATTTCTGCAGTTCGCCAAGGCATTCCCTCAGTACATCGGCGACACCAAAATTAAGTGTCCGTGTGTGAGATATCGTAACTTGAAATATCACTCAGAAGTGGATGTGACTTATCATTTATACTCGAGGGGTTTTACATCGAATTACTACAAGTTGACCTCACACGGAGAACTTATGACTTTAGCATCTGAGCCAGAGCCTTATGTGCAGCCGTATATGGATGTCCATAACCACGGTAATTACGACGACGGGTGTGTGAACATGGTTTTTGATGATCGGACATAGTTTCAATCCGGATAATCATGATGTAACTAAGGAGGCACCAAATGCCGATGCTGCAAAGTTCATGGAGTTACTGGAGAATGCAAGGACTCAGTTATATCCTGGTTGTGAGGATCATTCACCGTTGGATGTGGTTACAAGATTTTTGAGCATCAAGTTCGATTTTAACATGTCACAAGAATGCTACTACCGACTGATGGAGTTGATTATAGAGATATTGCCGGAGGGTGCTAAGTTGCCTAAAGACTTCTACCAATCTAAGAGGATGGTGAGATCGCTCTGGATGAGATACTAGAAAATTGACGTATATCGCAACGAGTGCATGTTGTACTACAAAGACGACAAGGATGAAGACGCGTGTAGATTTTATGGTACTGATTACTACAAGGTCACTGGTAGAGGAAGGTTTGTCAGTGCAAGGAAGCATACCGATTTGATGCAATACTTGCCTTTGACGCCGCGATTGCAGATATTGTTTATGGTGAAGGAGATTGCAGAAAACATGAGTTGGCATAGGTAGAAACAAAACGAACGAGTGTTGGATCATCCATCCAATGGAGAAGAATGGAAGCACTTTGATCGAAAGTATCCAGATTTTGCTTCGAATCCCCATAATGTCAAATTGGGGCTCTCCTCCGACAATTTTATCCCATTCGGACTTTCAGGCTCCCAGTATTCATATTGGCATGTGATCGTCACTCCGTACAATCTACCGTCTTGGATGTGCATAAAGACTCTGTATATGTTCATAACCGTTATTATCCCGGGTCTGAACAATCCAAAGAGGAACATCGATATGTATTTATAGTCGTTGATAGATGAGTTAAATCATCTATGGGAAGTAGGTGCCAACAGTACGATATTTCTAGAAAGTAGAATTTTCAGATGAGGGCAGCACTTATGTGGACCATCAACGACTTTTCGTCCTATGGATTGTTATCGGGATGGAGCACTCATGGACGTCTCTCATGTCCGTATTTCATGGACCGCACTAAGTCTTTCCGTTTGAAACACGAAGGCAAACCGTCATTCTTCGATTGTCATCGATAATTTCTGCCGAAGGATCATCCGTACCGGAGGAACATGAATGCTTTTTGTAGCGACGTTGTGGATAAGGCCAATCCACCACCAAGGTGGCCCGGATCTATGATATGGGAAGAGGTAAAAGATTTACCAAGTTCTAACGAAAAGCCTGCTAAGGGGTATAAGTATGACGGATTTGGTCGCACTCATAATTGGACAAAGAGGAGTATATTCTGGGATCTGCCATATTGGAGCATCAATCTGATCAGACATAACCTTGATGTCATGCATATCGAGAAGAATATATTTGACAACATAATTAATACTGTAATAGACGTAAAAGGGGAGACGAGAGACAATCTGAAGGCCAGATTGGACTTGGAAGAAATATGTAGACATCCTGCGTTGTATTTGATAGAGGAGAGGAATGGAAAGTTAAAGCAGCCTAAGGTAATTTTTTTACTGGAGAAAGAGGATAAGGAAGACTATCTAGGTGGATTCAGGCCTAAAATTTTCAGACTGGTGCGTGTCGAACTTGAGAAGATACATCGACCTCAAGGAGAACAAAATGACGGGTATGAAGAGCCATGATTATCACGTATTCATGGAGAGGTTAATTTTGATTGTATTTTGAGAATTTTTATCGTAGGTCGTTTGGAATTCATTGATAGAGCTCAGCATATTCTTTAGAGATATTTTTTCTACTAAGTTGCTCGTCGATCTTCTAAAAAAGTAAGAGAATAACATTGCGGTAACACTGTGCAAGCACAAGAAGGTGTTTCCTCATGGATTCTTTGACTCCATGGAGCATTTTTTAATTTATCTTTCCTATAAGGCACGTGTTGGTGGGCCTATCGGTTATCGGTGGATGTACCCATTCGAGCGGCATCTGAATCACCTAAAGAGGAAGGTAAAAAATAAGGCACGGATTGAGGATTCTATTTGTGAAGCTTATGTTCTCGAGAAGATTATAAACTTTTGCTCAACGTATTCCAAACCTCATGTTGCTACTAATTGAACGAGAGCTCCGAGAAACGACGATAGGTACATGAATCTAATGATGTAATACTGAAGGTATTCAATGTGTCCGGAAAGTCTTCGGGGAAATGAAGAAGAGATATTTGAATGACGACGAGCTAATGGCTGCTCAGTTGTATATATTCCTCAATTGTGAATTAACCTTTGTTGAGTGTTCCACCAAACGGGCAAACCCAGGGAAGTCAATGGAGGGTTGCTCCGGATCTATTTATATAAATTGTGAATTCATAAACAGCAGAAAGATTGGTTTGAAAACTATTTATATTCTGTTTTTTTATTTTTTACTGAAAATTTAGCGACGTTTATCGACTATTAGCGACGTTTAGTGATGCAATTAAACATCGCTGATAGTCGTTGACATCAGATAGTTTAGAGACGATCAGCGACTCTGTACATGTCACTAAAAGTTTAGCGATGTTCAACGACTCCATTAAACGTCGCTGATTTCAGAAAATAGTACAAACTCTTACCGACACTTTATGTATCGCTAAAATTATGACAACACGTCAATAAACATCACAAAAACTACGACGCAATAACGTCGCTAAACTATGTTGCTATTGCGACATTTTTGTTGTCAGCGACTTGATAAAACGCGACTAGCCTTAAACTTCGCTAATGTTAATTAGCGAGGTTTTTCCCCAATTTAGAGACATTTTTAAGCGTCGCTAATTTGACTTATTTTGGTAGTGTTAATAGTGGAGTTGTTATCATAAAAATTGTAGTACACTTACTCTTCTTCAAACTCAGCTTCTCAAATATCATCCTCATCCATATGGCTTGACTTGCACATGCAGCTCCAGCTACGAACTCTGCCTCTGTGGTGGATAAAGTGTTAATTGGTTGTTTCTTTGAGGAACAAGCTATAGCTCCTGAACCTAGCACAAATACATAACCTGTTGTGCTCTTGCGATCTTCCAAATCCCTTGCATAATTACTGTCCGCATACCCAACCATGCCCTCATCACCTCCTTTTTTGAAAAAGACTCTGGGTTTTGTTGTTCCTTTCAAGTACCTCATGATCCTCTTGACTTCCAACATATGTAGTTCATTTGGTTTTGTCATGTACCGGCTCACCTAGCTCACAACATGCATTAAATATGGCCTTATAGCCGTGAGATACATGCGACATCCTACCATCTGCATGTACAAAGTCTCATCAACTCAAACTCCATTTTCATCTTTAAATAGCTTGCTACCTGGAACGATAGGATTGTGAACCGAGTTGCAGTTCTCCATTCTAAACTTCTTTAATACCTCCAGTGCATACTTCCTTTGGCACATGTAAATTCCATTTGATCTTTGTAATACTTCAATACCAAGAAAGAATCTTATTCTTTCCAAATCAGTCATATCAAATTCTTTTAACATAGAACTCTTAAACATCAATTCATCATTGCCAGTAAATATTAAATTATCTACATATAAACTGACAATGAGAATTTTACCTCCTTCTTGTGTCTTGATGAATAAAGTCTGCTCGTTGTGTCACTTTTCAAACCCCTGACTCACAAAGTGTGCATCAATATGACTGAACCAAGCTTGTGGAGCTTGTTTCAGTCCATAAAATGCCTTCATCAACTTATACACCTTCTAAGGACATCTTTCCAACTCATAACCTCTTGGCTGCTCTACGTACACCTCTTCCTTGAGTTCTCCATGCAGGAATGCATATTAACATCAAGTTGATAGATACTGCATCCTTTTTGAGCTTTTAGAACCACAATCATCCTTACGGTGTCCATTATTGCAACTGGAGCATAGACTTTTGTATAGTAAATCCCTTGTTGCTGCACGTACCCTTTAGCCATCAATCTTGCTTTGAATTTGTCCAACTCTCCATTCTCCTTAAGCTTAGTCTTGTATACCCATTTCAAACCTATCTTCTTTGCACCAATAGTCAAATCAATGAGCTCCCAAGTATTGTTCTTCTCTATTGCCTTGAGCTCCATATCCATAGAACTCCTCCAATTTTCATGCTTCACCGCCTCCTCAAAATAAATCGGATCAGCAGAAGCAAACAACACTAAGTTTACATTCTCTTCTTCTTCTGAAATTCCTTCTCCAGTTTCATAATCTACCATCCACCGATGGACTCTTATAACTCTCCTAGCTTCCTCAGAATCAGATGACCCTCCTTCATCATCAGCAGTGGGAGAACTATTTTCTACTGTTTCAGCAGCATCTTCAACTCCTACATCATGAGCATCACTATCCTCATTATCTCCTCACTCCAAGTCAGCCACCACTTGCTCTTTATAGCTTCTATCCCAATCCCAAGATCTTCCTTCTTCAAATACCACATCCCTGCTAGTTACAATCTTCTTGGTAGCAGGATCATAGAGTCTATATGCTTTAGACTCTTCACTCACTCCCAAAAGTACACAAGTGATACTTCTAGCATCCAACTTCTTACTCTTCGCCTCAGGGACATGCACATGAGCCACACATCCGGAAACCCTAAAGTGCTCTACTAAGGGTTTTCTTCTGCAACAAGCTTCTTTTGGAGTTTGATTCATCACAGCTATTGTTGGGCATCGATTTATAACTTTGAATGCCCAATTCACTACTTCTGGCCAAAATGTCTTGGGAAGCTCCTTTTAAGATAACATACATCAAACCATGTTCATCACTGTTCGATTCTTCCACTCAGCTACTCCTTTTTGTTGAGAAGTATAGGCCACGGTCAATTGCCTCTTAATACCATGCTGGGTGCAGAACTCATTGAATTCAGAAGATGTGAACTCTCCTCCTCGATATGTTCTCAAACATTTGATATATCCTCCTGCTTCTTTCTCAACACAATTCTTAAATTGTTTGAACATGCTCAATGTTTCTGACTTTTCTACCAAAAAATAAGTCCATGCTTTTTTAGTAAAATCATCAATAAAACATAGAAGATACCTCTTCTTGCTATTGGAGGCAGGAGAGATTGGACCGCAGATATCGACATGAATAAGTTAAAGCTTTTCTGTAGCCCTCCAATTGCTTTTCCTTGGAATAGGATCCATGTGCTGCTTCCCAGTCAGACAACATTCGCACACTCTTGATGGAGCCTCGAAGTGAGGCATGCCTTCTACCATCCTTTTGTACTGCAAAGTCCTTAGCCCTTTGTAACTTAAATGTCCATAGCGACGATGCCATAGGTCCCCCACATCATGTGTAAAAATATAGAGACAAGATGGCAGAGAGTTTGTAATCAACACAAACATCATATTTGTTGTCATATCGGTTGTTACAATCAGCCATCTTTGTGGATGATAAATCTTGAGTTTTCCATGTTGAATGACAATTGGTAGCCCCCTTTCTTGTAGTTGTCCAATGCTCAACATATTATTTCTCAATTTAGGTACATAGTAAACTTCATTAACAACATGAGTAATACCTCTTACTTTTAGCCTCATAGTGCCTCTGTCTGCCACCTCCATTCTTGTATTATTCCCCAACTTCACTCTTTGCTTGAAGCTTTCATCGAGATAACAGAAAAAGCTCTTGTCACCACTAATGTGATTGCTGCTCCCCGAGTCTAAAAACCAAACATCTTCTCTTTGAGCTCCATTCTCTTCAACATAAGCCATGAGTAACATCTCTTCCTCCTCGTCTAATTTCGCATAATTTGCTTCTTTATCCCAAGTTGGACATTCATATTGAAAATGTACAAGTTTGTGACATTTGTAGCACTCCACAGTAGCTTTGTTAAAAGTTGCTCAACCTCTCCCTTTGTAGACACCACGACCATGACCTCTTCCTTCTTCATATGTCACTTTCAAGGCCTGCTTCTCACCATTGCGTCTCTGAAACTTTTGTTCATGAACAATCAAAGAACTCTGCAGCTCATCAATGGAGAGTTCATCAATGTCGTTGGACTCCTCAATCGAGCAAACAACATAATTGAACTTCTCAGTTAGTGATATGAGTATCTTCTCCACCACAGTAACATATTGCATCTTCTCCCTATAAGTTCACATCTTGTTGACTACTGACAACACTCTTGCAAAATACTCGGAGACTCATTTTCCCGCCTTCATCTCTAGGGTTTTAAACTCTCTGCGGAGAGCTTGTAAATGTGGCCTCTTGACCCTAGCACCTCTTTCGAACTTCTTCTTCATAGACTCCCAAATTTGTTTGGAAGTATTCTTCACAAGAATGGTCTCCAATATCGTCCGATCTATGTCTTGAAAGAGAAAATTTTCACTTTCAAATCTTTGAGCTTTAATTCTTCTAGCTTCTTCCACTGTCCTTCCGTCAGCACCGATCCACTTACTGGCTCTTCATAGATAGCCTCTACCGACCCCCATAATTCCTTAGATCGCAGAAAATTCTCCATCAACATGCTCCAATGGTCATAGTGACCATCAAAGCGAGGAATAGATGGTTGCACAAAACTCTCTTCGGTAGTCATCTTCGCTTCAAAGACTGCTGCTCTGATTTTTCAGGTCCAATGAGGGCTCTGATACCACAATGTTAAGACTCAAAGACTAAGATACGCAGAAACTCAGCATATTGTGGGAATGATTCATAAATCTTATTAAACAAACATAGGCTCTTTAAATAGCCTTTACAACTTAACATGAATGAGAAATACTAGCTCATGTTTTCCACAACAACAACTAACTAACATATTGAAAGCACTAACAAACATATTCTAAAGACTATGACTTATTTTAACAAATAGCTAAACTGCAGGAAAGATCCCAAACGTCCGGACCAATCATATCTGAACACGTGTTTGCAATTTCAGACTTGATCTGTAAAGCTACGTTAAAAAATGAAAGAATCCAGTTTGGGCTCTGGTTGGACCTGGGCTAGCTACCGATTAGATATGACGGTCACAAAAATTCATACTGGACTCTGAAAATAATTGTTAAATATTCTACTATTAAATTAATTCTGCGTGCACCAAACATTATACACATGACATCACTTTAAGCTTCAGTGGAGCGGAGTTTTTTTTGTTTATCAACTATGTGAAATAAAAATCTATGTACGTATTATTGCATTAATGGGTATGTGAAAAGCTAAATGCGTACGTATTAAGCTATTAAGGAGGGTATATATGTCTTTCCAGTCATAAATTTAAGTGATGAATTTAAAAATTTTAGAATGAAAGTTGAAGCTGTTTGGGATTTAATTTTAGAATAATGTTATTCATTTCTTCAAAGTGTCTCTTCAAATTATTTATTTTTATGTGAGCTGATATAAGAAAATTTAAAATTAACATCAAAATTAAAATTAGAGTTAATTGTCGAAATGGTGCCTGAGGAATGTCATGAATCGTCATTTTAGTGATTAAACCTTTTTTTTTTTGTTAATTTGGTACCTAGTTTTTATATTTTGGTTTAAAAAGTGCATGAAATATATTTCGTTGGTATTTTGGATAAAAATCGTTAAAAATGGACATGTGATGGTCACGTGCCCTATTTTTAGGATTAGTTTTATCATGACCAGCCGATACGTCGGCTATAATTGATTGTAGAGCCGTCATTTTATCCTCGACAAAAGCTATTTGTTTATGTAGAATTTTTTTGAACACCAATATTCTTAGTCGAAAAACAAAAACATGACAAAATAACTATAAAAAGTAAGACATGTGACCATCACATGTCCATTTTTATCGATTTTTATCCAAAAATACCAACGGAATATAGTTCATGCACTATTTAAACCAAAATGCAAAGCTTAGGTACCAAATTAACCAACAAAAAATTCGATCACCAAAACGGCAACCATTACATTTTTCAAGCACCATTTGGATAATTAACTCTTAAAATTAATATTAACAATTAGAAATTGTTTGGAGGGACACATTGGAGGGATGAATAACATTATTATTAATCTTAGGCTATCTCCAATGGTGATTTCTAAAATTGAGTTTCTATCCTACTTGGCATTGTACTTTTAGTACATTTCTAACCAAGTTTGTAGAGTTTCTACTATTGCACAAATAAAAAAATACTCTCCAATGATGATCCATTTCTATTCTAGGCGTTACAAAATGAAAGGATCAATTTATTAGTGTGGGGCACAATAATAATTGTCATGAGATATGGAGAATTTCTACGAGAGTTTCTACATGTAGAAACCCTAGAAACCCCTCAAAAAAATTCTTCATTTTACATCAATGCCACCAAAGATAGAAATTGGAAACCACCATTGGGAGAAGTTTTTTCTAAAAGAATATTCTACCATAAAAATTGGAAAGATTGAAATCCCAATTAGAGATGGCCTTAACACAAATTTTAAATATTATATGAGATCCCAAAACTAAACGAAAATATGTGTGAGTTGTGTGACTTGGGTTATTTAATTTACATTATGGGGGTTGTGTGACTTTGATTATTTAGTTTTGTCATGACGAATCGATAATGATATTTGTGACACTCTTGTTTGATTCTGTCATGATCTCAGCAGCCACACAACCCTTCTGACGACAGTTTAGAACATGACGACTTCATGGCCATCGTGTATCGTCATATGTCTCTCGTCCCGGTCGTAGTTGAATGTTTGTAACTCAACAGTCCTAGACGGTTGTGTGGCTGCTAAGATCAAGATAGAAGTAAACACCAGTGTCACAAATCTCCTTCTCAATTGTTTGTGACAAAACTAAATAATCTATGTCAAGCAATCCCAACCATATAAAACTAAATAACTAAAGTCACACATCCCTCACATACTTCGATTTAATTTTAGGATATCGTATAATTTGCGTTTAGATCTTCATTTTGGATGTACGTCAAAGTCAACTTTTAGTATGTGACCCAATTTTTTGTTTGAACAATATAGGGATCTAATTACAAAATTTTCAATATTATAGGAGACTCCAAACCTAAATAACTCTATATTATACTCTCTTTCAGTTGTCGCCACAGCATGGTCTTTGATCAGGGACAAGTATTTAAAATATTGGTCTTGTAAGAATTTCAAATATTGACAACTGTATGAGTTGTGCTTCGTTATACGAAGCTCTGCCATGTGAGAAGATTACTTGCATGTTTAGAGTAATGGCAATTATTTAAGTGGGTTATTGTCTTGCCCCTGTTCTTGGAAACAGGGAGAGCCACTTGAGTGTGCAAATTAATTAATAAGTAAATTCCATATTCAGTAATCACCCAATATGTAATGACATGATTAGGTCTAATGATCTGTTGTGTCCAAGTGTCCACACCTCTTATATAATTGGCTCCTTGTGAGGATTAGAATAAATCTGCAGGTCAATAATACGAGCGGTAATTCAAGGAAACAGATAACTAGAAAATTAAGTATCAATCTGGATACTGTAGGATAGCCAGGTCATTAGCTTGTTTGAACAGAAGATTCAAATACGTGTGACAAATATTATATGGATTGTATGGTTGACTAAGGAGGATCAAGTGTCTTTTGAAGGGAGACAACCTTATTTTTTTTTTTTTAGATGTACAATTTTTTTTTTCATATAATTTTTTTTTTTGAATTTTTTATATGGATTAGTCTACTTCTAGTTCATCCAAATTTATGATAGTTCATTCTACCTACAGTTTCTAGATCCCCTCTATAAGAGATACAACTTAATTAGACACCAAAAAATGAAAAGTTGATTATATTTTTTAGCGGAAATGCTAACATGTTAGTCATTCAAGATTTTAAAATAACAATTCTGAAATTCAGTATTACTCAATTAAAATTTCATAATGTGATTTCAAACAGACTCTGTAATCAATTGTGGTTTAGTAATCAATTGTGATATAGTAATCAATTGTGATTTGATGAGGCTTTAAATAACACATAACTGTTTTAATTCATTTTTGGTTGAATTGCAACTTGATACCCTCAACTATTCCAACTTTTTGAACTTGGCACCTTAGAGCATCCACAGTGGAGGCACTCCAAACATATTCTCCAAATTATTAAAAAGTATATAAATTACTATTTTTAAGTGTCTCCATAATATTTGTACACAATGGTACACTCCAAATAAACACTTCAAATTAATCACCTTTTTTTCTTTTTATTTTTTTTTCCTTTCCTATTTAGTAAGATTTGTCCTCTCCTTTCTCTCTCTTTATTTTTCTTTTGTGTTTTGTTACTTTTTGTGGGCCCAATAATTAATATAGAGGAGCTAGAAGACGCTCCAAATTTGAAGTGTCTCGTAGCTTTCTAACAATTTTCAAGTATGCACAAGTATCCACTGCAGCCTTCAAGTGCTATAAAATTTGGCTAAAGTCAAAATGTAGCACTTGAAATATCTTCCACTGTGGATGCTCTTACAAGTTTATGCATATTAAAGTTTAGGATATCAAGTTCAAAAATAAAATAGTTGAGAAATAAAATAGTTGAGGATATCAAGTTACAATTCAGCCTTCTTTTTCTCTCTAATTATAATAGCATTCACCTTAAAAATGTGTAAATTTGAAACCAAATTTATATCCACTTTATTTCGTTTCATAGATTTTTCATATCCTTTTTCTTCTTTTTCCACGGACCGAACGTCTTTGAAATCCTTCCACTCAAAAATAATTATACAATTCACGTGCTTATGTAAATCAATACCCTACAACAATTGATATCATTGATAAATTCATCATTGTCGGTAAGGAATGTGTCATGGTTCATAATATTATTATTATTATTATTATTATTATTATTATTATTGAACTTTAATATAGTTTTGGTTGTTCCTTTTTATCAACTTTTTGAGAAAATGATAACTTTTGTTGAACAAGATAATTGTGTCAATTAATAAACAATAAAATAATTTATAGGCTATTTTTTTTTTCAATTAAGAATTGACGTAAATATGAAAACAAAAAGATACAAATTAGGTTTAAATTGTGCTTAATGACTTTCCCATACTTTTAGTTTTATTTATTATAATTATTTTATGTTACAAAGCTAAATATTGTTAATAAGTCTTAATTTTTTTACATTCCAATTGAATTAGAAAGTTTTTTTTTTTCCGTATTAGATGTTTTGAATAAACTGTTAACAAATAATTTGAGAATCAACTTTTTACTAATTATAAAACGTAATACAAAAACGTAAAAATGTACCTTTCTCCATTTCGTAATGCGAGAGATTTGACACTACAAAAATACTATTAAATAGCGACGAATCTCAGCGACAGAAATTACTCCGTCGCTGAATCAGCGACGAAAATTCGACGGAATAACGACTAAGTTATTTATGTAAATATATTTCGTCAAAAATTTGTCGCTAATCCGTCGTTGTTATTTCAGCGACGGATTAACGACGGAATTATCCGCCGCTGCGAAAATTTAAAATTTTCAGCCACGTTTAATTCCCCCCCCCCCCTCCATTCTCTCTCTCTCTCTCTCTCCGGCGAACCTCCCCCCCCCCCCCCCCGCCCCGACCCCCTCCTCCTCTCCGGTGACCTCCCCCTCTGCGGCAGCCCCTCCCCCTTACTCGCCCTCTCGAGACCGGATCCCTCACTTGCCCTCTCCTCCTCCTCCGGCATCCGACCCCCTCTCCTCCTCCTCCTCCATCGATCCCCGACCCCCTCTCCTCCTCCTCTTCCTCCTCCGGCGTTCGACCCTCAAGCCCTCCTTCTCCACCCCCGACTCCCTCTACCTCCGTCAGATCATCTTCTCCTCCGGCTAAGGTAACTGTAACCCTCATTTCGATTTGGTTAATTATTGTATTTGGATCGTGGGGGTCTGGACACACGTACAGACATGATACGTTAGACATGGATGTGTAATGAGTATCATTTGGGTATTATTGCACATGAGTTGTTTGTGATATTGTGTTGTATCTATGTGGTGTAGTATAGTGTAAGGGAGGTTATATTAGATATGGGTGTGTGGTTCATGTGTAAGGAGGACAGTGAAGAGGGTTGTGCTAGTGTGATGTGGAGAGTGTGTTTGTTGGAAGAGTGTGTATCTAAGGAGGGAATGAGGGTGCAAGTGCAGTGTGTATGGGTAAGGGTGTGCAAGAGTTGCGAGGGCTCAGGTATCTCAAATTCATTGTTGCAGTAGAAGCAAAATTTCAGTGGGTACTTCAAAGTGAAATTGTAACTGATTTGAGGAATTTGTGAAGGCATGATACTATCAGTCCTTGTGGGATGCGGCAGTTCCTACTGCATATCCAAATTTTGCAGTGTTTGAGCTGTACATGGGGTAGCAGTATATTAGAGCTCAAGGCTCAGGTCCATAAGTATTTGGGAGCTGTGGGGTTGTAAACCCCCTCGACCAAAATTTAGGATCACTTAGCTTAGATAGAGAGATTATGGTTAATTTAGAGTCAATTAGGATTTGATTTCAGTATTTTATATCTGTTGTGCAATATTTATATTACTTAGTGCACCTTACCCTTGCTCCGAGATTTAGAGCACTACACTAGTTATTACCTGTAGACAAATTCCATACATTTTTCTAGTCATGCCAGCCTACTATTCTGACCATTGTGTAACTCATAAATACCCCCCTTTGTGCTTTATTTTAGTCGCACAAAAATTGTTACAAACGTACGTGTTTAAATCCAATTAAATCCAAATTTATATTCCTGGTACATTCCAATCGAAATTGGAGACACAATCTTGACCCATTTTGTACAACCCAATTTATTATAATATTCTACTCTGAGTCCTCTATGTCCATGACTCGTGTGCCCCACCAAATTTTAGCCTCAGGTATTTCTAATTAATTCAAGAACACCGTGCGCAATTATTTTTAATTTAATTTAAAACCCAATTTCTGTCTTTGTACAATTTTCCAATTGTTGGACACTTTTATGCAAAAGTGCATTTAGGTGTCCACGCCATTGGACAATACATGAAGAAACCCATTTTTCTCCTTCATATGAATTTTTCCATAATTTTCGGAATGTGCAACGCGCAACATCGCCCCCCCCCACTTAATTCTAGCCTTACATTTAAATAATATAAATTATAGCCCTCGAAACATCCCCATGACAAGCCAAGGCCCAATCCCAAGTAGGAGGTTGACCAAGTCCACCTTTTTAGGTCAACCTAAACTCCCTTTACATAGATTTATATATATATAAATTTTTGTTTTCTTTTTCCTTGTTTTTCTTAAATTCCCTAAACCCTAACCCTAGATCTAGCCCCCCCCCCTTTCTCTCAATTCTACTGCCACCCTCTGTAATCCCCTAATTTTTCAAGATTTTCAAAACTGGATTTTTCAGAAATTTCTGGGATTTTTCGGAAATTTTTTTACTAATTAAAAACAAGGTATTTTTGGCATTAAATAAAATTAAATAATTTTAAAATATATTAAAATATATTAAAATATTATAAAAATAATATTTTATGGTGTAAAATAAAATACTGGACTTAGGATAATTTTTTGGGAATTTATTGGACCCCGAAAACATTTTTAAATGCCCGAAAACTATTTTTAAATAATTAAAATTAAAATACCCAATTAGACCGGACTGAACCGGGTTCAAACCGGGCTGAACCGGCCGAACCCGGTTCAGCTAGACCGGACCGGTCCACCCGCCTAGCGGGTCAGGTCGGGTCCGCCCGACCGAACCCGACTCGCCCAAAACCCGAAACCCGCTTCCACCCTCTCCCTTGACCCGTTCTCCCTCCCGCGTCCACCGCCGGATCCGCCGCCGCTCCCCGTGTCGCCTCGCCCGGCCACGCGCCCCACACCCCTCGGCCGTCCCCACACCGGTCGCCGCCTTCCTCGGCCTCCCCGACCTCCTCCTCCACCTATAAATCTCCCCCCCATCTCATCCCCTCCGGCCATCCCTCACCCGACGCCGCCACCGCTCCGCCCGACGCCGCCGTGCCCAGCCCCGCGTCCCCCAGCCGCCTCCGCCCCTCCGGCGCCCCCCCCCCCCCCGACAGCACCCGAGCAAGAGCAGCAAGAGGCAGAATCCCGCCGCCTCCGGCCGCCTGCCAGCGCCGCCGTGCCCAGCCCCCTCCGGCCGGCCTCCCCCACCGCAGCGCCGCCCAGCTCCGGCCTCCGCCCAGTTTACCAAACCTTAACCCTAGGCGACTAAGCCCTCGGACACGTGTCAGACACGTATCGGACACGGAAATTCTGGTTTCCAGGATCCCTGTTCAGGTACCCGTATCTCTCTGCTCGTTTACCCATTTTCGATTCCGTTTATTGTATCGCGAACCCTGCGTGACCCTCTCGGTGCCCGTGCAACCCGCTCGGTGCATCGCGTCCTGTGGCGATCGCGAACCGCGATCCAAAAACAAGAATAACATCCCGTTTCACCCCGGAACTGAGTACGCCCCGTCAAACGGGACGACTTGGTCGCGTGCGGTTTTTACCGATACGTGCGTGCCGTCGATACGGACGTGCGGGATTTCGCAGAAGTTGATTCGGATGTGCGTGCACACCAGAATCAACGCGTATCTGCGGACACCGTCCCGTATCCGTCCTTTCTGGAATGTATTGTAACTTTGTGTACACACGTCGGATCGAAACGAAACTTGTACCATCAGACTCGTAGCGATACGCTGGTCCTGTGACCCAAGTTTGGTTCGATTCTGAGAACTTTGACGAAATCGCGTGTCGTGGGCCCCACAAGCTCCACTTGACGGGCGATTTTGTAACCGGCTCATCGGAATCCAATTTTGGAAGTTCCGTTGGATTCGTATCATTGTTCCTGACTTGTTGACACTAAATTGGACAAATTTGGAGACCTTTGACCCTGACACGTTTTTCGGTGCAAAGCGGGCCCACATGCGGACCCCGTTTTGACCCGAAATGGTCATTTTCGCCCCTGTGTCCAAATTGGACTCAAGGACAGGCATTTCTAGCTATTTGATATTTTTTGAATATAATGGTGGTTCATGCTTGACCTAGGACCGTGTGACTTTACTTAGCGTCTGATTCATAGTGAACAATTTAGTCGTTGACCTGCATGGGCCACCACAAAAACCATGTCACGCCCCAGTCCCAAAATACCGAGGGACCGGATGCGTGATTATGGCCAGCAGCATGCACCGATGGACAAACCCAATTTAATGGATCCATCGGGCATACTTAAGCTGTATATAAGGTCTATAACAATAAGTCAGAACTAATCTCATCCACAGAAAAGAATATAAATCAACAGCAATAAAGAAAGTAATTTAAACATCCAGTCTCAGCAAAGTATTCGGGGAACAACCCGATATAAGTCTGGTACAATGATCTCATAAACAGAAATTAAAGAGTTTAATTAAACAGGAAATAACGACTGAGCATGGCGAAGCAATGGTTCAGGAGAAGTCCTCAGCGATCACCTCGTCCTCAGCTACGGGTACTGTTCCGTGAAGAGCACCTGTTCCGTAGACCTCTGGATAAACCTCGTCTGCAAATCCTGGGGACATAATCCGGATCCAGGTCCTCAGGGGACATAGCAAGGTACAAGAAAGCACAAGCCAAAATAAATGCAGTAAAGTAAATAAGAGAATATTAGGGTCAACTATATAACCTTCTATGTGAAATGCAAGTTGAGAGCATCACTAGAACTTAGGCTGATACCACTACAAGCTCTGTGTCGGGGAGCCGGTAGCAGTTATACTATGAATTTTACTATGTGTTTACTATGAATTATATATATATATAATCAGCCTTTAGCCTGTGTGTCTCTCCCCACCCAATGTAATCATACATATCATGTCCACGATGCCTCATGTCCACGTCACGTACGATCATATCTAATGCAGTAAGTCATACTATGTCTATGAACATAATGTCTAGGAATGTAATGTCTAAGTCATAAATCCTGGAACCTACACAGAATCACCTTGAATATTTCAGGAAGATCCTGTCTCATGATGTGTGTCAGGTGTCCTGGGTAATAAGTACTTGATAGGGCAAGTACAAGAATATAAATGTCACGATATCCATCTCTAAATGACATTGCCCAACCCCGCGTACGGTGTTGGCACCCGACTATGATCGGACACTAAGCAAGTCACACGGCCCTAAGGTTGAGCAAGTACAATAATCACAAGAAAAATAATCTAGAGAAAATGAATCATTAAACTGTATTTATGGCAAGGTACACTTGCCTGGGTTTTCAGCTCCAAGTGTAGCTCTGGCAATAGCTGGATTTGCAGGCAGTACTCCGGCTGCTGAAACAAACATCACCATCAGATCCAGAAAATATTAATCAGCTAGGATCGCCTGTCCTTGAGTCCAATTTGGAGACAAGGGCAAAAACGTCATTTTCGGGTCAAGACGGGGTCCAAATGTGGGCCCGCTTTGCACCAAAAAACGTGTCAGGGTCAAAGGTCTCCAAATTCACCAAACTTAGTATCAACAGGTCATGAACGATGATACAAACCCAACGGAACTTCCAGAATTGGATTCCGATGAGCCGTTCTCAAAATCGCCCGTCGGATGGAGCCTGTGGGGCCCACAACACACGATTTTGTCAACGTTCTCAGAATCGAACCAAACTTGGCTCACAGGACCAGCGTATTGTTACGAGTCCAATGGCGTAAGTTTCGTCTCGATCTGACTTGTGTACACTAAGTTACAGTAAGAAACAGAAAGTACGGATACGGGGCGGTGTCCGCGGATACGCACTGATTTCGGTGTGCACGCACATCTGAATCAGCTTCTGCGAAAGCCCGCACGTCCGTATCAACGACGCTCACGTATCGGTGAAGACCGCACGCGATCAAGTCGTCCCGTTTGGCGGGGCGTACTCAGTTCCGGGGTGAAACAGGGTCTGGGTTTTCCTGTTTTTGGATCGCAGTTCGCGATCACCTCAGGACGCGATGCCCCGAGCGGTTTGCACGAGCACCGAGGGGGTCATACAGGCTTCGCAACGCAAAAGACGGAATTGAAAACAGAGCTTCGAGCAGAGAGATAGGAGTACCAGAACTGGGGTTGAAAACCGGGTAAAAACTGTGTCCGACACGACGCGAAGTGTCCTGTGTCCAACCCAACCCAACCCTAGGGTTAGGGTTTTGGCCGGAGATGGGCGGCTCTGCGGCGGAGGCAGCCTGCCGGAGGAGCTGGGGGCAGTGCTGGCTAGGGCGGTCGTCGGCTCACTGGTGGCGGCTCAGGCGGGCTCTCGGCGGAGGAGGGGAAGGAGCTGGAGGCGAGCGAGGTGGTTGGGAGCTCGGGGTGCTGCGGGGTTCGAGCGGGAGGAGGGAGACGGTGGCCGGGGAAGTAGGAGGTGCAGCGGGCGGGTCCGGGGTCAGGCGGCGAGTCCGGTGGCTAGGGCGGTGGTTGGCAGCGGGTTCGTCGGTGATGCGGAGAGGGGAAAATGGGTGGCCGGCGGGGGAATTTATAGGAGAGATGGGGAGAGGGATGGCCGGCTGGTACGGGGAGAGAAAGGGCCAGAGTCGCTGGTGGCGGCGGTGACCGTTCCGGCGGCGGGGCTGAACAGTCGGCCGGCAGCGTAACGGCAGCGGCGGGAGGGGATTCGTCGGCAGAACGGTCGGGGAAGGTGAAGTGGTAGTGGGTCGGGTCTCAAGGGTGTGCGGGTCGGGTTGGTCGACCGAACCCGATCCGACCCGCTAACAGTGCGGGCTTGGGCCGGAGTTGGGCCGGGCCGGAATATAGGGATTAATTACTAAAATAAATAACTAAACAATTAAACAATTAAATTTAAATAAATAATTACTTTTAGGTAATTTAAAAATAGGTCCGGGGCCCAATAAATTCCCGGAAAATTACCCTATGTCCGGTTTTAAATTTTACATTAGAAAATATAATTTTCATCACATTTTAATATTATTTATTATTATTTAAAAATCATTGAATAAGTAAAACACTTAAGTTTAATTGCTAAAAATTACAGAAAATTCACAGAAAATTTCAGAAAATGGTGAGAAATTCCAAATTCAAAATTATAAAAATTTGGGGGATTACAATCTACCCCCCTTAAGAGGATTGCGTCCTCGCAATCAAAGAATAACCAGTCAACAGAGATGACACGGTTGCAAAACTTATTTGAATAAGACAATCAAGGTTGAGAGTGACGCCTAGAAAAAATTATTTCCCTAAGCATTAAAAGTTATATGATTTCTCAATTGTGGAAAATCTAGAAGATTACAGTTTTAGAAAACCAGTTTTATTCTTTAAAAAAAACTTATCTGTTTAACATTTATAAAACATTCTAAGTTATTTAGCAAATTCAAAAATTTATCAGGTTAACACTAGGTTATCAATCATTAGCAATCAGGGTAAGTCTAGGGTCACGAACCAGCAGGCACGAACTACAGAATTACTAGAAACGGAAAAACTATAAAAACTTACTCGCATTAGCTACTCCATGGTTCTGTGCGTCTTCCAAGGTCATCGCGAAGGCTTGTCCGCGTCCTTGTGGTGGATTCCTCTGCTGCTGCTGCTGCTGCTGGACTTGTTGAAAGAGTGCTGCTTGTGGTGCCAATGGTGGCCTTGGTTGATATCCTCCTGGTGCTGGTAGAGCTTGATGGTTTGATCTTGGTACTCCTCCTCGATGATAAGGACAATCCTTGGCTAAGTATTGATTGGTCCCGCAAATCAAGCATAATCCCAACTTGCGTCTGCAGTCCTTCTCAGTATGGCCTACCTTGCCACAATATTGACATGTAGGTAATATCTGCGGAGAGGCTCTGGTTGGCTGGTGTATATGAGGCCTCTTTGCAGCTTCTTCTTGTGGTGCTCTGGCTGATGTGGAAGACCGTTTCAGACTGGTCTCTCTCTTGGTGACGCATTCCATGCGTCGGGCTGCAGCGAGAACGTCCGAGTACGAAGTGGGTGCGACAAATCCGATCAGTTTCTGTAGCTCGATGTTTAGTCTGTCGAAAAACTTTTCGGCCTTCTCTACTTCTGTCGGGATCAAAGTAGGAGCGAAACGACTCAGACGAATGAACTCAGCGTTGTACTCTTCCACCGTCATAGCTTCCTGAGTGAGACGATTGAACTTGTCCCTCAGTTCTGATCGAGCAATGGCCGGAATGTACATCTCTTGAAAGAGTATGGAGAACTCTTCCCAAGTGACTCGGTCTGGTCCGAGCCTGGTCTCTTCAGATATCCACCAGTGATGGGCATTGTCCGTCAACTGCATCCTGACGGCGGTCATCCAACGTTCTCTTGGAAGTTCAGCTGCTTCCAACTGGTGTTGTATGTTGGTGAGCCACTCATGAACTTCAGTTGGTCCTTCTTTGCCCGAAAAGGTACGGGGCTTGATTTGACGAAAATCAGTGATAGATCCCGTCGCTGGTCGCCTAGCTTGTGGGTTCACTTGCTCCAATGCGTTTACTAGGCTGGTTCTTAGGTACTCTGCCTCCTGACGATGTGACTCCTGTTGAACTTGCTGTTGGGCTTGCATCATGGCATAAAACATCTGGAACATCTGCTGCCCGTCCATTGCTTGCCCTGCTGGGAAGACAGGCATCTGTGGAGGGAACTGCGGCGGAGGTGGGATATCATCGCGCCTGAACCTTGAGTTATGCGGTTCAGCTTGACCACCTTGAGAGGATTGCCCTCTGTTCTCTGGTGTAACTCCATCTCCATAGGTAACCACAGCGTCTTGTGGCGTACTCAAAGGAATTTCATCTTCAATTCTTGGATCCATCTTTCTGTATCCAAAATAAAATATAAGAAGCGCACAAGATTCAAGGCAGGATGCAAATCAAAAATTAATTCGAGTACGATACAGATATCAAGAACGTTTTCAAGCAAGTGGATGAGATCCTAAAAACTTATCCTATCTTATTGCAGGCCTGTTTGGTCCCTAAGTTGAAACCGAACAATTTAGTCGTTGACCTGCATGGACCACCACAAAAACCATGTCACGCCCCAGTCCCAAAATACCGAGGGACCGGATGCGTGATTATGGCCAGCAGCATGCACCGATGGACAAACCCAATTTAATGGATCCATCGGGCATACTTAAGCTGTATATAAGGTCTATAACAATAAGTCAGAACTAATCTCATCCACAGAAAAGAATATAAATCAACAGCAATAAAGAAAATAATTTAAACATCCAGTCTCAGCAAAGTATTCGGGGAACAACCCGATATAAGTCTGGTACAATGATCTCATAAACAGAAATTAAAGAGTTTAATTAAACAGGAAATAACGACTGAGCATGGCGAAGCAATGGTTCAGGTGAAGTCCTCAGCGATCACCTCGTCCTCAGCTACGGGTACTGTTCCGTGAAGAGCACCTGTTCCGTAGACCTCTGGATAAACCTCGTCTGCAAATCCTGGGGACATAATCCGGATCCAGGTCCTCAGGGGACATAACAAGGTACAAGAAAGCACAAGCCAAAATAAATGCAGTAAAGTAAATAAGAGAATATTAGGGTCAACTATATAACCTTCTATGTGAAATGCAAGTTGAGAGCATCACTAGAACTTAGGCTGATACTACTACAAGCTCTGTGTCGGGGAGCCGGTAGCAGTTATACTATGAATTTTACTATATGTTTACTATGAATTATATATATATATAATCAGCCTTTAGCCTGTGTGTCTCTCCCCACCCAATGTAATCATACATATCATGTCCACGATGCCTCATGTCCACGTCACGTACGATCATATCTAATGCAGTAAGTCATACTATGTCTATGAACATAATGTCTAGGAATGTAATGTCTAAGTCATAAATCCTGGAACCTACACAGAATCACCTTGAATATTTCAGGAAGATCCTGTCTCATGATGTGTGTCAGGTGTCCTGGGTAATAAGTACTTGATAGGGCAAGTACAAGAATATAAATGTCACGATATCCATCTCTAAATGACATTGCCCAACCCCGTGTACGGTGTTGGCACCCGACTATGATCGGACACTAAGCAAGTCACACGGCCCTAAGGTTGAGAAAGTATAATAATCACAAGAAAAATAATCTAGAGAAAATGAATCATTAAACTGCATTTATGACAAGGTACACTTGCCTGGGTTTTCAGCTCCAAGTGTAGCTCTGGCAATAGCTGGATTTACAGGCAGTACTCCGGCTGCTGAAACAAACATCACCATCAGATCCAGAAAATATTAATCAGCTAGGATCTCCTGTCCTTGAGTCCAATTTGGAGACAAGGGCAAAAATGTCATTTTCGGGTCAAGACAGGGTCCAAATGTGGGCCCGCTTTGCACCGAAAAATGTGTCAGGGTCAAAGGTCTCCAAATTCACCAAACTTAGTGTCAACAGGTCAGGAACGATGATACGAACCCAACGGAACTTCCAGAATTGGATTCTGATGAGCCGTTCTCAAAATCGCCCGTCGGATGGAGCCTGTGGGGCCCACAACACACGATTTTGTCAACGTTCTCAGAATCGAACCAAACTTGGCTCACAGGACCAGCGTATTGCTACGAGTCCAATGACACAAGTTTCGTCTCGATCTGACTTGTGTACACTAAGTTACAGTAAGAAACAGAAAGTACGGATACGGGGCGGTGTCCGCAGATACGCACTGATTCCGGTGTGCACGCACATCCGAATCAGCTTCTGCGAAAGCCCGCACGTCCGTATCAACGACGCTCACGTATCGGTGAAGACCGCACGCGACCAAGTCATCCCGTTTGGCGTTGGCGTACTCAGTTCCGGGGTGAAACAGGGTCTGGGTTTTCCTGTTTTTGGATCGCAGTTCGCGATCACCTCAGGACGCGATGCCCCGAGCGGTTTGCACGGGCACCGAGGGGGTCATACAGGCTTCGCAACGCAAAAGACGGAATTGAAAACAGGGCTTCGAGCAGAGAGATAGGAGTACCAGAACTGGGGTTGAAAACCGAGTAAAAACTGTGTCCGACACGACGCGAAGTGTCCTGTGTCCAACCCAACCCAACCCTAGGGTTAGGGTTTTGGCCGGAGATGGGCGGCTCTGCGGCGGAGGCAGCCTGCCGGAGGAGCTGGGGGCAGTGCTGGCTAGGGCGGTCGTCGACTCACTGGTGGCGGCTCAGGCGGGCTCTCGGCGGAGGAGGGGAAGGAGCTGGAGGCGAGCGAGGTGGTTGGGAACTCGGGGTGCTGCGGGGTTCAAGCGGGAGGAGGGAGACGGTGGCCGGGGAAGTAGGAGGTGCAGCGGGCGGGTCCGGGGTAAGGCGGCGAGTCCGGTGGCTAGGGCGGTGGTTGGCAGCGGGTTCGTCGGTGAGGCGGAGAGGGGAAAATGGGTGGCCGGCGGGGGAATTTATAGGAGAGATGGGGAGAGGGACGACCGGCGGGTACGGGGAGAGGAAGGGCCAGAGTCGCTGGTGGCGGCGGTGACCGTTCCGGCGGCGGGGCTGAACAGTCGGCCGGCAGCGTAACGGCAGCGGCGGGAGGGGATTCGTCGGCAGAACGGTCGGGGAAGGTGAAGTGGTAGCGGGTCGGGTCTCAAGGGTGTGCGGGTCGGGTTGGTCGACCGAACCCGATCCGACCCGCTAACAGTGCGGGCTTGGGCCGGAGTTGGGCCGGGCCGGAATATAGGGATTAATTACTAAAATAAATAACTAAACAATTAAACAATTAAATTTAAATAAATAATTACTTTTAGGTATTTTAAAAATAGGTCCGGGGCCCAATAAATTCCTGAAAAATTACCCTATGTCCGGTTTTAAATTTTACATTAGAAAATATAATTTTCATCACATTTTAATATTATTTATTATTATTTAAAAATCATTGAATAAGTAAAACACTTAAGTTTAATTGCTAAAAATTACAAAAAATTCACAGAAAATTTCAGAAAATGGTGAGAAATTCCAAATTCAAAATTATGAAAATCAGGGGGATTACAATCTACCCCCCTTAAGAGGATTGTGTCCTCGCAATCAAAGAATAACCAGTCAACAGAGATGACACGGTTGCAAAACTTATTTGAATAAGACAATCAAGGTTGAGAGTGACGCCTAGAAAAAATTATTTTCCTAAGCATTAAAAGTTAAATAATTTCTCAATTGTGGGAAATCTAGAAGATTACAGTTTTAGAAAACCAGTTTTATTCTTTAAAAAAACTTATCTGTTTAACATTTATAAAACATTCTAAGTTATTTAGCAAATTCAAAAATTTATCAGGTTAACACTAGGTTATCAATCATTAGCAATCAGGGTAAGTCTAGGGTCACGAACCAGCTGGCACGAACTACAGAATTACTAGAAACGAAAAAATTATAAAAACTTACTCGCATTAGCTACTCCATGGTTCTGTGCGTCTTCCAAGGTCATCGCGAAGGCTTGTCCGCGTCCTTGTGGTGGATTCCTCTGCTGCTGCTGCTGCTGGACTTGTTGAAAGAGTGCTGCTTGTGGTGCCAATGGTGGCCTTGGTTGATATCCTCCTGGTGCTGGTAGAGCTTGATGGTTTGATCTTGGTACTCCTCCTCGATGATAAGGACAATCCTTGGCTAAGTGTTGATTGGTCCCGCAAATCAAGCATAATCCCAACTTGCGTCTGCAGTCCTTCTCATTATGGCCTACCTTGCCACAGTATTGACATGTAGGTAATATCTGCGGAGAGGCTCTGGTTGGCTGGTGTATATGAGGCCTCTTTGCAGCTTCTTCTTGTGGTGCTCTGGCTGATGTGGAAGACCGTTTCAGACTGGTCTCTCTCTTGGTGACGCGTTCCACGCGTCGGGCTGCAGCGAGAACGTCCGAGTACGAAGTGGGTGCGACAGATCCGATCAGTTTCTGTAGCTCGATGTTTAGTCCGTCGAAAAACTTTTCGGCCTTCTCTACTTCTGTCGGGATCAAAGTAGGAGCGAAACGACTCAGACGAATGAACTCAGCGTTGTACTCTTCCACCGTCATAGCTTCCTGAGTGAGACGATTGAACTTGTCCCTCAGTTCTGATCGAGCGATGGCCGGAATGTACATCTCTTGAAAGAGTCTGGAGAACTCTTCCCAAGTGACTCGGTCTGGTCCGAGCCTGGTCTCTTCAGATATCCACCAGTGATGGGCATTGTCCGTCAACTGCATCCTGACGGCGGTCATCCAACGTTCTCTTGGAAGTTCAGCTGCTTCCAACTGGTGTTGTATGTTGGTGAGCCACTCATGAACTTCAGTTGGTCCTTCTTTGCCCGAAAAGGTACGGGGCTTGAGTTGACGGAAATCAGTGATAGATCCCGTCGCTGGTCGCCTAGCTTGTGAGTTCACTTGCTCCAATGCGTTTACTAGGCTGGTTCTTCGGTACTCTGCCTCCTGACGATGTGACTCCTGTTGAACTTGCTGTTGGGCTTGCATCATGGCATAAAACATCTGGAACATCTGCTGCCCGTCCATTGCTTGCCCTGCTGGGAAGACAGGCATCTGTGGAGGGAACTGCGGCGGAGGTGGGATATCATCGCGCCTGAACCTTGAGTTATGCGGCTCAGCTTGACCACCTTGAGAGGATTGCCCTCTGTTCTCTGGTGTAACTCCATCTCCATAGATAACCACAGCGTCTTGTGGCGTACTCAAAGGAATTTCATCTTCAATTCTTGGATCCATCTTTCTGTATCCAAAATAAAATATAAGAAGCGCACAAGATTCAAGGCAGGATGCAAATCAAAAATTAATTCGAGTACGATACGGATATCAAGAACGTTTTTAAGCAAGTGGATGAGATCCTAAAAACTTATCCTATCTTATTGCAGGCCTGTTTGGTCCCTAAGTTGAAACCGAACAATTTAGTCGTTGACCTGCATGGGCCACCACAAAAACCATATCACGCCCCAGTCCCAAAATACCGAGGGACCGGATGCGTGATTATGGCCAGCAGCATGCACCGATGGACAAACCCAATTTAATGGATCCATCGGGCATACTTAAGCTGTATATAAGGTCTATAACAATAAGTCAGAACTAATCTCATCCACAGAAAAGAATATAAATCAACAGCAATAAAGAAAGTAATTTAAACATCCAGTCTCAGCAAAGTATTCGGGGAACAACCCGATATAAGTCTGGTACAATGATCTCATAAACAGAAATTAAAGAGTTTAATTAAACAGGAAATAACGACTGAGCATGGCGAAGCAATGGTTCAGGAGAAGTCCTCAGCGATCACCTCGTCCTCAGCTACGGGTACTGTTCCGTGAAGAGCACCTGTTCCGTAGACCTCTGGATAAACCTCGTCTGCAAATCCTGGGGACATAATCCGGATCCAGGTCCTCAGGGGACATAGCAAGGTACAAGAAAGCACAAGCCAAAATAAATGCAGTAAAGTAAATAAGAGAATATTAAGGTCAACTATATAACCTTCTATGTGAAATGCAAGTTGAGAGCATCACTAGAACTTAGGCTGATACCACTACAAGCTCTGTGTCGGGGAGCCGGTAGCAGTTATACTATAAATTTTACTATATGTTTACTATGAATTATATATATATATAATCAGCCTTTAGCCTGTGTGTCTCTCCCCACCCAATGTAATCATACATATCATGTCCACGATGCCTCATGTCCACGTCACGTACGATCATATCTAATGCAGTAAGTCATACTATGTCTATGAACATAATGTCTAGGAATGTAATGTCTAAGTCATAAATCCTGGAACCTACACAGAATCACCTTGAATATTTCAGGAAGATCCTGTCTCATGATGTGTGTCAGGTGTCCTGGGTAATAAGTACTTGATAGGGCAAGTACAAGAATATAAATGTCACGATATCCATCTCTAAATGACATTGCCCAACCCCGCGTACGGTGTTGGCATCCGACTATGATCGGACACTAAGCAAGTCACACGGCCCTAAGGTTGAGCAAGTACAATAATCACAAGAAAAATAATCTAGAGAAAATGAATCATTAAACTGCATTTATGGCAAGGTACACTTGCCTGGGTTTTCAGCTCCAAGTGTAGCTCTGGCAATAGCTGGATTTGCAGGCAGTACTCCGGCTGCTGAAACAAACATCACCATCTGATCCAGAAAATATTAATCAGCTAGGATCTCCTGTCCTTGAGTCCAATTTGGAGACAAGGGCAAAAACGTCATTTTCGGGTCAAGACGGGGTCCAAATGTGGGCCCGCTTTGCACCGAAAAATGTGTCAGGGTCAAAGGTCTCCAAATTCATCAAACTTAGTGTCAACAGGTCAGGAACGATGATACGAACCCAACGGAACTTCCAGAATTGGATTCTGATGAGCCGTTCTCAAAATCGCCCGTCGGATGGAGCTTGTGGGGCCCACAACACACGATTTTGTCAACGTTCTCACAACACACGATTTTGTCAACGTTCTCAGAATCGAACCAAACTTGGCTCACAGGACCAGCATATTGCTACGAGTCCAATGGCGCAAGTTTTGTCTCGATCTGACTTGTGTACACTAAGTTACAGTAAGAAACAGAAAGTACGGATACGGGGCAGTGTCCGCGGATACGCACTGATTTCGGTGTGCACGCACATCCGAATCAGCTTCTGCGAAAGCCCGCACGTCCGTATCAACGACGCTCACGTATCGGTGAAGACCGTACGCGACCAAGTCGTCCCGTTTGGCGGGGCGTACTCAGTTCCGGGGTAAAACAGGGTCTGGATTTTCCTGTTTTTGGATCGCAGTTCACGATCACCTCAGGACGCGATGCCCCGAACGGTTTGCACGGGCACCGAGGGGGTCATACAGGCTTCGCAACGCAAAAGACGGAATTGAAAATAGAGCTTCGAGCAGAGAGATAGGAGTACCAGAACTGGGTTTGAAAACCGGGTGAACACTGTGTCCGACACGACGCGAAGTGTCCTGTGTCCAACCCAACCCAACCCTAGGGTTAGGGTTTTGGCCGGAGATGGGCGGCTCTGCGGCGAAGGCAGCCTGCCGGAGGAGCTGGTGGCAGTGCTGGCTAGGGCGGTCGTCGGCTCACTGGTGGCGGCTCAGGCGGGCTCTCGGCGGAGGAGGGGAAGGAGCTGGAGGCGAGCGAGGTGGTTGGGAGCTCGGGGTGCTGCGGGGTTCGAGCGGGAGGAGGGAGACGGTGGCCGGGGAAGTAGGAGGTGCAGCGGGCGGGTCCGGGGTCAGGCGGCGAGTCCGGTGGCTAGGGCGGTGGTTGGCAGCGGGTTCGTCGGTGAGGCGGAGAGGGGAAAATGGGTGGCCGGCGGGGGAATTTATAGGAGAGATGGGGAGAGGGACGGCCGGCGGGTACGGGGAGAGAAAGGGCCAGAGTCGCTTGTGGCGGCGGTGACCGTTCCGGCGGCAGGGCTGAACAGTCGGCCGGCAGCGTAACGGCAGCGGCGGGAGGGTATTCGTCGGCAGAACGGTCGGGGAAGGTGAAGTGGTAGCGGGTCGGGTCTCAAGGGTGTGCGGGTCGGGTTGGTCGACCGAACCCGATCCGACCCGCTAACAGTGCGGGCTTGGGCCGGAGTTGGGCCGGGCCGGAATATAGGGATTAATTACTAAAATAAATAACTAAACAATTAAACAATTAAATTTAAATAAATAATTACTTTTAGGTATTTTAAAAATAGGTCCGGGGCCCAATAAATTCCCGGAAAATTATCCTATGTCCAGTTTTAAATTTTACATTAGAAAATATAATTTTCACACATTTTAATATTATTTATTATTATTTAAAAATCATTGAATAAGTAAAACACTTAAGTTTAATTGCTAAAAATTACAGAAAATTCACAGAAAATTTCAGAAAATGGTGAGAAATTCCAAATTCAAAATTATGAAAATCAGGGGGATTACACCTGTATTTCACATAGATGGTTACATATTTACCCTGTTTATTTTATTGACTATTTCACTGCATTATTATGGCTTGTATTATCTGTACCTTGCTATGTCCCCTGAGGACCTGGATCCGGATTATGTCCCCAGGTATAGCCGAAGAAATCCATCCAGAGATATACCGTACAGGGGCACTTCCAGGAGCTGTACCAGAACCTGAGGACGAGATCGTGCCAGAGGATTTCTCCTGAGCATTGCCTTTATATAGTCAGTTATTTCTGTTTCTATTTTCAGTTCCTTTATTTCCTCTTTATTTGCATTGATGTATCAGACTTGTTCTCGGATTATTCACCGAGACACTTTTATTGAGATTTATTAGTTTATTCTATTTACATTATTTTGGCATTTAATCTGTGATTATCTGTTGTGGATGAGATTAGAATAGACTGTGACTTGTAACATTGGACCTATTTATTATTGTACTACAGCTTAAGTATGCCCTGATGGATCCATTAAATTGGGTTTGTCCATCGGTGTGTACTGCTGGCCATTGCCACGTGTCTAGTCCCTCGGTATTTTGGGTCTGGGGCGTGACATGGTTTTTGTGGTGGCCCATGCAGGTCTTCGACTAAATTGTTCGGTTTCAACTCAGGGACCGAACAGGCCTGCAATAAGATAGGATAAGTTTTAGGATCTCATCTACTTGCTTGAAACGTTCTTGATATCCATATCGAATTCGAATTAATTTCTTGACTTGCATCCTGCCTTGATTCCTGTGCGCCTCTTATTGTTTATTTTGGTTGCAGGGTTATGGATTCACGAGCGAACGACGAGACTCCCATAAAATCACCACAAGATGCTGTGGTAACCAACGAAGATGAAGTAACACTAGTGGATGGAGGACAATCAGCTTAACAACATGCCTCGAGAATCCAGCAATATGACATTCCACCATCGACGCCATTTACTCCACCAATGCCCATAATTCCACCAGGGCAGGCCATGGACGGGCAACAGATATTTCAAATGATCTATGCAATAATGCAAGCTCAACAAGAGGCTTTGAGTCGCAGCCTAGTAACCGCACTAGAACAGGCAAATCTACCAGCACGACGGCCAAAGACAGGCTCTATCACTGACTTCTGCCAACTGAAGCCCCGTACCTTCTCAGGCAATGAGGAGCCCACTGAAGTTCTTGAGTGGCTCACCAGCACTCAACATCAATTAGAAGCAGCCGAGCTTCCAAGAGAACGTTGGATGACTGCCGTCAGAATACAGTTGACGGACAATGCACATCACTGGTGGCTATCCGAGGAGACATGGCTCGGACCAGACCGAGTCACTTGGGAAGAGTTCTCTAGACTCTTCCAGGAGATGTACATTCCAGCTATCGCTCGATCAGAACTTCGGGACAAGTTTAATCACCACACTCAGGATGCTAAGACGGTAGATGAGTATAATGCTGAGTTCATTCGTCTAAGTCGCTTCGCCCCAACATTGATCCCGACGGAAGAAGAGAAGGCCGAGAAGTTCTTCGACGGACTAAACATTGAGCTATAGAAACTAATTGGATCCGTTGCACCTACATCTTACCCGGACGTCCTTGCGGCAGCACGACACATGGAGCGCGTCATCAGGAGAGAGACCAGTCTGAAGCGGCCATCCACATCAGCACCAGCCGGAGCACCACAAGAAGAAGCTACAAAGAGACCTCATATGCACCAGCCATCAGGAGCATCTCCACAGGTACTACTATCTGTCAATATTGTCGCAAGCGAGGCCATATTGAGGACGAGTGCAGACGAAAAAGGAAAGTATGTTTAGCTTGCGGATCCAGTCAGCATCCATTGAGGGAATGCCCTAAGCGCCGAGAAAGAGCACCAAAGGGTAAACAACAAGCGTTACCAGAACCGAGGCCAGCCCATCCAGCATTGGGAGCACCGCAAATGGGAGTTCAAGAAGTCCTACCACCAGCTCCAGGAGGGTATCAGCCGAGGCCACCTTTGATACCCCAGGCACTACTCTTCCAGCAGGCTCAGCAGCAGAAGAATCGACTGCAAGGACGCGAACAAGCTTTTGCGATGACCGTGGAGAATACGCAGACTCGTGGAGTAGCTAATGCGCGTAAGTGATTCGTAGTTATCCGTTTCTAGTCTTGTGTTAGCTCGTACCTATTGGTTCGTGACCTCAGCCCCAACCTAGTAAATTGAATCTTGTTAATAATAACCTAGTTTTCTAAAAAATTTAGTTCTTTTGCTTTAACATGTTTTGCTTCACTCTGGAAAGTGCATAACTTTCATTCTTAGGGAAACGATACTTTCCCTAAGTGTCTTGTGATGTGTTTTCGAACAATACTTGCAACTGTGTCATCTCTGTTGACAAGTTATTCTTTGATTGCGAGGATGCAATCCTCTTAAGGGGGTAGATTGTAAACTCCCTGATTTTTCAAGATTTTCAAAACTGGATTTTTCAGAATTTTCTGGGATTTTTCGGGAATTTTTTTGCTAATTAAAAACAAGATAATTTTGGCATTAAATAAAATTAAATGATTTTAAAATATATTAAAATATTAAAAAAATAATATTTTATGGTGTAAAATAAAATACTGGACTTAGAATAATTTTCTGGGAATTTATTGGACCCCGAAAATATTTTTAAATGCCCAAAAACTATTTTTAAATAATTAAAATTAAAATACCCAATTAGACCGGACTGAACCGGGTTCAAAACGGGTTGAACTGGACGAACCGGTTCAGCTAGACCGGACCGGTCCACCCGTCTAGCGGGTCGGGTCGGGTCCGCCCGACCGAACCCGACCCGCCCGAAACTCGAAACCCGCTTCCACCCTCTCCCCTGACCCTTTCTCCCTCCCGCGTCCACCGTCGGATCCGCCTCCGCTCCCCGCGCCGCCTCGCCCGGCCACGCGCCCCACACCCCTCGGCCGTCCCTGCACCGGTCGTCGCCTCCCTCGGCCTCCCCAACCTCCTCCTCCACCTATAAATCTCCCCCCATCTGATCCCCTCCGGCCATCCCTCACCCGAGTTTGGTTCGGATGAGGCAAAAAAGTATGCTTTTTCACCGATACTTGATGAGGCAAAAAAGCATGCTTTTTCACCGATACGTGCTCGCCGTCGATACGGACGTGCGGGATTTCCCAGAAGTTGATTCGGATGTGCGTGCACACCTGAATCAACGCGTATCCGCGGACACCGTCCCGTATCTGTCCTTTCTGGAACGTATTGTAACTTTGTGTACACACGTCGGATCGAAACGAAACTTACGCCATCGGACTCGTAGCGATACGCTGGTCCTGTGACCCAAGTTTGGTTCGATTCTGAGAACGTTGACAAAATCGCGTGTCGTGGGCCCCACAGGCTCCATTTGACGGGCAATTTTTAACCGGCTCATCGGAATCCAATTCTGGAAGTTCCGTTGGGTTCGTATCATCGTTCCTGACTTTTTGACATTAAGTTGGATGAATTTGGAGACCTCCCTCCACAGCCGACCCCTTTTCCCCCCGCGGTAGAGCCACCGCCATCGCCTCCAACTGCTGTTGTTGCTACTCAAACAGCTGCTGTAGCCGCTGCCGTGGCCATCCTGGCCACTGCCACATCACCGACGACGACCACGGAGCACCGCCCCGATGCCGGCGAGCCATCCCCCACTGGCCGGCTTCCCTCGAGTGTCCCCAAGCCACGTCGGGACTGAACATCTCCTTCCCGCGGCCGCGAGGAACCGTGACTCGAACCCGATTTCGGAAATCAGAGTTTAACCTCCCCGATTCACGGGCATATTTCTTCCTCCACGCTCAACCGATGCTCAAAATGCCTTCTCTGGTATACTCTCTATGTAACCCTCTTCTAACGTCTTCATTTAGAATAATTTAATGTGATTTTATTGTGTGTTAGTTTAGGTCCAAAAATCGAATAAAAATAATTTTCAAAATACTAAAATTCTCCAAAACGGAGTGGGTCCCGTCAATCCGGGCATCCACGTCGTGTTTCGATTTTATCAAAAGGTGCGCAATGTCAATATAAACGTGTGGGAATTTGTGAAAGTTGATTTGGATGTGCGTGCACACCGAAATCAACACGTATCCGTCGACGACACCCCGTATCGGCCCTATGCTAGAACTTGTTGTAACTTCGTGTGTGCTCGTCTTTTCAAAATGAAACTTGTGCCATCGGACTCGTAGCGATACGCTGGTCCTGTGACCCAAGTTTGGTTCGATTCTGAGAACGTTGACAAAATCCCGTTTCGTGGGTCACCGCGGCTCTACTTGACTGGTGATTTTGGGATCGGCTCATCGGAATCTTGTTCTGGATATTCCGTTGGGTTTGTATCATCGTTCTGGACTTGTTGACACTAAGTTTGACGAATTTAGAGAACCTTGCCTCTGGCACATTTTTTGGTGCAAGACGGGGCCCACTTGTGGACCCCGTGTTAACCAGAAAGTGTATTTTTGCCCCTGTGTCCAAATTGTACGAAAGGGTAGTATTTTCTAGCTATTTCATTTATTCTGGGAATGTTGGTGATATTTATTTCAGCATCCGGAGACGTTCATTCTGAGGCTATAGTTCTGACTCCTGGTGTTGACATCTGGACGTTACATTTTTGCAGCTCTCTTGCCAGGCAAGTATACCTTGCCTTGTTGTACTATTTAAATTCAGTTATTTTTAGTTACATATTTATTTATTTTTATATTATATAACTGTGCGCGTCCGAGAATACTCGGGTGCAGTGAACGAAGGCGTTGACGTTAGGACTTGTGTTTGAGCTAGTGTCTAGTAGACCCACCTAAAGTTGTGGAGTTATTGGTATGACTCTCCAGGCCTCGACACGTATCATTACATATCACAGAGTGAGTTCATATAGGGACGCGTGCCTCATGCGCGACTGGCCATCAGTGTGAGCAACACGTGTAACGCTATTTAGCTTAGTTGTTTATTATATAGAGACTTGCATCATAGTACAAGATGTCCACGTCATGTTCATGACTTGTATATCTACATTGGGTGGAGAGGATTACTAGTAGGCGTATGGGACACCCACCTCCTTTATAGAGATACCGCACTCGACGGAGTGATACGGACGTATATATATATTGCAGATACCACGTTCCTTAGAGTGTTGGACGTCACTTGTTATTTTTACAGATACCACACTCTAAAGAACGTTGGACATTATACTATTTCAGATACCATGCTCCTCGGAGATGGACGATTGCAGAGTGCCCTCAAATGGGGGCATATGTGGCATATACTAGCTAGTCACGATAATTGGTAAATTACGTCAGCATATGTCTAGCCTACACTTTTCCATACGTACTAAGTTATCCTCAAATTGCATTCACTTAGATGGTTAGCATACCCCACCTTATTTATTCAGTATTTAATTTATGGCATGCTTCTATGTATCTTGTTACGTCCCTTTGAGGACCTGGTTCCCTTCTAGGTTGTTTGTGCAGTTGCAGGATATTTGATCTAGTAGAGTGTGAACATCATTATAGGTATATTTATATTTCCAGCTATTTCAATTATGTACTAGTTTCTATTTTATTCTGCTTTTATAGCCTAGTGTTTATAGACCTATGTTGTTCTTTTGGTCTATTCGAGCGGATGTATTATTGGGCTGCAGACTGATGATGTGTATCGTTCTTTCTTGAGATTACTTACCCTGGATTGAGATTTAGATTTAGTTGTTGTATGTTAGAAATAGATTATTACTTGGATCACTTGACCATGGACAACGTGAGTGCACTTCGTCGGGTCCATTAAATTGGAAAGCCCTACGGAGTCGTACCAGCTAGCCATTGCCACGTGTCTGGTCTCATAGATTTTGGGACTGGGGCATGACAGAGGTATTAGTGATCAGTTGCAGCAACATGGGGGAGGACTGGGTAGTGAGTTAGTTCAGGGTGCTCAGATATTTGGGAGAGTTAGATGGGGGACTGCACAGTTGAGTTGGTGCTAAGCAGACCATGACATGCGTATCTGTATGAAGGAGAGACTACAATTATGCACTGGGTTCATATCGGATGCCGAATTTGAATTTTGTTAGTTATAATTAAAAGTTTTCCATACTAGAAAAGAGTTGGGATTAAAAGATATGAGATAATACATTCTGATATATGAAAAAACAATATCTCTATAACATATTCTGATATATATGACATGACATGCTTTGGATAGTTTTGATTTATGTTAAATTTTTTAGTAGTTTTGAAATTGAATTAGGTTTACCAACATGAGACACAAACACGAACACATGACACAAACATAGTGTTGATTACCAAAATTTTCTTCTCGATACAGACATGGGAACGATTTGGGTTTAATGTATCTGGGTTTTGACACGGACACAGTCGCAATTAGGGGTAAGCATTATTCGGTTTGGTTTAAAAAAATTGGTATATTTAGTTACTATAAATATCAGCAAAAAAAACACAAATAAACCGATCAAAAAATTAAATTGTATTATAGTCATTTATAGTTATACTTTAGAGTACTAATATGAATAGTAATTTGTAGTTACTATAATTAGGTACTAAGTACTTAAAAGTAGACATAATTGTGAATCGGAGTATCGGCCATATCATCAGTTACAGATCGGAGTATCAGATTTTTTGTATCAAAAAACAAATGATTATTAATAAATTAATAACATTTTAGAAAATTTATTTCAAATATTTTAAGTATTTCTAGTGTTGTTTCTTAGTAGTTTTGAAATTGAATGAAATAGTAGTCACCCTTGCCGATTAGTTTACATGTGATAGATAAGTTTATTTTTACTTGCTTTTACAGCCTTACTATGCTAAGGCATGTATCGACCATATTCGGATGAGTGTCGAGGAAGTATGATTTTGGATATGTGTAAAACAAGTATCGTAATTCTAGCTTTTACAATATTTAGTTCTTTATGAGACTTCTTCATCAAGTATCCTAACTAACTAATCATTTAGCAAATATCTTAACTCATCCTGAATCTAATTAATCTATATTGTTTGAATTAATATATATGGTACATGCAGAATCAATGAGTCGATACTTATTTGACATATCATGGATGTACAATTGGCGACATGAGAGTAGGATTGGTTTGACAGATGCTTTCATGGCGGGCGTAGAGAAATTTCTCAAATACGTCTGTAGTCAACCTCATTTCATTGATGGAAGGCACATCAAGTGTCCTTGTGTCAAATGTCGTAATATACCTTTCAAAGAGGTAGATCTCGTGATGGAGCATCTCTAGAAGAAGGATTTCGTACCGGACTACAAGGAGTGGCGGCTTAAGGAGAACCTTTGTTTTTGCAATATCATCATTTCTCCTTCAATACGAAGGTAGAAGAGTCCACTAACAGAGATAACTTTGAATATCGATCGCGAAACCTGACACGTGAGTTGGTATTTGATGTGGCCGGTATAAGTTTTGATCCGTAGGATCCTAATCCTGATGCGAAGGAATTCTATAATATGTTCAAGAATGTTGAGACTCCGTTATACCCGGATTGTGATTCTTATTCTGTTATATCGGTGGTGATACGGCTGTTGAAACTAAAGTCTGATTTTAACTTGCCACAGGAATTATACGACCAGATAATTTAGTTTGTTAGATAGTTGTTGCCAAAAAGATCAAAGAAGTTGCCTAAAAACTTTTACAAGTCAAAGATGATGATACAAAAACTCGGATTAGGCTATAAAAAAGTTAGATTATTGTTGAAATGGTTGTATATTGTACTACAAGGAGAACAATGATAAAGATAAATATATTTTTTGCCATGCGGACCGGTACAAGCCAATTCGGGGCAAAGAAAAGTCAACTGCCCGAGCAAGGTTGTGTCCCTACAAGTACATGCAGTTTTTGCCAATCACAAAGAGGCTACAGAGGATGTATATATCCATAAATACAGCACAACACATGACATGGCATAGCAAGGAACGAAAGATGGACGAAGGAGAATTATCTTATCCTTCCGATGGAGTGGCATGGAAATATTTTGATCTTTGTCATCTTGAATTTGCTGTGGAACCCAGGAATGTCCGGTTGGATTTATGTTCTGATGGATTCACTCCTTTCGGATAGTCAAAATTTTAGTACTCTTGTTGGCCTATGATTTTGACTCCTTACAATCTACCATTGTGGATGTGTATGAAGACTTCTTATATGTTTTGACACTTATCATACCCGGTCCAAAAAATCTAAAGAAGAACATCGATATCTACTTACAGCCGTTGGTGGATGAGTCGAAACAATTATGACAATTTAGCGTTCAGACATATGATATATCGAAGGAGCAGAACTTTCAGATGAGAGCATCTCTTATGTGGACCATCTACGATTTTCCAGCATATGGGATGTTATCGGGGTAGAGTAATCATGGTACTTTGTCTCGTCCGATATTTACGGAAAAGAGTAAGGCATTCCGTCTCCAGAATGGAGAAAAAGTATACTTTTTTGATTGTCACTGTCAGTTCCTTTCTGCATCGCATCCATGGAGAAGGAACATAGATTCCTTTAGAGCTGGTAAACAGGAACTATCTACTCCCCTGTTGAGACTGACAGGAGATAAAGTTTGGAAAGAGGTAGATAGATTGTCGACTGTGATGGAAGATCCGATATCGCCCGATCACATTGAAGGGTTCAGACGTAGGCATAATTGGACAAAGCAGAGTATCTTTTAGGACTTACCTTATTGGAAGGACAATCTCATAAATCACAATCTTGATGTCATGCATATCGAAAAGAATGTATTCGACAACATCTTCAATACGGTGATGGATATCAAGGAAAACATGAAAGACAATGTTAAAGCAAGAAAGGACTTGGAAATTATTTGCATGCGTTCAGATTTTCACCTAAAACGAAGTGGCAACGGCAATTGGGTCAAGCCTCCAGCACCATTTACATTAAGTAGGGAGGATAAATTGATAATATGCAACTGGATTTCAAAGTTGAGATTTTCTGACGGCTACGTGTCAAATCTGACAAGATGTGTTAATCTCAACGAACGCAAGCTGACAGGGATGAAGAGTCATGATTGCCATGTGTTTATGGAGAGGTTACTACCTATTGTTCTGAGAGAGATGTTGCCTCATCAAGTATGGACTCCGTTGGCCGAATTATCTATATTTTTTAGATATTTGTGTTCAAGCAAGTTGACGGTGCAACATATAATATAACTTGAGGAGAATATTTTATTGACATTGTGTAAGTTATAAAGGGTACTGTCCTCTGATTTTTTTTTTTGATAATATGGAACATTTTTCGATTCATCTTGCATACGAAGCACGTGTCGGTGCTCCCGTCCATTATCGATGGATGTATCCATTTTAGAGGTATAAATTCTTTATAATAATAATTTATTTATTCAAATAATTCTAATATTCAATGTACTATCTATAGGTATCTACATCACCTGAAGAAGAAGATTGGCAATAAGGCTCATGTAGAAGCTTCGATATGCGAAGCATATATCATTGAGGAGGTTTCAAACTTCTGCTCCATTTACTTTGATACTCATATCAGAAAGTTTGAAGCCGCTCATTGGAATATATTGTTAAATAGTGGTATAAAAGAGATGCAAGATATTGAGAAGTAAGCGACACATCTTTTCTAAATATTTTAATTTTGTATATACTTGAAAAAAAAATTCTCTAACTGTTCTCCTTATTATCACAGTACTTTTAGAGCTGAGGTAAAAATAAAGAGACCTAATATTAATAAAGATGATCTTGCTAGAGAGGTTGATAGAAAATTTCTATCATGGTTCTATAATTATGTACGGATCCTAAATATTAAGGATTCTAAATTTAGAATTCAGACCAATCTTTGTCTAATGTCAATATGATACATGATATTTCAGTTTTTTCGTCCTGGTACAAACTTACATAACGAACGACTTCGAGCATTAGCTAACAGACAAAGCAAGATGGCAAAGTGTTGGGATGGATACACCATCAATGGCTTCGAATTTAGAACCGCTGACAAGGCTATTAATGAATTATTTGTCGATGATGAGGCTAATTATACAAAGAATTTTAGAGTATGTGTGAGGGATTCAATCTACAATATCGATCCAGAATTAGACTATTACGGTGTACTAAGAGATGTCGTGGAGCTGGATTACTCTTATGAGACAAAAATGTGTTGTTTAAATGTGATTGACTTGCACAACACCCAAGCAAGGATAGAAAATTAACAAACAGTTTTGGTTTATTGATATAAAATATGGAAAAGATATATATGTTTTGAACCATTTGTGTTGTCTAGTCAAACAGTTCAAGTGTATTATATGAGCTATCATAGTCGACGACGTAATAATAAAGATTGATGGGCTATATGCAAAACTAAAGCTAGAAACACATATACTATTGGGGATCTAGTATATCAAGAGGATGAGGTGGTCATGCCTCAACTTGCATATATGAGTTTGGTCGGTGTTGATTGTATGGGGGTTGACGTTACCATAAAGGATGATAGAGTTGACGAAGAGATTGAGATAGAAGATTTATCTCATATAGAGGAGAACTCTGATATGGAAGTATCGAGCGAGGAACAAGAATTGGAAGATGAAGGTAATAGTGATAGTAGAAGTAAAAAAATTAAGAAGTAGAAGATTAAGATAAATCGGAAAATAATTTGGAAGACGATGATGATTCGGAAGATGAAGAAGATTAGTACGTACATACATATGCATTAGCTTAGATATTTATTTAATTATTTTATGACACGATTATTATTTATTTCATAATCACGCTAGTATTTACTTATTTTATCACACAATTACTTTATGATTATTTGTTTAATGACACCATTTTTTTATTTGCTAAAGATTTACCTATAATATGGCGGGATAAGGACGATGACGATAACAAGTTCAGAGAGGATCATCTTCTCAGCATCCTCCGTTCACTACGCCTGCTACCCCAGATTCTTGCACACGACCTGAGGACAAGTTTGTAGATGTGGGCGGATGGTTTATTCCCGCCATATTCTTGTTCTTCAGTAGGAGGAGCTACTCCATCTTTCGGATTTCTATCACCTGCTACCCCTTCTTCTACTCCAGCCACTACCGGCACTACTATACCGGCTACTCCATCAGTTGCTCCCATATGAGCAAATTTATTTTCTGGCATTCCTGTGGACAACAGAGTATATGTCCGTCGTCCAAGATTTGCAGACCCCCTACTATACTAGAGCGGCCAATCAATATCTGTTGTCCCGAGCTATGGGCCGATTGAGCGACATAAGCATTTATTTGTCAATTTACACATTTATTTTGTATTTTTTATTCTAAATGTATATTGTCTACTTATTTCAGATTTTTTCGATCAAGGCTGGGAATAATCTGGGGGCAATCATGTGGGGCTACTTTGATCGCCCTTATATCAACTTCAGTGACATCCCCGTTCGATCGATGATTCGCTTGGCTGGAGAAGTTCGGGGTATGTATATGAATTTTATTTATAATAATATATAATTTTTTATTACAATGATAAAAAATATTTTTTAAATTTGCAGAGGTTGTACTGGTGGTCAAATCATAGAGATAGTGATATCCTGAAGTGCTAAAAGATCGTCGCCAGCAATAGGTTGAGAGATATGATCAATAACCAGAATGCGCTGGCGTTACTTGGACCTGATCACCGTAAAGAGTGGCTGAAGGCGGAGTACTGAAAGGGGATAAAGAAGAATATGGACACCTTGGCCTACAAGGCCAAGTGCGAGAAGGCGAAGGCAATCCATGCTTAGGGTGGTCTCCATACTGGTTGATATCCATTCCGACCGTCAAGCATTTTCGACGGATGGTTAGTATTAAAAAATTTTGCTAGATTAGTTTTTTTCTAATTCTAATTTTTTTTCTTATTTATTAATTGCTTAATTTTTACAGTACGACGAGGCCGCAAGAGGCGAAGAAGACAGCAAGACCGTCGGCTTCCCAGCATTCTTTCAGTGGACCCACAAAAGAAAGAAGGATGGGAAGCTAGTAGATGAGCAGGCAGCTAAAGCATATGTAAGTTGTCTTTATAAAATTTTGTCAATTTAATTAGATTATTTTTATAATTTAATTAGATTCTAGGTCAAAACGTTAAACTATGTCAACTCTGGGTCAAACAGTCAAACTATGATATTTTATAGTTTTTAGGTTGATTTTTGATCCATTATGATGGTTTATGAAGTTATATTAGGTTATATTAAGATTGTAAAAGCATATAAAAGAGAAAAACGTATCTATCGCATGTAAATTAATCGACAATGGTGATTAGTGTTTTATTCAATTTCAAAAATACTAAAAAATAATACTATAAATACTTAAAATTATACACCTTAGTTAATATCATATTTTAAGAAAAAAATACTGTAAATACTTAAAATTATAATTTTATTCAATTTACTTTAAACCTCATAAGAATGGTCTGATACCGATTCTGATACTTTGAACCTTGATTCCAATTCCGATACCTATTCTGATTTCGATACTGTAACTCAAATTATATACACATACTATGATATCTAGTATCTAATATGATACTCTAACCAAAATCAAATATAACACATATAACTCTAAAATTCTTAACTCTAAAACTATTTAAATAAATAAATATAGGAGACGAATGAGACGTTAGAGAGGGCGTTGAGAAAAGTACGCCGACCGAGAGAAACGATCAGAAGGTACAAGCTATCGAAAGAGGAAAAGGTGGCAGCATGTACGGTACCAGATCGTTGGTATCCCATCCGTCGGTTCTTTCCAGAGCTCCTTCGACAGCTACTCCAGCTCCATCAGTGCCCGGCTCCAATATTCCTTGGTGCGAGATATAGAGCAACTCACAACGACTGTGCATGAGCTACATAGGCTGGTCCAACAGTTGATAGACACTCGTGATGCTACAATACCTGCTCCTCCGACGGCTCCTCCGACTGCTCCTCCGACGGCTACTACGTTGGTTTTTCTAGCTACTCCGACGGCTCCAGCTCCTCCGATGGCTTCAGCTCCTCCGACGGCATCGATGGGTCATCTAGCTCCTTCGATGGCTCCTGCCACTGCTCTATCTGCCGTTGCTCCTGATGATCTACATGATATCATCGCTATGGTTATGGCACAATATATGTGTAAGACCCATCTCACAGTATTTGTATCGGTATATGGATACGTATTATATGCTTTGTAATGTACTTTATTAGTTCTCGTAGAATCTCAAAATTTCCTCAAAATTTTAACTTTTTATCTCAGACCAGATTACCGCTGGCATTCAGCGACATACCGACGAAAAATTCGTCCGGCGGATAAAGTTGACTTTTGAGATATTTTCATGAATAGTATTGGATGCTTTCTTTTATCCAATGGTTTCTTGGTTTTGTATTGAATGAATGAGATTGAATCGATTCGTGACTTGGATTGCTGATCTGGAGGATCGGACGGCTACGATTAAATCACATCTTTTATATATATGAAATTATTTTCTCTCTCTTTTCTTTCTTCCTTCACTTCTTTATTTCTCTCTCCATTTTTTCGTGAGAGATAGGAGCTTGGTCTTGAGGTCTTAGAGTGTAGTTTCTAAACCCCTCTCGATGGTGGAGTTGAAGGTTTAGCTTGGGAGCTTGGGTTTAGGCAAGTACATATTGCCAAAATATTGAACGACATAATTTTTTTTATAATTTTCTTGATATTTTGTGATTAGAATTTTATGGAACTTGTTTTGTTAAATATGTTTCTCTAGTGATTTTCAACCTTGTGCATATTTACGAAAATAGTTTCGGCTGACCTTTTCTGTAGAAACCCTGGTATTTACCCGTTGAAAAACTCGGCATCGAAAACGATAGTCGATGTCTTTACCATGAGACTTAGTTTATGAGCTACTTGAGACCCGTGCCTAGTTTCTATTCTGGTAGTTTCGAGTTTTGTGGATCCTGGACAAGTTTTAATTTTTTTCGTAAATAACTTGTACAATATTTCTCGGAATCGATCTCTCAAATCTCAAAGTTGGTGAAATCGAATGTCCCCAGCCAGTTGGAAATTTGATCCTATACAATTTTTACCTTTGAAAATCCAAATTTTGAGTTAGAACGGAGCTTTTAAAGGTCAGAACAAGTCTCAAAAATATTTCATGCCCGGGTTTCTGTGACCACTCAGATGATCCGAAGGTGATCCGCGCTAGTCCGAAGGATGATCCGATTTGTGGCCTACAAACTTGATATGACCAATCGGATGATCCGACGTTGATCCGCGGTAATACGATGGATGATCCGAATTGTGGCCCATTACTTGCAGTGACGGATCAGATGATCCAACGGTGATCCTAGGAGATCCGCTGGATAATTCGAATGACCCTGTTTTGCCTCGTTTGTCTTTTTCTTTTACCTTTCATCTGTGATAGTTTCTTGGCATGATCCGACACATGTATATATTTTCCTAGGGTTACTTCTTGACTCTACTTGTTTATTCTATTGACACATCCCTTGTACCCAGTCCCGACTTTATGTATAGTTTAGGATACCTACCCATTATACCCTATCATGTACGTTACTGATAGTGACCCGTCGTGGTGCACTCATGTTACTTGACTTGACATATGTATAGTTTTGGGGCCACCTACCCATTATACACCTGTCTTGTATAGCTTTGGAGATACCTACCCATTATACATCTGTCCAGGCCTGCCTTGTACTTACCTGATAGTGACCCATAGTGGTACACTCCTAATTTTTTGACCAATATATTGACTGTTGTGGCTTGTTATAGCGCATGATCATCTTGTCTATAATTGTATGGTTGTATTCTCGTATAGTCTTATGATTGTGCTTGTCAAAATATTAACTTGTCTAGTTCATCCCTGCGGGGAGCATCATGTCTAGGAAGGATTCTGTGAACTGCCACACCCAGAATCCTAAACTAAAATGTTAAGGATTAATAACTAGAAAGAATAATTAGATCATTGGGGGAGGATCTCCTGGTTACATGCAGTCCCGTGCTCTGACAAACTACTGCTTGATGGACTTGTAGCATGCCGTCGAGTAGTGCACATTTTTAGCTCACCGTCGTGTGGGACATATTGTATTAACTTACTCAGGTTCACCTTTGCGTGACTTGGATTTATGTGCACATCTCTCCTAGGGGTGGTGTATTCATTATTATTTACTTTACTATCGTCTGAAGTTTGGGTAGCTTGGACAGTCTGCAGGACATGCGACCGTATAAAAATCCTAAATTACATTTGTTAGTAATTAGGACTTGTGATAACCCTATTTAGCTAATGTAGTAAGCCATACTTCTTTCTTGACCTCGATTGATGGATGGAGTCCATTTCTTGTCATGTCTTATATTGTCTTATGTGTCTGATGGTGACCTGCCGTGGTGCACCCCTGTCTATTGTCTTATGCTCTATTTACCTTATATGTATTGTTCCTTACATGTTCCCCTTGCATGTTTTTATTACTGTACTAGTTATTTTCTTATTACTTTTCCTCTTCCAGTTTTTTTATCTGTTTATGTTCATCTTGTATTATCCCGTACATGTTCTCGTCCAATTTTTTTTACATGTTTTCTGTTTTATTTTCTTCTTTTTCAGTGCACTTTATATTATACATGGTGGTTATATGTTGCTTAGGATATTATAGCTCTATGTTGTATTGTTGGTTTTTAGTTCATAATTTGGCCTCCTTTGTGGTACTTGCTATTTGGGGTATGACCCCACTGGTTTTGCTTGGCCAGATCCAATAGCAAAGCCAGAGGATCTTTCGTTTTTTCCCGGGGATGGTGACCACACGGAGCACCAGACCGACTGAGTCGGTTCTTATCTTATTCTCTCACTTATTGTACATATTTTTTTGTGGCATTTAGCCTCGAGCACATGTTAGCTCATATTTTGGACTTGTTATATTGCCTACAAGGCATGACATGATTAGCATATTCTAGACTATAGTTAGAGTTGATCATGTATGACTTATTCTCTTGCTAGTTCTTTATTTTGTATTACTAGCTTCATGATCAACTATGTATATATGGTTTGGGACGCTTTACTATTTTGCTTATGATGATCATATTTTCCTTTTATATTATGATTTACTGCTTGTGATTAAGACACTAGGATTGCTTGACCTAGGTTGACTGATGTCTTGTAGTATTAATTCCCTATGTCTATTCATAGTCGTGACCGTATCTCGGGTACTGGAGTACTCTGGTATACGTAGCTGACTTTGTCAGCCCTCGCTCTCCAGTATTCTAGGCCTGGGTCCTGACAACATGGCTAGCCGACAACCGCCTCCACCGTCGACTTGATGAATTTTTTGAGTTTGTGAAAAAAAATTAGTTGGTTGTATTTTTTTGACTTGATTATTTTTATTTAACCTTGTGGAATTATATAACAGTTATTTGTACATTTTTGGTTACTCTACTTTATTATTTTATTGTATATATAATATTTGTATATTTTTGTGTGGGCTTTATTTGTTTGTGTGGGCTTTATTAGTTTGTGTAGAATTTACTTCTGTGAAATTTATTTGTATAAAAATTGGTGAATGTATAACAGGTATATGCTCAACAGAGATTAATTTCTGGAAAAAATATTACCTTTAGCGACGGACTGGCGACGTAATAGCAACCAAAAATCTAGAAAATGTCAGGTCAGCGATGGATTTTCGACAAAAAATCTCAGGCCAACGACTACCTAGCGACGGACTATTCCGTCGCTAAAACGTCTAATACACGCAAATGTGCCAACATGTATCAGAGTCCGTCGCTAATCCGTCACTGAGAATGACGACTTAGCGACGGATTAGCGATGAACTCTTTGAGCCCTGAATGTGTAAAACCTTCAGAAAATTTTGGCAAATTTTGGCTCACATAATCCGTCGGTAAGTAGTCAGAAAGTTTAGCGACAAAATTTATACGTCACTGATCTCGCTGGTTTTATGTCGCTCATTCTGTCGCTAATCTATCTCTAAAGTGACGGATTAGCGATGGAATTTTCTTAGCGACGTTAGTTATTCTGACGAAACATTTTTGTCGCTAATCAGTCGCTAAAAACAATAGCGACAAAAAATTATATTTTAGCGACGAATAATTTTATCGCTAAAATAGTGTATTTTGTAGTGTGATATCTGAAAATCATTTCTCTTCAACAATTCTTTAATTTGGGAAGAATACAATTATGAACTTGATGATGTCTTGTGAATAATAAGACTCATCTTATACACATCTAAATGGTATGTCTAATGGTTCATTATGTCCCTTCAAAAGATTGTAACTCTTCCCAAAAGATTCTAGACAACAAATGGGTGTGTGTAAACCCCCAGACCCAAATCTAGGAGTATGATTCATTTAGGGTTATTTTGAATTAGTTAATGGAGTTATTAGAATGCCTCTTTTAATTTAATTCACTTAGTGTATATTACTGTTACTGCGATGTTTGGAGCGCTACTCTAGCTTCTGCCTTCAAACAAATTTCACACCCTTGTTATGGACGTGCCAGTCTTCCATTCTGACCTTTGTGTACTATATATATAGCCTCTCTTGTGCTTCACCTCTCTTGTGCTTCATTTTATTCGCACGATATTTGTCACAATTATCTAATTTTAAATCCAAATACAACTTTTGCATCTTTGTCCATTCCAATCAAAATTGAAGACACAACCTCGATCCGTTTTGTGCAACCAAATTTATGACAATAATCTATTCCGAATCTACTACGTCCATGGCACTTGTGTCTCACTTAATTTAAATCATATGTACTTCCAATTAATTAAAGAACACTATTGACACAAATTTTAACTAAATTGGTGCAATAACTCAACCTAACCCAAAACTAGACCCAACACCAACCCAAACCCCCACTCACACCCTTATGGTTCATATAAAATACCACACACAAATTTTCTCCACTACAACACACCAAACATAGTAATTTTTCTCATCCAATCTCAATTCTTCTTTTCTTGTGCAATTTCCAAACTGTTATGGGCCTTTGTGCAAATAAACAACTAGGTATCCACCTCCCATTGGAGCAAGGCAATAAAGAAAGCCTACTTTAACTTGTTGACCGGTCATAAACCCTCTATTTTCCCTCATTTTTTTGCATGGTACTATGCACCAACTTTATTCTACAATACATCTCCACCCTCCATTCAACTATAACACATCTCCACCCCTCATTCCCTTACAACCAACCCTCACACACACCTAGGGAAGAGAAATTTCAACCGACCCTAATCCCTAGAAAGGCCACCCCCTCCTCATTTATTTAATACCTCCCCTCTTTCTTCATTTATTTCAACTTCTTCTTCCTCCTCCCTCATACATTCACCACCACTGCCTCCTCCATCCGACCACAACCACCATTACCCCGACCTCCTCCTTCGCCTGTCGGATAACCCACAACAACCTCCACCTCCTCCCAATCACAGCAGCCACCCTCACCACCATCACCTCTATTACCACAACCACCATCACCCTGACCTCCTCCAACACAACTGCCACCGCCACCTTCCTGACCTCCTCACCACCGTCACCTCCTCCACGACCGCCACCCACATCCACCGTTACAACCTCCACTACTGCAGCCACCCACTGCCACTGTCATCATCACCACCACCATCATCTCCTCCTCCCTCTCCTGGACAACCAACCTCCATCACCTCACCACCACTACCAACGTCATCATCACCACCACCATCCTCTCCGTTGACCACCCCACTGCTACCAACAGGCACCTTCACCTCCACGACCACCCCACTGCTACCAGCAGCCACCCTCACCACCATCACCTCCATCATCACCACCACCATTCCCATCTTCGTCTCCTCCATCCGCCACCCTCACCTCCATGACCACCCCACTGCCACCAACTCCATCACCACCACCCCCCCCTAGCCGAGCATCCAAGTTCTTCTCCCTTTGCACTTTATAATTTAGGTAATATTCTCCTCTTCCTCTTCATCTTATCTTATCTTTTATATATATATATATATATATATATATATATATATATATATATATATATATATATATATATATATATATATATATATATATATATATATATATATATATATATATATATAAACACTTGCCTTGACAACTATCTACCGCATGTTTAACCAATTTTAAACTCTTAGTTTTTATATTATTATTTTGATCAAATGATTAGTTTAAGTGTTGAATATTATGGCATGAGTTAGTTTGCTAATGAAAGACTTGTACTTGGGGATGACTAGTGCTAATATGAAGTGCAAGGTTGAGAGTGTTATCACCATAACTAGGTTAAATTCTTGCTTAAATTATTTTATGCACTTATGGGGAAGTGAGAAATTTCAAGTTTAACAAATTAGAATGCCATGTTAGTGTACACGAAAAGTGGATGTAATTTGTCATTTGGTTGTGGGCACTTGTTGTTGTGCAAATATTAGAGGAATTGGGGTTAGTAATTGATGGTAAATATTAGAGGATATTTTATATACTTGTGCATGGAGACCTAGAGAGAGAACACTAGTAACCTATGTCTTAGAGGTGAAACTTAGCACCTACACAAATTCTAGTTATGACCGCGATTGTGACATAGGAGAAATTATACCTTATGATGACTTGTATATATTGTGGGACTACTAGACTAAGTGTACACATACTTCCTTGGTCTTTGACTAGTCAACATTAGCCAACCTACTTAGTTAGAACGATTGTTTGGTCTAGACACTACGTGACTCATGACGTTGCGTATGTTGAACTCTTGTGCATGCTTAGAGTAGTGTAATATAGTGATTGATATTTATTACTATATATTCATAGGCACCCAAGACGGTTCTACTTTGGCTATGCATTTCGGATCCTTACTTGTTCACATCGGAGTTCCATCAAGTATACATTGCCTTGTTGTACTATTTAAATTCAGTTATTATAGTTCGCATATTTTATTTCTTTAATATTATATAACTGTGTGCGTCTGAGAATGACTCGGGTGCAGTCAACGAAGGCGTTGACATTAGGACCTGTGTTTGACCTAGTGTCTAGTGGACGCACCTAAAGTTGATGAGTTATCATTATGACTCCTTGGGCCTTGTCACATATCATTGTACGTCACAGAGTGAGTTCATGTAGGGACGCGAGCTTCATACTTGACGGGCCATCAGTGTGAGCAGCACGTGTGACGGTATTTAGCATAGTTGTATATTATTTTAGTGACTTGCATTATAGTACGAGATGTCCATGTCGTATTCGCGACTTGTACATTGGCATTGGGCGAGAAAGACAATTAGTAGGCGTATGAGACAGATATTTGGTTACCGTAGTTTCAGAGTAAACTACGGGATCGTGAGCCTCAGTTTTACCCGGTTATGGGCTATGTGTTACCCGGTTATGGGCTATATGCTACCCGATTATGGGCGTATATGCTTGTCGATACATCCGACAGAGGTTACTAGCTGCGCGCTATAATGATCGGTGGTGTAGTCAGCATATACTTCTAGCATCCAGTTTACAGCTAATGCCAGATACATAGCCTCTGGCTTGACGCTACGCTTTAGATCTTTTACCTACCCATACGTATCAAGGTTGTCTTCAAGTGCATTTCACTTAGCTGGTTAGTTCACTCTCGAGTTTATACAGTATTTACTTTATGGCATATATCTTTTGTATCTTGTTACGTCCCTCTGAGGACCTGGTTCCTTTCCAGATCCGGACGAGCACTTGTACCCGACCATCTACGGAGCAGGAGTGGAGACCAGATTCGTGGCTGAGAATTTTAGGCATATCCAGAGGAGTTTCCGTGATTGGGGTACATTGCTGCCTTGGGCTGGAGCATCTTTATCTAACTAGTCGATGTTCTAGTCTAGTATTCTTATCTGTCCTTCTGTACTTTTATTTTAGCATCGTATTCAGTGGATTTGTTCCCATCAGACTTATTTGTGTTGTATTATGACATCCAGACTTCGTAGTCATTTTCAGTATTTATTTCAGCACTTCTTATTTATATTCTGTGGATGAGATTAGATATTTACCTGCTGCATATTAGCATATTGGACTTGATAGTATTTTAGGACAGCATAGTACGCTTCGTCGGGTCCATTAAATTGGAAAATTCCTTCGGAGTCGTATTAGCTGTTCATTGCCACATAGTCTGGTCCCGTGTATTTTGGGGCTGGGGCGTGACAGTGTGTGTCTATTCATAGAGATGTGAGAGAGGATTTTTTCCCATATTCCAATAATATACTTTCTCCCATAAAAAAAAATTTAATTAACCAATATATCAATTTGTATTAATATGTGGGACGTAAATTCTTACATAAACATGATCAACTATGAATTAGGCATCCCGGTTTTCATCATAACTTTAATAATAATTTTATTCACAATTAAAATTTAAATTATTTATATTAACAAATTATCTTAACTTTTATATATATATATATATATATATATATATATATATATATATATATATATATATATATATATATGCAGGATATTGTATCAAATTATTACACCAAACAATCTCAACCACACATTTTAAAAAAATGTGTGGTTGAGAATGAATGGTGTAATAATTGTTGCAATAACCATCGATACAATATCTCCTCCCATATATATATATATATATATATATATATATATATATATTTATATATATATATAATTTTTGCAATAACCATTGGTACAATATTTCCTCCCATATATATATATATATATATATATATATATATATATATATATATATATATATATATATATATATATATAATTCGATCAAAGTAAAAAATGTTTGTTATAGAAATATTGTGTACTTAAGTGTAGTTTCATAAACATAGACAAAATCGCACACTTAAATTTAATATATTTTGTCTGAAATCATTGTGATTATAATTTTTGAATCACGACTTCAGTAGTTTTTTTAAAATTCAGATTGACTAACCTTGGGGATGCGCTCGTAAAGCTATCTTTATTTGAATAGTACGATTGCATGGAATCTAGAATGTTTTCAACATAATACTAATTATCTTGTGAATTCTCATCAAGAGTATGAAAGAAAAATATTTTCACTCTTTGGTCTACTGGTCTCGTAGACATTCATTTTCTAGTACATTGCCAAAATGGTTTGCCCATTATTTTCTTATCATTAACAAAACATTATAGAGTAAACTAATGCTTAAACAGTATTATGTAAAGGCCAAGGAAGGAATAGTGGTGAAGATCAAGTTTCACGTATATGAATGAAGTTAGGAGGTTAGATGCAACATACACTCTTTCATACTCTGCCAAAAGAAGACATCAGGCCCCATGCATTGTAAAGCTTTTTCTTCAAATAATTGCATGCGGGGCCTTGAATATGTACTACCAAAGATGATCGTTCCTGTGCATGCACACCATAAAATTTCAACAACAACAACAACGTGATTTATGTTGAATATTTAATTAGTACATGCATGTTCAAGTCACAGCAGCAACCATTCCTCCTCCCTGGACATTCTTTTTAGCTGTAGGCAACAGAAGAGTAAAAAAAGAACAAAGAAAGGCACACGAGGAGAAGTACTTGCAGTGGAAGCAACAATTATGGCCTCCATCGTGTAAGCTATTGTTGGTACCTACCTATTGGTGGATTGAACAATTTGGTGGTCATAACCAATTAAGTTCATACCTACATGACACAATAATAATATGAGTAATCTCTTCTCCTTTAATTTGAGGGTTGGTAAGTGTTTTAGTTGTTATTCATCCAATTATCATACATACACCCACTGCAATTTGGATCCTCTCCTCTCCTCTCCATCTCCTTTTTTGTGATACAAAACTGTGATTCTAATGCATATCTACATACTTGTTTATGTATAACATATTTGGATTGGACAGAAACTTTCATGAAGATTCGAATCTCCACCTACAAGATATGGATACTTATGACTTTTTAAAGTCCTGACCACTTGATCATCTCTCTTTCTTTCCTTTTCACTTTTTATTTTTTGGTTAGATATTTATGTGTGCAATGGAGGAGCCATTGGTGGGTGGGCACCGAATTTTTTGGGAGATGGAAGTGGAGTGGACTCTTGCTAGTATCATCTGATAAATATAGATTGTGAGAATCGTAAGTATCAAACTAAAAAAATGAGAGATTGTGATGATGGTAAGTATCAAACTATAAATTGGAAGACTGATTGAGCTGAGACATTAGATCTAAAGCCGCACAACTCATGCAGTACAGAGTAACTACGGATGGATCGTTGTGAAATATCAGAATGGTGCGTGATGCTGTAGTCGGTAAGCTATGCAAATTTATTTTTCTGTAAATTTTCTTCCGTTTGAACACCCTCATCCTCGACAAGTTCTGCCATATGGCGAATCTTCTGTTGATGGTGAAAGATGATACCAAAGTCTATTAGTGTTCGAATTTAAGCCTAAAAGAATCTACCTGGTAAACTAAATATTTTCTTATTAGGTTTTCATTTTTTAGTATGTTGGCCACTGTTGTACTATGGCCAGACACGGTACGGTATGGACACGATGAAATATGGACATGACGATACTGACAGAATATTTATTTTGTTAAAAAAAATCAGGACGTTTTAAGTGTAGCATGGGATAAATTAAAATTCTGACTCCGTTCTTATATGTACGTGTGTTACACGTATTTTATACTATTTGGAAAGAACAAACTGCAAACAATAGTCCATTAATTTTTACAATTTGAGAAGAGCAAATATTTTATTACTTTGGAACAGCATACAACAATTCCTTTTTTTTTTTTCTATAACTAATTGTCTAACTATTTATGTTAAATATAATGAACATTTTTTTATTAGTAAACATAGATAAGAATATTTTTGGAATAATATTTTAACGATAAAATCTAACTTTTCTTTATATATATATATATATATATATATATATATATATATATATATTGTGTTTTGGAAGTTGGTAAGTGCCTTTCTTATGCTTCTAAAAACTATTCATATATCATAAATTCATTGCTTTAGTGACCCACTAGATTTTCTTTTTGTTATAGGATTGCACGTAAAATAATTTTTTTAATATTATTATAAAATAGTTTAAATATTTAAATATATTTTAATTATAATTTATTATGGATATATATTCACTCTTATAAAAAGTCTAGCCGTCTAAGCTGTACGTATATCTTCACGTAATTAAAAATTAAAAAAATAAATAATTTTGACTAATTGTTTATCTACGTAATATTATATAACTATAGTTAAATATTTTTTCTAGTTTATATGGTTAAGGTGGGAGGTATTTTTCTTGATTAATTATTAATAATAAATTTAATTTGTTTTTAAATTTTTTTTACGTAATATTATTTTTTTAAATAAATAATAAATAATTTATAAACGATTCATTTTTGAACTGCTTTGTGTATCATTAAGTAGAGATACGAGGGATTTGGATGGTGAGCAAAATTAATTTATTAATTATCAACTTTCTTATGAAAGATGGAAATCTTTCTACTAAATGATATAACCCATTTGATACAGAGTACTATGATAATATGCATTACAAAAAAAATTTAATAGTCCTAACATATGACCAAACAAAACTGAAACGGTGAGATGATTTTTAGTTTATAATAGTTATGTAAACTTTTATGGACTTACACTTTCTGAAAAAAAAAATATACTTGGAAACTTTTCTGAAACTGCTGGATCGGAATTCCAGTCGGTTGGATCAGAATCTTTGTATAATTAAGATATTAGTGCTTCAAATTCCTGTTGGCTATTTCATAGTTCAGAATTCCGACCTTGATTTTGACACATCAATTTTGTCCTCATTATTTCCAGCACAAAGTTAATTGTTGGCAGCATATCTTTATCTATAATTACCGAACTCGAATAACGAGAAGAAATATAAGATTTCGAATGAGTAACAAAAAGAACAGTTGATCGAGTTATGAAAGCGTATTATTATTTTTATTTATAAATAGTAGAAATTGGAGGAGAGTGAATCCAAAAATATGCAATGCAGTATGTAGTTTCTTACATTTATAAATGGTGGGAGTTGAAGGACAGTAAATCCAAAGACATATAATGTAATGTGTACAAAAGTTTTTCAGGCCCGTGCGTTGTCGGAAAGTTAAAGTGTGTATTGGGCCGGGCCGGTCCTGTCAAAAAATTATTCGATCCAGTCCGGGCCCATGATCCGGTCAAGGTAGGACCAGACCGAACCAGTTAGGGTCCAGGTCGGTCGACGGTCGGACCGGTCCGATTATATATATATATATATATATATATAATTTTTTGTTTTTTTGGAAATGGTAATTGAATATAAATAAATGAGATTACAACTCCACTGTATCCACATCTCACTTTAGAGCAGCATCTCGCCAATGCTCCAACCCACCCAATATTATATATATATATATTAAAGTAAATAAAAAATTGGACAGTCTCGGTCCAACCCGGACCCGGCCGGACCTGCAACGTTGCACGCCGGGCCTGGCCGGGCTTACGGGCCAATTTTGTCGACCCAGCTCGTACCCGCGGATGAGGTTGTCCGAGCCGATCCGGGTCGTTGACCTGATCCGGACCGGACCGGACCGAATTTGACCGGACCAGATCCGTGGCAGATTTCGGACCGATCCGCACTTTTACCCACCTTGACCGGAAAGTAAAAAAAAAAAAACTTTATCTATAATTTGAAACCATTTAATAATTGTTTCTTATATAACATAAACCCTAACGGATATGAATAATATCATAGAATAGACAGAGACAACACACTGAAATTTAATTAAGCACGAAAACCGAAACCACATTGACAGTTAATTTGTATACCGGAATTTTTCAAGAAAATGGAGATTTTTTCGCATAATTGTATAAAACAGGAAGAAGTTTTAGGTATTTGCTGTGAGGGGGATAACTCGCCAAGTTAGTTGGCGGGTTGGGGGTGGGAGAGAGAGACCGCCGACTTGGTTGGCGGGTAGGAGTTGGGACCGCCAACTCAATTGGCGAGGTAACCGTAAAAGAAGTGGGAGTTGGGTATATATATATATATATTATTTCTTTCTAAATTAATGAAATTTTGTAAATGGATAATAACAAATTATCAATTATAATATCACAAAAAATTTACATTAATAATACCGAAACAAAAATATTTATTAAAAATTTTAAATCTAAAATTTTAAATAATACCATAAAATATTAAATAAATAGTGTTATTGGATATTTTAGCAAATGTCCCTACAAAAAATGTCAAAAGTAGTATATACCACAAGTTAAAAAAAAACTAGCAAATGTCCCAAAAATAAAAATTCGGTTAAAAGAGTGCGGACATATCTTAAAATTTTACTTCATCCGTAAAAATAATAGGAACATTTGCTAGTTTTTTTTAAGAGGGATATATGCTAGTTTTAACATTTTATTTGGGAGCATTTGCTAAAATATTCCTAGTGTTATATATTAATTTCTCTCAAAATTGTATGGAAATTTTATTTTGAATCTATAAAATTTAAATATATACAATTATCTATGTTATTTAAATAGAAATAATTTTACATACGGATAATAATAATAAAATTTTGGAAAAAATAGATTTTAGAATTTCACTCTTTTAATAAATATTTTTGCTTTGGTATTATCAATGTAAATTTTTTGTGATATTATAATTGATAATTTGTTATTATCCATTTACAAAATTTAATTAATTTAGAAAGAAATTATATATATATATATATATATATATATATATATATATATATATATATATATATACCGCCAACCAAGTTGGCGGTCTTTCTCTCCCACCCTCAACCCGCCAACAAACTTGGCGAGTTGTCCCCCCTCACAGCAAATACCCAATACTTCTCTCCTTTTTCACAATTATGCGAAAAATTCTTCCTTTTTTTGAAAAATTCCGGTTTGTATACTACGTGCTATGGGCTCTCTCCAATCCATTTAAAAAAAAAAAAAAATCAATTTGAGAACTCAAAAAAATATATTTACTTATTATAATATTCTCAAAATTTTACAACTTCCACCCATCAATCATCAATAATAAACATCTATTATTTATTTATACATAAATTTATTTCTTCACAATTATTCAATATAATTATTTAGATTAATGTTATATTATTAATATTATTTACCAAGATAGTATTTTATTATTTAATATTAATAATAATATTTTATAATATATATACATAAAATTTTGAACTAATTTTCGATGTAATATTTATACATATAATTCACCTGATGTAATGATTAAAATATTTATACATATAAATTTATAATATTGTTTAAAATTATTGCTATTTACTAATTTTATTTGTAATATTATTTTATTTTAAATTGTGATGTACTTGTTTATGTTTCTATAGGTCAATGTATTTTAATTTTTAAAAAATTGATGATATTACATTAAATTTTGTCAATTATTTAAATGTTATTTTGTTGATCAAATGAATCTAATAATAATAATAATAAATATATTCAATGTTAGATTTTGTTGGATGATCTCAACAAGAATATTTTAATGATGTATAATTATTATATTATTTATACTTGTAAAATAAAAATTTGGTAAGTTAATTAAGTTTAGTGTTTATCGTATGTAGGATATATGAAGTAATTAATTATAATTTGAAGGAAAAAAATAGACATAAATGATGGATCATTAAATTTGAGAATATTTTTTCTTTTTTCTCAAAAATTTGAGTATCAAATACCCTTTTCTCAAAAAAATTTGAAATTTCTTTCTCAAATTGAGCAAATTAAGAGTGGGATGGAGTGGTTTTGTCTCAGTTAGGTGTTTGAGAAGTTGGATTGAAGATGGCCTCATCCATTCAAAAGCTAGATAACATAGTAACCACCCATGCAAGGCTACTCAAACTCCATTCGCTCTTTTGACTTCTACATGTTCCTACTGGACTGTCATCTCACATCAAAAAATTCTGCAAACACATGGCAATTGATGTTGTGACTGAGATATAATTTTTTTTCCGGAAAATATCAGTCAGAACAAAAAAAATTTATATATTTATAATAAAAACATAAAAGTTTTCAAATTTACCATAAAAGTATCAAAACGTCCTTTGTAAGGACGTTTTATACTTTTCCGTTAACTCTGTTAACGGACTAAATTTAAAAAATATATATATAAGATAAAACGCCCTTCACAATGACGTTTTACCATTTTTTTTATTTTTTAAATCTCCAGCTCCTCTCTCCCTCTTCCGAAAAAAAAAAAATAATAATAATAAAAACGCACTTGTGAATGACGTTTTTCTTTATTTTATTTTTTATTTTTTACTAGAGAAGTCCTCTGCTCCTCTCTCCTCTCTCCTCTCTCCTTCGGTCTTCTCTCTCTCTCCCCTCTCCGCTCTCTCTCTCTCTCCCCTCTCCGCTCTTCTCTCCCGCCTTGTCCGGCTGTGCCTCCGTGCTGCCGGTCGAGGTCCCGTAGGCAGTTGGGGAGCGCCCGAACCGATTCGAGGAGGTCAGGCGCCTGCAGTTGGAGAGCTCGGCGGGGACTTCGCCGGTAAGGCTGTTCGAAGAGAGACCGAGGAAGTCTAGCTGCTCGAGCTCCCCTATTTCCTGAGGGATTCGGCCGGTCAGGAGGGACAACGTCGAAGTCCCCGGTGAGGGCGTTGTGGTAGAGGGACAACGTCGCGAGGTCGGTGAGGTTATCGATTTTGGGCGGCAGGGCTCCGGAGAAGCTGTTGTTCTGGAGCAAGAGGTCGGTGAGACCGTAGAGGCGGTCGATACCGGACGGTACATGTCACGCCCCAGTCCCAAAATACGTAGGACTAGGATACGTAACCATGCCAGCCGCCCGTATATATGGCAACTCCAATATATGGAAACCATATATACGTGCGTACGCTGTATAATGAACAATCGTTCACCAGTGGTATAACTAATCACAAGTCATAGGGTAATATCTAAATCTCATCCACAGAAGTCAAATATGAATAAACAATAACCATGTAACTAGATCTCAATACAGATATCTAAGAATGACAGTCAGATGAAATCAAATCTACTGCCGAAAAAGAATATAAAAGGAACCAGAATACACACCATAAAGAACAACATCTGACAATCACGAGGCTCGAAGAGAAGACCTCCTCGGAAAATAAGTAGCATGTCCAGATCTGTGCTCCTGCGAGTACTCAAGAACATATACACCTGGCAGGGGACCAGGTCCTCAGAGGGACATAGCAAGATACATAAAAATGACATGCCAAAATGTAAATACTGAATAAATAAATGGGGTGTGCTAACCATCTAAGTGAATGCAATTTAAAGACCTTGTAGTACGCATGGGAATGTGTGGCTAGACATATGCTGACGTAATTCACCAATCCGCAGTGACTGACTAGTATATGCCACATATGCCCCCGTTCAAGGGAACTCTGCAATCGACCATCTCCAAGGAGCATGGTGCGAAGGTATAAAACATACAAGGAGGGGATGTCCCATACGTCTACTAGTATCTTTCCCGCCCAATATAGATGTACAAATCGTGAAAACGACGTGGACACCTCCTATTATGATGCAAGTCTCAATACAATAAACAACTGAGCTAAATACCGCTACACGTGTTGCTCACATTGATGGCCAGTCGCGCATGAGGCACGCGTTCCTACATGTACTCACTCTGTAACGTGTAATGATACGTGTCAAGGCCTGGGAAGTTATATCAATAACTTCACAACTTTAGGTGGGTCTACTAGACACTAGGTCAGACACAAGTCCTAACGTCAACGCCTTCGTTGACTGCACCCGAGTCTGCTCGGACGCGCACATTTATATAATAAATAAATATGTAACTAGCAATAACTGAATTTAAACAGTACAACGAGGCAAGGTATACTTGCCTGGCAAGAGCTGCAAAATACAATGTCCAGATGTCAAATGCCAAGAAGTCAGAAACTATGGCCTCAGAAGAAAAGTCTCCGGATGCTGAAATAAACATCACTAACAGTCTCAGAAAATATCAAATAGCTAGAAACGTCTGTCCTTTCGTCCAATTTGGACGCAGAGACAAAAATGGCAGTTTCTGGTCAAAGCGGGGTCCACTTGTGGGCCGCTTTGCACCGGAAAACGTGCCAAGGTCAAAGGTCTCCAAATTCGCCAAACTTAGTGTCAACAAGTCAGGAACGATGATACGAACCCAACGGAACTTCCAAAATTGGATTCCGATGAGCCGGTCACAAAATCGCCCGTCAAGTGGAGCTTGTGAGGCCCACGATACGCGATTTTGTCAACGTTCTCAGAATCGAACCAAACTTGGATCACAGGACCAGCGTATCGCTACGAGTCCGATGGCACAAGTTTCGTTTCGATCCGACGTGTGTACACAAAGTTGCAGCGTGTTCTAGAACTGACGGATACGGGGCGGTGTCGGCGGATACGCGTTGATTCCGGTGTGCACGCACATCCAAATCAACTTCTCCGAATTCCTACACGTCCGTATCAACGTCGCGCACGTTTTGGTAAAGACCGCGTGCGACCAAGTCGTCCCGTTTGGCGGGGCGTACCCAGTTCCGGGGTGAATCGGGTCGTTATTTTTCCTGTATTTGGATCGCGGTTCACGATCGCCACAGGACGCGATGCTCCGAGCGGGTTGCACGAGCACCGAGATGGTTACATAGTCTACACGACGCAACTGACGGAATTGAAATCGAAAATACGAGGAGAGACATAAATATACCTGAACAGGGCTTCGGAAACTGCGAATCCTTCGTGTCCGACACGTGTCCGACACGTGTCGGAATCGTGTCTGAGCTAGGGCACAGGTTCTGCGTCACTGGGAGTGGGGGTTCACGCCGGCGGAGGTCGGCGAGTGCTCGGGGACGCCTCGGGGAGGCCGGGCAGCGCTCGGCTGAGTCGGCCGGAGTCGGCTGCGGGTCGAGACAGCAGAAGGAGATGGGGCCGAAGGAGAAGATGAGGAGGAGAATCGGGAAGGAGGAGGAGAGAGCGGCCTGAGCGGGAGGGGGTCGGCTCCGCCGTGGGCGGGGGCTCCGGCGGCCAGCGGGCCGGCGGGAAACGCAACGGTCGGGGGGGAAAGGGCTCGGGGTGGCGTAGGAGAGAGGAAAGAGAAGAGGGCGGAGGAGAGAGGGCCAGCGGGGCTCGCCGTCGCCGCGGGGAGGGTCGGCGGAGCGGCTCCGGCGGCGGGCCGCTCCGGCGAGGGGGGGGTCTGCGGGCTGAAGGGGGTAGTTTTAGGATTTATTTTCTTTTTCTTTTTCTTTTAGTTTCTTTTATAAGAGAATTTATTAATATTTAAAGTAAAATATCTAAGATATTTTACAGGATATTTTGTGGATATTTTCGGAATATTTTCGGGATCTTTTCGGGTGGGTCCCGTCTCCAAATGGACGGTGCAGGTTCACCGGCCAATGAGGGGGTGACACCTCGCACTATAATTTGCAGAAAAGTCCCTGTAATTTCATAAATTACGTAAAGTCCTAGTTTTGGGAAATTGCGCAATTACAAAATTGTCAGGGAAAACATCCGATTCCGAAAAATACTAAAATTTACAGAATTGAGGGAATTTGCTGTGCGAGGGTCCCAAGGGGGTGGGGGTGAGTCTGGGCAGGGGTTGGGCCTGGTTTCGGGGTGATACGGGCCATCGTATTTATTTAATTAAATAAATACTGCGCACGGTGTTCTCTAATTATTTAGAGGCAGGTAGGGCCATAATTTTTCTACGGTGTCAATACACTAAATGTAGTATACTCAGTGTAGAAAATTATCGTATTTTTGTTTGGGCAAAACAGGTGCAGGTTGGGCCTCAAATCTCTATTGGTACAGAGATTGGTAAAGAGCAGGAAATTAATTAGGAAATAAATACGTACGTTTGTAACGATATTTGTGCGTGTCAAACGAGGCTCATTTTAGCACATCTGTGAGTTGCACAAAGTTCAAAAAAATAGTCTAACATGTCTAGGACAGGTATGTGAAATTTGTTCGGGGATAACAGTCAGTGTAACGCTCTAAATAATTTGGTGACGGACAGGTGCACAAGTCAACATGATATGTAGGCAAAATAAATTAAAATATTGCCATAAATCCTAAATTGTTAAAATAATCCTAAAAATACTGAAATCTGGTCGAGGGAGTTTACAATCTACCCAACTTATAAAAATTTCGTCCTCGAAATTAAAACTAAGCCACGGTAGAAGTCAAAGATGGCAATAGATATAATTTCACAAAGTAATTTATATCTTGGTTTACGAATAGGTTCGAAAAATGTTTACGCATGTCGTCCACATGCTCCCAAGTAGATTCTCCTGGCACGCCATGCTTCCATGCCACGCGGACCAACGGAATAGACTGAATCCTCAATACCTTTTCTCTATAATCAAGAATTCCCACGGGTTGCTCTTGATATGACAAGCTCGGCCTAATGTGATCTCCAAATGGTTGAGAACCTGACTGCTGTCTGTCACATATTGCCTGAGTTGCGACACGTAAAATACATCAAGTACTTCTCAAGTGAAGGTGGTAGCGCAAGTTGATATGCCACTACTCCCATTCTTTCTAGTACGTCAATGGGTCAATATCTCTTAGACTCAACTTGCTGCGTCCTCCGAATCGTATGGTGCCCCTAGTAGGTGATATCCTCAAGGTGACGTGATCGTCCTCTTTGAATTTCACGGGACGATGATGACGGTCCGCCTACTACTGTTGTCTGTCTTACACTGCTCGTCAGTGTCCTTGTATTTACTTAACTGTCTCTATGGGGTTGACTACCAACTCTGGTCACGTGAGTCACAATCTTATGATTGTCTCATATAAGTAATGTCTTCATAGCTTCAGAGTAATTACGACGGTTGCAAGTACCAAATTCTTCTCATGTAATCATAATTGTCTAGATGCATATACCATTATCTTGCTATCCTGTATTAATACGCATCCCAAACTTTTTTCTGATGCGTCTGTAGATCACAATCGCCTAATCCGGATAGAATAGTCAATACGGGTGTTGTGGTCAGTCGCTTCTTCAACTCCTCGGAAGCGGCTTGACACTCATTGGTCCATAGGAATTCTTAATCCTAAAAAGTCAACCTAGTCATAGGTGCTGCTATCCTTTCAGGAGTCAATAAATTGTTCATCCAGGTAATATCCATTTAGACTCCTGACAGCAAAATGATACATTCTTCATCGTAATTCTTGGGTTCTGAACTTGTCCCAAGTTACGAGGCAAAAATAAAAAAATTTCATGCTGTCATTGGGATGCATGTACCAGGAACGTAATAAAGCGTTAGGTAGGTAGTGAAGGGTCATCTAAAGGTAGCATAGTTTAACTGCAATCAAATCTAATAAGGTTTGGTAATTACCCAAGAAACAAACAGAAATGGCTACAGAAACAATACACTTCGTATTTATTCTAAGGACGAGGTTTCGTCTTTCCGAAATAAGGGAAGACGGAAAACAGTATTCAAGAGTTCAAGGGGGAGGTAATAGATTAGTAGTGTGAGGATCAAGGCGTTTAAAGAATTCAACGGGAATTGTCAAAGCAGTTGTGGATTTGAGATGCTATTTTGGTAATCCCTATTCACATATTCGGATCAGTACAGTTATGTTGCTGATACGATATGCTAAGGCATATCTAACGGGCAAGTACATCTATCTACTAATCACTATATATCTCAATCCACGTAAAGTAGTTATGCGAAGGTCGAACCAAGTGCACTATGGTTGATCAGACCGTAATACACTGATTCTGAAATGTATTAGTGTAGTACTCCAATAATACATCTCTCAAGAACAAGCTTGATAAAGAATGAGCTTGCGAAACTAGGCTATAATAGCGACATAAGTCAAGGTAATACGGTAAATATACGTACGCTAGATTATGACATGAGAAATTACAAACAATTCACAATCACAAAAAAAAAACAAGACTCTACAATCTCTACAGTTAATATTCTAACTTCTTCCTAAGTTGCTAGTTAACCCAAAAGAGGTATGACCTTCTAAGTTCTACAATCTTAATATATACTATGGGTTGTCTGCCTAAAACAGAGATTTCAAGAAGTCCGCGTAAAGTAGGGGTTCGAGGTTGTCTGCGTAAAGCAGAGATAAATTATTTGGCGTAACGCATGGCTTCAGAGCTATCCGCGTAATACAGAGAAGCGTAAGGTAGAGCTTCAGAGCTGTCCGCGTAAAAAGTCTGTGCGTAGAAATCTGCACGTAAAAGTCTGGGTGAAAGTCTGGGCGTAAAAAGTTTTTGTGCTAAAATCTGCGCAAAAATATCTCCTGCGTAAAGTCTAACATTCGTTGCAACGTAAAGTTGTACAAGTAACTCATGAGTTTGTCAGTCGAATTAGTGAATCCTGACATCTGACAAAAGTACTTGTACAACGATCGAGTGGACGGCTGTGATGATGAATTTGCACGGAGTTCCAGGTTGTCGTTTAGGGAGCTTGGATACAAGTCATTTACGCTTGAGATGAGACAAAATCAGATGTCGTGTCAAAAGCTGTTCCTTTTTTTTTTTTTTTTTTTTGCCCGGGGCTCGAGGCGTATCTCTGCGCAGGATTTGGTCGTGTCTGGGGAAAGCTAAGGCTGTAATAAATATGCTAACATCCTATTTTTATGTTACGCCTAAAACGGGTTACTCTACGCTGGTTATCTATGAATCATCAGGTTTGCGCAGGGCAGTTACCTACGTGGCTGACATGATGCGTCATACGCAGGATAAGGAAGACTAAGGGCGGCGTAAAGGGGACAAGCTTCTACATGATTTGGCTTTTACGCCAACTAGGCAGTGGTTTGGCTTTTACGCCAACAACGGTAAGGGGTCTCTGGCGTAAAATATGGTTTATCCAATCATAGGATGAGGTTTCTGTCCTAGTATTCAACCTTGAATTTTTATGGGTTCCTCAAGACTAAGGTCAACACAATGGTCAATCTCTAACTAATCCTAGTAGTGTTTATACTACACTCAAGTCATACGTAAATACGTCAAGGGATAAGGGTAATTAATCTATAGGTAAGTGATGCTAGGGTTTATTTAGGAAATCAGGAAGGCTAGGGTTCATTTAGGTTGTCTGAACTTTAATGATATGACAAAGCCCTAGTGGTATTCTTAACAGGAATACTACTCTAATAATCATCCTATCAACAGGGATGTCTATATTCTAGCAGGGGCTATACTAAAAGAATTATCAGGGAAGCACTTGAATCAAGCAGGATGCAATTATGTAAGTAGAACAGACTGGAAGGAAGATAAGTCATAGTCAATTAGATGAGATCCTATGCTCTAATCCTAGGTGCAGGCTTGCTCGGTACAGTAACGTAACGGAGACAATATGCTCTGAGACGCAGGCTTGCTCGGTACAGTAACGTAACCGAGATAATATACTCTCGACCTGCATGGGCCACCACTAAAAATATGTCACGCCCAGTCCCAAAATACGTAGTACTAGGATACGTAACCATGCCAGCCGCCCGTATATATGGCAACTCCAATATATGGAAACCATATATACGTGCGTACGCTGTATAGTGAACATAGTTCACCAGTGGTATAACTAATCACAAGTCATAGGGTAATATCTAAATCTCATCCACAGAAGTCAAATATGAATAAACAATAACCATGTAACTAGATCTCAATACAGATATCTAAGAATGACAGTCAGATGAAATCAAATCTACTGCCGAAAAAGAATATAAAAGGAACCAGAATACACACCATAAAGAACAACATCTGACAATCACGAGGCTCGAAGAGAAGACCTCCTCGGAAAATAAGTAGCCTGTCCAGATCTGTGCTCCTGCGAGTACTCAAGAACATATACACCTGGCAGGGGACCAGGTCCTCAGAGGGACATAGCAAGATACATAAAAATGACATGCCAAAATATAAATACTGAATAAATAAATGGGGTGTGCTAACCATCTAAGTGAATGCAATTTAAAGACCTTGTAGTACGCATGGGAATGTGTGGCTAGACATATGCTGACGTAATTCACCAATCCGTAGTGACTGACTAGTATATGCCACATATGCCCCCGTTCAAGGGAACTCTGCAATCGACCATCTCCAAGGAGCATGGTGCAAAGGTATAAAACATACAAGGAGGGGGTGTCCCATACGTCTACTAGTATCTTTCCCGCCCAATATAGATGTACAAATCATGAAAACGACGTGGACACCTCATATTATGATGCAAGTCTCAATACAATAAACAACTGAGCTAAATACCGCTACACGTGTTGCTCACATTGATGGCCAGTCGCGCATGAGGCACGCGTTCCTACATGTACTCACTCTGTAACGTGTAATGATACGTGTCAAGGCCTGGGAAGTTATATCAATAACTTCACAACTTTAGGTGGGTCTACTAGACACTAGGTCAGACACAAGTCCTAACGTCAACGCCTTCGTTGACTGCACCCGAGTCTGCTCGGACGCGCACATTTATATAATAAATAAATATGTAACTAGCAATAACTGAATTTAAACAGTACAACAAGGCAAGGTATACTTGCCTGGCAAGAGCTGCAAAATACAATGTCCAGATGTCAAATGCCAAGAAGTCAGAAACTATGGCCTCAGAAGAAAAGTCTCCGGATGCTGAAATAAACATCACTAACAGTCTCAGAAAATATCAAATAGCTAGAAACGTCTGTCCTTTCGTCCAATTTGGACGCAGAGGCAAAAATGGCAGTTTCTGGTCAAAGCGGGGTCCACTTGTGGGCCGCTTTGCACCGGAAAACGTGCCAGGGTCAAAGATCTCCAAATTTGCCAAACTTAGTGTCAACAAGTCAGGAACGATGATACGAACCCAACGGAACTTCCAGAATTGGATTCCGATGAGCCGGTCACAAAATCGTCCGTCAAGTGGAGCCTGTGGGTCCCACGATACGCGATTTTGTCAACGTTCTCAGAATCGAACCAAACTTGGATCACAGGACCAGCGTATCGCTACGAGTCCGATGGCGCAAGTTTCATTTCGATCCAACGTGTGTACACAAAGTTGCAGCGTATTCCAGAACTGACGGATACGGAGCGGTGTCGGCGGATACGCGTTGATTCCGGTGTGCACGCACATCCAAATCAACTTCTTCGAATTCCTACACGTCCGTATCAACGTCGCGCACATTTTGGTAAAGACCGCGTGCGACCAAGTCGTCCCGTTTGGCGGGGCGTACCCAGTTCCGGGGTGAATCGGGTCGTTGTTTTTCCTGTATTTGGATCGCGGTTCGCGATCGCCACAGGACGCGATGCTCCGAGCGGGTTGCACGAGCACCGAGATGGATACATAGTCTACACGACGCAACTGACGGAATTGAAATCGGAAATACGAGGAGAGAGATAAATATACCTGAACAGGGCTTCGGAAACTGTGAATCCTTCGTGTCCGACACGTGTCCAACACGTGTCGGAATCGTGTCTGAGCTAGGGCACAGGTTCTGCGTCACTGGGAGTGGGGATTCACGCCGGCGGAGGTCGGCGAGTGCTCGGGGATGCCTCGGGGAGGCCGGGCAGCGCTCGGCTGAGTCGGCCGGAGTCGGCTGCGGGTCGAGGCAGCAGAAGGAGATGGGGCCGAAGGAGAAGATGAAGAGGAGAATCGGGAAGGAGGAGGAGAGAGCGACCTGAGCGGGAGGGGGTCGGCTCCGCCGTGGGCGGGGGCTCCGGCGGCCAGCGGGCCGGCGGGAGACGCAGCGGTCGGGGGGGAAAGGGCTCGGGGTGGCGTAGGAGAGAGGAAAGAGAAGAGGGCGGAGGAGAGAGGGCCAGCGGGGCTCGCCGTCGCCGCGGGGAGGGTCGGCGGAGCGGCTCCGGCGGCGGGCCGCTCCGGCGAGGGGGGGGGGTCTGCGGGCTGAAGGGGGTAGTTTTAGGATTTATTTTCTTTTTCTTTTAGTTTCTTTTATAAGAGAATTTATTAATATTTAAAGTAAAATATCTAAGATATTTTACAGGATATTTTGTGGATATTTTTGGGAACTTTTCGGGATCTTTTCGGGTGGGTCCCGTCTCCAAATGGACGGTGCAGGTTCACCGGCCAATGAGGGGGTGACACCTCGCACTGCAATTTGCAGGAAAGTCCCTGTAATTTCATAAATTACGTAAAGTCCTAGTTTTGGGAAATTGCACAATTACGAAATTGTCTGGGAAAACACCCGATTCCGAAAAATACTAAAATTTATAGAATTGAGGGAATTTGCTGTGCGAGGGTCCCGAGGGGGTGGGGGTGAGTCTGGGCAGGGGTTGGGCCTGGTTTCGGGGTGATACGGGCCATCGTATTTATTTAATTAAATAAATACTGGGCACGGTGTTCTCTAATTATTTAGAGGCAGGTAGGGCCATAATTTTTCTACGGTGTCAATACACTAAATGTAGTATACTCAGTGTAGAAAATTATCGTATTTTTGTTTGGGCAAAACAGGTGCAGGTTGGGCCTCAAATCTCTATTGGTACAGAGGTGGGTAAAGAGCAGAAAATTAATTAGGAAATAAATACGTACGTTTGTAACGATATTTGTGCGTCTCAAACGAGGCTCATTTTAGCACATCTGTGAGTTGCACAAAGTTTAGGAAAATAGTCTAACATGTCTAGGACAGGTATGTGAACTTTGTTCGGGGATAACAGTCAGTGTAACGCTCTAAATAATTTGGTGACGGACAGGTGCACAAGTCAACAGGATATGTAGGCAAAATAAATTAAAATATTGCCATAAATCCTAAATTGTTAAAATAATCCTAAAAATACTGAAATCTGGTCGAGGGGGTTTACAATCTACCCAACTTATAAAAATTTTGTCCTCGAAATTAAAACTAAGCCACGGTAGAAGTCAAAGATGGCAATAAATATAATTTCACAAAGTAATTTATATCTTGGTTTACGAATAGGTTCGAAAAACGTTTACGCATGTCGTCCACATGCTTCCAATTAGATTCTCCTGGCACGCCATGCTTCCATGCCACGCGGACCAACGGAATAGACTGAATCCTCAATACCTTTTCTCTATAATCAAGGATTCCCACGGGTTGCTCTTGATATGACAAGCTCGGCCTAATGTGATCTCCAAATGGTTGAGAACCTGACTGCTGTCTGTCACATATTGCCTGAGTTGCGACACGTGGAATACATCAAGTACTTCTCAAGTGAAGGTGGTAGCGCAAGTTGGTATGCCACTACTCCCATTCTTTCTAGTACGTCAATGGGTGAATATCTCTTAGACTCAACTTGCTGCGTCCTCCGAATCGTATGGTGCCCCTAGTAGGTGATATCCTCAAGGTGACGTGATCGTCCTCTTTGAATTTCACGGGACGATGATGACGGTCCGCCTACTACTGTTGTCTGTCTTACACTGCTCGTCAGTGTCCTTGTATTTACTTAACTGTCTCTATGGGGTTGACTACCAACTCTGGTCACGTGAGTCGCAATCTTATTATTGTCTCATATAAGTAATGTCTTCATAGCTTCAGAGTAATTACGACGGTTGCAAGTACCAAATTCTTCTCATGTAATCATAATTGTCTAGATGCATATACCATTACCTTGCTATACTGTATTAATACGCATCCCAAACTTTTTCCTGATGCGTCTGTAGATCACAACCGCCTAATCCGGATGGAATAGTCAATACGGGTGTTGTGGTCAGTCGCTTCTTCAACTCCTCGGAAGCGGCTTGACACTCATTGGTCCATAGGAATTCTTAATCCTAAAAAGTCAACCTAGTCATAGGTGCTGCTATCCTTTCAGGAGTCAATAAATTGTTCATCCAGGTAATATCCATTTAGACTCCTGACAGCAAAATGGTACATTCTTCATCGTAATTCTTGGGTTCTGAACTTGTCCCAAGTTACGAGGCAAAAATAAAAAAATTTCATGCTGTCATAGGGATGCATGTACCAGGAACGTAATAAAGCGTTAGGTAGGTAGTGAAGGGTCATCTAAAGGTAGCACAGTTTAACTGCAATAAAATCTAATAAGGTTTGGTAATTAACCAAGAAACAAACAGAAATGGCTACAGAAACAATACACTTCGTATTTATTCTAAGGACGAGGTTTCGTCTTTCCGAAATAAGGGAAGACGGAAAACAGTATTCAAGAGTTCAAGGGGGAGGTAATAGATTAGTAGTGTGAGGATCAAGGCGTTTAAAGAATTCAACGGGAATTATCAAAGCAGTTGTGGATTTGAGATGCTATTTTGGTAATCCCTATTCACATATTCAGATCAGCACAGTTATGTTGCTGATACGATATGCTCAGGCATATCTAACGGGCAAGTACATCTATCTACTAATCACTATATATCTCAATCCACGTAAAGTAGTTATGCGAAAGTCGAACCAAGTGCACTATGGTTGATCAGACCGTAATACACTGATTCTGAAATGTATTAGTGTAGTACTCCAATAATACATCTCTCAAGAACAAGCTTGATAAAGAATGAGCTTGCGAAACTAGGCTATAATAGCGACATAAGTCAAGGTAGTACGGTAAATATACGTACGCTAGATTATAATATGAAAAATTACAAACAATTCACAATCACAAAGAAAAAACAAGACTCTACAATCTCTACAGTTAATATTCTAACTTCTTCCTAAGTTGCTAGTTGACCCAAAAGAGGTATGGCCTTCTAAGTTCTACAATCTTAATATACACTATGGGTTGTCTGCCTAAAACAGAGATTTCAAGAAGTCCGCGTAAAGTAGGGGTTCGAGGTTGTCTGCGTAAAGCAGAGATAAATCATTTGGCGTAACGCATGGCTTCAGAGCTATCCACGTAATACAGAGAAGCGTAAGGTAGAGCTTCAGAGCTGTCCGCGTAAAAAGTCTGTGCGTAGAAATCTGCACGTAAAAGTCTGGGTGAAAGTCTGGGCGTAAAAAGTTTTTGTGCTAAAATCTGCGCAAAAATATCTCCTGCGTAAAGTCTAACATTCGTTGCAACGTAAAGTTGTACAAGTAACTCATGAGTTTGTCAGTCGAATTAGTGAATCCTGACATCTGACAAAAGTACTTGTACAACGATCGAGTGGACGGCTGTGATGATGAATTTGCACGGAGTTCCATGTTGTCGTTTAGGGAGCTTGGATACAAGTCATTTACGCTTGAGATGAGACAAAATCAGATATCCTGTCAAAAGCTGTTCCTTTTTTTTTTTTTTTTTTTTGCACGGGGCTCGAGGCGTATCTCTGCGCAGGATTTGGTCGTGTCTGGGGAAAGCTAAGGCTGTAATAAATATGCTAACATCCTATTTTTATGTTACGCCTAAAACGGGTTACTCTACGCTGGTTATCTATGAATCATCAGGTTTGCGCAGGGCAGTTACCTACGTGGCTGACATGATGCGTCATACGCAGGATAAGGAAGACTAAGGGCGGCGTAAAGGGGACAAGCTTCTACATGATTTGGCTTTTACGCCAACTAGACAGTGGTTTGGCTCTTACGCCAACAACGGTAAGGGATCTCTGGCGTAAAATATGGTTTATCCAATCATAGGATGAGATTTCTGTCCTAGTATTCAACCTTAAATTTCTATGGGTTCCTCAAGACTAAGGTCAACACAATGGTCAATCTCTAACTAATCATAGTAGTGTTTATACTACACTTAAGTCATACGTAAATACGTCAAGGGATAAGGGTAATTAATCTATAGGTAAGTGATGCTAGGGTTTATTTAGGAAATCAGGAAGGCTAGGGTTCATTTAGGTAGTCTGAACTTTAATGATATGACAAAGCCCTAGTGGTATTCTTAATAGGAATACTACTCTAATAATCATCCTATCAACAGGGATGTCTATATTCTAGCAGGGGCTATACTAAAAGAATTATCAGGGAAGTACTTGAATCAAGCAGGATACAATTATGTAAGTAGAAGAGACTGGAAGGAAGATAAGTCATAGTCAATTGGATGAGATCCTATGCTCTAATCCTAGGTGCAGGCTTGCTCGGTACAGTAACGTAATGGAGACAATATGCTCTGAGACGCAGGCTTGCTCGGTACAGTAACGTAACCGAGACAATATACTCTCGACCTGCATGGGCCACCACTAAAAACATGTCACGTCCCAGTCCCAAAATACGTAGTACTAGGATACGTAACCATGCCAGCCGCCCGTATATATGGCAACTCCAATATATGAAAACCATATATACGTGCGTACGCTGTATAATGAACAATAGTTCACCAGTGGTATAACTAATCATAAGTCATAGGGTAATATCTAAATCTCATCCACAGAAGTCAAATATGAATAAACAATAACCATGTAACTAGATCTCAATACAGATATCTAAGAATGACAGTCAGATGAAATCAAATCTACTGCCGAAAAAGAATATAAAAGGAACCAGAATACACACCATAAAGAACAACATCTGACAATCACGAGGCTCGAAGAGAAGACCTCCTCGAAAAATAAGTAGCCTGTCCAGATCTGTGCTCCTGCGAGTACTCAAGAACATATACACCTGGCAGGGGACCAGGTCCTCAGAGGGACATAGCAAGATACATAAAAATGATATGCCAAAATGTAAATACTGAATAAATAAATGGGGTGTGCTAACCATCTAAGTGAATGCAATTTAAAGACCTTGTAGTACGCATGGGAATGTGTGGCTAGACATATGCTGACGTAATTCACCAATCCGTAGTGACTGACTAGTATATGCCACATATGCCCCCGTTCAAGGGAACTCTGCAATCGACCATCTCCAAGGAGCATGGTGCGAAGGTATAAAACATACAAGGAGGGGGTGTCCCATACGTCTACTAGTATCTTTCCCGCCCAATATAGATGTACAAATCGTGAAAACGACGTGGACACCTCCTATTATGATGCAAGTCTCAATACAATAAACAACTGAGCTAAATACCGCTACACGTGTTGCTCACACTGATGGCCAGTCGCGCATGAGGCACGCGTTCCTACATGTACTCACTCTATAACGTGTAATGATACGTGTCAAGGCCTGGGAAGTTATATCAATAACTTCACAACTTTAGGTGGGTCTACTAGACACTAGGTCAGACACAAGTCCTAACGTCAACGCCTTCGTTGACTGCACCCGAGTCTGCTCGGACGCGCACATTTATATAATAAATAAATATGTAAATAGCAATAACTAAATTTAAACAGTACAACAAGGCAAGGTATACTTGCTTGGCAAGAGCTGCAAAATACAATGTCCAGATGTCAAATGCCAAGAAGTCAGAAACTATGGCCTCAGAAGAAAAGTCTTCGGATGCTGAAATAAACATCACTAACAGTCTCAGAAAATATCAAATAGCAAGAAACGTCTGTCCTTTCGTCCAATTTGGACGCAGAGGCAAAAATGACAGTTTCTGGTCAAAGCGGGGTCCACTTGTGGGCCGCTTTGCACCGAAAAATGTGCCAGGGTCAAAGATCTCCAAATTTGCCAAACTTAGTGTCAACAAGTCAGGAACGATGATACGAACCCAACGGAACTTCCAGAATTGGATTCCGATGAGCCGGTCACAAAATCGCCCGTCAAGTGGAGCCTGTGGGGCCCACGATACGCGATTTTGTCAACGTTCTCAGAATCGAACCAAACTTGGATCACAGGACCAGCGTATCGCTACGAGTCCGATGGCGCAAGTTTTGTTTCGATCCGACGTGTGTACACAAAGTTACAGCGTGTTCCAGAACTGACGGATACGGGGCGGTGTCGGCGGATACGCGTTGATTCCTGTGTGCACGCACATCCAAATCAACTTCTCCGAATTCCTATACGTCCGTATCAACGTCGCGCACGTTTTGGTAAAGACCGCGTGCGACCAAGTCGTCCTGTTTGGCGGGGCGTACCCAGTTCCGGGGTGAATCGGGTCGTTATTTTTCCTGTATTTGGATCGCGGTTCGTGATCGCCACAGGACGCGATGCTCCGAGCGGGTTGCACGAGCACCGAGATGGTTACATAGTCTATATGACGCAACTAACGGAATTGAAATCAGAAATACGAGGAGAGAGATAAATATACCTGAACAGGGCTTCGGAAACTGCGAATCCTTTGTGTCCGACACGTGTCCGACACGTGTCGGAATCGTGTCTGAGCTAGGGCACAGGTTCTGCGTCACTGGGAGTGGGGGTTCACGCCGGCGGAGGTCGGCGAGTGCTCGAGGACGCCTCGGGGAGGCCGGGCAGCGCTCGGCTGAGTCGGCCGGAGTCGGCTGCTGGTCGAGGCAGCAGAAGGAGATGGGGCCGAAGGAGAAGATGAGGAGGAGAATCGGGAAGGAGGAGGAGAGAGCGGCCTGAGCGGGAGGGGGTCGGCTCCGCCGTGGGCGGGGGCTCCGGCGGCCAGCGGGCCGGCGGGAGATGCAACGGTCGGGGGGGAAAGGGCTCGGGGTGGCGGAGGAGAGAGGAAAGAGAAGAGGGCGGAGGAGAGAGGGCCAGCGGGGCTCGCCGTCGCCGCGGGGAGGGTCGGCGGAGCGGCTCCGGCGGCGGGCCGCTCCGGCGAGGGGGGGGGTCTGCGGGCTGAAGGGGGTAGTTTTAGGATTTATTTTCTTTTTCTTTTTCTTTTAGTTTCTTTTATAAGAGAATTTATTAATATTTAAAGTAAAATATCTAAGATATTTTACAGGATATTTTGTGGATCTTTTCGGGATCTTTTCGGGATCTTTTCGGGTGGGTCCCGTCTCCAAATGGACGGTGCAGGTTCACCGGCCAATGAGGGGGTGACACCTCGCACTGCAATTTTCAGGAAAGTCCCTGTAATTTCATAAATTATGTAAAGTCCTAGTTTTGGGAAATTGCGCAATTACGAAATTGTCTGGGAAAACACCCGATTCCGAAAAATACTAAAATTTACAGAATTGAGGGAATTTGCTGTGCCAGGGTCCCGAGGGGGTGGGGGTGAGTCTGGGCAGGGGTTGGGCCTGGTTTCGGGATGATACGGGCCATCGTATTTATTTAATTAAATAAATACTGCGCACGGTGTTCTCTAATTATTTAGAGGCAGGTAGGGCCATAATTTTTCTACGGTGTCAATACACTAAATGTAGTATACTCAGTGTAGAAAATTATCGTATTTTTGTTTGGGCAAAACAGGTGCAGGTTGGGCCTCAAATCTCTATTGGTACAGAGGTGGGTAAAGAGCAGGAAATTAATTAGGAAATAAATACGTACGTTTGTAACGATATTTGTGCGTCTCAAACGAGGCTCATTTTAGCACATCTGTGAGTTGTACAAAGTTCAGAAAAATAGTCTAACATGTCTAGGACAGGTATGTGAACTTTGTTCGGGGATAACAGTCAGTGTAACGCTCTAAATAATTTGGTGACGGACAGGTGCACAAGTCAACAGGATATGTAGGTAAAATAAATTAAAATATTGCCATAAATCCTAAATTGTTAAAATAATCCTAAAAATACTGAAATCTGGTCGAGGGGGTTTACAGTACCGATCCGGTGAAGCTGTTGTTCGAGAGGTCGAGCCACTTGAGAGACGTGCAGTTGAGTAGCGCGTCGAGCACGTCGACGTCCGCAAGGTTGTTCGCCGCGACGAATAGGTTCTCGAGGCTCGATCGCTCCGGGCAGAGGTTCGGAGTGATCTCTCCCTCCAGAGAATTATCCGAGAGTACTAAGTATACCAAGTTCTTCAGATGGAGTGTAGAGATGCCGATGGAGCCGGAGAGATTGTTGCCCGGAGGGCAGGAATCGAGGTGGGGTTCAGCGCTAGAGCGCGGTTGCAGTCGGCAATCGACTCCGCGAGCCTCCCGGCAGCACGGAACGCCGCCGCACGACTGACGAAGCAGGACGCGGCAAAGGCGTGAGGCGTGCCCCTGCGGCCTTCGAGGATCTTTGAGAAGTGGCGGATGGACTCGGAAGGGATGCCGGCGTCGAGGGCGGCCAATGCGGCGGCCCTGCGGCGGAGGAGGAGCTTGATGTGGGAGAGGAGGTGGGAGGTCGATTCGGATTCGGACTGGGGAGGGTTCGGCGAGGGAGGGGAGCGGGAAAGAGAGGAGGAGAGGGAGGGGAGCGGGAAAGAGAGGAGAGAGAGAGAGGAGAGAAATTAAAATAAATAAAAAATATAAAAGTCCTTTGTAAGGACGTTTTACCTTATAATTTTTTTTTCCAATTTAGTCCGTTAACAGAGTTAACGGAAAAGCATAAAACGTTCTTACAAAAGGCGTTTTGATACTTTTATGGTAAATTTGAAAACTTTTATACTTTTATTATAAATATACAAACTTTTTTTGCTCTGACTGAAATTTTCCTTTTTTTTTCTATTAACAGAATATAAACACAAAACAAAAATGTCAGTATTATCGGACTTCAGGATAAGCCATATATGAACAACTGTTCTAAAAGAATCGAGATCTATTGACACATATTTTTCGAATTTTTTCTAGAGATAAAACTCTTTTCTACCGACTATTCATTATTGCACACAGTTTTAGAAAAGTAATCCAAACTTAGTCTTTGTCCAGAGAAAATAATGAAAAATTTAACAAAATTGGAGTAAAAAAGCTGAGACAAATTTTGTTGCTATTGTTACCACTATCAAAACAATTAAAAGTAAGTAATATATATATATATATATATATATATATATATATATAACTGAAACAGATTTAGTAGTGTTTAATTCGGACTAAATAATAATGTAGCCATTTGTGAATTAAACCATTGGCTAATAAATTTACCACCGATAGAAAATTAAGTGCTCAAACGGTCAAAAAAAAATGAAGAGAAATAAAAAATATTTTGGATCTCAACCGAACTTGATAATACAATTTGAATTGGCATTCGAAGTCTGCATATGTCGACACGTACTGGCATTCGAAATCTGCGTATGTCGACACATACCCACACACACTATGCACATTGAATCAAACTGAACCGAATAGCGACAACGTGCACGTGTGGCCCATAGGCATAATTCTCAACAACTCAACAAAAGAGAGAGAGAGAAAAATTAATATAAAGACAAAGAAAGTAGAAGGTTGCAGCCCACATGGAACTAAAACTAAGTTGCTTTTTCTTTTTCTTTTTTTTTTACTACAAAATACTCTCTTTTTTCTATTTTTTATTCCACATCAAGTCAATATATCCGTAAACTTTGGATTCTATTGTTGGTCGAACATTCTTTCTGAATAAGCTATTATATTGTTTGATTTGTTAAACCATCGAACTCGAGTGACTCATGTGGTTACCAGAAAGAGGTATAAGATTTTGACTAGGTGACCGAAGATCGGTGGATCGAGCCACGAAAACGTATTATTTTTTACATTTATTTAATAGAAATTGGGGACAGAGGATCCAAAAGACATACAGTTAACGAAATGTGCACAAAATCCCGAACGTTGTGTCAAATATCTCCAAAAAAAAAAAAATCGTTAAACAACTCTTTACAGAAATACTTACGATAAAGCATTCCTTCCACCGATTGCAATGTACAATTGTATATATGTTTGTACACTGAGCGAGAAGGGTCTGTTTGGTTTGACGAAGTATGTCGAAGTAGAAATTTTTCTACATCAACGTTTTGCGTACGCATTGTTTATGTACGTCATCTATTGCATATTTTTTTTTGCTTCCTTCGTTTGGATGTTTGGGGAAGTGAATGTTAGAAGAAAAAAACCGAAAATTTTAATTGGCATTTTGATGGTTGTTTGTAGTTCCTATATTTTGTTCGTATAAAAATGGTAGTAAATCTTCTCCCAAAAAATGGAATGTCAAAATTTTCCGCGGAAAACAAAGGATTTCCAATATCAGAGTAGCCCCACTTCAGGAAAAATTCTCTTTAAAAATGAGATGTCAAAATAAAAAAAGTGGAGAAAACATGAGTTGCTATCCATATCATTTCATGTAACTTTTCACAGTTTTCTGATATGCAACTAAATAGATGAAGTTTAACGAACAACAAATTTCATACAGAGGAATTTAGGTTTAATTCTACAGAATAGGAGAAATTTTAACAAATTTTAGGAAGAAAAATAGGACGCTAGTTACACTAGTGAAAAAAAAAAAAATGTAACGCCAGCACAACTGACGTCACATTTCAAATTACGAAGTTGGACGCCAGGGACAACTAACGTCACACTTGGCCATGTTTTTCCTCCAATCTTCCACAAAGCTTCTGAAATGAAGGCAAGTCAAAGCGTGAGCAAATTTGAAGCACAAAACTTCTGAAGTGTGAGCAAGCCAACACCAAGTTTTTGAAGTGTGAGCAAGCCAAGTTGGTATGTGCTCAAATGGTCAATAGTGTGGCACCAATTTCACTAAATTTAAAGTGTGACTTTTATTTTTTTGGCTCCAGTCTCTCTGACGTCCCATCACTTTTATTGAAAAATTTTAAGCTTCTCATATTTTGTAGAATTAAACCTAAATTGTGTAGTTGTGTGCATGCTGAGGCCACGTTGCAAACATGAATGCAACATGATTAAAACAGCTAGCAGTAGCTGCTGGGGCTTATGTCTTGCCTCTGATTCTGATGGCAGGGACAAAATATTTACTGGTGCAAAATAATATATATAGTTTCCTGTCAAAGCTGATAGATTCCACACTCTCAATATATTGATCAGAAAATTGCTTATAGAGCATCAAATTTTGATAAAATTATATTTAGAACATAGAAGTTTGTATTATTTTAAAAAAGTATAGGATCGTCCTTAAAAATAGTGTTTTTGAACATTTGCTCAAAAACGTCCTTAAAAAGACGTTTGGGAACAAATTTGAATATTTAAATATACTTTTTCTTTCCCAAACATTTGGGAGCAAGTTCTCCTCTCCTTGTTTCTCTTTTCCTTTTAAGGGCATTTTTATGCTTTTTTGAAATAATACAAATTTTTATGTTCTGAACACAATTTTATTAAAATTTGATGTTCTGTATGCAATTTTCTGTATATTGATATATGGTGTCAAATCTATGATAAACTGTGACCAGCTTGATTAGGCTCGTCACCTATAAATATTCTTTTGTCGATCTGTGTAGCACTTGCTTCAGATGACAAAGTGATTAAACCCTAGAATACAAATATGATGTATTCAAGTCTGTGGACAGCACTGATTGCTGGTGCTAGATGCCACGTCGCACCAATAAAAATTAATATTACGGTAGATTAAGAGCATCTCTAATTTGTGTTATAATTTTTATGTGACATAAGACACAAAATAATATTTTTTTTATATAATAATATTATATTCACACAAGACAATATGATAGAAAAGTGTTTTCTAATGTAAAAGTATTGAGAAGACAATAAAAATTATTTGTTTTCAACTTCTAAGATTATTTTTTCATATCTTTCTTTTTTTATAAATATTTTTACTCATAATTTATGATGTGAAATAAAGTCATTGTGAAGTTCATTAGAGATGGTTGCTAGATAGGAATCACTACTTTTTATTTCAATTTTTTTCTCCAATTGTAAATGTGAAATAAATTGTGAAGTTGACATGTCAATAATATGTCAAAGACAATGTGAAATTGGTTGTCAAGATCTAGACAAATGGACTACACAATGCTTTACTTCAATATCATCAATTACAAATAAAAATATTTATAAAAAAAGAAAGAAATGAAAAAGTTGTTTTGAAAGTTGAAAATAAATTTTTTTTATTGTCGCTCAATACTTTTGTATTGGAGAACACTTTTATATTTTATTGTTTTGTGTGAATATAATATTACTACATAGAAAATATATTGTCTTGTATCTTATGTCGGAATCGTAATACAAAACAAGATAATATGATTATAGATGTTCTTATCTAGATCTAAACAACCAATTTTATATTGTTCTTGTCATTACATTATTTTGACAACTTCGTAACAAATTTTATATTTATATTGGAGATTTTTTTTTTAAAAATAATAAGTTGTAAACTATTTTTTTCAAATTTGCAATAGGATTGGAGATGCTCTAATTGGATCATTTTATGTTCGTACGAGTCTATAATGGTGACTTATCTTCTGACAAAAGTTTAGCTTGATGTGACAATTCGTAGAGAAGATAGCCATAAAAATTGCTGAAAAGCTATAAACAAATTTAGTGCTATGTGACGAAACTTTCTTCTCCCTTTCTTCTTCCTTTCTTCTCTTCTTCCAATTGAAAAGGGCGTTGGATACCACTGCTACTATATCTGATTATCGATGAATTAATATGGATATATGTTGAGTTACGATAACTTATTTAGTTTCACATTGGATAGAAAGTAAGAAATATGTTAATCTACTCCTATATATATATACTTTTTTATTAAAAATAAAACAATTAAGTCTTTCTACGTAGTATCAGAGCCAAAATTCTGAATCATTTTTCAAAAAAAAAATAAAAATATATATATATATATATAATTTTTCTTTCCTCCGATCTCTCATCCGACTCATCTTCCCTCCCCCGCCTTCCTCTGTGTGTGGAAGCCCCCCACCCTCGGGTGTCGTCGATATTATCTGCTAGTTTGCTCGCGGGAGTCTTCAAACCCGTCGTTGGATCGTGGATAATCAGAGAGTAACTCTTGTGTGATCCTCTGATTTCGATCTCAACGTGGGTTCTGAAATTATAGAGGATACTTCCTGGAAAGTTTTGCACAAATCTCTATTTTTAACTCTTGTACCGACAAGTTCTATCCATCGTGCATCTCTTATGTCGCATGAGTTTGGGGGTGTACAGATAGATGGAGAAAATCGTGATCGTATGTAGGTGTACGACACGTGTTTGAGTTGTGTTTGACCTCGTCCCTGTGTGAAACTGTGGAGATGGGAACAGCTGTGACTAGTTAGGAGTTGAAAGAGATATTGGAGGGGGTGGCCAGGGTATTTCAGACCAAATTAGAGGAGACCTCATCCAGTAGGGCAGTCGTGCCCGCACCAGAACTGTCGCAGGTGATAAAGAAGATAGAGTTGTTGCCCAATGACATCAAACTTGAGGGGACGAGAAACTACCTAAGTTGGTCTAGGAGGGCGTTGTTGAACCTTCGGACCAAGGGACTTGAAAAATATGTGAAAGAATAGTGCACTAAGCCAAAGGATAATACGAGTGTTGAGTGTAGCATATGGAGTCACCTTAATTCTCTGGTAGTTTCTTGGATGCTGACTTCTGTGTCTCCATCCATAGCTGGGATGGTGGAGTCAATCTGCAGTGCAGCTGATGTTTGGAAGACATTGACTGGGATGTACTCTGGAGCTGGAAGTGTCATGTTGATGATGAAAGTTGAGGAAAAGATTGATGCTACCACACAGGGGGAGAAGACAGTATTCCAGTATGCAGCGGAGCTACGTTGCCTATGGGTAGACTTGGATCACTATGATCAGCTATCATTGCAAAATCTGACATATGTTCTCCTTGGCAAATAGTACATTGAGCGTAGACATGTGGTTTATTTTCTCAAGGGTCTGAACCTACAGTTTTAGGCTAGAAGAGCAGCAATGTGTCATCTGCCATCTTTTCCATCCCTGGATGAGGCTGTTGCATCGATGGAGCAAGAGGAGATCAGACAGAAAGTGATGAAATGCGAGACCTCACCCGCTGTCCGCTCAGCATTGGTGATTCCTAGTGCTCTCATCAGCGATGACATGGAGAGTTACAATTACGGAAAGAAAAGGTACCTCAGCTACAACTGCCCTCAACCCTGCAATTTTGGTTGTGGTCGAGGAGGCAGAGGACAGAGAGGTCACTGCCAAAAAGATGAAATAACGACATTTTTAGCGACGTCATAATAAAACGTCGCTAATATTAAAGACTTGAACGACTGCTAAAATAAACGTCGCTATACATCTCTATTGGCGACAATAGCGGCGTTTATCGACTGTACTTCGGTTTTTAAAGAATAGTTGCTATAAACTTCTTTAACATCGCTAAACCTCGCTGATTTGTATGATCTAGTGACGTATTTAGCGATGTTGCTTTTTTTGATCTTTAGCGATGTTTTTAGTGACGTCTTTAACGTCGCAAACTTTTCAATTAGCGACGTTTAGCGACGTATTTTTATGACGTAACTATTTTTTAAATTAGCGACGTTTAGCGACGTCTCGAGCGGACGTCGCTAAATTACTGAATATACGGTTCCCTCGTCTATTTGACTTTTTATTTCTTTTCCCCCAAACTTTTTGTTTCCTGCGCGCCCCCACCAGCGATCCACCCTCCCCCGGCGACCCTCCGCGGCTCTGGCGAACATCCCTCGATCGCCTCCCTCGCCCCCACCCCGATGCGGCCGTGTTCGCCCCCAACCCCAAAATAGGTGACCCCAGACGAGGATCCTCCCCCTCCGGCGCAGCTCCTCCCCTCCGGCGTGGTCTTCCTCCGTCGACCCCTCTCTCAGGCGCTCCTCCTCCCTTCCTCCCGGCTCGGTAAACCCTAATCCAGACCCGTACACAACTAGGACATACACACACATACTGGACACAATCATGACACATGGACACACACATGACACAACCCTAACCCTGACACATGGACCCGAACACATGGATACACACACATGACACAATCCTACATGACATTATTCGTACTAACACAGACACACATGTAGACACGCATGGACACGAACACATACGGGCACATATGGACACACGTGGACACAGATATACATGGAGACACACCCGGACATACATGGAGACACACCCTAGTTAGTATGGAAGTTTGGTTGCATAATTAGAAATTTTGGTTGCACTAGTGTATAACACACATGGACACACATAATACAACACCCACAAATATACTATATAGTTGTTTGATAGGATTTTATTATGAATTTAGTATCATATGTTGTTGAGTATTATATAATTGGCTTGTGAGTATAGAATTGTGTGTGTGTGTGTATGTGTGTGTGTGTGTGTTCATGTGTATGCGTGTGTTCATGTGCGTGTGCGTGTCAAGTCACTACTAAATTTTGTCCAATTAGCGACAAGATGTTGGATTATATGAGAAGTGCAGTGCACACGGGATGTTGGATTAGCGGCGGAATATTGGATTATACCTTTATACTTCATAGCCGTTGATTTGAGGGGTTCCTTTGATATTATATATAAGATGTGGTCGGGCTGTTGGATTATATAAGAAGTGTTGTAGGTAGTGTGGGAGAGTGGCAATTTGGTTATGACACGACACAGGACATAACACAGACCCTAACCCAAAGCCGAGACACGACACAGACCCTAACCCTATCTAAGTTAATTAGACGTAGTCTTGGGTATCAAGTGAGGTGTTGTGCAGTGCACACTTGTGCACAATACAGTGAGGGTGTATGTGTGTGTGGATATCTCGGTGCTGCGGACACTAACCCTATCCTAATCCTAACTCGGACACACACACACACGCGGACACTAACATTAACACTAACATGGATACGCGGACACACTAATACGCATACACCAACCCTAACATGGACACGAACACACACACACATGTTTGTATCATGTCATCTCATGATACGTATGATAAAATTATAGGACACATGGATATAAAAGGTTAGGACACGATATCGAGGATAAGGTTGTAAGTATTTTATCGGACACTAACACACGCATACATGTTAAGTTTGAATATCCAGGTTACAGAGTTGACACTCACTGATACACTGTAATATGAGTATTCAGGATACAAAGTTGAACGAAGAAGTATCAGTGCTAGGACTAGGTGTATCAGTGTATGTATTGTATTCCTAAATATTCTTATGTGTGTGTAGACGAGTAGACTTCTGACATGTACTGTAATTTAACTATTTTCTTCAATGATGTCTATTCATCTTTCAATATATGGAGTGGGTGTCATTTGGATAATATACACTACCAAATATTCATATGAGTATATACTTGAACGATGTCTATTCATCTTTGATGAAGTATCTAGAAATGGATATGAATTACTATTTGCGTCATCGTTCGTGGATGTACAACCGTCATCCTGATGACATGTATGGTGTGCGGGATAAATTCATAGAGAGTGTACAGTAGTTCTTGCAGTTCGCCAAGGCATTCCCTCAGTACATGGATGGTACCAAAATTAAGTATCTGTGTGTGAGATATCGCAACTTAAAATATCATCCAGAAGTGAAAGTCACATATCATTTGTACTTGAAGGATTTCACGCTGAATTACTATCAGTGGATCGCGCACGGAGAACTTATATCTTTAGCATCGGAGTCGGAGCCTTATGTGGAGCCGTATATGGATGTCCACGATCACGCTGCTTACGATGACGGGTGGGTGAACATGGTTTTTGATGCGGCGGGGCATAGCTTCGATTCGGACAATCATAATGCAGCTGAGGAGGCACCGAATGCCGATGCTGCAAAGTTTATGGAGTTGCTGGGGAATGCAAGGACTCCATTGTATCCTGGTTGTGAGGATCATTCACTGTTGGAGGTGGCTAAAGATTATTGAGCATCAAGTCCAATTTTAATATGTTACAAGAATGCTATAACCGACTGATGGATTTGATTATAGAGATCTTGCCAGAGGGTGCAAGGTTTCCTAAAGACTTCTACCGATCTAAGAGGATGGTGAGATCGCTCTGGATGGGATAAGAGAAAATTAATGCATATCACAACGGGTGCATGTTGTACTACAAAGACGACAAGGATGAAGACGCGTACAGATTCTGTGGTGCTTATCGCTACAAGGCCACTGGTAGAGTAAAGTCTGTCGGTATAAGGAAGCCTACTGATTCGATTCACTACTTGCCTTTGACCCCACGGTTGCAGGGGTTGTTTATGGTAAAGGAGACTGCAGAAAATATGAGTTGGCACAGGCGGGAATAGATCGAAGGAGTATTGGATCATCTATTCGATGGAGAAGCATAGAAACACTTTGATCGAGAGTATCCAGATTTTGCTTCGGATCCGCGTAATGTCATATTGGGTCTCTCCTCCGACGATTTTATCCCATTCAGACTTTCGGGCTCCCAGTATTCGTGTTGGCCTGTGATCATCACTCCGTACAATCTACCGCCTTGGATGTGCATGAAGACTCCTTATATGTTCCTAACCATTATTATCCCGGGTCCGAACAATCCGAAGAGGAACATCGATGTGTATTTACAGCATTTGATAGATGAGTTGAATCAGCTGTGGGAAGCAGGTTCCAACACGTACGATATTTCTAGAAAGCATAATTTCCTGATGAGGGCAGCACTTCTGTGGACCATCAATGACTTTTTGGCCTATATAATATTATCGGGATGGAGTACTCATGGTCGTCTCTCATGTCTGTATTGCATGGACTGCACTAAGGTTTTTCGTTTGAAACACAGAGGCAAACCATGCTTCTTCGATTGTCATCGATAATTTCTGCCGAAGGATCATCCGTACCGGTAGAACATGAATAATTTTCGTGCGGGCGTTGTGGAGAAGGCCAATCCACCGCCAAGGTGGCCCAGATACACGATATGGAAAGAGGTAAAATATTTACCAAGTCCTATCAAAGAGCCTGCTAAACGGTACAAGTGTGACAGATTTGGTCGCACCTATAACTGAACGAAGAGGAGTATATTCTGGGATCTTCCATATTGGAGCACAAATCTGATCAGATATATCCTTGATGTCATGCATATTAGAATAATATGTTTGATAACATAATTAATACTTTAATGGAGGTAAAGGGGAAGACGAAAGACGATCCGAAGGCCAGGTTGGACTTAGAAGAAATATGTAGACGTCCTGCGTTGCATTTGATAGAGGAGGGGGATAGAAAGTTAAAGCAGCCTAAGTCAATTTTCTTACTGGAGAAGGAGGATAAATGGAGACTTTGTAGGTGGATTCAGGGTCTAAATTTTTTAGACGGGTACGTGTCAAACTTGAGAAGATGCGTCGACCTCAAGGAGAATAAACTGACGGGTATGAAGAGCCACGATTGTCACGTATTCATGGATAGGTTAATTCTGATTGCATTTCGGGAATTCTTACCGCAGGTCATTTAGGATCCATTGACAGAGCTAAGTATATTCTTCAGAGATCTTTTTTCTACTAAGTTGCTCGTCGATCGTTAAGAAAAGCAAGAGAAGGACATTGTGGTAACACTGTGCAAGCTCGAGAATGTGTTTCCTCCTGGATTCTTCGACTCCATGGAGCATTTGTCAATTCATCTTTTTTATGAGGCACGTGTTGGTGGTCCTGTCGGTTATCGATGGATGTACCCATTCGAGCTGTCATGCTCCGATCTTCCACTGGAATTGGCCGTCCCCGTCGGTCGTGAATCACCGCACCAACGCTCCCACAGGATGATCGTTTCCATCGGAACGTGATGCCGTACGAGCCTGGGGTTGCGCCCGCACATGGCAACATCGTTAAAGTTGTGGCTATCATCAAATCGATCGAATATGAAGCAGAGGGACAGTGTTGCAAACAATAATCCATTTGAGTATACGGGGCAAAGATCAAGATACGAGATTCTCTGAATACAATGGCATCGTTCCATATATTATGTCCCTCAATACAAAAGCAACACAAAGCAATCGATACGGCTCAAGACATCAAAACTAGATTTTCGGGTCCTGGGAATGAGGCACGGCTATCGCTTCCTCGGACGATCCAGCACCTACGAACAAGCAAACTGTTGGTGGGTCAGCACTTTGGAGAAAGTACTGGTGAGTCTAAAATCAACGAACAAAAGCAACAGTCACGTAAAATCAACACTAACTAATTATGTTATAAAATATTAGATTACTAGGTTCGTTATATGCAGTACATGAACAGAGTCATATTACTTCTTTTGGAAATATCTTTGAAAACAGAGTTCATGTTCGATTTATTCAAGCACACAAGGAAAGCCGATTATTCTACTATCAGGGTGTGCACAGCGTATCTCGTGAGCTATACTCAAAGACTCTAGGGATAATGTACCATCTAGAAACTATCCTTCTATCATACAAACAAGATGAACTATCTATATAATTTTGGTCTCCGAGAAACTCAGGATCAGTAGCAGTAATCCAGCTAACTAATGACTCATTTATCTGATGCTATTAGCAGCTGTGACTCATGGTTGCTCTTCACTAACATTATAGCAGCCGGGACCAAGGTTCAGCTCTGCACTAATATCCATTGTTCGACCGATGCGAATGCATGAAACACTATCAGATAAACTCTACGATGCAGACGAAATGAACAAGCAGACCATCTATCTCTTCTTTTCTATCTTTGGTGCGGACTGGCTGCCATCTCTCTGAATCAAGTTTAAGCACGAAGTAGTTCTATCAAAACACAAGCGATATGGAAATAAGTTCAAGCAATCTCTTTCTCTTCTTATTAGCAAGGAAAGGTTCTCTATTGACAAGTATTCAAGTTCTAATTAAGCATGCAATTCTATTATTCATGCAACGAAAACAATAATCTTCTTAGCAACAGGCGTATAAAACTCAGATTCATTATTAAGGCGTAGAAGAATCAAAAAATGAATTTCTGCCCACTCACGTAGATTAATCGTCTTCTAGTTCAATAAGGAGGTCTTAAGGAAGATATCATTTTTGAGTCAGCAAACTGATATCTCTTATACATAGTGCCTACGCGGAACAGGACACTACATACTTACCCACAAAGAAAGAGTTTCGTCCTCGAAACTCAAAGAGAAACATTCGATATCCAGAGAAGTGACAGTCCTCATCCCTAACCATCCTCAATCGAAAACTCTAGCAAACCACAAGCATGAAAGCACAACTCTCAAGCAACAAATCAAATCCAAAAAACTGTTTGCACAACTTTGAGAATATCTATGGATTTATTGTATGGAACACTCTATTCAATAACGATATCAATGTACAAGGAATCGTCATCTAAGAACAGCAGCAAAATGGGCGTAAGGCCAGAAAATCGAGTTTCTTTGATACTATTATGTCATGCCCCGATCTTTCGCTGGAATTGGCCGTCCCCGTCGGGCGTGAATCACTGCGCCAGCGCTCCCGCGGGATGATCGTTTCCATCGGAACGTGATGTCGTGCGAGCCTAGGGTTGCGTCCGCACAAGGCAACATCGTTAAATTGTGGCTCTCATCGAATCGATTGAGTATGCAGCGGAGGGACAGTATTCTAAACAATAATCCATCTGAGTATACGGGACAAAGATCAAGACACGAGGTTCTCTAAATACAATGGCATCGTTCCGTACATTATGTCCCTCTATACGAAAGCAGCACAAAGCAATCGATACGGCTCAAGGCATCAAAACTAGATTTTTGGGTCCTGGAGATGAGGCACGGCTATCGCTTTCTCGAATGATCCAGCATCTGCGAACAAGCAAACTGTTGGTGGGTCAGCACTTTAGAGAAAGTACCGATGAGTCTAAAATCAATGAACAGAAGCAACATTCACTAAAACCAACACTAACTAATTATGTTATAAAATATTACATTACTAGTGATCTTTCTAGTTTTACCTAGGTTCGTTACATGAGTACAGGAACATAGTCATATTACTTCTTTTGGAAACATCTTTAAAAATAGAGTTCATGTTCGATTTATTCAATAACACAAGGCAAGTTGATTATTCTACTATCAGGGTATGCGTAGCGTGTCTCGTGAGCTATACGCAAAGACTCTAGGGACAATGCACAATCTAGAAACTATCCTTCTATCAAGCAAACAAGATGAACTATCTATATGCTTTCGGTCTCCGAGAAACTCAGGACCAGTAGCGGTAATTCAGCTAACTAATGACTCCTTTATCTGATGTTATTAGCAGCTGTGACTCATGGTTGCTCTTCACTAACATTATAGCAGCCGGGACCAAGGTTTAGCTCTGTACTAATATCTATTGTCCGACCGATGCGAATGCATGAAACACTATAAGATAAACTCTACGATGCAGACGAAATGAACAAGCAGACCATCTATCTTTTCTCTTCTATCTCTAGTGCGGAGTGGCCGCCATCTCTCTGAATCAAGTTCAAGCACAAAGTAGTTCTATCAAAACACAAGCAATATGGAGACAAGTTCAAGCAATCTTTTTTTTTTCTTATTAGCATGGCAAGGTTCTCTATTGACAAGCATTCAAGTTCTAGCTAAGCATGCAGTTCTATTATTCATGCAACGAAAATAATAATCTTCTTAGCAACATGCATTATAAAACTCAGATTCATTATTAAGGCATACAAGAATCAGAGAACGAAATTTTTTCCACTCACCTAGATCAATCATCTTTTGGTTCAACAAGGAGATCTTAAGGAAGATATCATTTTTGAGTCAGCAAACCGATCTCTCTTGTACATAGTGCCTACGTGGAGCAAGGAACAACATGAGGAGCATCCGAATCACCTAAAGAGAAAGGTAAAAAATAAGGCACGGGTTGAGGGCTCTATTTGTGAAGCTTATGTTCTCGAGAAGATTATAAACTTTTGCTCGACGTATTCTAAACCTCATGTTGCTACTAATAAAACGAGAGCTCCGAGAAATAACGACGGATATTAGGAATGTAATGATGCAATACTGAAAGTATTCAATGCATCCGGAAAGCCTTCGGGGAAATGAAGAAGAGACATTTGAATGACGACGAGCTAAGGGCTGCTCAGTTATATATATTACTCAATTGCGACGAGGATAGAGTGGAGAAGCTAGAGGGGTAAGTAATTAATACGTCCACATTTATGTCATCTAATGTAATAGTATAAGCTAATATTATGCTGCTAATCGGCGGTTTCTTCATTATTTTTAACACATATAATGATGAGCTGAGGTCGGTTAGACCTACATAAAAGATGAAGAAGTAGAACAAGAAATGAGACGTCATTTTTCTTCTTGGTTGTGCGCATATGTAAGGAGCTCGGTAATTAATTTTTCTGTATGCACTTGCACAATAAATAATTTACTATCGCTACTTTGGTATTTAGGTTGATCGTCTAATAACACCCGAGACTGAATCTATTATAACTCTAGCCAATGGACCAATTACTGCCGTCAAAATATAGCCAAGTTAATATGTGAATGGATTTAGGTTCAAGTCAACAAATGCTCCGATCAAAGACAGCATTTTGGATCTTGATTCCACAAAAAATAGTTGTTTGTGTATCAAATCTTTGAACTACAAAGGCGTCGATCTAGGCAATAATTTTTTTGGTATCTTATGAGAGATTATGGATTTGACATATAATTATGGCACATAACCTGCTAAGATCGTGTTATTCAAGTATGAATGGTTCGATCCGTTTCAAGATCAAGGTTGGAAAATTGACAAGCATGGCCTTGTGGATATAAACTACAAGAGTAGATATCAAGGCTACGAACCATTTGTCCTATCAAGTCAGGATCAGCTCGTGTACTTCAAAACTTATCCTAGACTGGGGACATCGAGGTCAGATTGGTGGGCAGTATGCAAGACTAAAGCTAGAATTACCTTTGACGTTGACGAAATAGCTTATCAGGAGGACGAGCTACCTCTTGTAACAAATATTATAGATGTGGACTCAACGAATATTACTTATTACATGACTAATAATGTAGAAGAGGTAGAATTATCCGTAAAGGAAAAAGGAAGAGGAAAAAGAAGACGAATATGAAGTAGATGAAAGTAAAGATGAGGAGGAAGAGGAAGAGGAAGAGGGGGACGATGAAGGCGAACAAGATGAATTTTCTGAAGATGATTGAAAATAAAATAAATCCATTTGGACTTGTGACATGTATTATATTTTGACTATAGAATGTACTATCAATTTAGACTTGTGACACTACTAGTTATTTACTGTGCAATTCTATTAATGCTGTGAGATATGCATAATATTTTGACTGTAGTATGTACTATATATTTGCTTATTTGTTCTATCATCATATGTTGTTACCGGGTATGACAGGACGACGTGGAGCGTTTGGCAGGTGTCATGATCCACACCCGATGTAGGGACACGAGTAGTGAACAACGTCCAGCCTACGCCGCAGCATCGATTGTAGAATGCTATTTGGATAAACTATCTATCTAATAATCAAGACATAACAATGCAACTAATATAATATGAATATACTCAATCACAGATCTATAAGATGGAATAAAGTATGAATATGATAAAAGAATAGATGAGTCACAATACAGCTCACAAGACCAAATAATATCCAATGAGTCATATCATAGAAATACTAATAACAATATGCTGGAGACAAATCCTGTACAAACGATCTACTACTATGCTACAAGTCCTGGGTCATTTGTCTCAGTCAGGATGAGACCCTCCTGAGCCAAGGTCTCTGGCTCTAAGCCAACAACATCCTGTGTAAACTCCCTCACCCAAAATAGGTATTTTGTGTATATTTTATATTATTATATTTATTATAGATGTTGAAGTTATTTAGAGCATTCTCTTAGTTAATTAGAAAATAATTTGTTTTAGTATATTTACTTATATAAATATTTATTTAGAATTATTTTTAGGCTATTTTAGAATATTGGGATTTTTTCATAATTTTTAGTTAATTAAAAACTAGAAACACTAATTTTTTAGGACTTTGAAGAATTTATTTTATATTCAAACTTAAATAAAAATATCCCAAACTTTTATTTTAGGTTCTAAATAATAAAATATATTTTCTAGAATTTTTTGGGAATTTTCTGATTATTTTTAGCATTTATTTTGAGTTAATTATGAAAAACTGAATTAAAAACTAATTTCTGAAAAAGAAAACCCAAAAAGTAATTAATTCTGCCCAGTCAGCAAACAGGGGGCCCACCTGTCAGCCTCCAGCAGTGAACAGTGCCGGGCCCGCCTGTCAGTGACTGCTGAGTGGGTGCGAGCCGAGCCGAGCCGACCTCGAGCCGAGCCGAGTCATAGTTCGACTCGGACTCAGCTGAGCCGAGCCGCAGCGAACCCAGACCGTTAGATCTGAGTGGGCCGCGTTGGATGGCTGCCACGTGGCGCTATCTGAGCCGCGGCTGCTCTCTCTCTCTCCTCTTTATATATAATAGTTTAGATATTAATTTCTAGGGTTTTTCTTCAGCCGATTTTTGGAGAATTGTCTTCTAGGGTTCCTTCATCTTCCAGAAGCCATTGCACATAGCTCCGGACTCCAAACGAGACCTAGTTTTTTTGTTAGAACGATATTGAGGTTAGCTTTCTGATTATATAAATTGTTTTTCTAAATTATTAGTATTAAATTCTGGAAAATTCGTAGAGCACAGCATGTCCGAAAATATATGTGTTTCGATGTTTTTACGATTCCGGGAGAACCAGGAATCAGAATCACGAACCGTTTAAAGTTTCGGAAATCTAATGTCGAGATCATCAAGATATATTTTTCCCAGAATTTAATTTGAAGTATTTACATACTGTTAATTCTGTAGAACTTCTAGGTTAGAATTTAACCATCGGTGCACAATACAAAATTTGTATGTGCCATAATTCCCAAACGAATTTGAATTCGGACGAGCCGTAAATTTCAGCATATTTTTGACGCTGAAATCTACAGGAAATCATGCATGAAAGTTGAGTTTGTATCGGTTGACTTTTTGGTCAACAGATCGCCTCGATTTGCGTGCCATGAGTCTCGAGTTGATAAAATTCAGTTTCTCTGGACAAAATTTAGGAATTAACATAAAAATCATAATAATAAGATTAAAATAGAATTTTTAGAGTAATTATTCCAGAATTAAATAAATTATCTTTTGACGTGATAAATTTGTAATACATAGGATATTGGATTTGTTCTGCGCGACTTCTGGAGCAGGTTATTGGTACATCGCAGCTTCCTTACCAGGCAAGATACCTTGCCAAATTGTTTACAGTACTTTGCATGCTATTTATATTTCTTTTTATTTATTTTATTTCTGTATAGTTCTTGCATGTGTAGTTTTTCTCCAGTCATTACTATGTATTAGATATGTTGACACACACATGGCACCTAGTATCATGGGAGGACAATCATTAGGCGTATGGACTTTTAACCACTCTGGTAAACCGTAGTATATAGTTCGCACTACGGGCGTGTGTCGCGCTGGTCGCTACCCCAGAGGTATATCGATTTCTGTAGAGTCGCGCTGGTCGCTACCCCAGAGGTATGTCGATTTCTGATGTTCTAGACGGGTGTGTGAGTTATGAGGCTTAGATCGAGTAGACTACCCTTGCCCATATATCGAAAAGTTGTCCTCATTTGCATTCATATAGATTATCTTGTACAGCGTACTTATTTATTTTCAAATTATATACATGTTTACTGTATTCAAATTGGCATGTGTTTTGTGTATCTTGTTACGTCCCTCTGAGGACCTGGTCCCCTGCCAGGTGTATCTGTTCTTGAGTAATTGCAGGAGCGCAGATTTGGATGGTTATATATGTTTCGTGAATGTCCTCTCTTCGAGCCCGAGATTGCTAGCTAGTATTCTTATATGGTGTTGTTGTGTTGTACTTATTTTGTATTTGCTCTTACATTCGAGTTGGTAGTGGATTTGTTTCCATCCAACTATCATCCTTAGATACTTATGTTGAGATCTAGTTATATAGATGCTGGTCATTCATTTATATTGATTTTCTGTGGATGAGATTTAGATTGTACCCTGTGACTTGTGACATATGTTTATACCACTTGTGAATTTTATATTCATAGTACAACGTACGTATGGGTTTGGGTTCCATATATTGGAGTTGCCATATCCATGCGGCTGGCATGCTTACGTGTTCCTAGTCCTACGTATTTTGGGACTGGGGCGTGACATGTTTTTGTGGTGGCCCATGCAGGTCGAGAGCATATTGTCTCGGTTACGTTACTATACCGAACAAGCCTGCACCTAGGACTAGAGTATAGGATCTCATCCACAATTGACTATGATTCATCTTCCTCCTCTCTATTTTATTCGAATAATTGTATCCTGCTTGATTCCTGTACTTCCCTAATAGTTCTTTGAGAATAGCCTTCTGCTAGAATATAGGAACCCCTATTATTAGGATGATAATTATGGTAGCACACCTATTAAGAATACAATGAGAATATAGACACACCACTAAGTTTAGAATATCTAGTGAACCCTAGAATTCCTTATCTATAGATTGGTTTACTATTACCCCTTGATGTATTATGAGGACGCGAGGGTAGTATAGACGCTACTAGAGTTAGAAGTTTTACCATAATGTTTGACACCTAGTATCACATAGTCTTTTGACCTATTAATTGAAGTATAACCGAATGATATTTATCGCATGCTAGCAAAAGACGACAGTGTTTATTCAGACCATAGAATTTAGAGGTCCTTGTCCTATTTGGTCGACTAGCGAATTAGATAAGGAGGTTGTATGATAACTGTAGAGATTGTAGAGTCTTTTATTATTATTGCTTATGTTGTTTTTGCTTTTGCGAACTTGAATTATTTTATAACTTCTCATATCATAATCCAGCGTTATATTTTCTGTGCTACCTTGAATTATGCTGCTATTATAGCCTAGTTTTTGCAAGCTTAATCTTATATCGAGCTTGTTCATGACATATGTGTTATTGGGGCCTGATCAACCACACTAATACAAATTGTCTAATCAGAATCAGTGTATTATGGTCTAGCTAGCCATAATGCGCTTAATTTGCCCTTCGCAATAGTATTTTACGTGGATTGAGATGTATAGTTGACCAGTAGACAAATATACTTACCCTCTAGATACGACAAAGCATATCATATCAAGTACATAACTGCACCGATGTGAGCATGCGAATAGGAAATTACCAAATTAAGATTTCAATCCACAACTGTCTTGACAATTCCCATTTGAATTCTTTAAACGCTTTAATTTCCATACTTCCATTCTATTACCCCTCCTTGAACTCTTTTCCATTGCTTTCCGTCTTCCCTTGTTTCGGAAAGATAAAATCTCGTGCTTGGAAATAAGTGATACACGGATAGTACAAGATATACCCCATAGGCCAATCACATTATTTGGTGACTATCTTTCATAATTGATTAAGGGCATATCACATATGATATAATTGGTGTTAAAGTTTTGAGGATTGAATGACATGAGAAAATAAATTGAGGAATATTTTTCCTAAATGTAAGAGCCTTATGTGATAGATGGGTAAATTCTAAGTTGGGTAGAAATTGCATTATTAAACTTGAGGAGAATTCTTTTAGATTGTGATCAAGTAGGATTAGATTGAGAGATTAAGTCCTTTTAAATGTGGAGAATTTTAAAAGAAGGATTAAGATAATGAGGATTTAACGGATTTTAAAATCTTGATATTGCGGACCAAATATTTATACTTTGAGCACATGATTTAAATTTTGAATATTGAAGGATGAATCATCGATTTAAATTTTGAGGATAAATATAGAATTTTAGACTTGAACAATTGGTGAATTAGATTTAAATTTTACAATTTGATGATTTGAATTAAAAGTTCAATTTTGATTGTTGGGTCACCTATTTGAAATATTGAGGATGTAAATTGAGTTTAAATATTTGAAGAGTAAAAAAATCTTAGGTTGAGAATAGGAATAAGATTTGATTAGAATTGTTTATTGTTCAAAGTCTAGAGGAGATCATGATAGTTGGAAATTGTGATATAAATTTAGATGTGGGATGTCATATAGACTTGAGTTAGATTTGGATGTTGATTATTTAAAAATCGAGAAGAGATTACGACATGTTGAATTTTGATTTAAACAGTGGTTATCTTAATTTTGAAGTGATCGCGATAGATTTGAATAGATTTTGTTATTTAAATTTTTGGAAGAGATTGCGATTGACGTACCTTATGTACGAATGTGAAGGATTTAACAAATTATGCCTTATTTTAATTTCGAGGACGAAATTATTTTAAGTTGGGTAAATTGTAAACTCCCTCACCCAAAATAGGTATTTTGTGTATATTTTATATTATTATATTTATTATAGATGTTGAAGTTATTTAGAGCTTTCTCTTAGTTAATTAGAAAATAATTTGTTTTAGTATATTTACTTATATAAATATTTATTTAGAATTATTTTTAGGCTATTTTAGATTATTGGGATTTTTCCATAATTTTTAGTTAATTAAAAACTAGAAACACTAATTTTCTAGGACTTTGAAGAATTTATTTTATATTCAAACTTACATAAAAATATCCCAAACTTTTATTTTAGGTTCTAAATAATAAAATATATTTTCTAGAATTTTTTGGGAATTTTCTGATTATTTTTAGCATTTATTTTGAGTTAATTATGAAAAACTGAATTAAAAACTAATTTCTGAAAAAGAAAACCCAAAAAATAATTAATTCTGCCCAGTCAGCAAACAGGGGGCCCACCTGTCAGCCTCCAGCAGTGAACAGTGCCGGGCCCGCCTGTCAGTGACTGCTGAGTGGGTGCGAGCCGAGCCGAGCCGACCTTGAACCGAGCCGAGTCATAGTTCGACTCGGACTCAGCTGAGCCGAGCCGCAGCGAACCCAGACCGTTAGATCTGAGCGGGCCGCGTCGGATGGCTGCCACGTGGCGCTATCTAAGCCGCGGCTGCTCTCTCTCTCCTCTATATATATAATAGTTTAGATATTAATTTCTAGGGTTTTTCTTCAGCCGATTTTTGGACTTTGAACAATAAACAATTCTAATCAAATCTATGATTGAATTAAATTACAATTACAACATTTATAATATCTATAAATGTCACATAATAATTATAATGTGACATCCTCTATATATATAATAATTACAACATAATAATTACAACATTTATAATATCTATAATTGAATTAAATTACAAGGAACACACACGTGAAGTGCATCGCACCCGTTTTACACTAGATCTATGATACGCTTGCGATACGGCTCCACCACACAACCAATTATATCCCAATGGACACGAGCAAGTTTAAAATAATAATTATGAACAATACGAAGAGCTAATTACTCATCTACGTGTTCGTGTCAAAATGTGACATGCTCAAACCCCCGTGTCGAAACTCCCCCCCCCCCAAATTAATCCGTATCTCCAAATTATCGGGATACGGCCTACACGTATCCAATTATAGATACGACCTAGCCACATACAATCAAACACATGCTAATATGGTCTAATTGACCTATTGACAAACACAAGTTGTGTCAATATCGAAATTCTTCCAAAATTGACACAAAATACCACATAACTTTTTCCATAGGCCTCCAATTAACCTAATTACAATTCCTATGGGTAGCCTTAGCATATGGGATGGTTTCTAATGATTAAAACACAGATTTAGAGTCTAATTAGAGAGAAAAACTAAATTTTACCTATTGGGAGATGGATTCCCAATAAAATTTTTAAATTGAGTGAAAAGAGCTTCCAAATTGTAGATCCTTGTTCCTCCTTGTAGATCCTTGCTTTAATAGCCTCCAATAGTGATTTGAAAAAGAATTAAAAAAAATTTGGGTAAAATTTGATGTGGTAATGAAGAAATTAGGAAGAGAAAATTCTAGATCTAGATTTGAAATAAAAATAAAGAGAGAGAAATTTCCTCCATTTTAAATATAGGTCGGCCACTATTCCTCTCCCCAAGCTACTATATAAAGTCTAAAATGCCCCTTGGGGTCTCTCATAAAAAAATAATTAAGGAAGGAAGGTTCTAGTCTAATTGGTTTGACTTAATTAATCATCCTCCTAATGATTGGACTTATTATTGGGCTCAATTCTAACTAGAAATAAATATTGGTCCATGGATCTAATCTAAACTAGTTAGGTCCACTAACACAAGTCCAAAATAATAAACTAATATCTAATAATAAATAAATAATACAATAAATAAATTTACAATATGCATAATATTTAATTAATTATGAAATAACCAAAATACCATTTCCTAGAAAATATGGTAGTGACAGCAGGTCTCGAGGTAGACGGAGTGCTCCTCCGATACTGCCTACTGTTGGTTCTGGATCTTCGATGCCAAATACTCCAGTATATCGACCAGTCACGTCTCCGAATACGACAATATTACGTGGCAGCACTCCTGGGACGAGTAGTTCCAGGCCTGAGACTACTCCCTCGTCCAGCATTCCTCCTGCTGACAGAACCATGGAGTCAGATAAGCATATGGCAAAGGTTGAGCCGACATTGTCCCAGCATCAGCGAGATCCTCCATGCACACCTCCGGACGAGACGAGGACGAAGATTTGGGCCAACGGTACAAAGTAAGTCAATTAGTTGGTTTAGCATCATATATATAATGTATTTCTTTATTCATCATATATTCACTTTTTCGATAAAAATAATTATATATGTATAGATATCGTCCCTCGTCGGTACAGAGACGCCTGGGCCACTTTCTGAGGTACAACTATGGTGGCCCTTGGATCAACTACTATGATGCTCCAAATGAGAGGAAGGCGTTCTGGTTTGCGCACTTCAATATAAAAGTATATTATATCAATAATCTAATTTATGCATATTATATAACTTACTAAATTACTTCTTGTAGCAAACGTATTTCTATCCACCGTACCGGACCGAGTTGATCGAGCAGATATTTTCTACCGTTGCCGCTAAGCTGATCCGTGATGCTCTGGATGATCAAAAGGCTCATGATCGTGAAGGAAAATCGATCCAAGGTTGGATCACGTCTGAGCAGTGGACTGCGATGAGGGCTAGATTCGATAATCCGAGGTACAAGAAAAGTTCTGAGAAGACCAAGGCGGCTAAGCAGAAGGCAGCAAAGTGGTGTGGTGGCTCAATTTTGATGACAAAGTTTGCTAATTTCATCTCTAGTCCACAAATTCTTCATCAAATCACTTGTCCAGACACTCCTGCTCAGAATAGGGTGGCTGAACCAAGAACATGCATCTACTAGAAGTGGCACATTATTTGATGCTGACAATGAATGTGCCAAAGTTCTTGTGGAGTGAGGCTATTATGATAGCATCTTATCTAATTAACAGGATGTCGTCAAGAGTATTAGGGATGAAGATACTATGTGAGATGCTCTTGGGCTCTAATATTTTTATTGTTCCACCCAGAGTGTTTGGCTACACATATTTTGTACGAGATCACATAATGATAGTGAGCAAGCTGGATCCACAAGCAGTTAAATATATTTTTGTGGGCTACTCATCAAGTCAGAAATGATACAAGTGTTGGTGTCCCACTAAAAAAAGGCTGTTTGTTAGTATGGACGTGACCTTTCGGGAGTTTAAACCATTTTATGAGGAGAAGACGGAGTTAAGTTCCTTGTTCGAGGATGGCTCTACTAATATTAATAGAGATGGGAAGAATGAGAGTGGCATCATGGTTGGAATGATTTCATGTCCTTTTGAGTCACCGAGGAGTGATGGTGTCTCAGAAGGAGCCGATAGTCAGGGAGAGCTGAGAGTATGTAGGGTGCATGAGAAGTATGAGCAGCAGCAACATGAGCTTCCTCCTTCTATGCCTAGGCCAGTCCCTATAAATACTGATGTCCCAAGTCCCTCTTCTCCACGATGTTCTTTCGCACTTCTACCTGAGTCACCTGGTAATAATTCCTCCTCTGATGCTTCTAATACTCCTGTCTTTCTTCGTAGAACTTCTAGAGTCAATGCTGGAAAATCTTTAACTAAGTTTAGCAGTTGAGATATTGACATTACACAATATATTTCATATGCATCCACTCCACTTGCTTATAAGTCCTTTCTTGCATCATTAGATTCAGTGCTTGTACCTAACAACTGGCAGGTAGCTAAGCAAGATTCTAGGTGGTTGAGTGCCATACATGAGGAACTTCAGGCCTTAAAGAAGAAAGACACATGGGTGAAGGACCGTAGGGCAACTCTAGAGGGAGGGTGAATAGAGTACAGCAGAATAATCTACCCAATTAAAAATTAAGCAGAGTGAAGGCACCAACTAACATTGTATATGCAAGATAATAATGTAAAGCAGTAAGAGAGAGCAAACGCAAATACCGTGATGTTTATTGGTTTCCCTCTGAGAGGACTAGTCATGTCCCGAGAACTCAAGCTCGAAGTTTTATCTATTATAATTACCAAAAGTGAATCACAAGCTTTGATCCGAAGGATTGTCGACTTCTTTACACCATGAGATTTGATCCGAAGTCTCGCACCTTAACACACGTGCGTTTGATACAAAGGGCACACAGACTTCACACAGAAGAAGAGACGAAACTGATGGAGCCAAGCTCTTTACAACTCTTGTAGACTTTTAGACCGAGATCGCACTTGGCACTTAGAAGGCTAGGGAGTTGATCTTGGAGATATGAAAGTTTAGTCTCTGAGGGTTTACTCACTATAGGATAGAAAGATAGAGAATGGTTGAGTGAGTAGGAATGTCGAAATCTAATCCTATTTATAGGGTATTGGCAAACCGAATTCGGCCAGAGTTCGATTAGGTATTAATTCAAAATTTGAACGTTGGGCCAAGAAATCAGGGATTGTACAACTGGATATATTCTACTAAAAAGGGTGACCGAGTTCGATACGAATTTGGGGCAAATTTGGTCCGAGTTCGGTTTACCTATTTTAGGTAGATCCAAGTTTATATGTGGACTAGTTTGGTAGATAGGTTCAAGATATATTTGGCCTAATTTCTGGGTGGATGGATTTTAGGCTATTTGAGTGGACTGAGTTGCTTTCAAGTTGCCAGTGCGAATCGACTTACATAAGTCCTAGACTCAAATAAAACATAAGACTACATATGAAAACCAAGAGCACCGATGACGCCAAACTTCTGAAATATCTGCTGATTTGAAGATAATTTTTTCCTTGATGGCAGTTGTCCAAAAATAACAAGATCTGGGAATCTGAATACCTTTCAGGGGCTTCCCCCCAAACCCCTACGAGGGGCGCTGCGGAACCCCTGGGTGCGAGGATCCAGATAAGTCGTAGGCGGTTGGAAGAAATATTATAGTATAACGTCGTCTTTGGCTCATCGTCATATATCATATGTCCATTGCTGATCTTGTTTATTATTTTTTGCAAGTACATGTTAGACGAATAAGGAAATATACAGATACAAGTATTATATATCTGGACAATGCTGAGATTAGGTAGAATATACTATAGTGATTGATTGATTACCATATGTCCAGATTAATCTATTAGCCATATTAAAAAACTCAACATAAACATTGGGCCAACAATGGGAGCTGGTACCACTGCCAGCTGGGAAGCATGCTGTTGGATGTAAATGGGTTTATAATGTTAAGCAGACTCCAGAGGGCAAGATTAACAAGTACAAGGCCAGATTGGTTGCTAAAGGCTATAGCCAAACTTATGGTATCGACTATGAAGAGACATTTGCTCCAGTAGAAAAGATGAGCACTGTGCGAGTGTTGGTGTCATGTGCTGCCAACTTCAGTTAGCAACTACATTAGCTAGATGTCAAGAACACCTTTTGCATGGGGATCTCCAGGAGGAGGTGCATATGTGTCACGCCCCGATTCCGTGGAATCGATAGTCGTCCCCCGGGCGTGACCGCCGTGCGGGCCTAGGTTGCGCACCGCACAAGGCTAAGGATTTTGTTTTGCATAGCGAGCACGTATTCAGAGTACGCAGATAATTGAAACACATATTAAAACATGGGAAAGTTCTCTTTTTATTGATAATATGAACATCTATTACAAACTCCTTGAACTGAGTCATAAGGATTGCCTCTATGGGCTTACAAAAGTGTTGACACAAAATGAGATAGCAGTCCTGTACATTACATCCTTACTAAACTCAAAATATAAGACCTTGGGTCGGAACGACTGCCTTGCCACGAAGCTGCATGGTTGCCTTGGTGGCTAGCTTCTTCTTCAAAAGGCTTCTTCTTCAAAATGCGTCAAAGGTGGCACGGTCGAGGCGTGCCTACAGCTGGACTGGATTGGGGGTTTGTCTCCTGCTCCTCGCTTGGTTCTCCTAGCGCGGGGAACCTGTTTCAACGAGGGTCAGTACATCGAAACGTACTGGTGAAGGCAAGCTAACCCAACTATACCAATCAACACGTTGTTTTAATGAAGCATGCATATTTATTGTGGGTTTCTATCTTGCCTTAGTTCATTTTACAACAAGACATAGATATAGAATCATTGAAATGACTCGTCACCGTTCGGTGACATTTACCTGTCCGTCTGAACCACCTGCACAATACTTACCTTGCCTTCCCTGTCAAGAAGACACAAGTTAGTTTCTACAGGTTTAAATATACAAGGGGATCACTGGCACGTTGCCATAATAGACGGGCTAGTCTCAGTACGGAGTGCCGTGCGACGCATAGATCAGGACGTCCCAAGGCATTCTGTCCTATAGCAGGCGACTATCATGAGTTCCGTCCGGATCGGATCGGTGCCGGTGCCCCAGCGACCGTCCGCAGGAACTAAGACCTTGTGCACAAGTTGTCCGTGATCAACGCAGTACACTAAGTTAGCAATCGAGGCAAAACAGGATATATCAGGAGCAGGGCAGTACGGGACAAGATTTACTTTGGCATAGCCTACCTGTTCAGTTTATGGCATTCAAGAAGAGTTCTATCCATAGCATAATTTTAAGAAGAAATATGTATTCTAACTTGTATTTATGCATGTGAAGAATGTTCCAAACGAGCAAGCATGTAAATAAATAACCGTTCCCAAGTTTCATTTGACAAGCATAATATAACTCAAGTCTATTCCCTTGTTATATTGTAGTCTTTTAGTTATTACTTGGTATCGTTTGATCGGGGCAAGCACGAACACAAGAATTTGATGTGAAGACTAGCAAGAAGGGCTAGCTAATCGGGTTGGTAGCCACTCACTTTAGTGGTTGGAAGGAGGAAGGAAGGAAGTGATTTAGGAGTCCGCTTGAGCGACGCCTACTGCTGGATCACCTGTATTGACACGAACAGCTGATCAATACTTCTTCCTCTCTTTCCATTATCAGAATTGAAGTGCAGTCCTAAGAACGAAAGCAATGAAATCATCGAAACCGTTCAAGAAAACCCAAGCAAAATCCGAAAACCAACTCAAGGCACGAAAGCAACAAGCGACAGCGAAAACTAGGCAACAAAAGAATGCAGCGGAGAGGTCCCTCCTGACTCTGCCGCTAAGTCGATCCCGGGGGCACGGTCCACTGAATATGGGAATCGATTCCGAAGAAACAAATCCATAACGAGGACGAGTTCTTAATTCAATCTATCCCGATCGAACGATACCGTCTAGTATTTCTTAGCCGCGCTCCCCGAATAGGGGGAACGGGGCACCACATCCTACCCAACTAATTGGAAGTTTCGTCCCAAAACTTAAAGAATAGAACCTACCACTAGGAAATAATGAGGGGAACCTTTCCCTCATTTCGGATTCAAGCTCCCAAGTAGATTCTTCGACAGAGTGATTCCGCCAAAGCATGCGCACGAGAGGAACCGAACGAGTCCGAAGCAGCTTTTCTTTTCTATCCAAAATTTGCACAGGCTGTTCTACATACGTCAAGTCGGCTTGAATGTTCAGTTGGTCCAGGTCTACCACATGGCTTGGGTCGTACACATATTTCCTAAGCTGTGAAACATGGAATATATCGTGTACGTCGGATAGGGATGGTGGTAGAGCAATCTGATATGCAACTGAGGCAACCCGCTTTAGTATTTCGAACGGGCCGACAAATCTCGGACTTAGCTTTCCTCTTGCCCCGAACCTGCTGACTCCTCGCATGGGCGAGACCTTGAGGAATACTCGGTCGCCTACTTGGAACTCTAGCGGTCTTCGATGTGTGTCCGCGTAGCTCTTTTGACGGCTTTGAGCTACCTTCAATCTATCCCGAATCAGCCGGACTTTCTGGACGGTCTGCTCCACGAGCTCAGGGCCAAGTACTTGCCGTTCTCCAACTTCGTCCCAGCAGATAGGAGATCTACACTTCCGCCCATATAACGCCTCATACGGCGCCATTTGAATGCTTGATTGATAACTATTGTTGTAAGCAAATTCAGCTAAAGGTAGATGAAGGTCCCAACTCGTCTTCAAGTCCAAGGCGCAGAGTCGCAACATGTCTTCGAGGATCTGGTTGACACGTTCGGTTTGGCCGTCGGTCTGTGGATGGTAGGCGGAGCTAAACTTCAACTTCGTCCCCATTGCTGACTGCAGGCTTCCCCAGAAACGTGATATGAATCGACCATCTCGATCGGAGACTATGGTTACGGGCACGCCATGGAGTCGAACGATTTCGTTGAGATATATCTGAGCCAGGCGGTCGGCACTCCAAGTAGACTTGATAGGCAGGAAGTGAGCTGACTTGGTGAGTCGATCGACGATAACCCAGACTGCATCATGTCCCCGTTGCGTCCTCGGCAAGCCAACAATAAAATCCATCGTTATATCATCCCATTTCCACTCCGGAATAGCAAGGCTCTGCAGTTCTCCGCCTGGTTTCTGGTGTTCGGCCTTTACTCGTTGACAAGCCATGCAATGCGACACAAACTGCGCCACATCCTTTTTCAATCCGTACCACCAAAACGTCGTGTGAAGATCCCGATACATCTTTGTGCTACCCGGATAAGAAGTATAGCTAGCATAGTGAGCTTCCGTGAGTATCTCTTCCCTGAGGGCCGCGTCGCTTGGAACGCACAGTCTTCCCTTCACTCGAAGCATCCCATCCGTGCTTACCGCAAAGTCGGACGCCTGCCCTGCTGAGATAAGGGCATGAATCTTTTGCAGGAACGGGTCGTCCTTCTGAGCGGTCTTCACTCTATTTAACAAGTCGAGTTCGAGGCGTAGTTGTGATACTTGCGCCCACTTTGTGTATCTAATTTTCAAAGTAATGCCCAGTGATTCAAGATCTCGGCGCAGCCTATCATCAATAGCCAAACTTCCTGCAAACACTCGACTCAGTGCGTCAGCTACGACGTTTCCCTTACCAGGCGTGTATCTGATCATGAGATCGAAGTCGCTAAGGAGTTCAAGCCATCGCCGCTGCCGAAGATTCAAATCTTTTTGAGTGTACAAATATTTCAAACTTTTATGGTCTGTATAGATTTCACACGGCACGCCATAAAGATAGTGGTGCCACAGCTTTAATGCAAACACTACCGCGGCAAGCTCGAGGTCATGCGTTGGGTAGTTCTGCTCGTGAGGCTTTAGCTGTCTAGACGCATAGGCTATCACTTTGTCCCGTTGCATCAGGACACATCCTAGTCCCCTTCCTGATGCATCGCTATATATTTTGAAGTCATCTGGTCTGTTTGGCAAAGTGAGGACCGGGGCGGAGACGAGGCGCTGCTTTAACTCCGTAAACGAAGCTTCACAGTCATCCGTCCAAGTAAACTTTGCACCCTTCCGTGTGAGCTGCGTCAAGGGCGAAGCAATTCTAGCAAAGTTCTGTATGAACCGACGGTAGTATCCTGCCAGTCCAAGAAAGCTTCGGATGTCGCTAGCTGATTCCGGATGTTTCCACTGTGTAATGGCTTCCACCTTTTTCGGGTCAACTGAGATGCCTTGAGACGAGATAACATGGCCCAAAAAGGATATACTGTCTAGCCAAAACTCACATTTACTCAGTTTGACGTACAACTTGTTGTCTCGAAGGGTTTGCAACACCATCCGCAGGTGTCCTGCGTGCTCATCCCTAGTCTTCGAGTACACCAAGATGTCATCGATAAAAACCACCACAAATTTATCGATGAAAGGTCTAAATACCCGATTCATAACGTCCATGAATGCTGCAGGCGCATTCATCAGTCCAAACGGCATCACGGAAAACTCATAATGACCGTACCGGGTTCGGAAAGCAGTTTTGGGGGTGTCCTCCGGCCTAATCTTCAGCTGGTGATAGCCCGAGCGAAGATCTATTTTTGAAAACACTGATGCGCCCTGTAGTTGATCGAACAAGTCATCAATCCGTGGCAGAGGATATTTGTTTCTGATTGTAACTTTGTTCAATTCTCTGTAGTCGATGCAGAGGCGTAGAGTTCCGTCCTTTTTCTTCACAAAGAGCACGGGAGCGCCCCATGGAGACACGCTCGGACGGATGAACCCGCGATCAAGCAATTCCTGGAGTTGGCGCTTTAATTCATTCAACTCTGCAGGTGCCATTCTGTACGGAGGCTTTGAAATCGGCTGTATATTTGGAAATGTGTCGATAGTGAATTCAATCTCTCGATCGGGCGGCATGCCGGGTAGTTCGCTCGAAAACACGTCGGGGAACTCCGCCTCAACGGAATTAGGCTCGACGTTTGCGTAGTCCTGTCGCGTGTCCCGAACTGATGCTAGAAATCCCTCGCAGCCTGTGTAGAGCATTCGCCGAGCAAATTTTGCCGAAATCACCATGCAGGCCGTGGTCGCATCGTTCGCTGGACTACTGGTGTAACAGAACACGGCTTCTCCGGGCAGACGGAAAACGACTCGCTTCTCTGCACACTCAATAGTTGTCGCGCATGCGCCTAGCCAGTCCATTCCCAAGATGATATCATAGTCCCTAACATCTAGAACTAAGACATCGAGCGACAGCTTCTTCTCCCAAATACAAATGTAACCACCTAGGCATACTGAACGAACAGGGATTTTCGTACCAGAGGGGGTGCTAACATTTAGATCTAAGTGCAACGGAGTCATTTTTACATTGTTTTCCACGGCAAAATTTGTGGAAATAAAACTATGCGTTGCACCTGAATCAAATAGAACGCGAGCAGGTATATTATTGAAAAGTAAGGTACCTGACACGACGGTATCCGAAGCTAGGGCTTCTTCCCGTGTCATGGTATAGACTCGACCTTGAGCTTGATTACGCCCTTGCTGAGGCGCCGCTCGATTTGCCTGAGGAGCCGGAGTCTGGTCTGGTTGTTGCGGTGGACGACGCGGACAGCTGCTAATCTGATGGCCTGGATCACCGCAACGGAGACAAGTCCCAAGCTTGCGGCGACAATCTTTTTCGATATGCCCTAGCTTCCTGCAAAAGTTGCAGGTCTTGCTAGTGTCTCCACGCTGTTTACCGCCGTTATTTGGACGCTTTGCAGCGTTGTTTCCTCTATCGTTGCCTTGGCGTTTGTGATTAGAAGTTTGCACAGCGCCGGCAGCAACGTGAGGATACTGCGGTTCGAGCGAAAGGGCATGGTTTAATACTTCCCTCATCGTCTGATACTGTGGAACGGATACGTGCCCGTGGATGCCAGGACGTAGCCCTCCCTCGAATCGTCTGGCACGACTCGCTGCATCCGGTAGGTAAGCGGAAGCAAATTTGGCCAGTTTGTTGAATTCTGCCGAGTATTGCTTCACCGTCATACTGCCCTGCCGGAGCTGAACGAACTCATTTTCCCGTTGACGTCGTAGAGGCGGGGGTACAAACTCCTCCTCAAACGCGGCACAAAAAGTCGTCCACGCGATCGCCTCCTCTCCATGGCCAAGTTGAAGAGATCGTCGATGCACGTCCCACCAGTCGTGCGCATTGAGGCGAAGCAGTAGTTGGGCACAGGTGACGCGCTTGTCTTCCGGCACCTCCAGGAGAGAAAAATGATCTTCAAGGTCGGCAAGCCAATCTAGGGCCACGATCGGGTCCTCAGTCCCTTCGAATGGCGTGTTGCAGACCTTCTTGAAGTTGCCAAAGGAGAAGGTAGTCACTTCCCTCGTCCTTGGCACTAGCGGTGTCTCGACTTCAAGTACTGGCTGCTCCACTGGCGTAGTTGTGGTCGCGGCAGAATGGTTGGAGGCCAGGGTCTGAACAAGCTGCTGCAGGGTATCTACCTGCTTTTGTTGGACTGAGAGTCGAGCCTCTAGATTGCTCTCGAACTTGGCTTGGCGGGCATCATCCCTCTGTCGTTGCTCGGTTAACATTTGCACCACTTGTTGAATCGAATCTGTTTGAGACATGCCCCGTTGGCTCCGAGAGCTTCCTGATGTTCCGGAGCTGCTCTCCTGAGTCCGTGGCTCGCCTGGCGCTAGCGCTGATGGTTGCGCTTGCGTCATTCCTTGAAAAGAGGTAATTTAGATCAGGATCATAATGTATTATGGACTTATTGCATGAACGTATCTCATTTTGGCCTTAACGAGTTCAGGAGTTCGCATAGGCGAGTTATCGCTAAGGGAACTTTTCCGGTTCATGAATCAAAGGAACTTTGAAGCTGTGCTCTGATACCAACATGTCACGCCCCGATTCCGTGGAATCGATAGTCGTCCCCCGGGCGTGACCGCCGTGCGGGCCTAGGTTGCGCACCGCACAAGGCTAAGGATTTTGTTTTGCATAGCGAGCACGTATTCAGAGTACGCAGATAATTGAAACACATATTGAAACATGGGAAAGTTCTCTTTTTATTGATAATATGAACATCTATTACAAACTCCTTGAACTGAGTCATAAGGATTGCCTCTATGGGCTTACAAAAGTGTTGACACAAAATGAGATAGCAGTCCTGTACATTACATCCTTACTAAACTCAAAATATAAGACCTTGGGTCGGAACGACTGCCTTGCCACGAAGCTGCATGGTTGCCTTGGTGGCTAGCTTCTTCTTCAAAAGGCTTCTTCTTCAAAATGCGTCAAAGGTGGCACGGTCGAGGCGTGCCTACAGCTGGACTGGATTGGGGGTTTGTCTCCTGCTCCTCGCTTGGTTCTCCTAGCACGGGGAACCTGTTTCAACGAGGGTCAGTACATCGAAACGTACTGGTGAAGGCAAGCTAACCCAACTATACCAATCAACACGTTGTTTTAATGAAGCATGCATATTTATTGTGGGTTTCTATCTTGCCTTAGTTCATTTTACAACAAGACATAGATATAGAATCATTGAAATGACTCGTCACCGTTCGGTAACATTTACCTGTCCGTCTGAACCACCTGCACAATACTTACCTTGCCTTCCCTGTCAAGAAGACACAAGTTAGTTTCTACAGGTTTAAATATACAAGGGGATCACTGGCACATTGCCATAATGGACGGGCTAGTCTCAGTACGGAGTGCCGTGCGACGCATAGATCAGGACGTCCCAAGGCATTCTGTCCTATAGCAGGCGACTATCATGAGTTCCGTCCGGATCGGATCGGTGCCGGTGCCCCAGCGACCGTCCGCAGGAACTAAGACCTTGTGCACAAGTTGTCCGTGATCAACGCAGTACACTAAGTTAGCAATCGAGGCAAAACAGGATATATCAGGAGCAGGGCAGTACGGGGCAAGATTTACTTTGGCATAGCCTACCTGTTCAGTTTATGGCATTCAAGAAGAGTTCTATCCATAGCATAATTTTAAGAAGAAATATGTATTCTAACTTGTATTTATGCATGTGAAGAATGTTCCAAACGAGCAAGCATGTAAATAAATAACCGTTCCCAAGTTTCATTTGACAAGCATAATATAACTCAAGTCTATTCCCTTGTTATATTGTAGTCTTTTAGTTATTACTTGGTATCGTTTGATCGGGGCAAGCACGAACACAAGAATTTGATGTGAAGACTAGCAAGAAGGGCTAGCTAATCGGGTTGGTAGCCACTCACTTTAGTGGTTGGAAGGAGGAAGGAAGGAAGTGATTTAGGAGTCCGCTTGAGCGACGCCTACTGCTGGATCACCTGTATTGACACGAACAGCTGATCAGTACTTCTTTCTCTCTTTCCATTATCGGAATTGAAGTGCAGTCCTAAGAACGAAAGCAATGAAATCATCGAAACCGTTCAAGAAAACCCAAGCAAAATCCGAAAACCAACTCAAGGCACGAAAGAAACAAGCGACAGCGAAAACTAGGCAACAAAAGAATGCAGCGGAGAGGTCCCTCCTGACTGTGCCGCTAAGTCGATCCCGGGGGCACGGTCCACTGAATATGGGAATCGATTCCGAAGAAACAAATCCATAACGAGGACGAGTTCTTAATTCAATCTATCCCGATCGAACGATACCGTCTAGTATTTCTTAGCCGCGCTCCCCGAATAGGGGGAACGGGGCACCACAATATGGATATTCTACCATGCTTTACTAATTCAAAAGCAACGAAAAAGGTATGCAAATTGAAGAAGTTTTTGTACGGGCTAAAGCAGTCTCCGAGAGCATGGTTTGATAGATTCAGGCTTGCAGTCTGTGGTATGAGATATAGGCAGGCAATGGAGATCATATTCTGTTTTATAGGCACTACAAGACTCATATCATCATTTTTTCAGTCTATGTTGATGATATTGTAATTACTGAAAACGATATTGAGGAGATCCTACTAACGAAGAAAAAACTTGGAGAAAAATTTGAAGTTAAGGATCTTGGGCAGTTGAATTACTTCATCGAAATTGAAATTGCATGGTTACGAAAGGGTATAGTACTTTCTGAGCGAAAGTATGCTCTGGACCTTCTTTCAGAGACAGAAATGCAGGATTACAGGATTGCTTCTACTCCTATCGAGCAGAATCATAAATTGTGTGCTAAGGGTTGTAATCCGGTGAGTAAGGAGCAATATCAAAGATTAGTTGGTCGTCTTATATATCTATATCATACGAGACCTAATATTACTTATGTTGTGAGTGTGGTGAGTAGATATATGCATGATCCCAGAGAGCAGCATATGGAGGCAGTTCGCAAAATTCTCAGGTATATTACAGAAAGTCTAGGAAAGGGGTTATGGTTCAGAAGTTATGGACATATGAGAGTTAAAGACTATTATGATGCCGATTGGGCGGATTGTATGGACGATCACAGGTCCACTACAGGTTACTGTAATTTTGTTGGAGAAAATCTTGTATCTTGGCCTAACAAGAAGCAAGATGTAGTGGCTAGGTCTATAACTGAGGCCGAGTATAGGGCTATGGAAGTTAGCCTGTGCAAGATAATGTGGGTGAAGAGCTTGTTGGTTGAGATGCATTTATTTAGAGGAGACTCCCTGCAACTTTGGTATGACAACAAATTGGTAATTAATATTACAAATAATCCATTAAGCATGATTGCACCAAACATGTGGAGATTGATTAGTTCTTCATCAAGGAGCGGCTGAATAGAATTTTTTTGACTTTGAGCTATTTAAAATCAGCGGAGCCGTTAGATGATTGTTTAACTAAAGATTTGGGTTCTAGAGAGTTTGACATCTTTTGTAACAATATGGGGATAGTTGCTATCTAGTGCCCATCTTGAGGGGGAGTGTTTAGTTATGGAAACTTATTTAGTCCCACATTGGATAGAAAGTAAGAAGGAGGCTAGCCTCCTCCTATATATATGTACCCCCTCTTTGAGAAATAAATTAATTAAGTATTTCTACAATATAGTCAAAATTTGTGCACCAATCGAAAGATGATCATATATTGTCACGCCCCAGTCCCAAAATACATAGGACTAGGACACGTAAGCATGCCAGCCGCATCGATATGGCAACTCCAATATATGGAAACCATAACCCATACGTACGCTGTAATATGAATATCAAATCCACAAGTGGTATAAAATGTATCACAAGTCACATGGTACAATCTAATCTCATCCACGGAAAATCAATATAAATAAATAACCAGTATCTATGAAACTAGGTCTCAATATAAGTATCTAAGGATGATAGTTGGATGGAAACAAATCCACTACCAACTCGAATAAAAAAGTACAACACAATAAAGACAATATAAGAATACCATCTAACGACCACGGGGCTCGAAGAGAAGACATCCTTGAAACATATGTAACCATCCGAATCTGTGCTCCTACAAATACTCAAGAACATATACACCTGGAAAGGGACCAGGTCCTCAGAGGGATGTAACAAGATACATAGAAGCAAGCCAATTTGAATACAGTAAACATGCATAATAGGTAGAAAATATGTAAGTACGCTGTACAAGACAATCTATATGAATGCAAATGAGGACAACTTTTTAACATATGGGCAAGGGTAGGCTACTCGATCTAAGCCTCACAACTCACACACCCGCCAGTGGACATCAAAAATTGTCATACCTCGGGGGTAGCGACTAGCACGGCTCTACAGAAATCGACATACCTCGGGGGTAGTGACCAGCGCGACACACGCCCTTAGTACGAACTATATACTACGGTTTACCAGAGTGGTTAAAAGCCCATATGCCTAATGATTGTCCTCTCATGATACTAAGTGCCATGTGTGTGTCAACATATCTAATATATAGTAATGACTGAAAGAAAACTACACATGCAAGAAATATACAGAAATACAATGAATATACAGAAATAAATAAGCATGCAAAATACTGTAAGAAATTTGGCAAGCTATCTTGCCTGATCTGAAAAAGAATGAAGTCCCAACTCAAGGCGTCGTCCGATCTACCCGTCACATAAATTAAATAAGTTATGTTACAAAAGCGGGTGAGTAGGTTCCTCCATTTTAATCTATTTTAATTCTGAATAAAATAACCTAAAATAGTATTTTAATTTTATTATAATCTGATTTTATTGTTAAGCTCTAATTTTGGTCCAAAAAAAGTCAACTTTAAGGATTTGTGATCTATGACACGCAAATCGAGGCAATCCGTTGACCAAAAAGTCAACCGACTCAAATCCTGGATTTATGTATGGAATCCTATATATTTCAATGCTACATGAACACTGGAATAGACGGTTTCATAAAATTACAAGTCAGTAAAGAGTTATGGCCACAAGGGCGCACAGATGACAGTTTTCGGTGGTTTTCTATTTACGTCTACGTTGCACAAATTTTACAGTAGAATAAACTTATATTATAAATTCTATAAAAATATTTTTCTAGAATTTCATTATGTCAGCTTTCCGAAACATCAAACGGTTTGTAATTTCGAGTTCGGGATCTCCCGAAATCTCGAAAATACCAAAACGCGTCTGATTTCGGACAACTGGCACTTTTAGAATTTTTTGGAAAAATAGGTTCTGAAATTATTAAAATAATTTATATATTTAGAAAACTAACCTTGATATGGTTCTATCAAAAAAAAACTGGAGCGCGTTTGGAGTCCGGAGATAGGAGATATCGTCTTTTTAAGTCGTCATAACATACTAGAAAATGAGGCTGAATTTATGACGAATTATGACTCTTTTTGGACGAAAAAGAGGTGAATTTGGGGAAGAAAAATATGAAGGATGAGTTATTTATAATGGTGGAGACTACTTAATTGAATACGACTAGGATTGACTAATTTGAATATGAATAGGATCAGTTTTAATAAGGATAGGATATGCATGAAGTTGCTTTCCTAGTAGGCTCAAAATTTGAATTAATTTAAAAATAGAGTTTAAGTTTATCTCAATAATTTATAATCTTAAATAGAATTAAAGATAATACAAATAATTTATATATAATCTTATTAATATCTATTAACACTAAATTAACATCTATCTAATATTAAGACTATATATAACCAAATAAATCCTAATTAATTTCAAATATCTAAATAAATTTCTTAAAATTCTAAATAAATTATAGAAAAAAAATATAATTAAATATTTTAACCTAAAATAAATATTTGGTAGGAATAACATGCAAGTATGGTCTCAAAGTAAATCATAGAAGTCCTAGAAATTTACGTTTCCTATGTTTTAATTACCTAAAAAATCTAGAAAAATCTTCAAAAATCTAAAATAACCTAAAAATAATTCTAAATAAATATTTATATAAGTAAATATATCAAGAAATTTATTTGCTAATTAACTAAGAGAATACTCTAAAGAAATTCAATATCTAAATATAATAATATAAAATATACACAAAATATCTATTTTGGGTGAGGGGGTTTACATATATGAACTCTCAAAGTCAATCTATTCCATCTGCCGTTGTAGCTAGTATGTAAAATTCGGACTCCATTGCTCTGCTTCTTTAACTTTAATATTAAACATCTCTACCCATGCATGGAGAAGATAAATCTTTCCCTTTCGCTCTCCATTTTTTAGAACCAACTTGCATCAACGAAGCCTTCTACCAGAGTCAGATAATTCCTATATTACAAATTAAACTTCTGAGTCTACTTGAGATATTCCATAACTCTCTTCACAACTTTCAAGTGTTCCACACCCGTATTGTTTATAAAATCCTCAACATCCCCGTAATGAAAGTAATGTTAGGTTTAGTGCAACTCATTGCGCGCATCAAACTGCCTATGATGCTTGAATATTCTATCTTTCTGGTAGTCTTTTCTGAGTTTGGTTTTAGCTTCTAGTCATACCTATATGGATACCAATTCCATGAAGATCTTGATATAATCCATAGCATGTGAACATCTTCTCGACATGGTAAGCTTGTGACAAAGTAAGCCTAGTATCCTCCTGAACTTTATCCAAAGGATAAAATCAACATCTCCAAAAAATTTCATACTGAACTTAGACGAGAGAAACTTCTTGGTCTATCTGATGTTATCTAAATTTGTATCAATAATTAGCATATTGTCTATATAGAAATAACACAATAACATTCATGTTCTTTGCAAACTTAGTATAGATACACTTAGCAGTCTTGTTGACCTTGTAACTGTTTAAACTAATCACTTTATCAAACTTCTCATACCACATCATAGGTGACTAATTTAGACCATGTGTAGATTTTATCAATTTTTATACCTCGTCTTTAAGTTTCTTAACAACAAAACCTTTTGGTTACTTCATGTAATTATCTACGGTTAGATCTCCATTTACACTAATAAAATACAGAGGAATAGCGACGTCGTTTTTCGTCGCCAAAATATTGCTATTCACTATTAGCGACTACCCGACGACATTATTTTGACGAAAAACACCCGTCGGTAAATGCCACATCGCTAAAAGATTTTGTCGCCAATCAGTCAAAATTTTGACTACATACTGTAGTAATTAAGACGTCGATTTAGTTGATGTCTATGCGACATTTCAACACGATTCATTAAGCGGCATTTTAGTGACGTATATGCGACAATAATTTAGTTTATAATGACGTCTAGATAGTGGCAGATTTGTATCAAAAATAGCGTCGGGTTAGTGACGTTATCGCAATATTATTTATGTTCCAGATACTGAAAAAAGTATGATACTCAAATTGGCGACGGAATAACGATATTATTTACTGTCGGGAGGAAGTCGCATGTCCGTCGACGTATGCCGGTAATCCGTCGCCCAAGAATAGAAATTTACTTGGTGACGGTTATATCCGTCGCTAATGTGTCGCAAGTACGTCGTAAGTAGCCGCTAAGTCGACGGATGTCCGTCTCTAATATGCACATAACTGCAAAAAAATGTTTAAATACAAATATCCCAACATGTTTGGTTTATATAAAACCTGTTAAACACTATCAATATATCAACCACCCAGCGCAACCCGCTGTACAATTTTGTTCCAATCAGACATTCACGGCACAAGCGCACGCTGGAAACACACATGAGACATATTTCAGAAAAGTCATATAATTAACATAATAAAATTAATCGCATACATGAACAACATCTACAAGTCCAAGACCACAAGTCCAAATAAAATAATCAAAGTACATAAACAACATCCACAAGTCCACGATCATGACAACACAAATAAACAATATCCACAAGTCCGCGATTACTACAACACAAATAAATATCAAATGTAAAGAAAATCATCGATCTGGCGGTGTTCCCTGGTCACGCAAACTCGAGGACGTCCAAAGAAATTTTATTCACTAATTCAGATAGCAGTGAACCTAATGACTCCGGCGACAATAAACTTAGGAGTCTCATCACTGCATCAACAGATAAAATAGGGCCAGACGCAGCAGCGGAAGAAGCAGAGGCACCAAAAGGACCAGATGTCGTGGCACCAGGAACAACTATGGGAAGAGCAAGAACACCGAAAGAACTATCTCCATGGAGGTCTGCATGCTGCTGATCGACTCCTGCATACCCACCACTGTGGCCTACAATATGGTCATCACCGTAATAATTTGCTCTATCATATCAGGTTGTGCCACAACAGAAGACGCTGGTGGTGGAGGTCTCGAGTATACTGATATCTGCCACGCCATGGAGCCGGTGCAGTAGATGCGTCCGTCTTTTCCTCTTTCTCCATCGGCCTTTACATAAAGGTCATTCGTCCGAGCGAACATGGAAGAGGACGTTGTGGCGGGCGAAGACTCAGCGACACTCTTTTCTACCCTATCTTGAGTGGCCTGAGAGGCGCTCTCAGTTTGTAGATACTGGAACGCAGCCTATCCAATAAGTCGTGCTTAATTTTCTATTGGACTTCTAACTTGTAATATAAATTCTAATACCTCGTACTATTATAACTTATAATATAAATTAAAATACTTACAGCAGTCTTGCAGGCCTTCTTGTCCACATAGCTCCAGTCCTTCCTCCTCTTATGCGTATACTCAAAAATATCGACAAAACTGATACTAGAGCACTATAAGAAAAATACCCTTTCTTGATGGTCTATTTGTTGACGTATAGCCAAAACCGTCATGAAAACAGGTTTTCTTGACAGTTTTGGCTATACGTCATAAAAATACCTTTATCGTGATTATTATTGACGGTTTTAGAATGACTGTCAAGCTAACCTAGTTTATTCCTGACGGTTTAAAAAAAACAGTCAATAAAATCTTGATTTTTATTGACAGTTGTTTCATAACCGTCATCTATTATAAAGCAGCAAAATTCCCGCGTGTAATTTTGTGTGCCATTTTGGTAAATATTTATAATTTTTTTCTTTTATTCCTTTGCGCCCTCTCCCCTTTGTCTATTGCTTCACAACTTCCCCTCCTCCCTCCCATCTGATAGAGACCATCTCCCTCTCCATCTCCTCCCTGAGAACCAACACCGACTCCTCCTCTCCTTGTCCATGACATCGACAGTGTCTGTCCTTCAAGACCCCCAACCTCCATATCTCTCTCTCACCATCCTCCTCCGCCTGGAGCTCAGCGACTCGGTGCTCTCGTACACCGAGGATAGGAGCGAGAACGGGTCGTTGAGGTTACTAAACACAAAATTTGTCGTTTTCTTAATTTTTAGGGTTTCTTCTCTTTCAGTTAGGGCTCCTCCTCAACCGGTTAGGGATTTTCTTAATTTTTTAAATTTTTAGGGATTTATTCTTCTTCTTCATCTTCCCTTGGTGTGGATCAAATCTTCGTTGATTATTTTTATGACTTTTTGTATTTGATGTAGCATTTTGTCGATTATTTCTTTCATATGGGTATCAATTTAGTTTTTTTGTTATAGGCTCAGAGACAAAGGATGGAGGGGGCTGAGAGGAGAGGGATGAGGATTATGGGTTGAGGAGGCTTTGGGAGTGTTCGTTGCAGGTGGTGAAGAGGCAAAGGACCAAGTGCTACTCTGTCGGGGACATCTAATCAAGGTGCTAGTAGGGGTTCTCATCCACGACCACGCTCCCGTCGAACTTGACCAACAGGGAGATCTACTCCCTACAATCATTGAGAAAATTTCAGTTACTCGTCCGCTAGTCCAATCAAGCCTTATATGTGCCAATTTCTTTTCTTGTAATTCATTTACTTTCTAAATCGATCAACGACTAATCGATTGTGTGCGTTTCTGTGTCCAGAAATAGGGACTGTGTGAATTGTGTTCTCTATAACTTGTGTCCAAGTACGACACAGCTCTGTGTCCGCAGTAGTCGGACACTCACGTATTGGCTTTCTTCCTCCTTAGTTTTCTACTTTCTGTTAATGGTTAATTATAGATTATAGTCAATTCTTGAAAATAGAAACTGTGATGAAGTAAAGAACTTCCTTATTAGTTGGACCAAGACTAGGATTTATTAAATGATTTATTTAGAAATTCAAGCAGAGCCAGCAGTTCTTGTTTCAGTAATAATAGGCGGGAGGTTATTTCAGTTAAAAAAAATTGAATTTTGGAACTGCACCTAAGAATAAGGGATTTTTTTTGAATGTAGTTTAATCTAAGCACTGTGCACAAATGTAACGGGCTGGTTTTGTATGTAGCGAGAAAATTTTGAAATATGTTATTTATGTTACTGTTAGTTCAGTATTGGATTTTTCTCAAATAAATATGTAGATCTCTTGCTGTATTGAAAATTTCTGGATTTTATTTATCTACATTGCATCATTATTTTTTGCCCTTCATCTTGTTGAAATTGATCTGGTATTAGTTGTATTTGCATGTATTATTTTCATCCTATGTTTGGTGGATGTGTTGTGTTCTTATAATAGTATGAAATGATTTGTTTGCATATCTAAACATTTCTAGGAGAAGAAAAAATAGCATATATATGAAACAATAAATTTAAAAGTATCATTATCATCATTAAAAATTTATTAACTAATTTCTTATTCTTGAAATGATATTTGTCACGCCCCAGTCCCAAAAATACGTAGGACTAGGACACGTAAGCATGCCAGCCGCATAGATATGGCAACTCCAATATATGGAAACCAAATCCATACGTACGCTGTATTATGAATATCAAATCCACAAGTGGTAAAAATGTAATACTAGTCACAGGGGAAATCTAAATCTCATCCACCAAAATCATATAGAAATAAATAACCAGTATCTATGAAACTAGATCTCAACAAGAAGTATCTAAGGATGATAGTTGGGTGGAAACAAATCCACTACCAACTCAAATGGGAAAAGTAAATACAATATAAGTACAACTCACTCAAACAATATAAGTACCAGCTACCAATCACGGCTCGAAGGGAAGACATCCACGAAGCTTCTATATCCTTCCAATCTGCGCTCCTGCAAGTACTCAAGAACAGGTACACCTGGCAGCGGACCAGGTCCTCAGAGGGACATAACAAGTATACTTAAACACATGCCAATAAAGTACTGAAATAAATATCCAATGGGTCGCCTAACCGTCTAAAGTGAATGCAGTTAAGAACAACTTTCCCCACAAGTGAGCTATCTGGCTGAAAACCTGGGATTTGGCATGGTTCTCTATTGGAGATCCAGGGGCCTACAAAGGCACGACGACTTTCGAACGCCGGAGGCCCGCCTGATAATAATATAACATATAGTGGTCATCACCACCCGTATCTCCAGCGGAGAATCCGGGCGCACAATAGAAAAAAGTGTAAAGGAGCTCAAATGCGGTACTTGTTGTTCTCCCCACCCCATGCTCTAAGCATGTCACATCCATGACACGATTTGGTCCATAGCCTATTCTTAGTACCCTAGCCCAATCCTGCAACCAAACAAGGACAAGGATGGGACCTCCGTACTACAATAGGCTATGTCCATGGACCTCTAATAACTGCCAAGTCTACTAGCATGCAAAGTTTCTAACAGCAGTTATTCCTAACGCACGTCCCACACGTACCGATGATCAGTCAATACGTGCGTCCGTGATCTATATGAGACTCACAACTCGTGTAAAAATATGTGTCACAGTCAAATGAAACCTAATGGTGCTACATGATAATGGGGTAGTCTCATGAACAAGGTTAATGCAATACATAAATAAAAACCTATCGCGACGTCACCGTCGCGAGCATTTTATATAACAATTAAAATATATGAACTAAGGACAAAAAATAAAGATGCATGCAACATATGGAATATAAATAACAGTACAGTGGCAAGGTATACTTGCCTGGCCAGAAGACTGCGATGTACCAATAACCTGCTCCAAAAGTCGCGCAGAATAAATCCAACATCCTATGTACATATAATATAACGTAAATAAATCATTAGTCATTACACTAGTACTCACACAACAATATTTATACTGGACTCGGGGTACACTAGGGGTGGTACTAGTCATCTAACACGGACAATTACGCGTTGAAATACGCGGGTGTCGGGTCTTTAAGTACTGTACACAATAAGTCAGTCAACTAACACGGTCTCGCTAGTACGTCGGTGTACACAAGGCAGACACCAACATTGTTCTTAGGGTTAACAGGGTCATGGGTAAATACGGGACAGTCCACGGTGTCCTAGGGTCGTACAGTCCAAATATATATAGTCATAAGCATATAATTATTTATATAATACAGTCCTCTATATATGTATATATATATATATATATATCACTTACTTTCTAATACGCGTATGTGTACGCGTACAAGTTATTGGGTTCACCGACTCAGGGTTTGATATCAGCTAACAGTGGTAACTAAATACTACTGTCTTACTGGAACACACACAACACACATAAAAGGGGGAAGACAGACAGGTTCATACCTCGGAGTACGCGCACGGGTACGATAGTGGGGTTGACGACGATAACGACGATGAGGGTGAGGATGCCAGAGATCATCAAAGTTCACAAGTAGTTCAGCAGTCCCTCTTCGACACCTTGTGTTCAATAATTATCTCAAATGTATTTGCAGTTGCTTCCTCGACATCATAAATAGCTCGAACAATCTGATCAGGATCAGAGGCATTTCTTGGAAGAGAACCTTCATTTTCATATTTTTCATCTTCTAAATTAAATGAGCTGCCGGTTCGTTTATTTATCCAATTAAGCAACTGTTCGGCTGTTCTTCCATCATCAATGGATTGTATTTCATTATTCTGTTTCTTAGGATCCCATTTACCAGCTGAAACTTAATTGGAGGACCCCACAGCAGCATGGGATAACGGGACACTGAAAATCTATCACAAAGATCTGTATTCATCTGTGCTTGTCTGCACCGTCTACCCGTGTCATAACTATGATTCCACGGTGCACTGCACCTGGCCCGTTGAATAGTCTTGCAACTTTCTCATAATGAAGCTTATAATTTCTGCAAGCAGGACACCAGTATGCGAAGAACTCGACGATGGCGAAGTCGGCGGGGGACTTCTTGAAGAAGGCCACGAAGGTGGAACTGTTGAGGTCGACGGCGGCGTTGGCGCCGGAGAGAACTGGGACGTCGACGATCGACCGGGAGTCAGAGTTGTGGGACAAGAGGAGGAGGAGAAGTAGAGGCCGGTGCACTGGCCGGAGAAACTGGCTCCGGTCGAGAAGGGGGAGGAACAGGGAGCGGGCTGCGAGCAGTTCCGGCAGGGAGAACTCGACGAGATGGCTATGGCGGCGGTGGTGTTTCGTCGAGGGTGATCGAAGTCCAGGGTCTCTGGCCGACGTGCAGGTGGAGAAGGAAGGGAGATGACTTCCGGCGAGTCGGGGTCAGCAGCGGCCAGCGGTCGTCTCGGTACACACAGTCAGGCGCGGCGGCTCGGAGTACAGCGGGTGGAGACGAGGCGACGAGCGGTGGTCAGTGCTCAAGCGACGGTGGGCTGCTCGTTTAGGGACAGGCGGGGTCAAAGGAAGAGTACTGCTGGTGGAGGACGGTGGTGTCACCGGTGTGTCTCCGGCGAGGTAGACTCGGGAAGAAGAAGGAGGAGAAGAGATCGGGGTGGAGAAGTCTGGGGTGGCTCGATGTGGAGGAGAAGATGGTTCAGCGAGTTGGGAGCAGCGGCCGGCGGGTTCCGGCGAGGGTGGAGGAAGAGTTGGGAGGAGGAAGAAGGAGGAATAGGGCTGATGGTGGTCGGCTGAGTTTGGTTTTGGGGTTGGGAAGAAAATAGAAAAAGGAAAAGTTAGGAAAAAGATATTATATACACATGTGGGAGAGGGTTGAATGTTTGACCTAAATTTGTTGGGCTTGGTCAACATCTCCTTGGGATGGCCTTGGGCTTGCTCTACAATCCTTGGAGTGGTTCTTGGCCTCACATGAGGATGTTGGGGCTATAATTTACAATTATTTAATTGCAAGGGTTGGATTAAAATAGGAGGGCGATGTTGCGCGTTTGCACATCCAGAAAATTATAAAAAAAATCTATGTGAAGGGAAAATTGAGTTTCTTCATGAATTGTCCAATGACGGGGACACCTAAATGCATGTTTGCATAAAAGCCCCCCAACAATTAGAAAATTGCACAAAGGCAGAAATTGGATTTAATTAATTAAATTGGAACGCGCACGATGTTCTAGAATTAATTAGAAGCACAGGAAAATAAAAAATAGGCGGAAGAAAGGGTCTGGGACGTAGAGGGAACAGTGTAGAATATTAATAAAATTTGAGATGCACAGGCCGGGCAAGATTGGTCTCCAATTATCGTAGCAACGGTAATGTGCGCTACGCGATATAAATTAATGCATAGTTACATAATATCATGTTCTAATTCAAATTGGTTCAAACCAGCCCTAATTTCACTATCTAAGCCAAGTAGCCCTAATTTTGGGTGAGGGAGTTTACAATCTACCCAACTTAAAATAATTTCGTCCTCAAAATTAAGCTAGGGTAGGATTTCTCTATCTAACCTCACTTGATTGCAGTATAAGAATTCTCCTTAAGTTAACATGGTAGTTTCTACCCAACTTAGAATTTACCCATCTATCATCTAAGGCTATATACCTAAGAAGGCTATGACCCAAATTATTTAATCATGCTATTGAATCCTCAAAGTCTTTTAACACCAAACATATCCTCTAGGATATGCCCTTAATCATTTATAAAAGATAGTCACCAAATAATATGATTGGCCTGTGGGGGATATCTAGTACTATCTATATATCAAACTTATACCAAGCAAGATGTTTCGCCTTTTCGAAATAAGGAAAGGCGTAGATCAATAAATAAGAGTTCAAGGGAGAAGTAATAGAATGCAAGTATAGGGATCAAGGCGTTTCAAGGAATCCAATAGGAATTGTCAAGACAGTTGTGGACTGAAATCCTATTTGGTAAATCCGTATTTGTATGCTCGTACTAGTACAATTATGTAGCCGATACGATACGCTTAGACATGTCTAGGGCAAGTATATTCGTCTACTAATCACTACATATCTCAATCCACGTAAAGTAGCGTTACGAAGGGTGAACCAAATGTACTAAGGTTGTCCAGACCGTAATACACTGATTCTGATTAGACAATTGCATCAGCAGGCGTCCCCAATAATACATGTCTCATGATCAAGCTCGATAAAAATAAGCTTGCAAAGACTAGGCTATAATAGCAGCATAATTCGAGGTAGCACAGAAAATAATACGCTGGATTATGATGAGAGAAGTCACAAATAATTCAAGTTGCAAAAACAAAACAACATAAGCAACAATAACAAAAGACTCTACAATCTCTACAGTTATCATATTAATTTCTTGTCTAAGTCGATAGTCGACAAAGTAGGGGTGTGAACCTCTAAGTTCTATAGTCTGAATAAACACTATCATCTTATGTTAGCATAAAATTAATGCCATTCAGTTACACTTCATCAATGGATTCACAAGGGCTATATGATACCAGGTGGTGAGGTATACTACCCAACTTAAAATAATTAAACTAGTACTGTGACAGCCTTAAGAGGATCCTACAAAAATAACCTTGCACATGTACATAGAACAGAAACTCTTATTAGGGTATATGAGAAAAGATCTTGGTATTGATTAGGGTATCCTTTTTATGTAGGTAATGGTCATCCTAAGTCTTAGTCATAGCACTTATAGAGCAAGTGTCAATAGTAAGGATAGAAGAGTTACTGGCCGTTAGAGGGGAAAGAGGATATAGCCTACATTGAGGTGGGATACATGTTACATGATTTAAAACCAAGGGTTAATCATCGGTCACAATCTACAAAACAACTTAAACTTATCAAGTTCTAACTACCAAGCATAAAAAAAAATTTCACATTCAAGGCTACAACTATAATCCTAGCAAACTATGAGCCCTTAACAAAGAATAATTACTTGGCCTACTATCCGAAGTGTCAGATGGCACGAGTTGAAAGATGAAGAGAAGAAACGTAATTAGCCGTCGCAAAATAGCGAGTGCTATGGTCGCAGGGAACAATATATAAAATAAAGATAGAGGGCTCTAGATAGCATCATAGTTCTCTAAGGGGAGTGGGGTGTTGGTTGCTATGTTCGGGGTATGATCAAGGGAGAAGTGTTGATTACATTCTTCTAGGCTTCCTAGGATGCTGTCTACTAATAACAAGATAATGATATAAGTTTATAGTTCCAATATCATCTAACTATGAAGGTTAGGTTCAGTCCAAATATTAAGTTTTGGTTTTCTATGGGTTCCTCAATGCTAGGGGCAACATTATGGTAACCTTCTAACTAACTCTAGTAGTGTCTATACTACTCTCAAGCCCTCATATTACATCCGGGGTAATGGTAAACCAATTATAGGGATAAGGGATTCTAGGGTTCGCTAGATATTCTAAGCTTAGTGGTGTATCTATAATCTCGTTGTATTCTAAATAGGTATACTACTCTAATTATCATCTAACAACAGGAACTTCTATATTCTAGGAGAAGGTTATACTTAAAGAACTATTAGGGAAGCACAAGAATCAAGCATGATGCATTTGATCAAAATAGAACAGAGAGGAGGAAGATGAATCAGGGTCAGTTGTGGATGAGATCCTATATTCTAGTCCTAGGTGCAGGCTTGTTCGGTACAATAATGTAACCGAGACAATATGCTCTTGACCTGCATGGGCCACCACAAAAATATGTCACGCCCAGTCCCAAAAATACGTAGGACTAGGACACGTAAGCATGCCAGCCGCATAGATATGGCAACTCCAATATATTGAAACCAAATCCATACGTACGCTGTATTATGAATATCAAATCCACAAGTGGTAAAAATGTAATACTAGTCACAGGGGAAAATCTAAATCTCATCCACCAAAATCATATAGAAAGAAATAACCAGTATCTATGAAACTAGATCTCAACAAGAAGTATCTAAGGATGATAGTTGGGTGGAAACAAATCCACTACCAACTCAAATGGGAAAAGTAAATACAATATAAGTACAACTCACTCAAACAATATAAGTACCAGATACCAATCACGGCTCGAAGGGAAGACATCCACGAAGCTTTTATATCCTTCCAATCTGCGCTCCTGCAAATACTCAAGAACAGGTACACCTGGCAGCGGACCAGGTCCTTAGAGGGACATAACAAGTATACTTAAACACATGCCAATAAAGTACTGAAATAAATATCCAATGGGTCGTCTAACCGTCTAAAGTGAATGCAGTTAAGAACAACTTTCCCCACAAGTGAGCTATCTGGATGAAAACCTGGGATTTGGCATGGTTCTCTATTGGAGATCCAGGGGCCTACAAAGGCACGACGACTTTCGAACGCCGGAGGCCCGCCTGATAATAATATAATATATAGTGGTCATCACCACCCGTATCTCCAGCGGAGAATCCGGGCGCACAATAGAAAAAAGTGTAAAGGAGCTCAAATGCGGTACTTGTTGTTCTCCCCACCCCATGCTCTAAGCATGTCACATCCATGACACGATTTGGTCCATAGCCTATTCTTAGTACCCTAGCCCAATCCTGCAACCAAACAAGGACAAGGATGGGACCTCCGTACTACAATAGGCTATGTCCATGGACCTCTAATAACTGCCAAGTTTACTAGCATGCAAAGTTTCTAACAGCAGTTATTCCTAACGCACGTCCCACACGTACCGATGATCAGTCAATACGTGCGTCCGTGATCTATATGAGACTCACAACTCGTGTAAAAATATGTGTCACAGTCAAATGAAACCTAATGGTGCTACATGATAATGGGGTAGTCTCATGAACAAGGTCAATGCAATACATAAATAAAAACCTATCGCGACGTCACCGTCGCGAGCATTTTATATAACAATTAAAATATATGAACTAAGGACAGAAAATAAAGATGCATGCAACATATGGAATATAAATAACAGTACAGTGGCAAGGTATACTTGCCTGGCCAGAAGACTGCGATGTACCAATAACCTGCTCCAAAAGTCGCGCAGAATAAATCCAACATCCTATGTACATATAATATAACGTAAATAAATCATTAGTCATTACACTAGTACTCACACAACAATATTTATACTGGACTCGGGGTACACTAGGGGTGGTACTAGTCATCTAACACGGTCAATTATGCATTGAAATACGCGGGTGTCGGGTCTTTAAGTACTGTACACAATAAGTCAGTCAACTAACACGGTCTCGCTAGTACGTCGGTGTACACAAGGCAGACACCAACATTGTTCTTAGGGTTAACAGGGTCATGGGTAAATATGGGACAGTCCACGGTGTCCTAGGGTCGTACAGTCCAAATATATATAGTCATAAGCATATAATTATTTATATAATACAGTCCTCTATATATGTATATATATATATATCACTTACTTTCTAATACGCGTATGTGTACGCGTACAAGTTATTGGGTTCACCGACTCAGGGTTTGATATCAGCTAACAGTGGTAACAAAATACTACTGTCCTACTGGAACACACACAACACACATAAAAGGGGAAAGACAGACAGGTTCATACCTCGGAGTACGCGCACGGGTACGATAGTGGGGTTGACGACGATAACGACGATGAGGGTGAGGACGCCAGAGATCATCAAAGTTCACAAGTAGTTCAGCAGTCCCTCTTCGACACCTTGTGTTCAATAATTATCTCAAATGTATTTGCAGTTGCTTCCTCGACATCATAAATAGCTCGAACAATCTGATCAGGATCAGAGGCATTTCTTGGAAGAGAACCTTTATTTTCATATTTTTCATCTTCTAAATTAAATGAGCTGCCGGTTCGTTTATTTATCCAATTAAGCAACTGTTCGTCTGTTCTTCCATCATCAATGGATTGTATTTCATTATTCTGTTTCTTAGGATCCCATTTACCAGCTGAAACTTAATTGGAGGACCCCACAGCAGCATGGGATAACGGGACACTGAAAATCTATCACAAAGATCTGTATTCATCTGTGCTTGTCTGCACCGTCTACCCGTGTCATAACTATGATTCCAGGGTGCACCCGTTGAATAGTCTTGCAACTTTCTCATAATGAAGCTTATAATTTCTGCAAGCAGGACACCAGTATGCGAAGAACTCGATGATGGCGAAGTCGGCGTGGGACTTCTTGAAGAAGGCCTCGAAGGTGGAACTGTTGAGGTCGACGGCGGCGTTGGCTCCGGAGAGAACTGGGACATCGGCGATCGACCGGGAGTCGGAGCTGTGGGACAAGAGGAGGAGGAGAAGTAGAGGCCGGTGCACTGGCAGAAGAAACCGGCTCCGGTCGAGAAGGGGGAGGAAAAGGGAGTGGGCTGCGAGCAGTTCCGGCGGGAAGAACTCGACGAGATGGCTATGGCGGCGGTGGTGTTTCGTCGAGGGTGATCGAAGTCCAGGGTCTCTGGCCGACGTGCAGGTGGAGAAGGAGGGGAGATGACTTCCGGCGAGTCGGGGTCAGCAGCGGCCAGCGGTCGTCTCGGTGCACACAGTCAGGCGCGGCGGCTCGGAGTACAGCGGGTGGAGAAACTGGGTGGAGACGAGGCGACGAGCGGTGGTCGGTGCTCAGGCGACGGTGGGCTGCTCGTCTAGGGACAGGCGGGGTCGAAGGAAGAGTACTGCTGGTGGAGGACGGCGGTGTCACCGGTGTGTCTCTGGCGAGGTAGACTCGGGAGGAAGAAGGAGGAGAAGAGATCGGGGTGGAGAAGTCTGGGGTGGCTCGATGTGGAGGAGAAGATGGTTCAGCGAGTTGGGAGCAGCGGCCGGCGGGTTCCGGCGAGGGTGGAGGAAGAGTTGGGAGGAGGAAGAAGGAGGAATAGGGCTGATGGTGGTCGGCTGAGTTTGGTTTTGGGGTTGGGAAGAAAATAGAAAAAGGAAAAGTTAGGAAAAGGATATTATATACACATGTGGGAGAGGGTTGAATGTTTGACCTAAATTTGTTGGGCTTGGTCAACATCTCCTTGGGATGGCCTTGGGCTTGCTCTATAATCCTTGGAGTGGTTCTTGGCCTCACATGAGGATGTTGGGGCTATAATTTACAATTATTTAATTACAAGGGTTGGATTAAAATAGGAGGGCGATGTTGCACGTTTGCACATCCAGAAAATTATGGAAAAAAATCTATGTGAAGGGAAAATTGAGTTTCTTCATGAATTGTCCAATGATGGGGACACCTAAATGCATGTTTGCATAAAAGCCCCCCAACAATTAGAAAATTGCACAAAGGCAGAAATTAGATTTAATTAATTAAATTGGAACGCGTACGATGTTCTAGAATTAATTAGAAGCACAGGAAAATAAAAAATAGGCGGAACAAAGGGTCTGGGACGTAGAGGGAACAGTGTAGAATATTAATAAAATTTGTGATGCACAGGCCGGGCAAGATTGGGTCTCCAATTATCGTAGCAACGGTAATGTGCGCTACGCGATATAAATTAATGCATAGTTACATAATATCATGTTCTAATTCAAATTGGTTCAAACCAGCCCTAATTTCACTATCTAAGCCAAGTAGCCCTAATTTTGGGTGAGGGGGTTTATAATATCAAATGCCATGAAGTGGACTATTTTATTCAATATTTATTACACGAGTGCTTCATGAACTCAACTTACAACTATAAGAAAATTACACATCACCTAAAGAATCATGATAAAGAGCTAAAGAGCTAGAAGATCTGTTTATAGATATAGAAAGAACTTCTTCAATTATATGTATCTACAATTAGTTACACAACTTCAGAAGTGAAAGACTTCCATTGCAAAATCTTTCAATTATATAAACCACTAACATTGAAAATTATGGGCAAAATGGTGAATTTTTTATGGTCAGTGAAGCAAATTATGGGCAAAGTATAATAATTGGTTTCACATTTAATTACCTATTAATTTCTTAGATTTGTGTGTATGTCCATGTTTTTCATGATACTTCATGAGCTAGATTAATGGTTTTTGTAAGAAAATTGATGAGTTTTGTAGTTAGTTAGCCCTTGTTCATGGTTGGATTATGTAAAAATAATTTATAAAGTAGTTGGTTTCACTTGTAATTACCATTTTTTTTGCTATAATTGTAATTACTTATTGATTGCTTATATTTAATGGGCGTATCCATTTTTTTTTTCCTAAAATTTTAGTAGAAAATTTTTTTATTAGGTTTTATAGTCTGTGTTTAGGTATATGCTAAAATATTGAATAAATCAAATCGAACATTTTTTGAACTATTTTGTCTGATTGCTATATAAGGAAAAAAAATGATGAGTTTTACTTTGGCAAGGTTTAGTACAAGAGAATCCATCAAGATACTTGATCGATTCATTAGCAGCAACCTTGCTTCTTCTGAAACAAATATGAATGAATGAATGTATGAACTCAATATGTTCGGTACATAAAATAATGGTAAGTTGGTGCTAATATAACTCCATAACAAATAATGAAAAATATGTTTTTATTGATGCATCTTAATAATGGAGACTAGTAATGACAATCTTGATAGTATGGAATAAAATGCATGAGATTGATGCCTCTCTAACTATGTTGCAGCAATAAAAAGATGAGATATACAAACAGATAAAATAGTAGCCCCTTATCTTGCATGAATATGGATATGGATACGAGAACGAATACGATATAGATACGGATACCATTTTTCTTTATCCATGGGACATATAGATCTCGCGTTCGGCTGATGCATTCATCTCCAATCATGCTAAGTAGTACTTCAACATCACCATTTACAATATTTTTAGGTAATAGAAATATGTAGTTTTTTTTGACACACTTGGAGATCATATTAGTATAGTTATTCTGATAGGAGAGTACATTTGGATATGTAACACTAATACGGTGATTTCAAATGCATTCTATTTGCATAAGCTTCAAGTTACTAGTCCCCATCACGTGTTCTATCAAAAAGACCTAGACTTTCTGATTTCCTGGATAAGTACAAAGCTAGTATCTATTGTGGTTATTTCTTATCATCACATTGTCATGCCCCGATCTCCCGCAGGCTAATCGGCCGTCCCTGCTAGGCGAGAATCATCGCGCCAGCGCTCCCGTGGGACGATCGCTTTGGTCCATCTGGGCGTGATGTCGCACGAGCGTGAGCCGCGCCCGTGCAAGGCCGTGGTTCATTGGCTGGCGGTAGGAGGTCTAAGCCACAGAGTCGCACAGATTGTCCAAATACAGCAAAATTATAAACGCATAGGCGATTTGGTAATAAGTTCACTAAGTCATCAATATCGAAAGTATTGAATAACACAAGTTAAAGTAAAACAAACTCTTTATTGATATTGAATAAGTGTTACAGGCGGCGTATAGCCGAGATTACAAGTCGTTCAAGCCTCTCTCTCTGAAACAGTAAAAGCGTGCTAAGTGGCTACATTTGTGAAATAATGTATAAGCGATATTCCAACATTATGTCTTGTATATGTGCTTCAGTTCCGGATGCGGTGCTCCAAGGCTCCAAAGTGAACTCCACGCCTTAGCACGCAGGAAGGAGGCATCCGCACCAAACGAGGTTCTTTCGTACCCTACAAACAATCTGGTGGATTATCAATACATGAATGCACTGGTGGGGAGGCTACTCACCCGCTCGACAAATCCAAACACGTAATATAGGTTTCGTGCACCAACTATTATGTTATCTTTCTAGTTGTCTTATGATCAGTTTCATGGCAAGGATTGAATAGCCTAACTCGTGTGACAGTGCGCCATGCGACATAAGAGGAAACACAACAAGACTTACCAACTTACCATTTGTCCTTCCCTGTCCAAGGTAAACCAAGTTAATTCAAGCACGAGTATGTGTAAACATTCAGGGGCAATAGCATATGTAAATACTGTGTTATGAACGAGACTATATTTCAGATGCACAAGTTACTCGGATGATCATGTGTGTTGCATAAGATGTTCAAGTGCTCCATATGTACAGGTGTGTCATGATCGTTCAGGTGTTCAGTTATTCTTGATGCGATTCAATAACTCGCACGCGGATAACCGCTAAGCCAGGATGACTTATCTATATGAACATGAGGTCACTGGCACGGTGCCATAATGGACGGTTCTAGTCTCGGGATGGAATGACGTATGACGCAAGAAACATGAGGCGACACAGGCCACTCCATCCGAAGCAGGCGACTATCAGGAGTTTCGTCCAGATCGGATCAGTGCCAGTGCCCCAGCAACCGTCTGCGGAACTACAACCTTGTTTCCAACATGTACTGTGACCATTTAAGTCTCAATCTTCTGGGTCGCTGGTCAGACACAGGAATAATTTTAAGGCAGGATACATATCAGGCACATGTTTCAGGTTACATAACGGGTCCCAAAATATTGAGGGATTAGCCACGTGGCAATGGCCAGCAGCACAACTCCAATGGACAAACCTAATTTATTGGACCCGTTAGAGTGCACTTAAGCTGTAATACATAGAAAAGGTCTACGAATACCTGTCACTATTTATATATCTAATCTCATCCACAATAGCAAAATCACAAAGAGATAAATCCTGTCACAATAATATAAAATGATCTGTCCAATCAAAGCAATATAAATAACGTCACGGGGAACAACCCGTCATCAAAATAGAAAGGAAAATAAATCCAAGTACAATATACAGAAGTCACTACAAGATCAAATATCCAAGAACACTGAGCATAAATAATGAATGGTAAGAATACTATGTGCTTAAGAGAAGTCCTCCGGAATAACCTCGTCATCTGCAACTTGTACGTCTCCAATAGTAGCTCCTGTCCCGTAAACCTCAGGATAGCTCTCCTTTTCTACACCTGGGGACATAATCCGGATCAAGGTCGTTAGGGGACATAACAAGGTACAATAAACACTCAAGCCAAATAAAATGCAGCAAAAAAATATAAACAGATCCTCAGGGCAAGCTATGTAACCAGCTAAGTGAAATACAAATAAAACCATCACTAGTACTCAGGCTGAAACCACTAAAAGCTCTGTGTCGGGGAGCCGGTAGCAGGAATATCAAGTAATGTGCCAAGCTCTGGAACAGAGGCTAAAGCACCGCAACAATAAATATATATGTATGTAATCATCCTGTAGCCTGTCTGTCTCTCCCCACCCAATGTAATCTCATATCTCATGTCCATGACGTCTCATGTCCATAACACGCAAGATCATGACCTCTATCTAGTACAACGAGTCATAGTAATATCCATGTAATATGCAAGTCTCATGTCACGAATCCTGTAAGCCTATACAGAATTATCATGAATATCTCAGGAAAGATTCTGTCACATGAAATAGTGTCAAGTGTCCTACGGTATGGCGTACTTGGTAAAGCAAGCACGTAAAAAAATAGGATCACGGAATCAACTCTCTAAGTGACGTTGTACGACTCCGCGTACAGCGTCGACACTCGAATCTTGTTCGGACGCTAAGCAACGTCTCACGGTCCTAGGTGGAACAAGATACATCACAGAATAAATATATAAACAAAAAGAAACGCAAGAATATAATATAACAGGATCTCTGCAGGTTTGGCAAGGTACACTTGCATGGGTTTTGAACTCCGTCAACTGCTCCTGGAAAAGTAGAATATAAACGTACACCTCAGGATGCTGAAACAAATATCATCAATATTCTCAGAATACTTGAAATAGCTAGAATTGACTACCCATAAGTACAATTTGGACATAGGGACAAAATTGACAGTTTTGGGTCAAAGCGGACTCCACATGTGGCCCACTTTGCACTGTAAAATATGCCAAAGACAAAATTCTCTAAATTCGTCAAACTTAGTTTTTACGAGTCTAGATCGACGATATAAATCCAACAGAATATCCAGAACTGGATTTCGATGAGCCGATCACAAAATCGCCCGTCATGTGGAACCGTGGGGCCCACGAAATGATATTTCGTCAACGTTCTCAGAATCAAACCAAACTTGGGTCACAGGACCAGCGTAATACTGCAAATCCGATGAAATATTTTATTGCGAAACGACAGGCACACACGAAGTTACAGCGAGTGTCAGAAAAGGTCGATACGGTATTTTTTGGCGGATACGTGTTGATTCCGGTGTGCACGCACATCCAAATCAAGTTCCACGAAGGCTCACACGTCCGCGTTTATGTTATATGCCTTTTGGTGCAACTCGTACACGATAAAGTTACCTCCTTTGGCGCGATGCACCCCGTATCGCGAGATTTTTGGTATTTTAAATACAAGTTTTTGGTCGTTTTGGAATAAGAATAATTCAACCATTAAAGCAAACTAATAAAAACTAAAAGAACAGTAAAAATCTTGTTTATATTGTGAAGAAGTCTCTTCAATTATATTATGAAAATAGTTAACGAGTTGGTAGAAAATTGGACATGAACATAGGGGTTTCGATCAAAATTTTGAACTATTTCCGAACAGTTTTTTGGCCAACTTCCGGTCGATTGTTTGATCAAACTGGGGTGCTTAAATTTGTTACACTTGAAGGGAATCCTAGAGGGTTAGGTTATGAACATACCAGAGAAGACGAGATGCAAATCGGGTGAACGATGAGGGCGGTGGCTGCGCACGAAGGAGGGGCCGCAGCTGTGCTGTGTGTGCGCGCGGGGGAGGGCGGCGTACGGCGGTGCGGTCGGCGAGGTGGCGCGGCAAGCGGCGGGAGGCGGTGGTTCGCAGCGTTGCTGGGGTCTGGTGTGGGTGATGGTGGAGGTGGGATTAGAGTTAGTGTTAGGGTTTTGTGTATGTAGTATATATAGGAGATGGAGGGGGGGGGGGAAGCTCATGTACGTGGGTTGGGAGAAGTTGGTTTAGGATTATGTTTTGGGTTTTGGGTAGGGTTTGGATTATTGGGTTTGGGTAGGGTTTAGGATTAATTTCTATTTTCTTTTTCTTTTGTTATATTCTTTTATTTATTCAATAATTAAATGCAAAAAAATTTCAAAAATAGTTAGGCACTTGAAAAAATTCTAGAAAATTTATATTTCCTATAATAAATAAACTAAAACCAATTTATATTAATTAAACAATATATTTACTAAATATTAATAGATATTAAAATAATTAAATAAATCCATAAATTATATATTTTTTTTAATATTAAATTGGGAGCGTGCAGGGGTTCGAATAACGCAACTCGAGGGTCAAGTGCGTAACAGGACCAGTTAGGCTCATAGCATGAACTTAGTTGGGATCAATGGGTTGGTGTGACGTGTTAAAATCGTACGCCACGACTAAATGGTTAATTAAACATTATTTTCTCGTAATTGTGTCATAAAAGTTGTGCGACCAAAACAAGGCATGCGATTGCGAATTCGTGAGGGACAGTTATGGCAGGAGCCTAATTTGACTCGTCTAAGTCGAGCATGCTAGGTTAGTTGGAAGAAAAATGCTAGTGTTGCACTCAAAATCTTAAAACCATGGAGATTATTTTCCAAAGTTTGATTAAATTATCGAATAAATATTAAAATAAAAAATAATAATTAATAGTTATCGAACTAACCCTATATAAAAATCTGGGTGCTCATACAAGCCATATATACTGCATATCGGGCGGCACATCAAAGAATCTAAGGTAGGGGCCGTGGTAGTTTCCCCTAATAATTTATCAAGTGTTGGAGTAGCACTGTAGGGATAAAACCTACAAAGAAATAACAATATATTATTTAGTTGAATAAATAAATAAAATATATGAAATTAACTGCATCAGATGAAACATATAAATTTACTTACAACTCTTTGGTCGCGGGCCAAAGCTCCTTTCTGAACTGCCCATCCAATCTCTCTAGTTGTGTCAGAGGACCACCCGATCGGCGGATATACCGACCACTAGCTTCATACTCTAAGTCCAGATACTCTGGGGCCCATCGTACAGCTACCGGAGTATCTGGTGGACGAACTAACGATGGGTGCTGGATATGCTTCAGATGATGACGGAGGCATAGATGTCGATGATGGAGCACCGAGGACGTATGTGATAAATGATGGAGTATTTTTACCTGTAGCCGATGGCAGAGTGGAGGTGCCTGCGACCGACGAGGGGGTATCGGGATTACGTGGTCGATGAGATAATCCATCCCCGAGTAGTATAAGATCACGACCACCTCGATCACGTCTACCATGATCACGACTATGATCACCACGATCATGACCACGACCACAAGCCATATATGATCACGATTTACATATATAGACATATAATAAATAGAATTAAGCAACATAATTGACATCTAATAAATAGAACTAAACAATAAGATAGACATCTAATAAATAGAACTAACCAACAAAACAGCTATGAAAACTTAGATAGAAGTATTTTTAGTGAGAGATATAAGTATTTTTAATAATAAAATCAAACTCCATCTCTAGGTACAATAGGTAATCTAATCATCGCCATTGTCATCGTCATCGTCGTCGTCATTGTTATCATCGTCATCGTCATCGTCGTCATCGACATCATCGTCGTCATCAACCTCATCAAGCTCTTCTTTATCTTCTTTCTCTTCTTCTTCTTCTTCTTCTTCTTTAGAGACATTTCCTGGTCGTGGACAAGGCTAATTATCTGGTTGTAATCAGACTTTATGTTCAACAAGCGTATCACAACCGACAATACTGAATGAGTCTCACAACCAGGATATATAGGAGTATCTGCATCCTTAAACATATCATATAACTCCTTTGCATCAGGATTCGGATCCTCCGGATTAAAATTAGGCCCTGTCGCATCATAAAACATATCTCGTGCCAAGTTGTAGTCTCCATATTCAACATAGTCTACATCATCTTCGATGGCAACATCCGTAGAAACATCCACAACAAAAGTAGACTGTCTTTCAGCATAAAGTTTACCTTGCGATGCCCACATGTCATAATCACGTATAAAACCCTTAAGGGTCAAATGCTTTCTCACAATTAGCACTTCTTCGTAACGTCTATTACGACAATGAGCACATGGACACTTGATTTTTGGACTATCCATGTAATCAGGTTTGCTCATGGCATACTTAAGAAATAGTTCAATGTCTGCCTTAAAATCTTTACTCAGACAAATCCTGCTCTTGTGTTGATGCATGTACATCCACGTACGATCAACCAAGTAACGATTCATTGCTTGGTGGGTGTGGAAAATTTTGTATCGTAAGATAAAATACACAGAAATAATTAGATGTACATACAACATTAGACGGGCATTTTAAAATCATTGTAATTCGTACTTTGTGTATTCTACCATAGCAGAAAGTAGAAAAATGGGTAAAAGTTATAACATCGATATTTGTTCAATATAATGCCTTTTCGCATAGTATCGACATAAATTCGGTTATCGATGGCTCAGAACACTACACAAAATTTATTCTAGCATACATTAGTGTAAACGATCTAAGTTTTGTACATCAGTGTAGTATATGTTCTTATCAAATATAGTATCTGAAGGATATAACAGAATTAAGATGAACCCACATAATGTAATGCTAAGACATCAGCTTACAATATAAAATATAGTGATGGGTTGTGGTATCATCATTGCCGAGGGATGGAGGCTGAAGGACAGTCAATGTTATCTACGGCTGCATTATCTCTACCTCGCCAGTCAAATGGCTGCATGGACTATGCCTCGTTGTTATTGGGCCAAGTCCTTGCTTCCTAGAGAAGTAATCCAAATTTTCTAATTAGTTTGTATGATATGCTTTAGTTGGAGCTAGGACATGCTGTGACAATCTAAATTTGATCTTCTGAACTCATTTTTCTATGGTGGTTGTTCATTCAAAGTTGCAAACACCTACAGACCCGAGCTCTACCCCCAAAAGCTTAGTACTCACTGATACTACTTATCCTCATACTCATACACCCATAACACACTGTGCCATATACCTCTTATCTTCCTCACATCCAAGTAGCATGGATACATTGATACGTAGCTACTCAACCTCATATAATCATACTAATATATCATACACTCACTGTGCAGCCACATATATAATCATAGTTGTTGCAAAGTCTGCACAACTGTCCTCATATTAAATCTGTACTGCAAGCCTCAACAAGTTCTACGAAAAATACGATGACAAAGTTTTTGATCACGTAGTTCGAGCAATAACAAGAAATCATCAGAAAAATTATCCCTAAATGTCGAGTAGTAACAATAAATTATCACATAAATTATCCCCAAATGGTACACCCTAAATGTCAACAACAACATATATTGAGAGATCAAATAATCTAGAACTTACAGTGGAAGGGAACACTTTGGAGGAGGAGGGAAAACGACGGAGGAGGGGGTACAGAGGAGCCGAGAGGGGAAAAAGCACGGAGGGGAGTGGGCAAGACCACGTCGGAGCTGAGAGAGGGGACCACATGAAGCGAATCGCCAAAAAAAGGGACCACGGGAAGGGGTCTTCGGAGAGAGGGGACAACGGGAGGGGAACACCGGAGAGAGGGAGAAAGGAAAAGTCGAGTGAGATATGAGAGAGAGAGAAAGGTTGATCGAAATGTAAAATTTAGATCAGCCGCATTTTCTTTTAAGTTAGGACACAGACATAGGCGACGTGCCATCGACTTCCTAGTACGTCGCCGCAATCGAGTAGCCATCGCCAATCTGTCGTAAATGTTTAACGCGTAGTTCCCACGTAATATGGAGCAATCTGGTGATGACATAGCGACGACCTGGCGACGAAATCATATTAAATTTCTGATCTATTGTATTTGGCCGTTATAATGCCGCTGTGATGTCGCTATTTGGCGTCAGATATATATCAGCCGTCGCCAACATTCTGTCGCTAAATCTCTGTATTTGTAGTAATGTTAGGAGTGTTGTTTTCATATCCAACAAATAAACACCATCTTATGAATTATAATAGTACGATCACCATTATGATATTTATCATCCGAGCAACTAGAGCATAAGTATCGAAGTTGTCAATCTCCTGTTGATGAGAAACCTTTTCGCACCAGTCAAACCATGAACTTGTCTAAAGTTCCATCGATCATCTTCTTCTTCTTGAAGATCCATTTGTATCCAATGAGCTTTTCTCCTTCATGTAGATTAATGACTAGCACCCACGCTTGTTATTGATAATATGGAAACAATCTCATAATTGACTTCTTTCTTCTAGAAAATAACATCTCTGGTATCATCACATCATCATATGTACGTGGATCAGCTTACATACGATAAGTAATAAATTCATCTCCAAAAACTTTTGGCTTTCTCGATTTGAAGATGGATCAACAAGTGTTGGTTCTGAAATGATATCCTCGAGTGAATCCACTTCCTCCAGAGCATTATCACCTTGGTACTTTCAGTTGAATTAGGAACATTGTCTTCCCTTTCATTTGATATATTCTCTAATAAATACTAGAAAATATCATTCTTGTCTCTAGTAAACTTATTCTTGAAGAACTTAGTGTCATGAGACTCAATGACCATACTGGATTCAAGATCAAGGAATAACATCACTCTTTTCAGCATAATCTAGGTACTTTCGTAATGAAAAGAAGAGCATCTTTCAATGAAACTCTTAAAAAGACTATTGCAAGTACAAGAATTATCGAGTACAAAAGTCTTGAGATTCTGGAGAGTGTGGCTATCGAGATCGAATCAGCATGTGATTCCTTTATTCGTTGACGATCCGACGATCATGCGAATGCTCTAGATGTGCACGAACACAGGTGGGAAGAGGATATTCGCAAACAAATATGCTTGAGGCTGTTATTGCTCAGGTGCGTATATGTTTACTCTATATGCACCCCCATTTCTGTCTATTGAAGTTCAAAAATTGAGACAATTCATAGCCGAAAGTTTCAAAAGCGGTTATTACTGATGTCCCGTGGGATGTACAATCCCTTTAGGTAAAAACTGCTCACATGAAGCGCGGTTCCTACGGGAACAGACTTCAGCCTGACTTGGTTAACCCACGTTAACGCGGGATTAAAGGAGATGGTGTCACATAGTACACATTCATGCGACTTGGAAAAAATGTTGACATGCGGTAGCAGTTATATAAGAAACGTGATACTTTTATGCACAATCAAGGCCATATTTTGCTACGTGGCTTGCTACTGCGATTGTACGTTCCAACGAATACATGGTCTCTGACAATTATCGAAAAGTTCCCTCGATCTCCGTAATATTCTCAATATTTTTCGCACACTGACACATGGAATTGCCACATTATACAGCTTTGTCGGAAGCATGATTCTCACTGGAACAAGTCTTGGAAGGAAGCACGGTACATTGAAAGCAAGTCACACTGGAATAAGTCTTGGCATGAATCATAGCTCGTCGGAAGGACACTTCTTGCTAGTCACTCTGCCACAACAATAGTTTGACAGCTAGCCGACAGTCTGCTACTTCAAATACTGTCGGACTCTTTGATGACCGTTGTAAACCCCCTCGACCAAATCAGAGCTATTTGGAATTAAATTAGGAGATTAGGATTAAATTGGATGTAATTCGATTTAATGCGCATGTTTGTGGTATTAAACGAAAGAACGAAGTGTATGTAATACGAGGTTTTACACGAAACCCGCCTTCTTTGGTTTACAAACAAACTTGTACAATTTGATCCTACACGAGGATGTGGGAGTACAATTTATTTAATCTGGATAAATATTGCTATAGGTGTCTGATCTGCAGTCGATCACTTTAGCCCTTGGACCACACGATGATGAAGAAGTGCCGTAGAAGACAGAAAGCAGCTTCGAAGGTTGCAAAAGAGGGTGGATGCACGATGCCAAAGTCGTCGATCCCTACTCTTTGCCTGAGCTCCAGATTCTCTCTCTCTCTCTCTCTCTCTCTCTCTTGACCTCTGGTTCGATCTTTCTTGGAAGTTCGACCTTGGATCTATATCTCAAAGTCTCGACCTCGTTCGATCTTCTATTTTAAAGTTTTTTCGACCGTGGATCTGATATTGGTTTTCTTGACCAATTTCCGACCTTGTCCTCTGTTGATAGAGGTCTCTATTTATAGAGTTTTGGTGACAGTGACCACTCCGTCGGTGTAGAAACCGAGTAGTGGAAAGTACAGCACCCTTTTACACAACGGTTAAAATAACCAATGCCTGCGTATAGATGATCCTTTGAATGAGCATGTGACGCGGGTCCAACTAAGGGACAAAATGCGTATAATCGCTACGAAGATCACGGCGTAGAAGCCACGTAGGCAGGTATCCTTCGTGTAGAAGAGGTGGGCGTAGAAGCCAATGTCTGTCACCATGGCGTAGAAGCCAAGTAGGCATAGAAGCCGAAATAGGCGTAGAAGCCGAGTGGTCATAGAGGCCGAGTGGGCGTAGAAGCCGAGTGGTCGAAGAGGCCGAGTGGGCATAGAAGCCAAATGGGCGTAGAAGCCAAGTGAGCACCAGAGCTGAATGGGCGTAGAAGCTGCTGCGTACCGTGCCAGAGTGCTGATGTGGACGTCTTAGCCGAAATTACGGCTTTTGAAGATATAATCAAATCTCTTGCATTAAATGCCGAGATTTGCCACCATCCTGTGCATTAAATACAGAGGCGTGCTTTTGAAGGTCTGCAGCCCTTCTGTGCATCAGTCGCAGAGACGTGCCTTGAGAAACTGTCACCGCTCTGTGCATTAGATGTAGAGACGTGCCTCGAGAAACTGTCATCGCTCTGTGCTTTAGACGTAGAGACGTGCCTTGAGCCCCGTACGAAGTGCAGCTTTTGATGTGGCAGGCGGTTTGTCTACTGCGAAGCGTAAACAGCTCATGTCTGCCTGTGTAAAATAAGGCAGCGTATCCCTTTGTGCACGTAAAAGCAGTTTACGCAAAGGAGATGGCGGTAAATGACAGCCTGGGTTGCAGTGCTGTGCAATCATTATGGCCGTCGTCTAGGTAGCCGTGCAGTATCCCTTTGTCAGAAGTCCAGACGTCAGGTTCATTGCAGGATCTGACAGGTTCATTTCGGAGAACACGAAGCTTCCCTCGTACACTTCAATGCTGCGTTGAAAGAGGATGGGTTTTACGCCCAGGAGGCGACGAAGAACCCTGTTTTACGCTAAAGCATCCTGGACATACTGCACTTACGCGGATGGTCCTTTGAGCTTTTAATATTTCACGCTGTGTTTAGCGAAAAAAGCTCTTTTGTACGTTTAATGGCTCTGAAGGCCTCTGTTTACGCTGCTCTGCATCAATATGCTGCGTAGAGCTTCCCAACGTATTTTTTATGCTTCTACAAGACCCCCTTCAAAGCTTTCAAATTCCTCGGAATTTGAAATGCTTTGAATGAAGCATGAACCGCTCCTCGTAACTCGAAACATTTCTGAATGGAGTGTTGAAACGGTCGATGCTGACTTTATGGCGGATTTATTGGGGATCAGTGTGATCTCTTTCGCCTATAAAAAGGCTGGGGGGTTAACCCGTTCTCCCCACATTTCCATCACCATGCAGAGATGATCGCCGGAGTTCGTCGGGTCGATCTGAGAAAGAAGGAGATCATGTTCTTCTACTATGTAAGGAGCCGAAGAAGACGGCGTCTTCGAGCAAGTGTCCACTGCAACAATGGATCATGGAAGGATATCTTAGCCTCCCTTGCTCGGGATAATCAGCAACTTTATATGGCGGTTCCCCCAGGAGAAGGGAAGGGTCGTATTAGACCACGCTGCTTGCAAGTGGCGCCTTCTCCTGTTACCTCCAGGGATGAGAGCAGCAACTAGCTCTGACCTCGGGTATTGAGTTGGGTTAAATACCTCAACTCAATCTGTCACGGTACACGGAGCATGGGATCTGCCTAATTTAGGCACGCCCAGTTCGTACTCTCCCTCCATTCACCATTCTAGTCGGTTGTGGAAACCGACCAACTGCTGGAGGAGAGATGAAGATTTGGCGTCCGCGCAAGAACCCGTCAGAACAGATTCCAGGCGCGATCTTCAGCCGACGATGGGGCAGTCTCTGGTAGACGGCATTTCCCTCATATGTAATCATGAAGATGAAGAAAAAACCCTTGTAGATTGGATTTCCCTCATATGTAACCATGATTCTTTCTTTTTAATAAAATCGTCTTTCTTCCGTGCATATGATCATTTTGCCATACATTGCTGTGAAGTCTGAATATGTGTAGCTTCGACACGTCTGATTCTTTACGCCGATTCTGATAGAAAGAGTATTTAGGCACTGTACTGTCTTTTACGCATAACTAGTGATGCGCAGAAAGTCGCTTTAGCATTCGAGTGTTCGAACTGTTCTGTTGTCAGGAAATGAGGAACCGCGTAGAATTCTGAACTGTTGTTTTTACTTCTGTGTAAACAGAATTCTTGTTTCAGACTTCATCTTCAAGAATGACTTCTCAAAAATCCCTTGGAATAGGGTCGAGAAATGGCTGTCAAACTGAGTTGCCATCTTGATAGACGAGATATTTAGACTGGAGTCTGGATGAACTTTGAATCGACCCATGAAGAATAGTAATTTTTCAATGTAGAACTCTGTATGCTTCGGGTACTTGGGATATCTTGAGGTCAAGAACGAGTATCTTCTGTGTGAACTCTTTGCAATTGACCGCTTTGAGGACCGTTCAGATATGCGAAAAGTCAGAGATCCGTAGTGTAGATGAGCTGAAAATCCTGAGTTCGTAGTCTATTGAGCGTAAAAAGCCACCGAGCATAAAATCGTAGATTTGTAGCTTTTGAGCGTGAGTCGTAGGTTTGTAGCCTCTCGAGCATAAAAGCTACCGAGCACAAAGGCATCCGGGCGTAAAACCATAGACGGATAGCTTGCGAGCGTAAAACCGTAGATCTGTAGCTATCGAGCGTAGAAAGCTCCTTAGCGTAGGAACTGTAGATTTGTAGCCTGTGAAAAATAAATCTTCCGAGCGTAAGGTTGTGGATCTGTTGCCTCCGAGCGTAAACTAAACGCCACCGAGCGTGAGATCATCGATTTGGTATCTGCTGAGCGTAAAGTCGTAGGTTTGTAGCCTCTCGAGCATAAAAGTTACCGAGCACAAAGGCATCCGGGCGTAAAACCATAGACTTATAGCTTGCGAGCGTAAAACCGTACATCTGTTGCTGTCGAGCGTAGAAAGCTCCTTAGCGTAGGAACCGCTGACCTGCTTTGCCCGAAAAACTTTTCGAATTCGCTGACTGTCCGCCTTCTCTGAATAATAGGCTAACGTAGGACCCAATCATAACCGAATATTAATTAGGAGATTTGGTTCGGGTTTCGAGGAGTCCGTCCGAGGATTCGAGGAGTCGACCCGAACTCTATATATATCCTAAGCTTTTGAGAGAAAAACTTGTCATCCGTCTTCTGCGAAAGAGAGCCTTCGACCGTTTGAGTTTTTCCTCTCGTTCTTTCTCCGAGCACTCCGAGTTTTCAGAAATGGCGCCGAAACAAATCCCCTCCACTAAGGGAAAGAGTATAGGTTCTTCTTTTCGTTCTTCTGCCCCAGCGCGAGAGTCTTCGTTCGGGCAAGGTAAACTTTCTTCTGAGCGAAGCATCCCGCCGACGAGTAGCGCACCCGGCCTTAGAGGTAGAGCCTTTGGGATGACAAAGAATGACGAAAAATCTTTCGCACACGTTGAACGTGACCGCGCTAGGTCGTCTTCTGTGCTGATAGCCTCTTTGAGGAAGATGACGCAAGGAGACATTTTCATCTTTTACGTCCACATTTCTAATGTGCCAGCGTAAAAACTCCATGTTTTCGCAATTTTGAGCGTAAAAGCTCTGACTGTCGAAAACTTGGTTTATACTATAAAATTTTAGTTTTACGCTTGTGGATGAGACCTCCGGCGTAATAACTAGAATTTTGGCAGTCTGGCGTAAAGCATGGACTGTATACCGCCAATTACGCTTCTGGATGTGACTTCCGGCGTAAAATGACCAAATTTTGTACAGTCTTGGCATAAAGCACAGACTGTCGTTTCTTGGTCTTTATGTTGCAAGATTTCTAATGACGTATTTTTTTTGCACTTTTGCAGTTAACTTGCATGAGTCTCCACTGGCCGAGGTGATGGGTTCCGCTGCCGGGATGCTGCACTCAAACTATCTGGAGGATCTGTCCCACGTGACATTTCCTATCTCCGAACCCCAGTATCCTGAAGGAAGGGAGATCTTGATATCGGCTCAGGGCGAGCGGATGTTGCTGAACATGATTAACGGGGAGCCCCTGACGTACATAGACGGGGACCAGTACATAAAGCCGACTTTTCTCTTTGGGGACATGATTGACAAACAGTCCCAGACGAAGCCCAAGAGAGAACCCTGGGTTTTCCCCGCCGAGAGTGTGGTCTTGTATCTGCCAACGATGTCGAGAGATTATCCCATCTCGGCTTTCTCCCATGCAACACATTCCAGGAGGATGTCATGGACGCTGACTCCCGATCTTCACGGCAAGCCGGGGAAGATCTTTCATCTGAAAGGAGCTGACCAGGGGTTGTTTGTCAGCCGCCCTTCCGGCGTTGTGACGGTGTTCAGGGGACTGTGCCCGGGCAGCGTCCCGAGTGAAGACAGTTCAGTGATCCAGCCGATCCAATTGCCGACTTTCTGCAACGACTTCATGGGGCGAGGGGGGGTATACCCAAGGAGAATCCTCGGTGCAATGGGTGGATCACCCCAACAAACCTCCGATGGGCTTGCCTAGTTGATTGGACCTTGAAGCATTTTCGGAGAGAGCTGGAGAACATTGGACTGTATGCTGCTGTGAGTGCGACGAGTGTTGGGTTGCCTTCCAACCCTAACCTGTTTCTGGCACTGATGGAGCGATATATTCCGCTCACCGGGACCTTCGCCACTCCACTGGGGGAGTTAGGGTTGGCCCTCCATGAGATGGCAGTGATCTCGAGACTGCCGTTGGGGGATACCCTATATAAAGAGTATGTTCCCACCAACCGGGAGTTGGAGGACTCGGGCCCTCGGGTTGTGGAGGTGTATCAGGAGCTGATGTGCCACTACTTCGCGTGCACCACTTTTTATGATGAGCCTTCTGATTTGGCTCACACCACTAAGTGGACGTCCTACCTCTTCTTCCACCGGGCCAGGGCCACCAAGTCGGAAAAAGTTTCGGGGGGCAAGAATGAGCCCGTGAACTGTTTGGGCGTGCTCAGTGCCTAGGTCGTCGAGGATCTTATGGAGGATGCTAAAGCTCCATATCAGATTCTCAATGACGGGGTAGGAAAGTATCCTGAAGGCACTAAGGCCTACAGTTACTTGAGGCGCTGCCGCATGCCTCTGTCTAAGGAAGCCCGGCTGGCTTTCTCTCCATATGGCTGCGTCGAGTCGTGGTGCCCGACATCACGTCCGCGGACCGCATTCACCGGAATATCCTGTGGCCTGCCGTGCGTCTGGTGTTCGGGGCAAGACTGGGCTTGCTCTCTGCCATGGTGTGCCGTATACAGGCTGGCTTGAGAGCCATGACTGATGGGCTGCTCGTCGATGAAGCTCGGCGTGATAGCTTTCCCAGGGTAGAATTACCATACCTGTACTTGATGGTATGGTTAATTCTTCACAACCCCCGGGTGATGTCTCCCGGCCCTGGCAGTAGTTCGGGGGGTAGTTTCTTGCTGAACTACAAGGACTCTCCCTGGAACGTGAACACAGTTTTAGACTGTCGGCTGGCGCTGAACCTCAGTCATTGCTGGAAGCTCCTCTGTATTGTCCCCTCTGTACATCACAACCAATCGAGGATTAGGCTTGAGAATTTAGGTGGAGAGAAGACCAATCTTTCTCCGGAAGCTTTTAATTGGTTGGTCTGTATTAGACCCTCCCATTTGCTGTATAGGAGCGAAGATCATTGCTTCTTCGAGCCCTACTTGCCTAGTCGGTTTGCCAGGCAGTTTGGGTACGATCAGTTGCACGTGGACAATGCCGTCACCAGCTTCAGGTCCAGGGGCGGACTCATTGATGGAGCCAGAGGATGACGATATTTTATCATGGGTTGCACGGGAGCAATCTTTATCGTGCCGATCGTCACACTCTCTACGGAGCTGCGCATCCTCCATTTGTATGCCCAGTTCTACGTGACGATCAACACCTTCCATCACGATTTTGACATACGTGGAAGATTAAGGGTGCCTTCTCCCAAGCCCGGGGGAAGAGTCGAAGTCCCCTCGATTTCTTCTGACGAGGGTGAGGAGTTCGTCACTCCGGATGAGCCTCTGTGTCGGTGCCGAGGTGTGAAGTGCCTCCGCCTGCGGGGGCTTTGGTTGTCTCTGGGAAGCGAAGGGCTCCTGCTCCCAAGGAGGCTTCTCTTCGTAAGAGGAGGAAGGAGACGGTTGCTCGTCCTCTCCGCGTTCTTGGTATTGAGGCTCCTGCTATCTCCCATGTTGGGGATGTCTCTTTGATTGGAGGTTCCTCGCCTTTCGGAGAGGGACCCTCAGTTTCGGCTGGCGGTGCCGGAGAACCCCTGCTTGAGTCTGCCATTACTGCCACCGCCTCCGGTAGTGGAACGAAATCGCCTGCGTGGACGAGGCAAATGAGAGAATCTTTCCCTAGACCAGCAACGGATGAAACTCTTGCCGTGTCCGTGAGCATGCCTAGCGAGATTTCAGCTGACGAACCTCGACTGCGTCTTGGTGAGGGCTCGATAGAGCACCTGGCGATGTCGGTTGGCCCACCCCCTTCTCCAGGTATGACAGTTCGCATTGCGTCATTAAGGCATGATTTAGCTACATCGGCTGCAGATGCGACATATATACCGTTGGCTACGGGTAAATGTCATCTTTATGTCTCCTCTTAGAAAGATTACCAACATATTGATATCAACTTTCTTGTCCTCTTCTCATGGGACGACGTCCACGAGGAGTATAGCGTTGAAGCGCCTTCTGACTCTGCTCGGGCTCCTGGCGATGATACGGAGGTGCCCGACTTCGAGGAGGAAATATCTTCGGGGGCCAGCTCGCCCTGAGTGGTTTCGTCATCTCAAGAGGAGGACGAACCCGTTATCGTGACCTCGCCTCTCGCGAGTATGCCGATGACTTCGATCATCGTTGTCGCACCTCCTTCGGTCGTACCACCCGTCGAGGCGGCGGCTGTGGCCACCTCGTCTGCAATCATTCCTGGAGGAGGACTCGCCAATATCGCGGCCACTCCTGGCGTCCAATCGGATCTAGTTGTGCTGACCGAGCAATATACCAGCCTCTTTTACGCCAGTTTGAAAATGCTGATATCAATGGTGTTGGCGAAGAATCTAGACTTCGAGCGTCTGAAGAAGGCTTCTCAGTTTTCGATCGGGGCGGTCAGGAAGTTCGGTGATTCTGGGGTAGCTGACGCCCTGGAGGCGATGGTTAATGGTTTGGAGTAACCTATTAACGAATACTTGCAGCTGACTCGGGGCAGCCTTGAAGCTGAGGTCCAGGCCAGATACGACCTCATGACTGCGCGGCTTACTAAACAGCTGGAAAGCCTAGATAACTCCATCAAAGCACATAGCTGGAGATGGATGAAAGAAAAGCTGTCGTGGAGGAGGCTCTTGCTTTTCAGACGAAGTGCCAATCCGAGCATGAAGGGAACATAATGAGGGCCCGCAAGTTGAAGGAAAAACTCGCTCTGGCAGAGGAGTGGGCTTCTCAGTCGTTGGCAGGTATAGATGTAGTGACTGGTCGACTGAGCACAGTACGGCGGGATCTGGAGCGTGCAGAAGCTGCCCGTACTGGCTCTCTTCGGGCAAGGGCCGAACTGTCCTTTATGAGCAACCCCGAGGCATGGCTGGAGCGGGCCCGCACTGATGCCTTGGTTTCCAGGAATGAGAGGATAGCTGCACTGGTGCAGCTGATTCACGATCTGACCGCTCCCCCATAATGATGTACCCTTTCTTCTTTTTGCTTCCCAGATGTAATTCTGCTCTCTTTTTTTCTTTGGGAATAAATAAAAGCGACTCTTTTCTGACTTTGTGGACCCATCATTTCGGAATGTAAATGACAGGTTTGGGCGAGAGTGATATCAGAGGTAGTATGGACGTGATAGACTCTCGATAAACTTTTAACTGGACATATCTATTCAGAGGTCATACGGACATGATAGAATATGCTTTGGTAGGATATATCTATTCATAGGTCATACGGACATGATAGAATATGCTTTGACTAAAGTTGGTAGACAAGACGCTATCAGAGGTAATATGGACGTGATAGGTATCGCATTTTCCAAATTAGTCGAACATATCTATTCAGAGGTTATATGGACATGATAGAATATGACCCAACTAGTTTCGTTTTGGAAGTAGTTTTGTCAGAATTGAGATTCTCGCTATATTCCACTTGAGCATAGGAGGTTAAGCATAGTACCTTTTCAGGAATTTACCGTTGATAGGAGCCATTAACAGGTCTCCATTAGGCTGGGCTAACCTGTAAGCGCCGTTTGAGAACGTTGTCTCGATCACATAAGGGCCTTCCCACTTGGGCTGGAATTTGCCTTTACTCCTGTGAGTAAGAATCATCGGCCTTCTTACGGCTAAAACTAGCTCGCCGACTTTGAACACTCTTTCCTTTACTTTATGATTGAAAGCTCTGGAAATGCGTGCTTGGTAGAGCGCGATGCGCTGTTGAGCTTGGAGGCCTTTCTCGTCTAATCCTTCTAGCTCTTGAAGCCTTAACAGGTCATTCTTTTCTTGAGTCAGCTCATTAGTCACGGCTATCCTGAGTGACGGGATCTAGATTTCAATGGGGGAGAACTGCTTCGCTCCCGTAGACCAGTGAAAATAGGGTACAACCTGTCGGTGTTCGTACCGTTGTGCGGTATGCCCAGAGACATTCGCCCAGCTTCTCATTCCAATCTCTTTTGTTTGAAGAGACAAACTTCTTCAAGAGTTTGATAATGGTTTTGTTGAAAGCTTCCACCAAACCATTAACAGCTGGATAATATGCCATAGAGGCAATATTATGTATCCGATTTTTATCGCAAAATCGGTAAAATGCTTGGCTGATAAACTGAGGCCCATTGTCGTGAATTATCCTCCGGGGTACCCCGAAGCGATAAACGACGTGATGCTTGATGAAGCTGATTACATTAGACGCCTTTACCTCAGCAAGAGGGATCGCCTCTGCCCACTTGGAGAAGTAATCCGTGATGGCCAGTATGAACCGGTGACCTCTGGAAGAAGACGGGTGAATAGGACCAATGATATCCATATCCCATGCTTCGAAAGGCCAGGATGCAACCGTAGGATGTAGATATTCAGACGGTTGATGTATGAAGTCTGCATGAACCTGACAGGCTCTGCATTGTCTTGCATAGTTGATCGTGTCTGCGATCATAGTGGGCCAGTAATAGCCCATTCTCTTGATACAATCCTGTAGCTTAAGAGCGGGCTGATGTGCTCCGCATAAGCCGTCGTGAGCTTCCCGGATAATCTGCTGTGCTTCGCCGTCAGAGAGACATCTCAATAGCAGTCCGTCGTAGGTCCGGCGATATAGGCATTGTAAAGATGCATCGAAGTAGAAGCGTAATGATCGTCTTTTGACGGATACTGCTTCTTTGGGGTCCTTCGGCAAGATTCCGTATACGACGAAATCTATGAAGGGACTTCTCCAGTCTCTTCTAGGGGGATCTGTGTTCACAGCGTAGCTGTGTTCTATGTGAAAGTTGTTCTTCACACAGAATAAATCTTTGTTAAGAAGGATTACCGAATTCTGCCTTCTTATAGGAGTGGCTAAATCCGCAGCTAGACTGGCTAGGGCATCAGCTTCCAGATTCTGAGATCGAGGTACATGCTCTAGGAAGAACCCTTTGAATGTCATGGCTATCTCGACTGTTGCTTGGTGATAGGGGATGAGATCAGGATTCCAGACTTCATATATTCCCCTGATTTGATTGACGATAAGCAGAGAATCACCGAAAGCTTCCAGGGACTCGACCCCCAACTCTTTGGCGACTTGGAGCCCGATTAGCAGAGCGTTGTACTCTGCCACATTGTTGGAGCATGGCTCGCTAAGAGAATATGCTCGGTAGATGACGAGTTTATCAGGAGTGACCAGGACGATTCCTACCCCTGAAACCACATTTCCCTTGGGACCAGTCCTGGAGGCGCCGTCGAAGAACAGTTGCCATGCGTCACTTTCCATTGCAGAATTACATTCTGCAACTTCGTCGGGAATGTCCTCGTATAATTTGGTGGCCTCTGGGATCGGATGAGCAGCTAGGAAGTCGGCCAGCGCTTGGCCTTTGATGGACTTCTGCGGGACGTATACCATGTCATATGGTGTTAACATCATCGCCCAAGTCGCGAGTCGGGAATTAAGAGCACATGGCTTGCTCATCAGTACTCGAAGAGGGTTGATCCTGGAGATGATATGAATAGTCTGGACGATGACATAGTGCCGCGTCTTCTGGATAGCGAACATCAGAGCCAAGCATTCTTTCTCCACTGGGTTGTACCGGTGTTCGGCTCCGACCATCATCCTGCTTAGATAGTAGATAGCCGAAAGTTTATTCAGAGGTAATATGAACATGACAAACTTTTGATCGTGACTCCTTTGGAGATGGAGGTACACGTCTGCTCAGAGGTGGTCTGGACATGGCAGTTTTTTTTGTTTGGGTTTAACACTGCTGGCGTACTTATGCCTAAGTACGGGTGTTAAGTGTAGATGGCAACCTACATCAGAAGATAGTGGATAGCCGAAAGTTTATTCAGAGGTAATATGAACATGACAAACTTTTGATCGTGACTCCTTTGGAGATGGAGGTACACGTCTGCTCAGAGGTGGTATGGACATGGCAGTTTTTTTTGACTCAACACCACTGGCGTACTTAGAGTTAAGTACGGGTTTTAAGTTGAGATGACAATCGATATCAGAGGTAATATGAACATGATAATCGATAGCCGAATTTAGGAAGGTTTGTTCAGAGGTAATATGAACATGACAAACTCCCTGGGTTGTGACTCTATCGGGGATAGAGGCATATATCTGCTCAGAGGTAATATGGACATGGCAGTTTTTGTGGACTCAAAACCACTGGCGTACTTAGAGTTAAGTACGGGTGTTAAGTTGAGATGACAATCGATATCAGAGGTAATATGAACATGATAATCGATAGCTGAATTTAGGAAGGTTTGTTCAGAGGTAATATGAACATGACAAACTCCCTGTTTGAAAAAGAATTACTATAGAGTAATTTTTCTTCTGAAGGATTCACTGGGAAAACTTTTGCGGGACTCATCATCCGATATTTTTTGTAGTGATTGTTTCCTTATTTACAGATTCAAAGTGATGACCTTAGCCTCGATCAACTCCTGAATTTTCTTTTTTAGCACATAGCACGCCCTTGTGGGGTGATGAGTGTACCGATGGAAGAGACAATAATCTGGGTCATCCATTTTGCCAGCCCTCTCAGGATGTCTGATGTTGGGTAGCTGAAGCTTGCGCTCTTTCATCAACATATCGAAGATTTCAATGATGTCGTCTTCATTGAAGGAGAAAGTCCCTTTTGGTCTTCGGGCTCCTGATGCCTGAATTTTACGATTTTGCGGGAAGATCGTCGTCGTTGCATCATCTTCGGATCTTGAGGGAATTCTACCCCCAGCTTGGGACGCCGCCCTGTTTTGCCGAGGTAGGCTACCCCCAGACATGCCGTGGCATCTATCTACAGAAGCTGATTTGGAAGGAGCTGCCTCTGGTTGTACAGGATTAGATTTTGGAGTTTTGGATTTTGTAAGAGATGCAGTATATCCCAACCCGAAATGAGCTTGTTGATGGTGAGAATTACCCCGCAACGGTGTTCGTCTACCTTTTCCATTGTTGAGGCCTTGTTTCAGCTTCAAATCATAACCCATGCTTCGCATAATATTTAATACTTGCGGGCTATATCGGTGGGTTTGTATCCTGTCAGTTTCAGACTCGCGAGATTTTTCCTGTATGATCGGGATATCCCATCTGGGACCGAAGATTATTGGATGCTGATCGTCGTGAGTTGGTGGAATAATAAAGATGGAATCTTCCTGTGGTCCACCTGTTATGACTACATTAGATGTTGACGTATCTTCTCATAAGATCTCCCCGCGTTTGACCGTTAGGGAAACTGAAGTCCGTTTATGACTCTTGTTTTTGCGTTTCTGGGTTAGATAATCCTGTAGGTCAGGAGAATTTGCAGAAGAAGAAGACGACGGCTTGTTCCTTCTGTTCCCATCAGTGAGCATGCGGAGATTGGGCACCATGGTTTTTCCTGTGCCACCTGTGTACAACAGGTTGGCCATCTGGGTGGCGGATAATCCCCGGGGAGGGTGTCTTTCCGCAACCTGAGCTTGCTTTACGCCGTGGGACTTCGCCTGGCATAATTTGGAGATTTGCTCAGACTGGCGTAAAGCTGAAGAGGTCCTCAGTCGGCCATCGGCTTCCCGCGTAATCCGGAGGGTAGGCAAATTGCTCCCTCGCTGGCGTAAAGGCCGAGAAGTTGAGTACTCTGTCGCTTGCTTTCCCTTGCGGAGATCACAGCGCTCATCTGGTTCCCCGTAGAGGTCAGATGTTGTCTTGCGCACGGAGCATGATTTGTACTTCCGATTTAGCGCTGAGGCATCATCAGAAGTTTTGTCTGTACCGCGCGTAGCGGGAGACTGGTTTCTACGCGTAGGGCACAGTGTATACTTCTGGGTTAGCGCTGAGGCTTTGCCCGAAGTTTTGTCTGTACCGCGCGTAGCGGGAGACTGGTTTCTACGCGTAGAGCGCAATGGATACTTCTGGGTTAGCGCTGAGGCTTTGCCCGAAGTTTCGTCTGTACCGCGTGTAGCGGGAGACTGAATTTTACGTGCGGGGCACGGAGGGAGCAATGCTACAACCTTATTGGTCGGAGAGATCGGAGAGATCGAAGAGTCCACAGGGATGGTAGAGGAGGTCTTGGGCATCCAGACCTTGCGCAGCTTCCTGTTGTCTTGGACGGAGAGAGGGTGAGAGCTACCCCCGGTTCGAAGCATGTCTTCGTAGGAAGACTGGTCGAATTGGACGACCAGTGTCTTCTTCACGGTTCTTACAGATACCGCATCGTGTTGAGCAATTACTTCCCCATCAGAAGAGAAAGACTTCTCCAGCAGAGTCGCCATCTTGTTTGTGGTATTAAACGAAAGAACGGAGTGTATGTAATACGAGGTTTTACACGAAACCCGTCTTCTTTGGTTTACAAACAAACTTGTATAATTTGATCCTACACGAGGATGTGGGAGTACAATTTATTTAATCTGGGTAAATATTGCTATAGGTGTCTGATCTGCAGTCGATCACTTTAGCCCTTGGACCACACGATGATGAAGAAGTGCCGTAGAAGACAGGAAGCAGCTTCGAAGGTTGCAAAAGAGGGTGGATGCATGATGCCAAAGTCGTCGATCCCTATTCTTTGCCTGAGCTCCGGATTCTCTCTCTCTCTCTCTCTCTCTCTCTCTCTCTCTCTCTTGACCTCTGGTTCGATCTTTCTTGGAAGTTCGACCTTGGATCTATATCTCAAAGTCTCGACCTCGTTCGATCTTCTATTTTAAAGTTTTTTCGACCGTGGATCTGATATTGGTTTTCTTGACCAATTTCCGACCTTGTCCTCTGATGATAGAGGTCTCTATTTATAGAGTTTTGGTGACAGTGACCACTCCGTCGGTGTAGAAATCGAGTAGTGGAAAGTACAGCACCCTTTTACACAACGGTTAAAATAACCAATGCCTGCGTATAGATGATCCTTTGAATGAGCGTGTGACGCGGGTCCAACTAAGGGACAAAATGCGTATAATCTCTACGAAGATCATGGCGTAGAAGCCACGTAGGTAGGTATCCCTCGTGTAGAAGAGGTGGGCGTAGAAGCCAATGTCTGTCACTATGGCGTAGAAGCCAAGTAGGCATAGAAGCCGAAATAGGCGTAGAAGCCGAGTGGTCATAAAGGCCGAGTGGGCGTAGAAGCCGAGTGGTCGTAGAGGCCGAGTGGGCGTAGAAGACAAATGGGCGTAGAAGCCGAATGAGCACCGGAGCAGAATGGGCGTAGAAGCCGTTGCGTACCGTGCCAGAGTGCTGATGTAGACGTCTTAGCCAGAATTACGGCTTTTGAAGATATAATCAAATCTCTTGCATTAAATGCCGATATTTGCCACTATCCTGTGCATTAAATACGGAGGCGTATTTTTGAAGGTCTGCAGCCCTTCTGTGCATCAGTCGTAGAGACGTGCCTTGAGAAACTGTCACCGCTCTGTGCATTAGACGTAGAGACGTGCCTCGAGAAACTGTCACCGCTCTGTGCTTTAGACGTAGAGACGTGCCTTGATCCCCGTACGAAGTGCAGCTTTTGATGTGGCAGGCGGTTTGTCTACTGCGGAGCGTAAACAGCTCATGTATGCCTGTGTAAAATAAGGCAGCATATCTCTTTGTGCACGTAAAAGCAGTTTACGCAAAGGAGATGGCGGTAAATGACAGCCTGGGTTGCAGTGCTGTGCCATCATTATAGCCGTCGTCTGGGTAGCCGTGTAGTATTCCTTTGTCAGAAGTCCAGATGTCAGGTTCATTGCAGGATCTGACAGGTTCACTTCGGAGAACACGAAGCTTCCCTCGTACACTTCAATGCTGCGTTGAAAGAGGATGGGTTTTACGCCCAGGAGGCACTGAAGAACCCTGTTTTATGCTGATGCATCCTGGACATACTGCACTTACGCGGATGGTCCTTTGAGCTTTTAATATTTCATGCTGTGTTTAGCAGAAAAATCTCTTTTGCACGTTTGATGGCTCGGAAGGCCTCTGTTTATGCTGCTCTGCATCAATATGCTGCGTAGAGCTTCCCAGCGCAACAATATTGTAACTTAATACACCTTGTGGTTGCCTTGACTTTTGGATCACTATACTAGTAGGTACCCCCAAACCAATTAAGTACTCATCTCCTAGACACGCCAGACTACCCACCTGCACTTTGTGCAACTGTTAGATTCCCACTATGATGCTTAAATCTAGTTGCACAATAGTCGTTGCAAACACCTAAGTGTTATTCTATTAAACCAAACCTTCTCCTAAAGGCTTGATGCAATTGTTGTAACCTAAATTAAATTGAGGCCCAGATCACCCCAAAACAAGTCATAACCAAGCCCTGTATACCTATCATGTGGACCAGACCCCACCCCAAGGAGCCCAAACAAGCCCAAGGCCCGAGGCCAGGCAATGAACCCCTCCTATATAAATAACTCTTCCTCCTACTATTGAAACCCTAGCACCTTCACCCTCTTCTCTCAACCCTAGTCGAATCCCCCCCTTGCCGAGACCCATCTGTCACGCCCCGGTCTCCTGCAAGCCCGATAGTCCCCGCTGAACGTGAATCACCATGTTTCAGCCCTCCCGCGGGACGATCGTTCTCATCGGGACGTGATGCCGTGCAAGCCTAAGGTGCGCTTGCACAAGACATCACGTCCCGATGAGAACGATCGTCCCGCAGGAGAGCTGAAACATGGTAATTCACGTTCAGCGGGGACTATCGGGCTTGCGGGAGACCGGGGCGTGACATAATGGTATCAGAGCTCCAAGCAGGCACAAGCTCGATGCGGCATCAGGCATCGACTCCAGATTTCCGGCTCCTTGGGATGAGGCACGGCTATCGCTTCCTCAGACGAACGAGCACCTGAGAACAAGCAAACTGTTGGTGGGTCAGCACTTTATGCAAGTACTGGTGAGATAAAACAACTGAACAAAAGCTGCACCCCCTGAAACCCACACTAAGTAATCATGTGGCAAAACATTGCATTACTAGTGATCTTGCTACTTTTACTTAGGTTCGTTTTATGCAGTTCTAGCAGAGTCATATTACATTGTTTGGAAACATTCTTTGAAAATATAATCAAACAACCAATCAATCGAGGCAACCAATTCAAGCACGAGGAATCCTGTTCTGGTGTGCGCAGCGTGTTCAGTGAACTATATGCAAGGATTCTAGGGACATGCAGCATTTAGGGACCATCGATCAAGCACATAAGTTAACTATCAATCAGAGGTCGGTCCCCGAGTAACTCAGGATCGGTAGCGGTAATCCAGCTAACCAATGACTCACATTCTGATCCTATTAGCAGCTGTGACTCATTGTTGCACATTACTGCCGAAGCAGCCGTAGCCAAGGTTCAGCTCTGCACTAATAGTCATTGTTCGACCGATGCAATGCATGAAGCGCCAACGGGAGGTCTCTACGATGCAGACAAAATGAATAAGCAGGCATAAGCATAAACTTATATTTCTTACCCCACGGCCGAACGGTTATCCCTGCAGCAAACATACAAGTTAAAAATATATATATTTACCGTTCTCTAGTTTCCTGTCCGTCTCTGCATCAAACAGTTAGGTATGCAAGAAGGCTAGCCTAGCATGCTCCCTAACGACCTGAATGCAGCTTATCTCCATACACTTCTCTAGTACAGCCAGGAGACGCTACAGGAGCAGGCTTTTGGCATTCACCTCTTGAAGACTCAGGCAAGATACCTTGCCATATTTACTGTCTAATTTAAATTATTCAAATATTATATTGTATGCTTGTTGTTTTGCTTTATACAACTGTGCGCGTCCGAGATTGCCTCGGGTGCATTCGACGGATACGTCGATGATTAGTATACATTGACTTAGTCATTAGCAGGCTCACCCTATTGGAGGATACCCTGTTATCTTCCGAGACCTGACACGCTTACACGTTTATAATGATCAATGCATATTGGGATGTGGGTTCGCGTGCTCGACTAGCTATCGCCACGTGTGACATGCATCACGGTTAGCAAGCAATTCAGGATTATTTTAGTGTAGAGACTTGGCATTTAGATACGGAGTATGCACGTTGAGTATGTAACTTGTATATCTGCATTGGGCAGGGAGGACAACTAGTAGGCATATGGGACACCCCACTCCTTTATACAGACACGCACTCGACGGAGTGATATAGACGTATATATATATTACAGATACCACATTCTGTAGAGTGTTCGACGTTACTTGGTGATATTGCAGATACCACACTCTATAGAATGTTGGACGTTATTGTATTCCTGCGCCCGTGTTATAAGGGGCATGTGTGGCATATACTAGCCGGTTGCCACGACTGGTGAATTACGTCAGCATATGTCTAGCTTACACCTTCTCATATACTCACAGTTGTCCTCATATTGCATTAACTTAGATGGCTAGCACACCCTTTATTGTATTTATTTTATTCAGTATTTATATATGGCATATTTCTATGTATCTTGTTACGTCCCTCTGAGGACCTGGTACCTTTCCAGATTTGGACGAGGCTTACTACCCCACAGTATACGGCCCCGGACGGGAGACGAGATTCGCTACCGCAGAGGAGCTAGAGGTGTTACCTTCAGAGTTTCTGTGACCCGTTGGTAGGCCTTCCGTCTAGGATTGGGTGCATCAATACCTAGTCAGACGATGCCATAGTCTTTATCTTTTATATCTCATTTCCGTACTTTATTTCGTCATAGTAGTGGGTTTGTTCCCACCAGACTTTATTGGTTGTACTAAGATATCTTGAGACTAGTATTTATCATCCAGCAATTTATTTAGTACTTCTTGCTCTTTATATTGTGGATGAGATTAGATTACCTGTTATTGACTGATATTGGACATGTTAGTATTTTAGGACAGCGTAGCACTCTTCGTGGATCCATTAAATTGGGATATCCTCGGAGACGTGTCAGCTGGCTATTGCCACATGGCCTAGTTCCGTATATTTTGGGACTAGGACGTGACATGATTTTAGTGGTGTCCCATGCAGGTCGACTTTTCGCTTGTGGTATGGTAACATGCCCAGCGAGCCTGCAATAGGATAGAAATTATTAGGTCTCATCCACTTTTGATTCGTCTTTGAACTTCCTTCATACTGTTCCTAAATATCTGCATCATGTTTGTTTGTTCTCATACTCTTTTAATGAAGTCCTATCTCTTGCAACAAAATGAATTTGCGCAGTGGACGAGGAGCACCCCGTGAGGTGGTGCCAGATAACACCACTCAAGGAGAGGAAGTACCCCAGGGGCAACCCCCGCTACAGATCTCGCTGATACTTGGCACGAGACATCGCAGGGCGATCCTACGCCGCAGCCCGAGGGACAGACTTCCCAGACAATCCCCACGCAACATTGTGAGGACCAGACTTCAGGAGCTACACCGATGTCGCAGAATAAGAGGCCGACATCTGAGGAGACGCCTACTGCACAGCCAGAGATTCTACTACCACCGCCTCCACCTTATCCACCCCAGATGCCACAGCTAGATGGCCAGCCATAGATGCTTCAGTTCTTCCAGACAATAATGCAAGCACAGTGGCAACAGATAGAGACATTGAGACAGAGTCTGATGGCAGTATTAGAGAGGACACTTGTCTCAACACCAGTACTAGCAACTCCACCAGCCCAGACAGGTGGCACTGTTAGATGGTTCCGACAGATGGGACCAGATACTTTCTCGGGCAATGAGATTGTCGAGCAGATCTCCGATTGGGTCACCAACACGGAGATGTTACTAGAGGCTTCACAACTATACCCCGACCTTTGGATGACCGTAGTGAGGGCCCAACTAAAAGTCAACGTCCATCACTGGTGGGATTCCATTGAGCGCAGTGTAGGCAAGAACCAGACTTGGGAACAGTTCCTAGAATACTTCAATGTGAAGTATTTTCCAGCTACAGTCAGAAATGTCCTGTACTCCCAGTTCCTACATCTAGAACAAGGGAATATGACTGTTGACGCATATGACACAGAGTTCAGTCGCCTTAGCAGATTTGGTGCCGTCCTGATACCCAATGATCTCGAGAAAGCTCAGAGTTTTCATCACGGCCTTAATTTCGAGCTACAGAGGTATACCACTACATAGGCGAGGATTTCTTATGAAGAGGTTCTTGCGGAGGCGAGAATCCAGGAGGCCATCGTCAGAGGAGCTAGACATTCCAGCACGACTACACCGGCCAGAGCCCAGCCCAGAGCAGGAGGACCGATTCGACGTCCCGGAGTACAGACACAGCAAAGGGCAGCACCATACCAGCCGAAGGAACTCCCGACCTGTCACCATTGTGGCAAGAAGGGCCACGTCATTAAAGATTGTCGGAAGAAGTTGGGTTTGTGCATGATATGTGGATCAGGTCAGCACCTTGCCAGAGATTGCCCGCAGCGCAGAGAGGCAGCACTGCAAACAGGACAGAGGCCAGCAGCACCAGTTCCGAGGATACTACCCCCGCCAGAAGGACAACGTCTACCAGCACCTGGAGGATTTCATAGGGGACCACCCTTGGTCCCACAGCAGGCACAGTTCGAGCGAGCCCGATAGCAGACCGGAGGACAGAGATAGGGACAAGCCTTTGCATTAGCAGCTACTGAGGAGGAAAGCTAAGGAGAAGCAATCACAGGTACCATTTTAGTTGCATCTTTACCTGCGAATGCATTGTTTGATTTTGGAGGTACATTGTCATTTATATCTAGTAGATTTATAGCAATGCATAGAGTAGCGACTTCCCCCATACCTAAGAGTTGGAAGATTCTTACCGGAGGAGGTATCGTGCCGGTTACCAGCATTATCAGAACGTGCTCGGTAGTTGTATGTGGTAGAGAGATGAGAGCACGATTCTTGGTATTGCCTATGTCGTACTTTGATGTTGTGTTAGGCATGGACTGGTTAAGCCAGTACAACGCCGTAATGAACTGCCGGAAGGGTAGCGTCAATTTTAGACCACAAGATCAACCGGAGTTCGAGTACATGCGAGGGACCGTTGAACAAGGAGTAGGACAGATAGCGGGAACTTGCATGGCTTTGGAGATTGCACCCCCGCCAATAGTTGCAGAATTTGAGGATGTATTCCCCGAAGACTGCAGGCTTACCGCCAGATAGAGACATAGAGTTCACCATCGAGCTAGTACCCAGAGCAGCACCGGTATCTTCTAATGTATACCGATTGGCGAAGAAGGAGTTAGATGAGCTGAAGCTACAATTAGAAGATTTGCAGAGCAAGGGGTTTATCCGTCCTAGTGCATCACCATGGGGAGCACCAGCGTTGTTCGTACCCAAGAAGGATGGAACAGTAAGCATGTGCATTGATTACAGAGCCCTTAATGCTCTGACTATCAAGAACAAGTACCCCCTATCGTGGATTGATGATTTATTCGACCAGTTGACAGGAGCAGTGGTGTTCACAAAGATCGACTTGAGATCGGGTTATCACCAAGTGAAGGTGCGAAGAGAGGACATTCAGAAGACAGCATTCAGGACTCGTTATGGTCACTACGAGTTCTTAGTGATGCCTTTTGGGCTAACGAATGCGCCAGCTGTATTTATGAACTTGATGAACAGAGTATTCCACAAATACCTAGACTAGTTCATGGTAGTCTTCATCGACGACATTTTGGTGTATTCGAAGAGCCACGAGGAGCACGAAGAGCATCTGAGACTAGTGTTAGAGACGCTGAGAAGAGAGAGGCTTTATGCCAAGCTAAGCAAATGTGAGTTTCTTCTGGATCGTGTCGCTTTCCTTGGACACGTTATCTCAGGAGAGGGCATTTCAGTGGATCCTACCAATGTCTCCGAAGTGAGGAGTTTCCTAGGACTTGCCGGATATTACCGGAGGTTCGTAGAAAACTTTGCGAAGATTGCAGAGCCGATGACCCGCTTGATCCGTAAGGAGCAGGAGTTCACCTGGACAGAGGAGTGTCAGAAGGCATTCGACGAGCTGAAGAAGCGTTTGACTACAACACCTATCTTGACCATACCTTCTGGACCCGGAGGATTTGTGATCTATAGCGATGCATCCAGAAAAGGATTAGGATGTGTCCGAATGCAACATGGAAAGTTTGTAGCCTATGCTTCTAGACAATTGAGGACCCATAAGAAGAACTATCCCACTCACGACTTGGAGCTTGCAGCAGTGATCTTTGCCTTGAAGCTTTGGAGGCACTACTTATATGGAGAGAGAGTGGAGATATTTACTGACCATAAGAGCCTGAAGTACGTTTACACCCAGAAGGAACTTAATCAGAGGCAGAGACGTTGGCTCGAGGTGATGACGGACTTCGAGATTGAGCTACAGTACCACCCGGGAAAGGCCAACGTAGCAGCTGTCGTATTGAGCAGAAGACCCATGGCATTCTTCATGACTACCCAACAACATCTGTTGAGAGAGCTAGAGCAGATGGGTATAGAGTTCGTTATGCCCGGAGTAGACGGACAGTTGTCAAGTTTTCAGTTGCAATCAACATTAGTGGAGAGAATCAAGGCTGCCCTGCCGACAGACGCCAGATTTCAGAGGCTTAGACAGAGGACAGAGGCGAAAATACAGACAGGACTGAGAATACATGAAGATGGGACTTTGAGATGCGGAGATCGTCTCTATGTTCCAAATAGAGAACTTCATCAGGAGTTGATGGCAGAAGCACACATTTCAACCTATTCTATTCATCCAGGAGGCACAAAGATGTACAGGAACTTGAGACAGTACTACTGGTGGCACGGAATGAAGAGAGAGATAGCACGCTTTGTGGCCAAGTGCCTGGTGTGTCAGCAAGTCAAGGCTGAGCATCAGAGATCTGCAGGATTGCTTCAACCGCTCCCTATACTGGAGTAGAAATGAGAACATATCACTATGGACTTTGTTACGGGCTTTCCGAGGAGTCCTAGTGGACGCAATACAGTATGGGTAATCGTGGATAGACTCACCAAGTCCGCACACTTTTTACCCTTCAGAGTTGGGCAATCGACGGAGGCCTTAGCAGATATGTGCATGAGGGAGATTGTGCGCCGACATGGAGTGCCAGTTAGCATCGTATCTGACAGGGGTACGAGTTTCACGTCTTACTTTTGGCGGAGTATGCAAGAGAGTCTCGGTACTCGCATGAAGTTTAGCACAGCCTATCACCCACAAACAGATGGCCAGTCGGAGGGCACCATTCAGACTTTGGAAGACATGTTGAGAGCGTGCATGCTAGATTTTGGAGGATCATGGGAGGACCATTTATATTTGGTCGAGTTTTTCTATAACAACAGCTATCAAGCGAGCATCCAAATGGCTCCCTATAAAGCGTTGTATGGAAGAAAATGCCGTTCCCCAGTATATTGGAGTGATATAGGCGAGAGGCAGATTCTTGGGCCAGAATTGGTTGTCCGTACAGTGGAGAAGGTAAAGAAGATCCAAGGGCACCTACGAGCAGCACAAGACAGGCAGAAGCATTGGGCGAATGTGCATCGTCGACCCTTAGAGTTTCAGGTTGGAGATCACGTATTTCTAAAGATCTCGCCTACTCGAGGGACTATCAGATTCGGAGGCAGAGGGAAACTGAGTCCGAGGTACATCGGACCATTCGACATATTAGAACGCGTCGGAGAGGTTGCTTACAGATTAGCCTTGCCGCGAACCTTGGAAGGAGTTCATGACGTCTTCTATGTATCTCAGCTGAGGAGGTACATACCTGATCTGAGTCATGTACTTGATCACTCAGAGATCACAGTTGGCCCGAGCTTATCATACCAAGAGCAGCCTATTGAGATTCTGGACAGGAGTGAGAAAGTACTGCGAGGACAGACTATTCCCTTAGTTCGCGTCGCATGGAGACATTATGCACCAGGCGAGTCGACGTGGGAACGCGAGGAGGACATTAGACAGCTCTATCCCCATCACTTCGAAGGAATAGGTACGCATTAACATTTTAATTTCAGTCAGTAGTTTGTACCATGCGTATGTTTTAATTTCGAGGACGAAATGCTCTAAGGAGGGTAGGTTGTAAACCTCCTCGACCAAATCAGAGCTATTTGGAATTAAATTAGGAGATTAGGATTAAATTGGATGTAATTAGATTTAATGCGCAGCAATATTGTAACTTAATATACCTTGCGGTTGCCTTGACGTTTGGAGCACTATACTAGTAGGTACCCCCAAACCAATTAAGTACTCATCTCCTAGACACACCAGACTACCCACCTGCACTTTGTGCAACTGTTAGATTCCCACTATGATGCTTAAATCTAGTTGCACAATAGTCGTTGCAAACACCTAAGTGTTATTCTATTAAACCAAACCTTCTACTAAAGGCTTGATGCAATTGTTGTAACCTAAATTAAATTGAGGCCCAGATCACCCCAAACAAGTCATAACCAAGCCCTGTATACCTATCATGTGGACCAGACCCCACCCCAAGGAGCCCAGACAAGCCTAAAGCCCGAGGCCAGGCAATGAACTCCTCCTATATAAATAACTCTTCCTCCTACTATTAAAACCCTAGCACCTTCACCCTCTTCTCTCAACCCAAGTCGAATCCCTCCCCCCTGCCGAGACCCATCCCTGCCGGACTGAACCACCCCTGACTCGCCGGACCACCCCTCAGACCGCCGCCTCTCTGCCGGAATACCACATCTATCCAGCCATCATCACTCTCCCATTAAACCTGATAGCCTGTCCCCTCCCCGACTTCCAAAACCACCGCTCTCCACTCCGCCTGACGCTGCCAGACACCTCCACCCGACTCGTCGGACCCCCACTTCACCACCACCGGCAACCAATCACCCACACCGACCGCTTCCACCCGCACCATCACCATCCTCGTCCATCTTAACCCCATTGAACCCCTGGACGATCCCGACTGCTCCCAACCACCGCCTCCCAGCCATCTCCGGCGTCACCGACCACCTCGAGAGGTCGACCCCGACACCCCCATCGTGCCGGACGCCGTCTCAGCCTACTGCCACCGAGACAGGCTGCTGTATCCGCTGCTGCAGCCATCGCAGTCGACTGAATGCCGGCAGGCCGAATCCGTCCATACGACGATCGAAGTTCACCCCACTCCGGAGAAGACAGTCGACCAGCGAGCGGACCCCCTTCGCTCGGTCGATCAGGTACTCGTTCATTGAACCCTTCTCTCTTGTGTCCTATTACTTCTCCTTCGTGTCGCCGTGTCGAATATGAACCCGTATTAATAGCTTTTAACCTAGTAGGTATTTTATGCATGGAAGTGATTTTAAATTAGATATTAATTAATAAATAATTATTCTAAATTAATGACCAGTTATCAGGGACAGGTAATTCACTTGAAAAATTTTTGGATATAAACCTAGTATGTCGAACATGGAAAATAGAGACATGTGTTCGCACAGAACCAAAATTATGGACAACCCGTAACTAGATAAATTATTGCCTCGAGACACATGTTAACCGAAGACAGAACATGTGTACACCCTAGCTACGTGCACACATGACGCTGTACTCAAGCAACAGTGAACTCGCGACAGTATTCAAGTTTAGCATCTTAGTCGTATGTAGTTAATGCGTAATGTCTGATATCTGTATTATTGTGTTATATTGTATGTCTAGGGTCTTTGGATCAGCCAGGAGACGCTACGGGAGCAGGATTTTGGCATTCACCTCTTGAAGACTCAGGCAAGATACCTTGCCATATGTACTGTCTAATTTAAATTATGCAAAAATTGTATTGTATGCTTGTTGTTTTTCTTTATACAACTGTGCGCGTCCGAGATTGCCTCGGGTGCATTCGACGGATACGTCGATGATTAATATACATTGACTTAGTCATTAGCAGGCTCACCCTATTAGAGGATACCCTTTTATCTTCCGAGACCTGACACGCTTACACGTTTATAATGATCAATGCATATTGGGATGTGGGTTCGCGTGCTCGACTAGTTATTGCCACGTGTGACATGCATCATGGTTAGCAAGCAATTCAGGATTATTTCAGTATAGAGACTTGGCATTTAGATACGGAGTATGCACGTCGAGTATTTGACTTGTATATCTGCATTGGACGGGGAGGACGACTAGTAGGCATATGGGACACCCCACTCCTTTATACAGACACCGCACTCGACGGAGTGATACGAACGTATATATATATTATAGATACCACCTTCTGTAGAGTGTTGGACGTTACTTGGTGATATTGCAGATACCACACTCTATAGAATGTTGGACGTTATTGTATTCCTGTGCCCGTGTTATAGGAGGCATGTGTGGCATGTACTAGCCGGTTGCCACGACTGGTAAATTACGTCAGCATATGTCTAGCTTACACCTTCTCATATACTCACAGTTGTCCTCATATTGCATTCACTTAGATGGTTAGCACACCCTTTATTGTATTTATTTTATTCAGTATTTATATATGGCATATTTTTATGTATCTTGTTACGTCCCTCTGAGGACCTGGTACCTTTCCAGATTTGGACGAGACTTACTACCCCACAGTATACGGCCCCGGACAGGAGACGAGATTCGCTACCGCAGAGGAGCTAGAGGTGTTACCTTCAGAGTTTTCGTGACCAGTTGCTAGGCCTTCCGCCTTGGATTGGGTGCATCATTACCTAGTCAGACGATGCCCTAGTCTTTATCTTTTATATCTCATTTCAGTACTTTATTTCGTCATAGTAGTGGGTTTGTTCCCGCCAGACTTTATTGGTTGTACTAAGATATCTTGAGACTGGTATTTATCATCCAACAGTTTATTTAGTACTTCTTGCTCTTTATATTGTGGATGAGATTAGATTACCTGTTATTGACTGATATTGGACATGTTAGTATTTTAGGACAGCGTAGCACTCTTCATGGATCCATTAAATTGGGATATCCTCGGAGACGTGTCAGCTGGCTATTGCCACGTGGCCTGGTTCCGTATATTTGGGACTGGGGCGTGACAACCGTTTTAAGACTCGTCTTACTATTCCGTATATCTTCCTGAGGTACGCATATTATACACGTATATCTTTTTTTGTTTATTGCTTATTTTATGCTTATTGCCATTTCATATATATTTTTAGGATCTTTATGTAAAAAAAATTCTCAGTAGCATGCTTTGGACCATTGGTCCCTTATTTTTTTTGTGAGAGGCTAGGATGTACCCGAGTGAGGGGATGGATTATGATCCAGTGGCAATAAGTCAACCCTTTGGCTATATAAGCCCAACCACTCTCTTCCTTCACTTTTATTTTCCTTTTCTTTCTCTTTCCTTCTTCTTTCAGCCGAGAGCAGTAGCAACAACTGATCTTGGTCTTGGAAATGGGTTGAAACGTTGGTATTAGTTGCTAGTAGACTTACCCGTAGGCAAGTACATCTTGTCAACCGAGTGAACCCCTGATTGAGAGCTTCATGATAAACCTAAACTTATATTTAAATGTTAACTTAGTTATTTGCATGTCTTGAGTAGCTTCGAACTGTGGTTTATATCTCATGTGGTAACTTAGTACTTGTTTTCCTGTAATTTTAGTCTTGTTTCCTTTGATTTGAAGTTCTTTGGAGAATTTGTGGAAGAACTCAAGTCGGAGAGCAATGAGGGCTGACCAGAGTAGAAGGAGCAAGTCTACGAAAATACGCAAGAGAGCTTGGCGGTGTATTTATACGCCAAATCTCCTTGGGTGCACTGTGTGCTGACCCATATATTCCTCACGTACTTTGTACTACTGCTAATTTCCTTGCAAAAATATGCTAAAGTCTCTCTGGAGCTTGCGCATAAATTTGAAGGAAAACACACTGCGGCGTACTTTGTGTACGTCCATATCTCGCCATCAGGAGAATATGCCAAGCCTTTGTTGACGTACTAATCCCCCTATTTCGTATTGCCTCGATGATGAGCCTTGACTTTATTATCATCTCGACTGTCGTGCTTCTCGACTGTTGTGCAGATATTTTGGAGATTGTGATTTGTCTTTTCCTTGGCATATTTTTGTACGCCAATCTTGTAGAGTTTAAAACTCGACAAAAGTACACCAGCTTCCTATATGAGAAACTTAACGGATGTACCCCAACCCTCCCTGAGTGTTTGGGCGTACTCGTGCTACATTTTCCCCTTGTGCGTACTTTTGCCATGTTCCTCAAGACTCGTCCAATGACCAAGAATAGTACGCCAAGTCTTATGATTGGCGTATAATTTCTTGTGTTCTTCCCTCGATAGGCCACTACTAGAATAAGCGGTATTAGCGATGTATTTTAGCGACTCCTAGTAAAAACGTCGCTAAATTAGCGACTCTGTAAAAATCATCGCTAGGCGTCGCTAAATGGCGACATTTAGCGACGTTTAGCAACTTTTATTAATATTTTAAATAAATAGTCGCTATAAGTTTAATTAAGGTCGCTAAACGTCGCTAATATATCTGATTTAGCGACGTTTAGCGTCGTAATGAGCGACGTATCTATCAAAAATATTTAGCAACATATTTAGCGACGTCTTTGTCGTCGCTAATTTTTATTTTAGCGACATTTTTATTTGACGTCGCTAAACGTCGCTAAATTTTGGTTAATTAGGGCTCAGTTTTCTTTTCTCCATCTGTCAAAAATTTTGAAACGTTTCGATTTCCCCCGCCCCCCCCACTCTCCGGCGACCGGGTCTCCGACCGCTGCGGCTACTCCGGCATCCCCCTCCTCCTCCTCGAGCTCTAGGTAATCTCTCTCTCTCTCTCTCTCTCTTTCTCTCTCTCATGTGACACTGACACAAGACACACGCACACAGCCACGACACACGCACACAGACACTGACAGACACACACGACACACACGACACACACGACACACACACACAGACGCAGACACACACACACGACACACATACATGACACATACATAGACGCAGACACACACACGACACACACACACACACACAGACGCAGATTAGGGTTAGGGTTAGGGTTAGGGTTAGGTTTAGGGTTAGGGTTAGGTTTTTTTGACCTGGGATTAGGGTTAGGGTTAGGTTTAGGGTTTTTAAGTTTAGGGTGTCACATTAAAGTTTTCAATGACATTATTAATAGGATTTCCTATGATTCTAGTCTCCTAGAGGAATATCCATACTAACAAGGTCCCTAAATAAAAGTTTTATTCTCGCTTTTGAGGATCAGAAGAAGAAATATTACCACATCACTTCCTACCTACAAGGCCTGGACACTGTTCTTTGACCAGTCCTCACCTCTTGTATTATAGTGGAGGTGATGGTTTCTTGAGTTTGGAAACTCTAGGAATGCAATCCCTCTAAAAGTTCATGTTCCTAATCAATATAAATTCATTTGTTGTGATCAATGTAAGAGACAGACTCTCAAGAGTCCCACCTAATACTTTGGTCTGTCAAACCTTCCAATTTTTCAAATGGAGTCTCTAAAATTCTAAAATTAAACAGAAAATGCTTTCTTGAATCAATTTTTATTTTCTGGACAACCAATAGAATCACTAATGTTTATAATGTTTATACCGCTATTTTTTGTTTCACTTTACATTATTTATATAGAAGAATAGTAGATTTTTGGGTGATTAATATTTTTTTAAGCATGCATTGATATCAACACTTCTGAGTTTCCTCTACGCAACGTTCCGCAAGGTATGGCTGTAAACACCCTAAATTTTTCAGATTTTTAAAAATCAATTTTGGGATTTAAAATGCATTTTTCAGGAATTTACATAGGACATGTAGTGAGTTTATAATTTTTAATTGCCAATAAACAACATTAAAATGAAATAAAAATATGATTTTATGGTGTAAAATAGAAAACCGGACTTAGGGTAATTTTCTGGGATTTAATTGGACCTCGGACCTAATTTTAAAAGCCTAAAAACTATTTTCAAAATAAATTAATTAATTAATTTATATTATATTATCATTATTCCTATTTTTATTTATTTTTCTGCCTTGGGCCCGGCCCGGCCCAGTGGGCCGAGCCCATGAATCTCAGCCCAGCCTCACCCTTAACGGGTCGGGCGGGTCCGCTCACCCGGAGCCCGCCGCCCGACCCGACCCGGACCCCGGTCACCCCTGTCCCCAGTCCCCCACGACCCCGTGAAACCCGCCGCCCGCCGCGTTCTCCGGCGACGTGGCCGGAGAACCTCCCCACGACGTCCCCCTCCGATTCTCCCGCCCACGACCGCCCGGCCAGCCTCCTATAAATCCCCTCGCCTCCGCCTCCTTTCCCCTACAACCCGAGCCCTAACCCTAACTCCACCCTGCTCCGACGACCGCCGTCCTCCCCTAGCCGCTGCCATCAGCCTCCTGCGCCACCTCCTCCAGCCGTGAGCCACCGTCCAGAGCTCCTCTCCCCTTCCTCCTCCTCCCCAGGCGGAGCCGACCCCGAGTCAAACTCCTCCCCGCCGTTCGAGAGCCGCCCGAGCCCTGCGCCGTCGACCCCCGCCGCTCCGGTGCGTCGCCGCCCCTCGCCTGAGCCGCCGCAGCCCCGGCCCGACCTCGCCGACCGACGGCCAGACCCCCAGAGCCCTGGACACGCGGACACAGCACCGGACACAGGGAACCCTAGCCGAGGACACGTGTCCAGGACACGATACGGACACAGAAAACCCCGATTTCTCGGTCCCCTTCAGGTGCGTGTATCTTTTTGCTCGTAGCTCTGTTTTCGTTTCCGCAAATTGCGTTGTGAAGCCTGTATGACCCTCTCGGTGTCCGGACAAACTGTTCGGGACATCGCGTCCTGTGGTGATCGCACACCGCGATCCAAAAACAGAAAAAACCCAGACCCTGATTCACCCCGGAACTGAGTGCGCCCTACCAAACGGGACGACTTGGTCTCGCGCGGTCTTCACAGATACGTGCGCCTCGTCGATACGGACATGTGGGTTTTCGCGGAAGCTGATTCGGGTGTGCGTGCACACCGGAATCGACGCGTATCCGCGGACATCGCCCCGTATCCGTCTTTTCTGCAATTCGACCTAACTTTGTGTACACACGTCGGATCGAGACAAAACTTGCGCCATCGGACTCGTAGCGATACGCTGGTCCTGTGGGTCAAGTTTGGTCCGATTCTGAGAACGTTGACGAAATCGCGTGTCGTGGGCCCCACAGGCCCCGCTCGACGGGCGATTTCGTGATCGGCTCATCGAAATTCAATTCTGAAAGTTCTGTTGGGTTCGTATCAGCATTCCTGACCTGTTGACACTAAGTTTGGTAAATTTGGAGACCATTGACCCTGACACGTTTTTCGGTGCAAAACGGGCCCACCGGTGGACCCCGTTTTGGCCCGAAATTGCCGTTTTTGCCCTTGTCTCCAAATTGGACCCAAGGACAGGCGATCCTAGCTGTTTGACACCTTCTGAGCGTGATGGTACTGTTTATTTCAGCTTTCGGAGACATCTCTGGAAATTCCGAAACCAGGACCTAAGTGGAATTCAAACTTCAGGCAAGTGCACCTTGCCAAACTTGCAGTCATTATTTTCATATTTTTTGTAAAAATACTCTGCTGGATTTCTTGTGCAATTTCATATAAACTGATTTAACTGCTTAAACCTAGAAAACATACGACGTACCTAGAGCCCGATCATAGTCGGGTACTGACACCGTACGCGGCGTTGGGTTCGTCATTTAGAGATGGATTTACGACCCCCTTATTTTGTACTTGACCTCTCAAGTACCCTACAACCCAGGACACTTGACACTATCATGGACAGAATCTTCCTGAGTTATTCGTGGGGATTCTGAATAGGATACAGGACTTGACAGAGTTATTTATTTATAGACAGTATGACTTGTTGCATTAGTTATAATCCCGCTGACATGGACATGAGACGTTATGGTCATGGCTTGCGTGATTACATTGGGTGGGGAGAGACACACAGGCTACAGGCTGTTCTATATATATATCTACTATTATTGTGAGGTTGTAGACTCTCCAGCAGAGCTAGACCCTTTACGTGTTATTACTGCTACCGGCTCCCCGACACAGAGCTTGTAGCGGTCTCAGCCTGAGTACTAGTGTTGCTCTCATTTGCATATCACATAGATGGTTAGTTACTTAGTTTACCCTGCTGATTCATTATTTATTGCACTGCTTATTCATTTTGGCTTGTATTATCTGTGCCTTGCTATGTCCACTGAGGACCTGGAATGGATTATGTCCCCAGGTTTAGCTGAGGAGCAGTATCCCGAGATATACGGGACAGGAGCTGAAGCTACTGCTGGAGCTGAACCGAACACTGAAGACGAGGTGACTGCCGAGGACTTCTCCTGAATGCTTGTTCTAGCACTCAGTTTTTATTTCATGTTTACATCTTTTGTTCCTGGCCTATAGAGCCAGTTATTTCAGACTTAAGTCGGATTGTTTCTCCGACTGACTTGCTGTGTTGATGTTGCTACATTATTTCCATTTGATTATGCAGTTATTTCTTTATCTTTATGGATGAGATTAGTGTGACTTGTGTAGTAGACCTTATTTACAGCTTAAGTACGCCCTGATGGCTCCATTAAATTGGGTTATCCATCGGTGCGTGCTGCTGGCCATTGCCACGTGTCCAGTCCCTCGGCATTTTGGGACTGGGGCGTGACAATGGCTGTCAGGGTGGTCGCAACATGGTCGAAACGATACGTGACGATCGTTTATTGGGAGAGAGGTGGAGGTGAATGGGTTACAAGAAGGTTGTAAGCATTTGATAGTAAACTTAGCATTATTGATATATATATAAAAGAAGTAATGGGAGAATAAAAAAGGGAGAGAAAAGAAAAAGAAAGAACGGTACATACGAGGATTAAAGTATCGATACTTTGGGAGTCATGCAGCATTCAGGAACAATGACTCGAGTCCAGCTAAGTAATTTGACCTCAAACATCAAGTAACTTGATTCCATTCTTTATTTCGTTTTGTCCGACAGTATTAGGAGGCATAGCATAGTGCACTTGGAATGAGAATAACATTTCCAAATTTTCTTTCCCTACTAAATTCTTTGCAATTTCTTTTGTGTATCATTATTCACGTTCATAAAATGCCCTCATATACTACTATTTACTTTAATCTTTATCATCCAAATCTCATAATTCAATTTCAATTTCAATTACAATCATATAATTTAATATTGGATCATATTTTCAAACTAGTTCATTAAATCGGTCATTTTATTTTGTGATACGTAGGATATAAATAAGATATTATGGTATCATTATTATACTGCAACAAACAACTAATTCTTTGTGAGTCATCAAATTCTTCCGTTCCGGTCCAATAGCTAATTCTTTGCTAATTTTTTGTTTTCATCTATCTTACCAGATGACACCCAAGAGAGCGACACCTCCTACCGTTAAGGAGGAAGTGATGCATCCTACTGTTAAGGAGGAAGTGATGCCTCCTACTGTTAAGGAGGAAGAGATATAACCTGCGGGGAGTTACAGTCACCCAGCACCCATAGCGGAGCTTGATAACATAAACGCTGTTTATGTGCAGTATTTGAGGGACCGGTATCTGCCCCGTTTTGGAAATCCTCGAGATTGATAGTATGATGTTTCATATACTTATATATTATGAATTTTGTGTTACTGTGATCCTCTGATACTTATATATTATGTATTTTGTGATGCTGTTTATGCCCATTTTGTGTGACTGTGATACTGTGATACTTTTATGACTGTGATACTTTTATTGTCTGTCTATAATATTTGTGTGTATTAATTGTATGACAGTGATACTTTTATTCATATTAAATATTGTTAATCCGGTGTTGAGTGTTCCACCGAAGGGATCGGCGAACCCATAGAATTCAACGGAGGGTTGCTCCGGGTCTATTTTTAATTAGAAATTTATAAATTGTAGGAATAATAGTTTGGAACAATTCAGGTTTTTTTTACTTTTTTTTAAATTTAGCGACGTATTTAGCGACGTCTAGCGACATTTGTATAAGTCGCTAAACAAGTCGCTACTTAGCGACGTGTCATTAGCCGTCGCTAACGACGTCGCTAAACGTCGCTAAATATGTCGCTGTACGTCGCAAATTGCTGACATGACAGTACTGTCAGGTCATTAAAGACGTCGCTGTTACGTCGCTATATAAGTCGCTAATTAGCGACGTTTAGCGACTTTAATAAACGTCGCTATTTCGTGACGCGGCGTCGCTAAACGTCGCTACATTTAGCGACTCAATAAAGTTGCTAAAAAATGTCGGCATAGCGACATTTTTCGGTTCAACGACTTGGTTTCTTCCGACTGCGTTAAAACGTTGCTAATTACGTCGCTAAACGTGTTTAGCGACTTTTTTGTCATTTAGCGACGTTTTTGGGCGTCGCTAATTTGACTTTTTTGGGTAGTGGGCGTGCTTAACTTCTACATTTCTCAATTTTTGAGTTCTCGATTGCTGTGCCATACTTGGATATTTGTGCCATGTCTTTTAGTAGACCTTTTCCATGCTTGTCAGGATATGCCAACCTTGTTGATGGCCAAATTCATGAAAGTACGCCAAGTTCTTGGAACGCGTAATTTTATGGTTGTACGTCGTAGTTTTGTGAGCGTACTTTAGTTTGAAAGTACGCCATCCTTTGTCCAGCGTACTTTTGTATCAGAGTACGCCAAGCTTACCCTGACTAGTGCTTTACGCCAGTAATGCCTTTGGTGTTGTACGCCAGTATTGCTTTGGCGTATAGTACGACACTGTTCCATCTTGGCGTACATTAGTGATGTGTTGCCTGATTCTTCTTATAAGCATATTTATTTGGATTTTTCTATTTCCCTAAGCATGGTGCACATTGTGAACTCTAGTGAATGCAAGTTTTCTCTTATATGTTCTAGAACCCGATTGTGATAATTACCTGAACATGGAGTTTTCTGGACCTGGATTTATAGTTATATTGCTAATCTTGAACTCCTGATTCCTGATACCCGACAAGTATTGATAATCCTGATAGTGGCTCAACGAAGCGCACTCCTGACATGCTAGATTCCTAGAATGTAATGTCTGAACTGTTAAGATAATTTCCGTAGTTGATTGCTTGTTCCTGTCCTGATTGTACTTGTCAAGCTACTGCTCTTTCTTGCATCATGTTTAAGGCAATTTTCTGAGCACCACGGTCAGAATTTTATGATAACCTGTCCAGGCTAATAACTAGACTAATAATCTAGAAGCATTTAGGAAGATTTTTTGGCTACATGCAATCCCAGTATCCCAGCGACACTTGATGGATTTGGAGCTCTCCATCGTGAGGGGCACACTTCCAACACGTCGTCGAGTGTTGCATTACCAAAAAAATAATTATACCTTATAAATCTATATTATGTATCCCTTTCGTTTGGATAACCCGGATAGTCTACAAGGCATGTAGTTCGTATGGAATCTGCATATGCTAGTAATTAGGGATGTGATAACCCTAGTTAGTTAATAATAGCAAGCCAAAGGACATGATTGACTGTGATTGCTTGAATTTCTAGCCAGTTTTGTCTTTCTTCATCCCGTTACAGATCCTGAGTGGCAACTTGAGCATTGATTCCTGATACTCCCTGAATACTTCTCCAGAACGGATTTTTAACTACAAGATTATACCTATTGCACTTATTTACTATTTTCCTTATCTTATTTCTCCTTGATTGTTTGTATGATAGTTTTAGTTCATGAGTATGGCTCCCTTGTGGTACTTTATTTTTTTTGGGTTCGACCTCACTGGTTTTGTATGGCCATATTTTGGAGGAGAACCGCAAGGTCTCCCGTACTTTCCTCCTCAAGATGGTGAACATGAGGAGCACCCGAGGACATGCATGAATTCTTTCTTCATCACCCACCTGATATTATACATTATACTTTTGAGGCGTTTAGCCACCGAGCACGTGTTTAGCTCGTATTTTGGAACTTGATATCCTGTTTGCGGGCCTACATGTAAAGCATATTCTAGACTATAGTTAGAGCCGATCATGTAATATTGTACTCTTGCTAGTCCTTCAATTTTGCAACTAGCCTCATGATCATCTATGCATGTATAGTTTGGGATACCTTACTATTATATGTTTGGTGATTTTACATCTTATAACTTGTTTGCTTTGAGATTGAGACAAATAGAATTCTTGACCCAATATTGCCTGATGGGTTGTTGAGTAAACCCCTCACATGTTTTAGACAGCCGTGACCGTATATCGGAGTATGGAATAGTCTGGCATACATAGTTGGCTTTGTCTTCCCCCGCTCTCTAGTATTATGATTCTGGGATGTGACAACTGTTACATCAGATTCAGTGCATACGTCACATTAAATACAATTCGACTGTTGGAGTAGAAAGAGACCAGTTACCGTAAAATAATACTGGCAGTGGAAGTCACTTTGTCATAAAGAAGTTCCGGGGGAGACACAACTTTGACAGAATACTCTCTACTTCACGCGAAGTAACATTTATGCGAGTTAGCTTCTCGTGAATGGTCTAACTTTCATAATTTTTTATGCTTCTACACGACAAAGATCATATTTTTTGTCCTTATACCCTGCTTCTTAATCTTGATATTCGAAGCTAAAAATATGTTAGTCACCCAAAGAATGGAGGTGTTGGAACTCTTGATATTTGGAACCAATCTATGTCAATATATATTCTCGATTTTTAGCATCTCTAGAGAAGAATGTGTTGTCATGGCCCCAGAATGCCGTCACCACAACTCTCCGACATTTTTTCACTATTCTCCACTTTCCAAGTAATATTAGCAACTATTAGTTCCCTGCTGAAATTTCATGAGTAATCTTCATTGCACAAAAAAATGGTGCAATCATCAAATCCCTACAAAAAATTCTTAAGCAATATATAAAAGTCTCTCCTACAAAATATCTTAAACAATATATGAAAGTCTCTTTTGCACGTTAATCCCTACAGAGTCGAGGAATTAGATAATGACTTGTACAAGACAAAGTGAGGACTGCAATATTTCAATTTGGAGTGAAGAGGTGCCAACTCTCTTATTGTCCTATCAAATTTATTTGAAATCTAGTTAAAATGGATTTGATGACACCTCGTGTCCATGTTCCAAGTTCTATAACCAAGTTTGGGGCAATGCTCCAACTTATCGTAAGTGATTTAGTTGGAGACTATCCAACCAGATTTATAGCAGGTCGATCTATTCTTGATAGGGTTGCATGTAGAGAAGACTTACGACAGAATTGATTACAAGTACATTACGAAAATATATTTTTGGTTATCTTGACAGTGGACTAATAAAAGATCGGGACCATTTTTGAGGATCTCCTATACAAATAGGAAAAAATAAACATTTTAACTACTCTATAAGAAGTATTTTTATGACATTCTAAGGATTATATTACTGTAAATTTTAAAAATAGAAAGACCTTAACCTAAACCTGAAAATAGAGATTTTATATTAATAATTCATATGAAAGTTATTTTTTTTGAGCATTCCATTTTTTTGGCCCATGTATGATCAAACAGTTTGTACATGCTCAGAAATCTTCCTATGAAAAATGAGTTAAAAATTGAGTCACTTGATAAAATTGGTTATGCACACTTCTGTTCGAAGAATTATTTGCACTTCATTCCATAGAACAAATATTCCAATTGCTGAATTTTGCACTTCCATTGGATAGCTTGGAAACAAGAACAATATTGCCAAGAAATCCAAACAGACCCTATGTACATTATTTATCAACAAACCATAGTTGTTCTCCAAAATTTCAAACTCAGCATTATTCCTTTTTTTTAATTTTTATATTTATGTACAAATCTACAAAAGAAAAATTCGTAGACAACCGATCTGCGTCGTCCAAAAACAATCTCATTCTTTGATCTGACGGCTGTCAAACTCGTTCAAAAGAACCCTTCCCACAAATTCTTCTTCCATCAGCAGTCCGCATAATCCATCTCCGCCGTCCGAAACTAAATATCGGTCTCTGATCCGACGGCTTCTGCTCGCCCAAAATAGTTGGATCTTTTCATAAATCACTTCTTCCTCTCCTTTTCTTTCTCACTCCTGAATGGCAGAGAGATCTGACGCAAATTTACTTCCGCTGCCACTACCGGACCTCCTCTTCCTCCGCCGCCTCTCGGAGACAGTGGGGACCACCACCTCCTCCTTCGGTTCGAACACCAATGGCGCCACCGAACTCTTCCCGCGCGGAGCCGAATTCTTCATCAGCGCCGCGCTGGCTTTGACTGCCAGCTTGGCGAGGTCGTCGGCTTGGAGCGGCGACTTGAGCATCGACTTCGGGAGGACGAAGTAGATCTGGCCCGGCACGAGCCACTCGTCGGATCCGACGGCGGAGACGGAGCGGTCGAACTCCATCTCGTCGGCGTCGCACACGAACCACCGGTCCGAGTTATTATCTTGGGCCAGCACGGAGGCTGCCAGGACCGGCCGGTCGAACTCCCTCAGGCTCCCGTCTACGAGTATCAGCTTCCCCGTCGATGACTGGCCCACCGCCGATGCGTCACAAGAGGTGCACACACCCATCTCTCTCTCTCTCTCTCTCTCTCTCTCTTTTACGAATAATCCGTCCTCCTTTTAATTCGGAATCTAGATTTGATTTGTTTGGCTGATGGTTTGTTAAATTCCTGAAGAGGTTGGGGGTTTATATAGGGAGGAGGAGGAATTTGACAGTCGGTTACTTTCTAATTTGGTAGAAATTACGAGAAAGGGATTTTGCTGTTTTGGAGAGTTGGAGTAAATATAAACAGAAATCTTGGTTGGGTGTGGAATGGCGGATCTGCCCCTGATGGGGACAATGATATTTAAAACCGTGATTTTTGTGGTGGAGGAGACGATTGGTGGACGTACGAGAAGACCGCGTTCTGGTTTGGGTGACGTTGATAGGTTTGGACTATTGGGTAGTTAAGTAAGTATAAGTATGAACGCGGTGATTTCAATTCAACCATGCACTTGCGGTTAATTTTTGGCCATTCCCGATGACATTAATTAGATGCGACTAATCCCGAAAATAAAGTCTAATGACAATGGAACAAATGGCATATGATCCTATGGTGATAGTGGCTGGAGTTGCAACGATCACAGGGCTACCGTGATATGGGGCAAAATATAGAGGCAGATGATAAAGGCATATAGTCAATTTTATATGACTTTTCTAATTTTATATCATTTTGGACTGTTAAATTTTTAACAATTTTAAAATATATATGTATATATTGTCAGATTTTGATAGAGACAATCATAAAAGAGTTTGAAAATAACGACCCCAATTTTTTTTTAAATATAATAAAATAATATTAAATAATACTATTTTTATACAATAAAATATTACGTTTTACAATTGTTCTTTACAAATTTTTATACATTAAAAATATTTAACTACAACATCATTTGTAATACTACTAAAGTATTATATAATACTACTAAGCAACTTTTTTTTATTAAGTATACTATCTAAAAAAAATACTAGACGTTTAATTTTTTTTTTAGTATTTGTTATATTTCAATGTATGCTTCTAATTTGTAAGTTAATTAGAAGAAATTCAAGTATTTGTTATATGTCCAGATAATTATTCTAATTTAGCAAACGTTTGAACCATAAATTTAAAATATACAATAGTATGTTTCTATGAATTCCTTCTAATTTAAAATTCAGCTAATAAATTTGGAGTGGACATTACAACCGTTAATAAAAGTTGAAAAAAATCACTAGAGGCCGGAGTCATGCGCATGTGGATTCGCCACTACCTATAACTCATAAAAATATGATGTCATCTAACAATTCCTGTAATGTCATTATATCTACTATTATAATGATACTTGAAAACGGTTCAAAATTGAACCGTCTAAGCCGTTTGTAATCCTTCAATATTTAATTAAAAAATAAATATTACGTAAAAAAAAATTGTTCAAAAAATTAAATTTGTTATAAATAACATCATGGAAAATCGAACATAATCAACCAAAGATAATGTCTCTCACCTTAACTACATGAGCTAGAAGAGATATTTGACTATAGTTATTGAATATTATGAAGTTAAATTATTAGTTAAAATTTATTTATTTTTTAATCTTTAATTACGTGAGGATATGCGTACTATTTAGATAACTAGCATTTGCAAGAATTTTTATAAGAAGTAAAAATATCTCCATAACAAATTATAATTAAAATATATTAAAATTATTTTACAATAATATTTGAAAATTTTACTTCACGTGTAATGCACGTGTATTTACTAGTCATTTGTAAGTCAAGGACAAGTGTTTGTAAATATACTAGTAAATTTACTTGCGTTGCACGTAAAATAAATTTTTCTTCTGATATTAATATAAAATATTTAAATATTTAAATATATTTAAATTAAGATTTATTAGTTACGTAATATTATCTAATTATAAGCAAACATTTATTCTAACTAATGTGGTTAAGGTAGCTGGTATTCTATCTGGTTGGCTGGTATTCTATATGGTTGGCTGGATTCGAATCCTTGTATTGTTATTTATAACAAATTTTAATTTTTTTAATAATTTTTTTACGTAATATTAATTTTTAAAAAATAATTAATTGATAATATACATACGACTTAGACTACTCACTTTTGAACGATTTTGAAGTCTCACTGTATCATGAAAGATTGAAGATATGATTTTCAACGTACAATACATAGTGGTCGGAGATACTAATAACACTAGCAACTTGGTTGGTGTTAAGGTGGAGCGCTTGACACGTAAACCATACTCTTCGTCTCAAGGACGATGGTCGAACATGTTAAGATGGAATTATCAACCAACGACTGTGCGGGTCGAACATGTTAATTAGATGGAATTACCAACCTCTCCGACGACGGTCTCTACTGATCAAAGTCCTCTTGTAGATGTTTTTGTAAAATATAGATTTTTTTTTAAAATTTTTGTTTAAACAATAAACAGATAACAGAACGATAGTAACGGACCCTAAATTGTAAAAGCTTTAAACTTTAAAATATTTAATTTCGTGTTAAACTTGTAATACGGAAATACTCAATGTTATTAAAGTGTATTTTAGCCTATATATTATAATGACGTGATTGCTTCACCATATGAACCTTCTAAGCCACGTTTAGGACATTAATTGGACAAATAGAATAATGAAAATCTGTAAGTGGGTTGTGTCTTGTCCCTGTTTTGGGAAACAGAGAGGAAATGGAAGAGTGCAAATAAATAAATCGCACATACAGTACTCATCAGTGGGTAGAATATAATGCGCTGTCAATACTGAGGTCCGATTATCTGTTCTTCTAGCATCTACCACTTATAATTGGCCTGGATTAGATGCAATTTGCATTTTTTATGAGCTTATGCTCATGCATATGAGCAATGCAAGTCCAAGAGTAAGCACGACAATACTTCGAATTTGGATGATTGTCCTCTGCTTAGGAAAACCTCTAAATCCAACGTGATATGTAGAAAATTAAAATTGATATGTAAAAGATTAAAATTGTGGTTGACATTTTAGGACATAAAAAATATTTCACATGAGATCGGATCAAAGAATAATTAAAATTAATTTCGTTTAGGACAATCGACCGATTTTGCATATGAGAGACTGAGTAACCAGTAAGTAGGTATCATCGTCCATAGTCGACACTGTTCATAAAGTTGGGATCTGGATACCGTGAGATGGCTAAGTCATTACTTGTTTAACCATAAGATTCTAAAATGAATGGCCATTGACTATATACGGTTAACTACGTATTAAAGTATAAGAAATTGCAATTGTCATTTTTTATAATGTTTACGGATTTTTAAGTTGGATTATTAAAATTATCCTTTGTTTAAAAATTATTTTGATAACCCACTTTGAAAATTCGTGTACATTATAAAAACTTTCTCGACAATTACAGTATCCTAAGTACATATCTAGAAGATGTGAGTCCTTTAAATACCCAATCCTTCGGATACCCAAATTAAGGATTTGCTGTTGGCGTTTTTGTCTTTGGACTAGTGAAAGATAGTCCTACATTGGCTACACCACAAAGTGAGTATCTAAATATAATGCTTTGCTTGTGTTGAGGTGTGCGCATGAGGTGTGGTGGGACACATGGGTGCCATGTGGGGATATTTTTCTAGGAAAAAAACGATTAACTCCTTAAGAAAGCATTTATACTTTTTGTCATGCTCTTGAAATTATTTTCATAGGAGCTATGTCACGCACCGATCTCCCGCAGGCAATCGGCCGTCCCCGCTGGTCACGAATCACCGCCACTACTAGAATAAGCTGGTTTAGCGACGTTTTTTAGCGACGACAAATAAAACGTCGCTAATTTAGCGACTCCATTTAAAAACAGTCGCTAGACGTCGCTAATTGGCGACATATAGCAACGTTTAGCGACTTTTATTCAATTTTTAAAAGATTAGTCGCTATAAGTTCAATTTAGGTCGCTAAAATGTTTCATTTAGCGACGTTTAGTGACGTATTTAGCGACGTATGTATTTTGGACATTTAGTGACGTAATTAGCGACGACTCAGACGTCGACGTCGCTAAAACGTCGCTAAATTTGTTTTAATTAGGGTTGCTTTCCCCCATTTCTTTCGATCTCTTCCTCTCCCTCTCCCTCTCCCTCTCCCTATCCCAAACGTCACGATCTCTCCGGCTACCCTCTGACCTCCGGCGCCCCCTCCCCCCTCCCGGCGACCCCCCTCCGGCCGCGTCCTCCCCCCTCCTCCTCCTCCTCCTCCCCCTCCTCTAGGTAAACCCTCTCTCTCTCTCTCTCTCTCTCTCTCTCTCAGGACACACATGGCACTGACACTGACACGACACACACGCATACACGACACACACACTTACACGACCTAGGGTTAAGGTTAGGGTTAGGGTTTTTGACCTGGTTAGGATTAGGGTTTTTGACCTGGGGTTAGGGTTAGGGTTAGGGTTTTTGACCTGGGGTTAGGGTTAGGGTTAGGGTTAGGGTTTTTGACCTGGGGTTAGGGTTAGGATTTTTGACCTTAGGTTAGGGTTAGGGTTAGGGTTTGTTCATAGTTCACTTCTGCAATTTAATTCTCACTATGGAAAGACCAACTTGGTCGAGTAAAAGTATAATTGTAAAGCTGAATGTGTGGCTGTTTGTTCACATTTCACTGCTGCAATTTGCCCGAGGAAAGGACTTGTTCTCGTTGTTAAACTTAAGCAACCTAAAGTATGTCATTTTATTTCCTTTCAAAGTTGGTGCAAATAGATGTAACTTTCATTGTGAATTTTACTTAAATTGCTCTTTATTTTATACGAGATTTCTCTGCATGCAGTTGTATTATTTTGTTGCACCATGCATCAACTCTCTACTGGATTTAGTGAATGGGTAGGAAGTGTTGTCCTTGGGGTGAATAATGAGAGCTCAGTAGACTATAGCGCTGAGCCATGAGCTGTGTGCGTGCCACCACAGGGTCCCCTCCTGCCCTTGGATGGTGAACCTGTACGTGTAGCTCCCTCTGGGCCTGATCGGACATTGAGTCACGAACTCGGGTCCATCATCCCAATCGCTTCTCATCTATCAAATTCCATGCCTAATATAATACAATACAATACAATCAGGGAATGTTAATATCATTACTTACAACTCAAAGGCACAATTAATGCTGAAGCGACTAAAGTAAAAATATGTCAACAAGGGCAGTATTTTAGCTATTAAGGTTTGTCTTACTTAAAGCAGACGCAGTGAGTATTTAAAGCAAATGCAGTGAGTATTTAAGTTTGTCTTACAATAAAAATATGTCAACAAGGACAGTCAACATCAAATATTTCTCCTTATTTTTGTAAAATATTTGTCTGTCTTACTTAAAGCAAACGTAGTGAGTATTTAATTATAGTGTTCCATTAACTTAAAATAAACTTATCTATAGTCTAAAACTAAGAAGACCTATACATATCAAGTTGGAGACCTACTTAACAATAGAAGTAGGACTTATGCCAACCAGCAAAAAGCTATATAGGAACCCTAAGTTATATATAAATTCAAACTGGTAGCGTATGTGATAATTTCACAAAATTGTGACATACAACAAAGTCATGGTAGAGGCCCTCAGCATTGGTGTGAGAGAAGAGATCAAGCGAGAGGAGTACTAGAAGGAAGCTGTAGGATGAGATCTTCAATAATAACTTCGATATTTTTTAAAGTAATTTCACAAAATTGTGATCCTACAAATGCAAATTATTTGGTGACAAATAACTGCAGTAGTCTGTCACAACTTGCATATGCACTTATGAATCCTAACAAGAAGATGCAGGATGAGATCTTCAATAATAAATAAAAGATAGAAGCTCATAAGCATATATATATATATATATATATATATATATATATATATATATATATATATATATATATATATATTAGTATTAGTATTAGTTGATAATAGTTAAGATATAAGTAGGGTTTTTGACCTGGGGTTAGGGTTAGGATTAGGGTTAGGGTTAGGGTTTATACTAGTATCAGTTGATACTAGTATCAGTTGATAATAGTTAAGATATAAATTACACAATATTTAATATTAGACAATATATTTATATCTGTTATCAATTATATTCTTTGTTTTCATCTATCTTACCAGATGGCACCCATGACCCGAGCACGTGCACGTCGCTTGAGAGAGACATCTCCTACTGTTAAGGAGGAAGTGATGCCTCCTACCGTCAAGGAGAAAGTGATGCCTCCTACTGTTAAGGAGGAAGAGATACCACCTGCTGTATCTCAGACCGGGAGTTCCAGTCACCCAGCACCTATAGTGGTTGTATCTCAGACGGGGAGTTCCATTGACCCAGCACCTATAGACGCTGTTTATGCGCAGTATCTGAGGGACTGGTATGTGTCCCAGCGTATTGGATATCCTCGAGATTGATACTGTGATGTTTCATATACTTTTATTGTGGTTATTGTGTGATTGTGATACTTATATATTTGTGTGACTTTGATACTTATATATTATGCAATTTGTGTGACTGTGATACTTATATATAGACGCTTTTTGTGTTATTGAAAATTCAATGGAGGGTTGCTCCAGGTCTGTCTATAATATTTGTATGTATTGTGTGACTGTGATACTTTTTATTCATATTAAATGATGTTAATTTACCGATGTTGAGTGTTCCACCGAAGGGGTCGACAAACCCAGAGAATTCAACAAAGGGTTACTCCGGGTCTATTTTTAATTAGAAATTCATAAATTACAGGAGATTGGTAATTTTTAACATTTTTTATTTATTTTTCAATTAAATTTAGCGACGTTTAGCGATGTTACTATACGTCGCTAAATACATCGCTAAACGTCGTTAAATAAGTCGCTAATTAGCAATGTTTAGCGACGTATTAAAACGTCGCTAATTTAGCGATGTTGAGTCGCTAAACGTCGTTATTTTTGCGACATATTTAAGTCGCTAAAAACGTCGGTGTAGCAACGTTTAGCGACGTTTTTTCCTTTCAGCGACGTGCTGATTTTTGACTTCTGTATTACGTCGCTAATTACGTCGCTAAATTCTATTAGCGACGTTTTTTGGTCATTTAGCGACGTTTTTTTACGTCGCTAATTTGGCTTTTTTTGTAGTGCGCACCAGCGCTCCCGCAGGACGATCGCTTGACCCATCTATGCGTGATGCCGCACGAGCGTAAGCCACGCCCGTGCAAGGCCGTGGTCCATGCAGGCAGTAAGAGGTTTAAGCCACAAAGTCGTATAGATTGTCCGAGTACATCAGAATTATAAACGCACAGGCGATTAGTAACAAGTTCACATAGTCGTCAATAACGAAAGCTCTTTATTGATATTGAACAAGTGTTACAAGCGGCGCTAGGCCGAGATTACAAGTCGCTCAAGCCTCTCTCTCTGAAACAGTAAAAGCATGCAAAGTGGCTATATTTGTGGAATGATACATAGAGGATGTTCCAAAATTATGTCTTGTATATGTGCTTCGGTTCCGAACGCAACGCTCCAAGGCTTCAGAGTGAACTCCATGCCTTAGCACGCACGTAGGAGGAATCCGCACCGAACGAGGTTCTCCCGCACCCTGCAAGAAATCTGGTGGGTTATCAGTACATGAATGCACTGGTGGGGAGGCTTCTCGCCCGCTCGACAAATCCAAACATGTTATATAGGTTCCGTGCACCATCTATTAAGTTATCTTTCTAATCTTGCCTTAGGATCGGTTTCATGGCAATGATGAAAAGCCTAACCCGTGTGGCAGTGCGCCGTGCGATATAAGAAACACGACGAGACTTACCAACTTACCATCCGTCCTTCCCTGTCTAAGAAAAACCAAGTTAAATCAAGCACGAGCATATATAATAAAATCCAGGGGAAATAGCATAAGCAAACAATTGTCATGTGCGAAGTACTATTTCAGGTGCACGAGTTATAAGGATTTCTCAAATGTGTTGCATTGTATGTTCAAGCGTTCAATTATGTACAAGTATCTTATACCCATGATCGTTCAGGTGTTTCCGATTCACTGGATGCGATGCAATGACTCGCACGCGGATTGCCGCTAAGCGAGGATGACTTATCTATATGAACAAGAGTTCGCTGGCATAGCCATAAAGGACGACTAGTCACCGACGAGGATGGTATGCAACGAAAGAACAAGGTGCGCTATAAGCCATCTCGACCAGTACAATGGACTATATAATAGAGTTCCGCCTTGATCGGATCGGTGCCAGTGCCCTAGCAACTGTCCGCATAACTATGAACTTGTGCACAAGTTGTCCGCGACATGCAAGTCTTGGGTCATTCCAAATTCACAACTTGACAAGACAATCCATGATTTTTGTTCTGAACGAGCATTGCTCCACGAGTTGTGATTCTTGATTTGCTTGACGTGATTCTCGTTCAAATATAAACCTGACATAATTCTCGATCAGTATTCCACTTTCCTTGATGCATTCTCCTAGTTCGGGGATTGCCTTGGCAACCTAACGGTTCTGGATACTTGCAGGTTCATATTGCACAAAAGGACTATTTAATAGTCTTCTGGCTAACAAGATGCATGCACGATACGCGATAGTTTTACTTGATCGTGGCATAAGTTTTATTGTGGCAAGCATTGGATCGAGACAATATTACAAGTTAACATATAAGCAGGCAAGCATGCATTTATATTGAGCATAAGCATTTACATTGGCACGGCTCTAAGGTGTAAAGCGAGGGATGAAACCGTAAAGGGATATACCGAGCGACATAGTCTTAGGCGTGCAATGTAGCAAATAAAGCAGTGTACTACGAAGAGTATAATATTCTACTCGAGGCATAGCAGGGTCTACTTGCACAAAACATAGGTAGCATGCGAGGGTCCATATATGAGCAAAGTTTTATTTTTATGTTCTAACACAAGCAATACAAGTTGGGATTATTCCCTTAGCTAGGTGCGTTGTATTCTTTATTAGCATGTAGGGGGTGATTCACCTAGTGACTAGCATATAACGTTCATATTTTAAGTGTGCTGGCTAAGCAAAGACAAGTTCATCGTAGCCACCCACCTTAGCGATGATTCGCCTCGGTCGAGCGATACTCCGAGCGAGCTTCTGAAAGCCTAAGTTGGAGCTCCTGAAGGGCCAAGTCTGAAAATTCTTTTACCTCAAACGAGTCTTCTCATTGAGCAAAGCGATTCGGGTCGATGTACTTTTGCCATTTGAATTGGCAGTCCGCTTGAGCGGAAAGGGACGTTACATTATACACTACTCAGAAAAAGTCTCGTCCTCGAGGCTTCCTGAGGGCAAGCCGTTCTAACGCACTATCGGGTCTATCCCAAGCATATCAATCGGTACCACTAGATCCTTTAGAACACAATTCCCTACTCGTTCCTTATACCGTGTCGCGTGTATGCTAGGTCGGTCTCATTGAATGACTCTATCATTCGATCCAAGTTCTGACTCGGTCTCTATTGCGCCTAAGCACGAAACATATCGCTTAATGCAGGGTCTGTTTCAATCCATCGTGAGCGATGATCTAAGGCTGAGGCAAACTTATACAAGTCGTTATACTTGTCCATGCGGATATTCACTTGAACTAACATTCGAGATTAGCATATCGCGAGTGTGGATCGTGCACATATTCAAAGTGCACCTCAAACATATGCACGCCAACCAACTTAGCGATAGCAAAATCTTAACACCCAAGTTTTACATACCATTGAGTCTTGGATCGTGCACACGTTCAAGGCATCCCTCAAACATATGCATTCAACCAAACTTAGAGATAGTAAAATCGGACAAGCTACTTGCGAAAATCTCAAGGGTCTCGTTTTATGAATCACGATGATGCTTCCAACATGGTCAATAAAATTTCAAGTTATTTCCATTCCAACTCAAATGAAGTATTTGCACTACAGTTAAGCATGATCTATTCGGTCTATCGACTAGCGTCCATCCGTTCGGGTCAAATATATCATACGTTACTGTTCCAAGTCTAACTCTAAGTCTTGTTGCCCTAGTTCTGTAGCTTTGTTCAAACAATATGCTAAAGTTGGTCGTACAAGTTCTTTCACTTGGCACAGGGTCGTTTGCCTAATTACTAGGTCAGCTCACAAGGTCATAGGTACAAGTTCAAGCACACGATTCATCGTGCAAATTCGTCGCACGATGCTCGCCCCAATTCCTAGGGTCAAACCATTGTTCATTTGCACGGGGTATTCTACCCAAGCTCGTTTCACTCAGATTTTTAAACATCGAGCACGGATCATCTACACACAATAACACGTTCGTTTGTATATGGTTCAAGTCAGTTCAGTAAAATCCATGGTATATCCAAGTTGTAGGACAAGCCTAGTGATTTGCATAGTCTATCTCCTCAAACATTTTAAATAGAATCCCTATCCATACCAAGTCTAGACCACCAAGCCAAGATTCAATTCTAAACCCTTTTTTATTATAGCTCCAAGTCGTCTAACCTGATTCATGTATCCGTTCACAAAACCATCAAGCGTGATTTATTCCCGGTTCTAGGCTAACTTATCCTTGCAATACTTTCAATTCACTTGTATTTCCAAATTCGTCTTATCGTGTCGAACCACAAGTCAAGTCGATCCATCAATTATCACGCACCGGTCTCCCGCAAGTTCGATCACCCTCGTTGGATGTGAGATCACCACGTCAACGCTCCCGCTGGATAATCATTCTAATCCGGACTTGACGGATGTACGAGCATAGAGTTACGCTCACACAAGACAAGAACGTTTGAACATTATGGTTATTTTCAGCACGATCGAGACACCTTATCATTTCACCTTGCTCCATTCAAGTTATATATAAAATCCATCAAGTCATGTCCGTTCATGCAGTAATTATAATTTGTCTAGTAAAATCATCCAACTTCAATGTTACCGTTTGGTAACTCCATAGTCTACTTCTAGTATTCCTCAAACAACTAGGTTTCAAATATTCAAGCCCAAGTTCAACTATTTTTGATACGTTCTATTCATCGAGTTCGTTTGGAATAATCATCGAAAATATTCCCGTGAGTTCGATCATCCCCGCCGTACATGAAATCACTACGCCGATACTCCCGCAGGATAATCGTTCTCGTTGGGACTGATTTCGAATGTTATCTTTTCAAACTAGATTTCAAGATCGTTCTTCCGAACTCTCGGTCAAATCCGTTATTGCTTATCTCTTCATCGAACCACAATATTTCTTTCTCAAGCTAACTTCTATTCGAGCGACATTATATTCAAGTTCAATCTATTTTCTTCAATCCGAAATCGCTCGCACAATACTTCAAGTTTCCAACAAGTTTCCTTAACCAAGATATTGATTTTCTTTCCTTAAATCCCTATTCGATATAAGCCTTTATTACTTGTTCAAGAAATTATCCAATCGTTCAATCCGACTATCGCACGAGACCTGTGAGTCCGTTTGGACATTTTTAAATGATCCATACACCACTCGGAATCGAGTCACCCAATTAAATCCTCAATCATGTTCGCATCAATCGCTACTATATTCACTAAGTCGTACCGTAGAATTCCTGTACGATACTTATGTATCGCCTAATAAACCTTAATCTCGTATATATCCCGTTGATAGTCATCTAAGTAACCCATATTCGATTTATATCTTCCAACACGAAATAACATTCGAGCTATTTCCCAAAATCCAAGCACGATTCTCTATGTTCGCCTAAGCGATAATTTGATAATATTTTTCTCAACGAAAGGATCAAAACGACTATCGTATCTCGAACGAGTCGGAATACGAGATCATTCGACAAGAACCCAAGAATTAGACAAGCTAAAGAGAGCTCAAAAATCTTCCCATATTTGTAGTATCTTAGTTTCGGCTAACAACTGCTCTAGGTTGCCAAATATTTCGTCAAGCCATCGTCCAGGGGATGTGGCTCTGACTTGCTTCTAGTTTCGTCTTGTTGGTTGGGCTTGCTGAACTTGTGTATACTGTGCTGGACGTTGCTGCTGGAGCTGATGAATCTGCGTTAGGAGAGGACGCTATGATAAGGGTCGGACTGTTAACACTAGTACTCGAGGGACTTCAATCGCTGTCCGAGGCAGGGCTGGTAACTGTCAGACTGAATAAGCCTCTGGGTACAGGATTGAACATGAACCAATCATGTGATCGGATGCCCCGTATCTGAGACAATGGCCATTGGCCCTCCTGCACTATTTTTTGGTGTGCCCTGGCTTGCCGCAGTGGCTGCATCCTGCTGATACAGACTGCCTGGTAGATTGAACTGAGGTTACTTTAGAGGTTGGAGGTGCTGGCGGGCGAGGTATTCTGATTGCTGGTGTTGGAGGTGATGACTGAATACTGGTGCTTCTCAGGAATGAGTGTGACCTCTTCTGGCCTCCTGTCCTTGCTACTAATCTCTTGCCGGCAAGTTCTTGGGACCTAGCTGCCCTGAGTATTGTATTATAGGTGGTATAATTATGACCCACCGTAAATTGCTGGAGCTCTAGATGTAACCCTTGCTCAAATCTCTTGGCTCAGTCTTCCTCGAAAGCTACAATATGGGGAGCAAACCGGCTTAGTCGACAAAACTCGGCCGTATACTGGTCGACCGATCTTGTGTTCTGGCGGAGGTTGATGAACTGCTGCTGAAGCTGGAACTTTGCGTTGCTTAGAAAATACTTTTCATGGAAGCGCTCCTTGAACGTTTGCTAGTCAATAGGCTTCGGAAGAGCCATTTCTTGTGTTGTCCACCAATCTCGGGCAAGATCTTATAATTGTAGCTTTACTACTGCTGCCTTCTCATCATTTGGGGATTTGGTTGCATCCATGATGGCCTCAAAGTTCTAGAGCCAAGAATCTGCTGAAACTGCATCTTCCGTGCCGAGGAACTTGGCCGGGCGCATGCGACTAACATTGGTTGCCGCATTATGAGTATAATGTCCACTTCTCTCGAGTGTTACTCTAACTCCCTGGCAAAGAGTAGTGTTGGTATGTTCTTGTCCTTGATGGAACTGCTGGCAGAGTTGGACCACTTGTTGCTGAAGCTAGAGTTGTTATTCCTGTTGTTGTTGTTGTACCATCATTATAACTTGGATCATCTCTAACATAGCCTGCGTTCTTGCCTGCCCTGGTTGTACTGGTAGAACTGGTCGTATTGTCTGGGCTGGCTGGGCTGGTATGAATGACGGAGCGGGCTGAGCTGGCTGTTCCTGCAAGACTGGTGGGGCTGATTGTGCCGATCCAGCATGCATGACTTGCAAAGACGGTTGATAAAAAGCCACTGATGCTCGCCCTTAATTCATTATTGGAATCTGGCCCTAGCCTACTGGATCTGCTGGAGTTATCGGTGCAACAGAACCCTCGGAAGGAGGAGCAGGAGGGGTGTCCCTGAAGGAAAAGGACACAATAATATCAACAAGGGACGAGAATTGTCACTACCACATTCTGAAAACAGGGGTATTTTCGACTTTTTGAAATTATTAGTATTGTGGTATTTATATTAAACGATTTCTCAATATTGTATTTAAATTAAATAATTGCATGAGGTGTGTATTTAAATATATTATATATTGTGTTCTTAATATCTGAGCTGGTAGACTTGACCTAGAGGCCACTAGACGAACACCTGATCGAATAATGGGGATTACGTATTTAATTGTTTTATTTTAAAAAATTAATTTATTGGAGGTTGTATTCAATTACCGTAATTTATTTAATTGTTGCGCTTCGCCGTTGCTTCGATATTTGGAGCGCTACCCTGACTTTTGCCTTCCAACAAATTTTACAACATTGCCCTAGACAGGCCCGCCTTCCATTCTGCTATTTTTGCAACTCATAATTATGCTCTCTGTACCTTATTTTTAGCCGCACAAAAATCGTCGCGGACGTTTATTTAATTTCTGGATAAATTCTAATTTTGTATCGTTGTGCGTTCCAATCGAAATTGGAGGCAATCTTGACCTATTTTTCGTGCGACCCAAATTAGGGTAATATTCTGTTCTGAGTCTTCTCCATTAATGATATTGATGACCCGACCTAATTTTGGTCCCATGTACTCCTAATTAATTTTTGAACACAACTTGTATTTATTTCCTAATTAAATTGAGGATACCATTTTATCTGATTCCGTTAATCCCGTTTAATTCCAGTACCCCGCTACTTAAGCCCGTATCAAATATACAACGCCCCCTCACCCTACAAAACGCCAGACACCGAATCGTCCGCCAAAATTCATCTTTTTATGCATCTGTGCAAATACCCAAATTTAAGGGGGGCTAATTTGCAATTATTGCATTTGGTGGCAACGCCCTATTGGTTTAACCCAAATGAAGAAAACCAACTCCCCTAGCTTTGACTAGTCAACCCAACTTCTCTCCTCATTTTTATTGCATTTTTCTCCATGATAAATTGTGGCCATCCATTTAAAATAGAGCCATCATCACCACACAACCCTTACATAAACCTCATCCCTCTCCCTATTTAATGTCCTATCCAAAGCCCTAATCCCCAAAAAAAAACCTAGGGAAATCCCCCTACACCCAAACCGTAGCCTCTACTTTCATTTCTCCTTTCTCCTTCATTTTCTTTTTCATTCTCCTTCACTTCTCTTCTTCTTCCTTTCTTCTTCTCCTTTTATTATTCTTTGAATTTGAAATAAAAGGGGGGGGGAACACTGTTCACCTGTGAAGTCCGGCCTCTCTCTCCGGCCGACCCGCCGGAGTATGACCCCGCTCCACCATCCCGAGCCGACCCCGGTCTGTTTCTCCGGCGAAGCTTCCCTCCCGCTGCTGGACTCCGGCTAAGCCCGGCCGGCCAGCAATCCACCACCACCACGAGTACAATCCACCACCACCACGAGTACCATCCCGAGCCCGGCCCCCATCCTCATCCTAGCTCCGGCGAACCACTTCAGCCTCCCCCGGCGGTCCGGCAAGCTCTCCAGTCATCCTTCGACACTGAGCCACCCATCCAGCCTCCACCCCAGGCCCTCGTCGAGCTCTCCGACCAAGCTCCGACCCTCCCCGTAGCCAACACCACTGGACAGCCCATCTCCTCCTTACAACCGACTGCTCCCCGTTCCTCCCCGTCGAGCGGCCTCGACAACAGCCGCCTCCGCTGAGCAACCAGTCCGGCCCGGCGAAGCCTCCAACTCTGCTGCTCCTCATCCTAGCTCCTTCCTCCCACAGCCACGACATCCCCGACTTCCCTTTGCTCCTCCACTCCTCCCTAAGTCCGGTCCTCCCTGCACCACCCGGCCAGGCTGCGACTCCGACCCCGGCCCGGCCGAGCTTCCCACTGTCAACTCCTCCTCTCCGGCCGCTCCCACGGCAGCCCCAGCCACGAGCAGAACCAACCCCTTGTGAGCACTCCTTTCTTATCCCTCTTCCTTCTTCCTATGTATATATATATGTATATATATATATATATATATATATATATATATATATATATATAAATACGTACTTGTAGTATATGTGTATGTGTATGTGTATGTGTATGTGTATGTGTATGTGTATTTTTAAATTAGTATATATATACATGTATATACATAGTGTATTTTCAAATTAGTAGATATGTACATACATAGTGTATATTAATACATGTATTAATATATTTTTGTCACGCCCCAGTCCCAAATGACGAGGGACTAGAGAAGCGTGGCAATGGCCAGCAGCACGCACCGATGGACAACCCAATTTAATGGATCCATCAGGGCATGCTTAAGCTGTAGTCTAACAGGAAATAGATCTAATGCTACAAGTCACAGACTAATCTATTCTCATCCACAACAGATAAACACAGAGTAACTGCCAGAAATAATGCAATAGACTAAATAAGCAGATCTCAATAAATATCTCGGGAAACAAACCGAGAATATGTCTGGTACAACAAATGCAAATAGACAGGAAATAATCAACTGGAAATAGAAATAACTGACTACATACGGCCAATGCTCAGGAGAAGTCCTCTGGTGCGAGCTCGTCTTCAGGTCCTGGTACAGCTCCTGGAAGTGCTCTTGTACGGTGTATCCCTGGATGGATCTCTTCGGCTATACCTGGGGACAAAGTCCATTCCAGGTCCTCAGGGGACATAGCAAGGTACAGATAATACAAGCCAAAATATAAGCAGTGCAGAAATAAATAAGCAATAGGGTGAACTATATAACCAGCTAAGTGATATGCAGTATGAGAGCAGCACAGGAACTCAGGCTGAAACTACTACAAGCTCTGTGTCGGGAGCCGGTAGCAGTGATATCATGTAGTTGTCTAGCTCAATGGGAGACTACGACGCCGCATAATATAAAATCAACCTGTAGCCTGTGTGTCTCTCCCCACCCATGTAATCACGCATATCATGACCATAACGTCTCATGTCCATGTCAGCGGGATTATAGCTAATGCAACAAGTCATACTGTCTATAAAATATCTCTGTCGGTCCTGTATCCTATACAGAATCACCATGAATGTCTCAGGAAGACTCTGTCTCATGAATAGTGTCAAGTGTCCTGGTTCTGGGGTACTTGATAAGACAAGTACGAATATTATCGGGTCTCGATATCCATGTCTATGTGACGTTACACATACTCTCGCGTACGGAGTTGGCACCCGACTGGTAATCGGACACTAAGTAAAGCCACTCGGTCCTGGGTTTAACAGTTGAAACAAGTTTATAATGCATTTAAACAAGAATTCAGGCAAGTTCTAGAACAGAAATTACTGCTATTGGCAAACTTTACTTGTCCACTGATGTATAAACAAGTCAATGAAAATAAATAGCAAGCTGCAGGGTTTGGCAAGGTACACTTGCCTGTGGTTCCAGTTCCAATTGCGGCTCTGACTTCAGCTGAAATTGCAGGCGGTACTCCGATTGCTGAAACAAACATCACCATCAGATCCAGAAAATATCAATCAGCTAGAAACGCCTGTCCTTGGGTCCAATTTGGAGACAAGGGCAGAAACGACAGTTTCGGGCCAAAACGGGGTCCACCGGTAGGCCCGCTTTGCACCGAAAAATGCGTCCGGGTCAACGGTCTCCAAATTCACCAAACTTAGTGTCAACAGGTCAGGAACGATGATACGAACCCAACGGAACTTCCAGAATTGGATTCCGATGAGCCGATCACAAAATCGCCCGTCGAGCGGGGCCTGTGGGGCCCACGACACGCGATTTCGTCAACGTTCTCAGAATCGAACCAAACTTGACCCACAGGACCAGCGTATCGCTACGAGTCCGATGGCGCAAGTTTTATTTCAATCCGACGTGTGTGCACGAAGTTAGGGCGCGTTCCAGAAAGTACGGATACGGGGCGATGTCCGCGGATACGCGTTGATTCCGGTGTGGACGCACACCCGAATCAGCTTCTGCGAAATCCCACACGTCCGTATCGACGAGGCGCACGTATCTGTGAAGACCGCGCGCGACCAAGTCGTCCCGTTTGGCGGGGCGTACTCAGTTCCGGGGTGAAACAGGGTCTGGTTTTTTCCTGTTTTTGGATCGCGGTGTGCGATCACCACAGGACGCGATGCCCCGAACGGTTTGTCCGGGCACCGAGAGGGTCATACAGGCTTCGCAACGCAATTTGCGGAATCAAAAACGGAGCTACGAATAAAAAGATACACGCACCTGAAGGGGACCCAAAAACCAGGGCCAAATTGTGTCCGACACGACACAGGACACGTGTCCTGTGTCGGACACGGGGGAAGAAATTGGGGGTTTGGCCAGAGATCTCGCCGGAGGAAGGCGCTGGGCGGCCGGGCTGCGGCGGAGGGGGGCCGGGGCTCTGCGGCGAGGCGGCGCGGCGCTCGAGCGGAGGCGGCGGCGGTGAGCACGGTGGCCGGAGGCGGCTCTGACTGCCCGAGCTGCTGCTGCTGTTGCTGTGGTGGCCTGGGGACGGCGGAGCGGGGCGCCGGAGGGGAGGAGCGGGGCTGGCTGGGCGCGGCGGTGCACGGCGTGGTGGTCGACGGCGGCGGCGAGCGGCTGGGGTCGGCGGAGGGGTAAGGCTGGGGCGGGGTTTTATAGAGAGGAGCTAGGGAGGGGTGGCGCCGGGCAAGGCGGAGGGGCCGGTGGGGTCAGGCGCAGCGGGCGGAGGTCGTGGGCGAGGTGGCCGGGCGCGGCGGGCGGCGCAGGCGGCGAGAAACGCGGGCTCAGGGAGAGGGTCGTGCGGGTCTGGGCGCCGGGTCGGGTCGGGTTCGGGTGGGCGGATCCGACACGACCCGCTAAGGCGGGGTCTGGGCCGGGGATGGGCTGGGCCCGGTTTGGGCCTAGTGGGCCGAGCCGGGCTCGGTTAAAAATAAAATAAAAATAATAATAACAGTAATATTTAAAACAGTAATTAATTAATTAAATAATTAATTAAATAAATAGATTTTTGGTGTTTTAAAAAAATAGGTCCGGGGTCCGATAAATTCCAGAAAAATTGTCCTAAGTCCAGTTTTCCATTTTACATCCAAAAATATTATTTTCATAATATTTTAATATTATTTAATATCAATTAAAAATCATTGAATAATTAAAACCCTGTTTTTAAATTACAGAAAAATCCCAGAAAATTCCAGAAAATTGTGAAAAATCCAGATTTTAAAATTTTGAAAAATCAGGGGGTTTACATTTTAGTACGTATATTAATACATTTTTGGCATATATATTTTGAGGACATATAAATACAGTATGTTAAATTCTATTCTATATAGACATATATATACGTATTGTATCCCTTTCCATGAATTATGTTTATATATATATATATCTATATACAAGTATTATTTTTATGATGTTTATATATATATATACAAGTATTATTTTTATTATGTTTATATATATATATATATACAAGTATTATTTTTATTTAAAGTATATAATTATACATATATCTATTATTGTAATTGGTGGAAATTATATATTGGTTAGTTAATGAGATGTATATTTACATATCCTTACTAGATGACCCTAGTTGACTGAGTTCCATGCCTGGCATAGCCCTAAGGCCAGTGTATTTCTATTGTGTGTTAGTGTAGCATCTGATACAATATTATATTATATGTTATAGGACAGCTGGATCCTCCAGACGATACTCTGGAACAGGACCTCGGTATTCACCAGCTAAGGACCCAAGACGAGTACATTCTCTGAGTAGTTTCTTATTTATGATATCCCCTATGTTCTCTGTATCTAGTATAGATATCCATGCTCTTGACACGCTGATTACACGAATTGGTATACACGGATCTCGTCATGAGATGTTATTCCTTATTCATGGTGTTGCTTGTACAAGACTTGTTTCCTTGTTATCTTGTGCATGTACAGACACTGAGACCCGGAGAGATTTGCTACCTCCCTAGGGAATCCCGTGCCATAGCGTACCATGATTGGATCTACTATACCAGTCGGGGGTGGGGAGTATTTTAGTGTAGATATGTGATCATACCCAACTTTACATGCATCATAGCTCACCCACGCCTCACGTCGGTGCAACCTTACCATTTACATGCCTCATCACTGTTACATATGGTTAGCCTGACTATTACTCGTATCATAGCTATTCCTACGGATAAGCCTGACCTCAAGGATGATCGCTAACCAATGTAATGAGTTTACTAGTCCCAAGCCGATCACATGTTAAAGCTAGTACTCACACACTTAGTCATAGGGTTCTTGCTCATTGACATATTGTTTCTTTTCCTGTATTTACTTACAGTATTTCCAGTATTTCTTTTATTGTACATTTCTCGTACCTATACATACATCTCGTATATTTCCATCTAGAACTGCTACATAGTTTATATCATCGATATAGAACAGCTATTTAGAGATGTACTTTGCTCCTTCCTGACTGGAAAATATTTTTCAGACTATGCCTAGAGGACTGGTATTCGACACTTGTGGACCATCAGGGTGAGTAGCTGCAGTCTTGGATTTACTAGTTCAGTCGTGATTCCGGGAGGTCTAGCCGGAATCACTAGATATCTAGATAGTTTCTTTCAGTAGTTTATTTGGTACCGGATTTATCTCCGGCATTTTGTTGAGACTTGAATTATGTTGAGTTAGATTTAATTACATTAGACTTGTGTTGTAATTATTTTATTTCTTCGATTTCTTATCGTGCTGTAGTTATGTGATTGAGTATGTTGATCTTTTATATTGTTATCCGTGTCTCCTTATGGAGTTGGATACTAGTGTGAGATTGGTTAGATAGTACTTGACCTAGATAGCGTTCTACCGCCGATGCTGCGGCGTAGGCTGGACGTACCCACGCTTTCGTACCCCTAAATCGGGTGCGGGTCGTGACACGTTTTTAGTGGTGGCCCATGTAGGTCTGACTTTGCTAGTTGTGCGATGTCGTAGTAGTGCGACGTCATAGTTGTACTACTGCGTGCCTGCTATAGAATATAGGACATAGGATACTAGGATGAGAGAGGATACTCAATCACAAATTCTTAAGAGATTCCTGGGACGACCCCTTGAGAATCTTATTATAATTTTTAATTTTAAATCCTTCGCCTTGTTTCCGTCCGTCCTCACTCGTTGATATTGAGTTTGATTCCTGTTGATCAGTTATTAAATTAGGATCTTGGTTTCATTATAGAGTTTGATTTCATATCGAGATAAATTTTACGGACTAAACTTTACGATATCATCTGATGACATATATTGATGAGAACAGTGAGAAAGGTGAAACGTCTGCTTTGGTTATGGAACCTAGAGTTTATCGCAGCCGTACAGGTTAGCGTAGCGAAGATTCTAGATGACATGATTATAGGGTTGGGTACTTTAGTTACGGAACCTGTCGTTTATCGCACCTATGCTTACTGGCATGGCGAGGATTCTCAGCGTCATGATTTCTGACCGACATGTATGATTATCAGGTTGTGTCTTAAAAATTTGTTCTTAAAGTATCATCTCAACACTTATCTATTTCTGTTATATAGGACTTTTTCCATCGTTTCTTTTTGTTGCTAATAGTAGAAACACCTTCAGTCCTCAACCCAGTTCCTTTGGAGCTTCTATCCTTTGAGGATTTCATGATTAAGTATGATAATTAGTGACTTGTGATTATGTCTGTGTCTTGAGTATTAGTATGGACTGAGTGTTGCTTATGAGTTTGTAAGTGTTTTCTAGTTGGACATGTGAGCAGTAGGTCTTAATCTAGAATTAACCCATAGCATAGTACCTTGTAAAAATGGTTCTAGGATAAGTGTCATTAGAGACTATAAGTAGACGGAGAGTATAGAGTATCAGTGATAGTTCCCAGAGTTAGTATCAGAGCTAGTATACCCGACCTGGATAATCATGATTATGTAATTGAGTGATCTATGTAAACAATTAAGTAACCAAGAAATTGTGTTAAGGATTAATGGAGCATGATGTTCAATTTGATGATTGATATCGGGTGTATTAAAAGTAAAGAAAAATATGCATGAAGTGTTATAATGAGGTATCATGAGTAGAGAAATATCGGAATTGGTAATGAAAATGGTGAGGCGTATCACAGATTAGTTTAACAGGCTGTAAAAGGTTAAAGGGAAATACCTATACATCAATCGAGATGAAGAACCATATACTTGCCCATGAGAGTAAAGAAACATGAGTGTTGTAGAAGGTACAGGTAATCATGATATTCTAATAAGTTTGATGAGATGATCCAATAATGAAGCTAGTGATATCATACCAAGAGTACTAATGATTCCATATCGAGGATTAGTCGAGAATGATGCTAATAACAGAAAGCACTCTGCGTGATAATAATTAGATGATATACCAGTTGATATAGATTGAAAATCATGGAAGAAAATACATGTGATGATAACTTTGATCATTGGAGGTAATAGTACAAGTGATTCGGGCAGTATAATTTTAGTACACAGTTGTAGGCAATAGAGGTATTGAGTGCACCTCGAGTATTAGAGACCGTGCGCACTTATATGTATATTTGCGGATTTATAAATTATAGAGTGGAAATAAATTCAAATTTTTGAGAATTGTTGAGGAGTTAAGATTTATGTCATTAAATTGAGGATTCCAAATTGATTCAATAAACAGGGTCAAGGCTATAAGGATTCTAGAAGTGATTAAAGTTTGATTTCAATATTAAATATTTGACCCTTGAGGAAAGTATACACTTTTTATTGTTCAAAGTTAAATTTTGATGATTTTATTATAAGGATAAAATTTTATGGTAGAAGAGAAATATATATATTAGTCGATGATATGCATGTGTAAGGATCTGTTGAATTGAGCATGATTGAGATGGCACCGCAGACTGACTTGGGTGTCCATTTAGAGCTGTATTGGAGAGAGAGCAATACTTAGTATGGTGTGCTACACTTGGTGTGCACTTGAGTGATAAGAACAACTAGTATGAACAATTGTAGTAGGAACGGGAACTGACGGAGGGTATGGTACTAAAGAGATAGAGGTATCAACTTAGATGCATTATTGAACCATGGTTATATTAGAGATTCTTGTTATCAGATTTAGGTGTTAATAGACAGGTGTGTGCAATATGGATATATTCATGGATCTTGTGGATAAATGACTAGTTGATAAGGGTACCAGTGTACAGGAATAGGAATTAGTTAGTGAATGTGACAGAGTTAAGAGTATGTTAGAGATAGAAGATACTGCAGGAAATATGTTAGCAGGTTCTTTCTTTTCTTCCTCATGTTCTTTTTCGTCTTCTGATCGATTGATTCCCTAGTTTTGTAGTTCGTGTGCATGATTTTCTTGTTAGAATGTGGTTAGTAGTACACCCTGATACAGAGACTGCAATACCATGACAAAATACACATGACCTATATATTTTCTTAGATTGCATGGCTGTAGGTAGAATTTTCTTAAACCATGATCATTGGGGTTTTGACTATAGCAAAGATCTATGACAAGGTTATGACTTGACAAAAAGGGGCAAGATGATAAAATTTGTGGATAAGCATTTATTTAAATAAAGAATTTAGGGGTTAATATAACAGAATTGATGGATCATTGATTTTACGAAGATCGAGGTATGATTGAAACTCGAGGATAAAACATTAACTTAAAAGGGAGAGTTAAGAAATTAACATGGCAAAATTGAGGAATTATTAATTTTAGTAAGGTTATGATATGATAGAATTGGTGATTAAAAATTGAGAAAATTTAGGAGATTGTCGTTATATTTATTTGACCGCAAGTTATGAATTTTTGGACGTTGCATTAGAAGGATCTCTAAGTGCCGCACTGGTGAGTATTGTGAGGAAAAAGGAAACTGAAGAATCAGATCATTGATGGATTATTGTTGAATTCAGACTTTTGGGACGAGATTCAATACATTGATTGAAATTACATTTGAGGAACATATATCAAATTTTGAGTATTTAATTAACTTAAAATTTTGGAGGAAAATGGACTTTGATTTTTATTTTCGAGGATATTGCAATAATACAGTAATTTCAGAATTTTTTTGAGATTGTGAAATGGCAAGGTGGATTACTACCTGATTTTGTGATTGATGAATTTAACTATTGATGAGAAATAAAATAATGAATAAACACTACTATGAGGACTTTAAATTTGGAGGACAAAATTCTTTTAAGGAGGGTAGACTTGTCACTACCACATTCTGAAAACAGGGGTATTTTCGACTTTTTGTAATTATTAGTATTGTGGTATTTATATTAAACGATTTCTCAATATTGTATTTAAATTAAATAATTACATGAGGTGTGTATTTAAATATATTATATATTGTGTTCTTAATATCTGAGCTGGTAGACTTGACCTAGAGGCCACTAGACGAACACCTGATCGAATAATGGGGATTATGTATTTAATTGTTTTATTTTAAAAAATTAATTTATTGGAGGTTGTATTTAATTACCGTAATTTATTTAATTGTTGTGCTTCGTCGTTGCTTCGATATTTGGAGCGCTATCCTGACTTTTGCCTTCCAACAAATTTCACAACATTGCCCTAGACAGGCCCGCCTTCCATTCTGCTATTTTTGCAACTCATAATTATACTCTCTGTACCTTATTTTTAGCCGCACAAAAATCGTCGCGAACGTTTATTTAATTTCTGGATAAATTCTAATTTTGTATCGTTGTGCGTTCCAATCGAAATTGGAGGCAATCTTGACCTATTTTTCGTGCGACCCAAATTAGGGTAATATTCTGTTCTGAGTCTTCTCCATTAATGATATTGATGACCCGACCTAATTTTGGTCCCATGTACTCCTAATTAATTTTTGAACACAGCTTGTATTTATTTCCTAATTAAATTGAGGATACCATTTTATCTGATTCCGTTAATCCCGTTTAATTCCAGTACCCCGCTACTTAAGCCCGTATCAAATATACAACGCCCCCCTCACCCTACAAAACACCAGACACCGAATCGCCCGCCAAAATTCATCATTTTATGCATCTGTGCAAATACCCAAATTTAAGGGGGGCTAATTTACAATTATTGCATTTGGTGTCAACGCCCTATTGGTTTAACCCAAATGAAGAAAACCAACTCCCCTAGCTTTGACTAGTCAACCCAACTTCTCTCCTCATTTTTATTGCATTTTTCTCCATGATAAATTGTGGCCATCCATTTAAAATAGAGCCATCATCACCACACAACCCTTACAAAAACCTCATCCCTCTCCCTATTTAATGTCCTATCCAAAGCCCTAATCCCCAAAAAGAAACCTAGGGAAATCCCCCCACACCCAAACCGTAGCCTCCACTTTCATTTCTCCTTTCTCCTTCATTTTCTTTTTCATTCTCCTTCACTTCTTTTCTTCTTCCTTTCTTCTTCTCCTTTTATTATTCTTTGAATTTGAAATAAAAGGGGGGGGGGGGACACTGTTCACCTGTGCAGTCCGGCCTCTCTCTCCGGCCGACCCGCCGGAGTATGACCACGCTCCACCATCCCGAGCCGACCCCGGTCTGTTTCTCCAGCGAAGCTTCCCTCCCGCTGCTGGACTCCGGCTAAGCCCGGCCGGCCAGCAATCCACCACCACCACGAGTACAATCCACCACCACCACGAGTACAATCCACCACCACCACGAGTACCATCCCGAGCCCGGCCCCCATCCTCATCCTAGCTCCGGCGAACCACTGCAGCCTCCCCAGGCGGTCCGGCAAGCTCTCCAGTCATCCTTCGACACTGAGCCACCCATCCAGCCTCCACCCCAGGCCCTCGTCGAGCTCTCCGACCAAGCTCCGACCCTCCCCGTAGCCAACACCACTGGACAGCCCATCTCCTCCTTACAACCGACTGCTCCCCGTTCCTCCCCGTCGAGCGGCCTCGACAACAGCCGCCTCCGCTGAGCAACCAGTCCGGCCCGGCGAAGCCTCCAACTCTGCTGCTCCTCATCCTAGCTCCTTCCTCCCACAGCCACGACATCCCCGACTTCCCTTTGATCCTCCACTCCTCCCTAAGTCCGGTCCTCCCTGCACCACCCGGCGAGGCTGCGACTCCGACCCCGGCCCGGCCGAGCTTCCCACTGTCAACTCCTCCTCTCCGGCCGCTCCCACGGCAGCCCCAGCCACGAGCAGAACCAACCCCCTGTGAGCACTCCTTTCTTCTCCCTCTTCCATCATTATTTTATGCATCTGTGCAAATACCCAAATTTAAGGGGGGCTAATTTGCAATTATTGCATTTGGTGTCAACGCCCTATTGGTTTAACCCAAATGAAGAAAACCAACTCCCCTAGCTTTGACTAGTCAACCCAACTTCTCTCCTCATTTTTATTGCATTTTTCTCCATGATAAATTGTGGCCATCCATTTAAAATAGAGCCATCATCACCACACAACCCTTACAAAAACCTCATCCCTCTCCCTATTTAATGTCCTATCCAAAGCCCTAATCCCCAAAAAGAAACCTAGGGAAATCCCCCCACACCCAAACCGTAGCCTCCACTTTCATTTCTCCTTTCTCCTTCATTTTCTTTTTCATTCTCCTTCACTTCTTTTCTTCTTCCTTTCTTCTTCTCCTTTTATTATTCTTTGAATTTGAAATAAAAGGGGGGGGGGACACTGTTCACCTGTGCAGTCCGGCCTCTCTCTCCGGCCGACCCGCCGGAGTATGACCCCGCTCCACCATCCCGAGCCGACCCCGGTCTGTTTCTCCGGCGAAGCTTCCCTCCCGCTGCTGGACTCCGGCTAAGCCCGGCCGGCCAGCAATCCACCACCACCACGAGTACAATCCACCACCACCACGAGTACCATCCCGAGCCCGGCCCCCATCCTCATCCTAGCTCCGGCGAACCACTGCAGCCTCCCCCGGCGGTCCGGCAAGCTCTCCAGTCATCCTTCGACACTGAGCCACCCATCCAGCCTCCACCCCAGGCCCTCGTCGAGCTCTCTGACCAAGCTCCGACTCTCCCCGTAGCCAACACCACTGGACAGCCCATCTCCTCCTTACAACCGACTGCTCCCCGTTCCTCCCCGTCGAGCGGCCTCGACAACAGCCGCCTCCGCTGAGCAACCAGTCCGGCCCGGCGAAGCCTCCAACTCTGCTGCTCCTCATCCTAGCTCCTTCCTCCCACAGCCACGACATCCCCGACTTCCCTTTGATCCTCCACTCCTCCCTAAGTCCGGTCCTCCCTGCACCACCCGGCGAGGCTGCGACTCCGACCCCGGCCCGGCCGAGCTTCCCACTGTCAACTCCTCCTCTCCGGCCGCTCCCACGGCAGCCCCAGCCACGAGCAGAACCAACCCCCTGTGAGCACTCCTTTCTTCTCCCTCTTCCATCTTCCTATGTATATATATGTGTGTGTGTATATATATATATATATATATATATAAATACGTACTTGTAGTATATGTGTATGTGTATGTGTATGTGTAAATGTATATGTGTATTTTTAAATTAGTATATATATACATGTATATACATAGTGTATTTTCAAATTAGTAGATATGTACATACATAGTGTACATTAATACATGTATTAATATATTTTAGTACGTATATTAATACATTTTTGGCATATATATTTTGAGGACATATAAATACAGTATGTTAAATTCTATTCTATATAGACATATATATACGTATTGTATCCCTTTCCATGAATTATGTTTATATATATATATATACAAGTATTATTTTTATGATGTTTATATATATATATACAAGTATTATTTTTATTATGTTTATATATATATATACAAGTATTATTTTTATTTAAAGTATATAATTATACATATATCTATTATTGTAATTGGTGGAAATTATATATTGGTTAGTTAATGAGATGTATATTTACATATCCCTACTAGATGACCCTAGTTGACTGAGTTCCATGCCTGGCATAGCCCTAAGGCCAGTGTATTTCTATTGTGTGTTAGTGTAGCATCTGATACAATATTATATTATATGTTATAGGACAGCTGGATCCTCCAGATGATACTCTGGAACAGGACCTCGGTATTCACCAGCTAAGGACCCAAGGCGAGTACATTCTCTGAGTAGTTTCTTATTTATGATATCCCCTATGTTCTCTGTATCTAGTGTAGATATCCATGCTCTTGACACGCTGATTACACGGATTGGTATACACGGATCTCGTCATGAGATGTTATTCCTTATTCATGGTGTAGCTTGTACAAGACTTGTTTCCTTGTTATCTTGTGCATGTACAGACACTGAGACCCGGGAGATTTGCTACCTCCCTAGGGAATCCCGTGCCATAGCGTACCATGATTGGATCTACTATACCATTCGGGGGTGGGGAGTATTTTAGTGTAGATATGTGATCATACCCAACTTTACATGCATCATAGCTCACCCACGCCTCACGTCGGTGCAGCCTTACCATTTACATGCCTCATCACTGTTACATATAGTTAGCCTGACTATTACTCGTATCATAGCTATTCCTACGGATTAGCCTGACCTCAAGGATGATCGCTAACCAATGTAATGAGTTTACTAGTCCCAAGCCGATCACATGTTAAAGCTAGTACTCACACACTTAGTCATAGGGTTCTTGCTCATTGACATATTGTTTCTTTTCCTGCATTTACTTACAGTATTTCCAGTATTTCTTTTATTGTACATTTCTCGTACTTATACATACATCTCGTATATTTCTATCTAGAACTGCTACATAGTTTATATCATCGATATAGAACTGCTATTTAGAGATGTACTATGCTCCTTCCTGACTGGAAAATATTTTCCAAACTATGCCTAGAGGACTGGTATTCGACACTTGTGGACCATCAGGGTGAGTAGCTGCAGTCTTGGATTTACTAGTTCAGTCGTGATTCCGGGAGGTCTAGCCGGAATCACTAGATATCTAGTTAGTTTCTTTCAGTAGTTTATTTGGTACCGGATTTGTCTCCGACATTTTGTTGAGACTTGGATTATGTTGAGTTAGATTTAATTACATTAGACTTGTGTTGTAATTATTTTATTTCTTCGATTTCTTATCGTGCTGTAGTTATGTGATTGAGTATGTTGATCTTTTATATTGTTATCCGTGTCTCCTTATGGAGTTGGATACTAGTGTGAGATTGGGTAGATAGTACTTGACCTAGACAGCGTTCTACCGCCGATGCTGCGACGTAGGCTGGACGTACCCACGCTCTCGTACCCTAAATCGGGTGCGGGTCGTGACAAGAATGCAACAATCATGTCAAGAAAGTTTGAAGTTCAAGGAAAAAGAGATATGCATGTCGCAAGTGGAGTTCAATTGAAGATTAAAGAGGATTGAGATTCTAACAAGATGAGTCCTCCCACAAGTCTAAAAAACAGAACTGCATGGGCCACCAATAAAACCTTGTCCCGCCCCACTCCCAGAATACTTGCTAAATATGGGGACTAACATGGCCAACCGCACCTTGAAGAATACCGAAGTAAGCCGTAATGTGTTAAGGTTGTCTAGAAGACAAATGGGTGAACTCTAGCATGCTATGACGTCAGTCCTAGGGCCGACAAATCCTATAATCTCAATCCAACAACACAATTTATAATACTTGAAAGTAAAAAAGACGTCCCAAATTATATGTCGCATATGATCATGAAACTACTGAATACAAAATGCTGCACTAGCAGAGTTTAAATATACATGATCAAATGTACCAGCCACGGTCTAATATATATATCATATTGACAGTAGTCTCAAAAATATAAGGGGCTAACTCTGCCCCTTGTTAAACACCACAAAATAAGTAATCAAGACGAGGGGTGGAAGAAGGAAACCAACTCGCTAGCTTCGGCCGCAGTCCTACGACTGCAAGCCATCTTGCTGGAAGCGCGGTAGATCCTGGTTCTCTTCGGGCTAACCTAGCCATGCAAAGCCAGTGAGGTCAGAACCCCAAGCAACAAGTACCAGAAAGGAGCTCGAGGTGATGGACCAAACACATCACAACATAAGCAAAATAGACATATACAAAAATAAATGCAGATCGAGACTTGTACGGTACCAACGTACCTGTCTCAAAATAATACTGGAAGAACTAATAATAAGTGCAGAAAAGAAAGTAAGGCGACAAGCGGCAAAAGAGCATAGGAACTACTCTGGATCGGGACCACAACCCTTAAACCAAATAAGGACCGGGGTTGCAGACCTTCACTCGAGTAGAAATTAGCACCCTAACCAAGCGCCGAAAGAATAAATTAAAAGGGTGAGCTAAACGAATAGACAAACATTCAATCCACGGCCAAATATGCCTACAACTTGCTATAATTAACTAACTAAGGTTATCACAAACCTATTTACTAACAAATACATGCTCTGAAGAATATCTCTACCATCGACACTTCAGTTAACCCGGATGGCCAAGGGTACGCTTGTCTAGTACTTATAATGCACATCACAAATAATGATGGATGAAGAACTAAAGCAGATAACTGGTAGCATAACACAACATAATGTAAGCATAAACTGGCTTTTGAAGATATAAGTATTTTTTTGTAAATGAGATTGGTTTTATAAACAAAAAGGATTTTGTAAAATGGAACTGATTTTCTTTGTAAACATAAGGAGATTTTGTTAGTGAAACTGATTTTTTTTAAACATAAAGAGGTTTTGTAAGTGAAACTGATTTTTGTAAACATAAATAGGTTTTGTAAGTGAAACTGATTTTTGTAAACATAAACTTATCGGTAAATGGTCTTGTAATATAACTGAAACTGAAACTTAACTGGATCATATACTGGAATGCTTATACTGAAATGCATAATCAATAACTTGTAGTGCCGCAGAATGCGTAAACTTGGTCAGTCATGGAGCCCTTGCCTAGTAGGGAGTCCATGCCGCATGGTGCCCTTGGGAATCGGGGTAGCCGGTAGCGCAATATTCTTACCTTCCAATGATCTAGGTAAATATTATCTTGTTTAATTATTACTAAATTATTTCAAGTTTTCGAGTCGTGGACTCTCGAGAACTTTCCTAAAATGACGGATCACGAGTACGAGATTTTTATGAGTTATCGTATCTGCGACTCTCGATACATTGGACAATACTAACAATCGATTGCCCGATGCCAAATGCAATATATTTTTATACACAGATATTTCCACGGAGTCGTTGGAATTGTGAAATAGTACATAAACTTGTCGGATAATGTAAACTTGTATCGACATAAGTGTCACTACCCGATTCTAGAAAATAGGATTTTTTTTATTTTTATTTGGTAAATTGTGTATTATTTATAATTAATTATATTTATATTTAATTGGTGGTTGTATTATTTTTTTATTGATTGTTTTAGGGTTTTGGCTAGTCTGGACCCATGTCAGACCCTAGTGGACACATGTCCGACCCAACCCACACCCTTGTGAGACCTATTTTTGGGATTTAAAATTATTATTATATTTTTAATAGGTTTGTTGGAGAGATTGTGAGTTAGTTTGAGTGCTTTTGGAACCCCAAACCCAATTTAGGGAGGGCATTTTGGTCTTTTTGAATTATTGTAACCTATTTCTATTGTGTGTGGCCGACCTCCCCCTATTCCCAGACCCGACCACACAGCCCCCCCATTTTTCTTCTTCACTTCTTCTTCTTCTTCTTCTTCTTCTTCTTCTTCTTCTTCTTCTTCTCCATTCTCCTACTACTTCTTTCCTTCTTCCAACTTCAAGTGTTTAGATCCTAGACTTAGTATGGAGGCTTAATTTGGAGGCTTGGAGCTTTAGGGAGGTAATTTCAAGAGATTTGGAGACTTTGGCCTTGTGATTCCAACTCCCAAGAGGTAAACCCTAACTTTACTCTTACTAATTGCCCTTATGTAGTGTAATTAGTGGTTTAGAACCTTCCTAGACTCTAAGGCTACCCGTGGGAGGAAGTTGGAACAAGTTTGGTTGTGTTTGGAGACTTTAACACTAGGTTTTGTGTCAATTTCGGGTGGAATCCAATATTGGCCCAATTTTGGGTGATGCCATAGGTTAGAAGGACCTAGGTAGACGTTATCGGGTGTCTTGAGGGTTAGTGCGTGTCTCCGTTCGGACACGTGAAGTCGTGTCGCGAAGAAATGGGCGTTTCGGACGTTTTTGGGATTTTCGTCGTCGTCGGTTCTATGTGCGTACGCGTTTTTGTCACGGACCTAGAATCGACGAGTTAGCATTTTATCTAGGATCTAGACATCGTTTAGAACCCGTGGGTAAATTTTGGGCCGATTCCGAGTTGGTTTGGTGTACATTTTAGGAGGTTTTGCGAACCGCACACCACGTGTTCGTCGAAATGACCGAACGGCCATTTTGACTTGGTTTCTTAGTTTCGGGCTTGTGCGCGCGTTGGGTTAGCTTCGGGGAGTGTGTGCTAAAGTTCTCGGGTTGTATTATATATATATATATATATATATATATATATATATATATATATATATATATATATATATGTATGTGTGTCTATATATGTATATATATTGATATATATGTGTGTGTTGTATATCTATATGAGTGTGTGTATCTATATATATATATGCTTTTGTATATATATCTATAAGTGTTTGTGTATATATATATATATATATATATATATATATATATAAGTGTGTGCGTGTGTATATATATATAGTTTTGTATATATATATATATATATTTATATATATATATATATATATATATATATATATATATATATATATATATATATATATATATAAACCTCCTGATTTTTTAAGAATTTTTAAAATTAGATTTTTCACAATTTTCTGAAATTTTCTGGGATTTTTATTAATTAAAACCTAGGTATTTTGGTAATTAAATGATTTTTATTTACTGTTAAATAATGTTAAAATATTATGGAAATAATATTTTATGGTGTAAAATAGAAAACCGGACACAGGGTAATTTTCTGCGGATTTATTGGACTCCGGAAACATTTTTAAAGCCCAAAAAACTATTAATAATTAAGCCTTATTAAAACCAAAACAAACCGGGTTGAACCGGGTTCAAACCGGGCTAAACCGGGCTGAACCCGGTCCAACCAAACCGGACCGGACCCCTGACATTAACGGGTCGGATCGGGTCTGCCCAACTCGCGACCCGCCCGACCCGGACCCGAATCCAAACCGAACCCTAATCCCAAACCGGGTCGGAAACACTGTTCCGACCCGGTGACGCGACCTATAAAGATGCCTCGACGTGAGTGCCCTAAGCAGCCGCCTCTCTCTTTCTCTCCAGCTCCGCCGCTCCCTGCCCTGATCGGAACCCTAGCTCGCCGCCGTCGACCTAGTCTGCCCAGTCACCGACTCCACCTTCCTCCTCCCAACCCGACCTCCTGCCCTCCGCCTTAGACCTCGCCGTCCCCTCTCCGCCTGTCATCAGCCACCGCGCCAGACCCGCCCGCGCCCTACGCCATGACCCTGAGTCCCCTCCGTCTCACCCGGCCACCCTCGCGCAGCCCTTCCCCTATAAAAACCCTATCTCCTCACTCATCTTCCCCAATCTACCGAAACCCTAGTTCTGGGAACCCTATTCCAGCCACCCCCTTCCCCTTAGATCCGTCGCGACCTGCTCCACTACTCCTCCTCCTTCACTTCCCCGCTCAGCCGTCGAGCTTCCCCTCCAGAATACCCCGAGCGAGCCCGACCCCGGCGCTGCCTCCTACCACCCGTCAGAGGCCCCTCGTCGAGCCGCCATCCTCTAGCGAGCCGCCCCGGCCAGTCTCCAGCAACCCTAGGGCCGCCGTGGACGCGAACACAGCACAGGACAAAGGACACGGCCCTTCGAACTCGACTCGGACACGCGTGAATCATATTTTTGAGCCCTGTTCAGGTACTCATAACTTTCTCCTCGCTGCCCCGATTTCTATTCCGTCAGATGTATCGTGAACCCTGCGTTACCCTCTCGGTGCCCGTGCAACCTGCTCGGTGCGTCGCGTCCTGTGGCGATCATGAACCGCGATCCATAAACAGGAAAATCAACGACCTGTTTCACCCCGGAACCGAGTAAATTTGGATGTGCATGCATACCGGAATCAACGCGTATCCGCGGACACCGTCCCGTATCCGTCAGTTCTGGAATATATCGTAACATTGTGTACACATGTCGGATCGAGACAAAACTTGTGCCATCGGACTCGTAGCAATATACTGGTCCTGTTACCCAAGTTTGGTGCGATTCTGAGAACATTGACAAAATTGCGTATCGTGGGCCCCATAGGCTCCACTTGACGGGCGATTTTGTGATCGGCTCATCGGAATCCAATTCTGGAAGTTTCGTTGGGTTCGTATCATCGTTCCTGACTTGTTGACACTAAGTTTGATGAAATTGGAGACCTTTGACCCTGACACGCTTTTCGGTGCAAAGTAGCCCACATGTGGACCCCGTTTTAACCCAAAAATGTTATTTTTGCCCCTGTGTCCAAATTGGACATAAGGATAGGCGTTTCTAGCTATTTGATATTTTCTGAATCTAATGGTGATATTTATTTCAGCAACCGGAGTGGTACCTGCAGATCACACTGAGACCAAAGCTACAGTTGGAGCCAGGACCCCAGGCAAGTGTACCTTGCCAAACTTTGCAGTCTTGTTACATATTTTTCTTGATTCTTTTACATTGTTGTGCATGCTTAACCTAGGACCGTGTGACTTACTTAGCATCCGATTATAGTCGGGTGCCAACACTGTACGCAGTGTTGGGTACTGTCATCTAGAGATGGACATTCGTGACACTTTACATTCTCGTACTTGTCTTATCAAGTACATTATACCCAGGACACTGGACACTATTCATGAGACATAATCTTTCTGAGATATTCATGGTGATTCTGTATAGGATACAGGTTTATGACATACACAATTTACATGCTTAGATTATATCCTGACTTGTTGCATTAGTTTTGATCCTGCGTGTCATGGACATGAGACGTGAGATTTCATTGGGTGGAAAGAGTATTACCATATCAAAGGCTGATTATATATATAAATATTGTAATCTGGATATGTCTTAGTCTCTGACACAAAGCTATGGCACCAGTTCTGGCCCTTCGAGAAAATACTGCTATGGGTTTCTCCGACACTGATCCTGTAGTAGTCTCAGCCCGAGTATGACTAAAACTCTCACTTGCATATCACTTAGCTGGTTATTTATTTACCCTATTGTTTCATTTATTGCTGTACTGCATTTATTTTGGCAGGAGCTTTCTTGTACCTTGCTATGTCCCCTGAGGACCTGGATCCGGATTATGTCCCCAGGATTAGCTGACGAGATCTATCCCGAGGTATACGGGACCGGAGCATTAGCGTTAGCAGGAGCAGGTGCATACCTTGGAGCAGAACCAGGATCTGAGGACGAGATCGTACCAGAGGACTTCTCCTGAGTATTGGCTTGAGATACTCATTTATTTCAGTTCTAGTTATTTTATTTCCAGTCTATTTCATTGATGTACCAGACTTGTTCTCGGATTATTCTCCGAGACACTTTTATCCAGACTTATTAGTTTATATTTATTTGTATTTATTCTGGCATTTGATCTGTGATTATCTGTTGTGGATGAGATTAGTATAGACTATGACTTGTATCATTGGACCTACTTATTATTATATTACAGCTTAAGCATGCCCCGATGGATCCATTAAATTGGGTTTGTCCATCGGTGTGTGCTGCTGGCCATTGCCACGCGTCCGGTCCCTCGGTATTTTGGGACTGGGGCGTGACATGGTTTTTGTGGTGGCCCATGCATGTCAACGACTAAATTGTTCGGTTTCAACTTAGGGACCAAGCAAGCCTGCAATAAGAATAGGATAAGTTTTTAGGATCTCATCCACTTGCTTGAAAACATTCTTGATATCTATACCGTATTCGAATTAAATTTTTTGCATCATGCCTTGATTCCTGTGCGCCTCTTATAGTTTATTTTTGATGCAGAGTAATGGATTCAAGAGCAAACGACGAAACTCCCGCAAATACACCAGTAGGTACGGTAGCCACCTACGGAGAAGATGAAGTAGCGCCATTGAGTGGAGATCCCTCGACTCAACAAGGCAGCCAAGCAGATCAGCAGGCTTCTAGATTTCGGCGTGACGATATCCCACCGCCTCCGCAATTCGTTCCACCAATACCTGTATTCCCACAAGGACAGCCTATGGACGGGCAGCAGATGTTCCAAATGATCTACGCAATGATGCAAGCCCAACAACATATTTATCAAGAAGCTCAGCGTCGTGAAGCAGATTACTTGAGGAACGGCCTAGTAAATGCACTGGAGCAAGCCAACCTACCAACTCGACGGCAACCGACGGGCTCTATCACCGACTTCCACCAGCTGAAGCCCCGCACCTTCTCAGGCAAGGAGGAGCCCATATAAGTTCATGAGTGGCTCACCAACATACGACATCAATTAGAAGCAGCTGAGCTTCCAAGGGAACGTTGGATGACTGCCGTCAGAATGCAATTGACAGATAATGCACATCACTGGTGGCTATCCGAGGAGACCCGACTCGGACCAGACCGAGTCACTTGGAAAGAGTTCTCTAGACTCTTTCAGGAGATGTACATTCCAGCTACCGCTCGATCAGAACTTCGGGACAAGTTCAATCGTCTCACTTAGGATACTATGACAGTGGAAGAGTATAACGCGGAATTCATTCGTCTAAGTTACTTCGCCCCTACCTTGATTCCGACAGAAGAAGAGAAGGCCAAAAAGTTCTTCGATGGACTAAACATTGAGCTACAGAAACTAATTGGATCCATTGCGCCCACATCTTACTCGGATGTCCTTGCTGCAGCTCGGCGCATGGAGCGCATCACCAAGAGAGAGACCAGTCTGAAGTGGCCTTCCACATCAGCAATAACCAGAGCACCACAAGAAGAAGCTGCAAAGAGACCTCACCTACACCAACAGCAGGAAGCATCTACACCACAACTAATAGTCCTCTCTACTTGTCACTACTGTGGCAAAGCAGGCCATCTCGCCAGGGAATGCCGACGCAGGTTAGGACTATGCTTAGGTTGCGGATCCAGACAGCATGCAGTGAGGGACTGCCCTGAGCGTAGAGAAGGAACACCAAGGGAATACCAACAAGCTCTACCAGCACCAGGAGGATATCAACCAAGGCCACCTTTGGCACCTCAACCAGCACCCTTCCAACAGGCCCAGCAATAGCAGAGGACACCCCCTCAAGGACGCGGACAAGCTTATGCGATGACTTTGGAGGATGCGCAAATTTATGGAGTAGCTAATGCACGTAAGTTTTTATAGTTTTCTATTTCTAGTATTGTTTTAGTTCATGCCTGTTGGTTCGTGACCCTAGCCTTAACCTAGTAATTTTGAACTTGCTAAATACCTAGAATATTTTTATAAATGATAACCTAATATATTTTAAGTGATAATCTAGTTTTTCTAAACTATAGTCTTCTAAATCTCCTTCATACGGGAGATTGTATAACTTTTAATGCTTAGGAAAATAATTTTCCTTTGTATTATTCTTACACCCTCAACCTTGAATCTTCTTGATCTTGATGTGCTTCGAACAATAATTGCAACCGTGTTATCTCTGTTGACCGGTTATTATTTGATTGCGAGGACGCAATCCTCTTAAGGGGGGTAGATTGTAAACCCTCTGATTTTTTAAGAATTTTTAAAATTAGATTTTTCACAATTTTCTGGAATTTTTTAGGATTTTTATTAATTAAAATCTAGGTATTTTGGTAATTAAATGATTTTTAATTACTGTTAAATAATGTTAAAATATTATGGAAATAATATTTTATGGTATAAAATGGAAAACCGGACACATGGTAATTTTTTGCGGATTTATTGGACTCCGGAAACATTTTTAAAGCCCGAAAAACTATTAATAATTAAGCCGTATTAAACCCAAAATAAACCGGGTTGAACCGGGTTCAAACCGGGCTGAACCCGGTCCAACCAAACCGGACCGGACCCCTGACCTTAACGGGTCGGATCGGGTCTGCCCAACTCGCGACCCGCCCGACCCGGACCCGAATCCAAACTGAACCCTAATCCCAAACCGGGTCGGAAACACTGTTCCGACCCGGCGGCGCGACCTATAAAGATGCCTCGACGTGCGTGCCCTAAGCAGCCGCCTCTATCTTTCTCTCCAGCTCCGCCGCTCCCCGCCCTGACCGGAACCCTAGCTCGCCGTCGTCGACCTAGTCTGCCTAGTCACCAACTACACCTTCCTCCTCCCAGCCCGACCTTCTGCCCTCCGCCTTAGACCTCGCCGTCCCCTCTCCGTCTGTCATCAGCCACCGCGCCAGACCCGCCAGTGCCCCACGCCATGACCCCGAGTCCCCTCCACCTCACCCGGCCACCCTCGTACAGCCCTTCCCCTATAAAAACCCTATCTCCTCCTCATCTCCTCCCTCATCTTCCCCAATCCACCGAAACCCTAGTTCCGGGCACCCTATTCCGGCCACCCCCTTCCCCTTAGATCCGCCGCGACCTGCTCCCCTACTCCTCCTCCTTCACTTCCCCGCTCAGCCGCCGAACTTCCCCTCCAGAATCCTCCGAGCGAGCCCGACCCCGGCGCTGCCTCCGGCTGTCACGCCCCAGTCCCAAAATGACGAGGGACTAGAGAAGCGTGGCAATGGCCAGCAGCATGCAACGATGGACAAACCCAAATTTAATGGATCCATCGGCATACTTAAGCTGTAAATAAGGTCTATATCAATAAGTCATAACTAATCTCATCCACAGAAAAGAATATAAATCAACAGCAATATGGAAATTAAATTAAACATCCAGTCTCAGCAAAGTATTCGGGGAACAACCCGATATAAGTCTGGTACAATGATCTCATAAACAGAAATTTAAAGAGTTTAATTAAACAGGAAATAACGTCTGAGCATGGCGAAGCAATGGTTCAGGAGAAGTCCTCAGCGATCACCTCGTCTTCAGCTACGGGTACTGTTCCGTGAAGAGCACCTGTTCCGTAGACCTCTGGATAAACCTCGTCTGCAAATCCTGGGGACATAATCCGGATCCAGGTCCTCAGGGGACATAGCAAGGTACAAGAAAACACAAGCCAAAATAATTGCAGTAAAGCAGTTAATGAAATAATAGGGTCAACTATATAACCATCTATGTGATATGCAAGTTGAGAGCATCACTAAAACTTAGGCTGATACCACTACAAGCTCTGTGTCTGGGAGCCGGTAGCAGCTATACTATGAATTTTACTATGTGTTTACTATGAATTTATATATATAATCAGCCTGTAGCCTGTGTGTCTCTCCCCACCCAATGTAATCATACATATCATGTCCACGATGCCTCATGTCCACGTCACGTACGATCATATCTAATGCAGTAAGTCATACTATATCTATGAACATAATGTCTAGGAATGTAATGTCTAAGTCATAAATCCTGGAACCTACACAGAATCACCTTGAATATTTCAGGAAGATTCTGTCTCATGCTCTGTGTCAGGTGTCCTGGGTAATAAGTACTTGTTAGGGCAAGTACAAGAATATAAATGTCACGATTTCCATCTCTAAATGACATTGCCCAACCCCGCGTACGGTGTTGGCACCCGACTATGATCGGACGCTAAGCAAGTCACACGGCCCTAGGGTTGAGCAAGTACAATAATCACAGGAAAATAAATCAAGAGAAATGAATCATTAAACTGCTTTTATGGCAAGGTACACTTGCCTGGATGTTCAGCTCCAATTGTAGCTCTGGCAATAGCTGGATTTGCAGGGACTACTCCGGTTGCTGAAACAAACATCACCATTAGATCCAGAACACTTCAATCAGCTAGGAACGCCTGTCCTTGAGTCCAATTTGGAGACAAGGGCAAAAACGACATTTTCGGGTCAAGGCGGGGTCCAAATGTGGGCCGCTTTGCACCGAAAAACGCGCCAGGGTCAAAGGTCTCAAAAATAGTCCAACTTAGTGTCAACAGGTCAGGAACGATGATACGAACCCAACGGAACTTTCAGAATTGGATTCCGATGAGCCGTTCTCAAAATCGCCCGTCGAGTGGAGCCTGTGGGGCCCACGACACGCGATTTTGTCAACGTTCTCAGAATCGAACCAAACTTGACCCACAGGACCAGCGTATTGCTACGAGTCCGTTGGCGCAAGTTTCGTCCCGATCTGACTTGTGTACACTAAGTTACAGCAAGAAACAGAAAGTACGGATACGGGGCGGTGTCCGCGGATACGCACTGATTCCGGTGTGCACGCACATCCGAATCAGCTTCTGCGAAAGCCCGCACGTCCGTATCAACGACACGTACGTATCTGTGAAGATCGCACGCAACCAAGTCGTCCCGTTTAGCGGGGCGTACTCGATTCCGGGGTGAAACAGGGCTAAGTTTTTCCTGTTTTTGGATCGCGGTGTGCGATCACCACAGGACGCGATGCCCCGAGCGGTTTGTCCGGGCACCGAGAGGGTCAAACAGGCTTCGCGATGCAATTTACGGAATTGAATTCCGAGCTACGAGTCAAAAGTTACGGATACCTGAAGTGTTCCGAAAAAAAACCAAGTTCCTCGTATCCTCGTGTCCTGGACACTGTGTCCGACACAGAAATTAGGGTTTAGGGTTTTCTGTGTCGATCCCTCTGTGTCCGCGTCCTCTGTGTCGAGTCTTTGCCGGAGAGGGAGGCGCGGTTCAGTGCAGGCGGCCGACGGCGTCGGGCCTCGGGGCTGCGGCGGCTCGGCGAGCAGGCGGCGGAGTTGTCGGCTAGCTGCTGGGTCGAGAAGTCACCGGAGGAGGAGGAAGGGAGGAAGGGAACCGGTGCTGGGCGCTGCGGGTGGCTGGACACGGCAAGGGCGGCGGCGCCGAGGTGCGGGTGTCGTCGGCGGGGAGTCACAGCGGCGTGGGCGGAGGAGTTGGCCGGAGCTAGGGCACTATGGGGGAGGAGCCAAGGCGGATAGGGTTTATATAGGGAGGAAGGGGGAGGCGAACGGCGGCCGGTGCGGGAGCTGAAGGGTCGCAGGCGGTTGCGGGAGGTGAACGGAGCGGTCGCCGGCGGCGTAACGGCAGCGGCGGGGCAGCCGTGCGGTCGTCGGTTCACACAGGGAAGGGGAAGAGAGGGTTCGGGTTCGGGTCTATCGGGTTCGGGTCTGTCGGACCCGACCCGATCCGATAACGTGAGTGGGCTGGGCCGGAGGGTTATTGGGCTGGGCGTTATATATAATATAATAAATAATAAATAATTACATAATGATTTAATAAATAAATAACTAAATAAATAAATAACTTTTTAGGTGATTTATAAATCCATCCGGGGTCCAATAAATTCCCGGAAAAATACCCTATGTCTAGTTTTCTATTTTACACCATAAAATATTATTTACATAATATTTTAACAATATTTATTATCATTTAAAAATTCATTGAATAATTAAAACACTGGTATTTAATTACAGAAAAATTCCAGAAAATCCCAGAAAATTGTGATAAATCCAATTTTTAAATTTATGAAATTCAGGGGGATTACAATATACCCCCCTTAAGAGGATTGCGTCCTCGCAATCAAAGAATAACCGGTCAACAGAGATGACTCGGTTACAAATTTTATTTGAATCATAATGCAATAAAGAAAATCAAGGTTCAGGGCTTGAATACATAGGAAAAATCATTTCCCTAAGTAGAAACTATGCAATTTCCCAAATGTGGGAAATCTAGAAAATTACTGTTTTAGAAAACTAGGTTATCTTTTCAAAATTTATCAGGTTAACAATTCTAAGTTATTATCAAGTTCAAAATTACTATGTTAACACTAAGTTAGCAATTGTTAGCAAGTTAAAATTATCAAGTTTTAAGGTTATCAGGTCAAGTCTGGGGTCACGAACCAGCAGGCACGAACTAAACAATGCTAGAAACGGAACAACTATATAAGACTTACTCGCATTAGCTACGCCATGGTTCTGCGCGTCTTCCAAAGTCATCGCGAAGGCTTGTCCACGTCCTTGTGGGGGATTCCTCTGCTGCTGCTGTTGCTGGGTTTGTTGGAAGAGTGCTGCTTGTGGTGCCAATGGTGGCCTTGGTTGATACCCTCCTGGTGCTGGTAGAGTTTGTTGGTTTGCTCTTGGTGCTCCTTCTCGATGATAAGGACAATCCTTGGCTAAGTGTTGATTGGTTCCGCAAATTAAGCATAACCCCAACTTGCGTCTGCAGTCCTTCTCAGTATGGCCTACCTTGCCACAGTAATAACAAGTAGGAAGAGTCAGGGCTTTGGATGCAGATCCCTGTGGTGCTTGTTGCAGATGAGGTTTCTTGGCAGCTTCTCCATTATTTGCTCTGGCTGGTACTGATGTGGAAGGCCTCTTCAGACTGGTTTCTCTTCTGGTGACGCGCTCCATGCGTCGAGCTGCAGCAAGGACGTCCGTGTATGAAGTGGGTGCGACAGATCCAATCAGTTTCTGTAGCTCGATGTTGAGTCCGTCGAAAAACTTTTCGGCCTTCTCTTCTTCTGTAGGGATCAAGGTAGGAGCGAAGCGACTCAGACGAATGAACTCGGCGTTGTACTCTTCTACCGTCATAGCTTCCTGAGTGAGGCGATTGAACTTGTCCCTCAGTTCTGATCGAGCGATAGCCGGTATGTACATCTCCTGAAAGAGTCTGGAGAATTCTTCCCAAGTAACTCGGTCTGGTCCGAGCCTGGTCTCTTCGGATAGCCACCAGTGATGAGCATTGTCCGTCAATTGCATTCTGACGGCAGTCATCCAACGATCTCTTGGTAGTTCAGCTGCTTCTAATTGATGCCGAATGTTGGTGAGCCATTCATGCACTTCTGTTGGTCCTTCCTTGCCCGAAAAGGTACGGGGCTTGAGTTGACGAAAATCGGTGATAGATCCCGTTGCTGGTCGCCTAGCTTGTGGGTTCACTTGCTCCAATGCATTTACTAGGCTGGTTCTCAGGTATTCTGCCTCCTGACGATGCGCCTCCTGATGAATTTGTTGTTGGGCTTGCATCATTGCGTAGATCATTTGAAATATCTGCTGCCCGTCTATAGGTTGCCCTTGTGGGAATACGGGCATCGGTGGAACGAATTGCGGAGGCGGCGGGATGTCATCACGCCGGAACCTTGAATTATGCGGTGCTTCTTGATCATTTTGAGAAGATTGCCCTCGGTCTTCGGGTGTCACTCCTTCATCATAAGTGACCACAGCATCGTGTGGTGTACTCAAGGGATTCTCGTCTCCACTTCTTGGATCCATTAGTCTGCATCAAAATAAAACATAAGAAGCGCACTGGATTCAAGGCAAGATGCAAGTCAAAAGTTAATTTGAATACGATACAGATATCAAGAACGTTTTCAAGCAAGTGGATGAGATCCTAAAAACTTTATCCTATTCTTATTGCAGGCCTGTTCGGTCCCTAAGTTGAAACCGAACAATTTAGTCGTTGACCTGCATGGGCCACCACAAAAACCATGTCACGCCCCAGTCCCAAAATGACGAGGGACTAGAGAAGCGTGGCAATGGCCAGCAGCATGCAACGATGGACAAACCCAAATTTAATGGATCCATCGGCATACTTAAGCTGTAAATAAGGTCTATATCAATAAGTTATAACTAATCTCATCCACAGAAAAGAATATAAATCAACAGCAATATGGAAATTAAATTAAACATCCAGTCTCAGCAAAGTATTCGGGGAACAACCCGATATAAGTCTGGTACAATGATCTCATAAACAAAAATTTAAAGAGTTTAATTAAACAGGAAATAACGTCTGAGCATGGCGAAGCAATGGTTCAGGAGAAGTCCTCAGCGATCACCTCGTCTTCAGCTACGGGTACTGTTCCGTGAAGAGCACCTGTTCCGTAGACCTCTGGATAAACCTCGTCTGCAAATCCTGGGGACATAATCCGGATCCAGGTCCTCAGGGGACATAGCAAGGTACAAGAAAACACAAGCCAAAATAATTGCAGTAAAGCAGTTAATGAAATAATAGGGTCAACTATATAACCATCTATGTGATATGCAAGTTGAGAGCATCACTAAAACTTAGGCTGATACCACTACAAGCTCTGTGTCTGGGAGCCGGTAGCAGCTATACTATGAATTTTACTATGTGTTTACTATGAATTTATATATATAATCAGCCTGTAGCCTGTGTGTCTCTCCCCACCCAATGTAATCATACATATCATGTCCACGATGCCTCATGTCCACGTCACGTACGATCATATCTAATGCAGTAAGTCATACTATATCTATGAACATAATGTCTAGGAATGTAATGTCTAAGTCATAAATCCTGGAACCTACACAGAATCACCTTGAATATTTCAGGAAGATTCTGTCTCATGCTCTGTGTCAGGTGTCCTGGGTAATAAGTACTTGTTAGGGCAAGTACAAGAATATAAATGTCACGATTTCCATCTCTAAATGACATTGCCCAACCCCGCGTACGGTGTTGGCACCCGACTATGATCGGACGCTAAGCAAGTCACACGGCCCTAGGGTTGAGCAAGTACAATAATCACAGGAAAATAAATCAAGAGAAATGAATCATTAAACTGCTTTTATGGCAAGGTACACTTGCCTGGATGTTCAGCTCCAATTGTAGCTCTGGCAATAGCTGGATTTGCAGGGACTACTCCGGTTGCTGAAACAAACATCACCATTAGATCCAGAACACTTCAATCAGCTAGGAACGCCTGTCCTTGAGTCCAATTTGGAGACAAGGGCAAAAACGACATTTTCGGGTCAAGGCGGGGTCCAAATGTGGGCCGCTTTGCACCGAAAAACGCGCCAGGGTCAAAGGTCTCAAAAATAGTCCAACTTAGTGTCAACAGGCCAGGAACGATGATACGAACCCAACGGAACTTTCAGAATTGGATTCCGATGAGCCGTTCTCAAAATCGCCCGTCGAGTGGAGCCTGTGGGGCCCACGACACGCGATTTTGTCAACGTTCTCAGAATCGAACCAAACTTGACCCACAGGACCAGCGTATTGCTACGAGTCCGTTGGCGCAAGTTTCGTCCCGATCTGACTTGTGTACACTAAGTTACAGCAAGAAACAGAAAGTACGGATACGGGGCGGTGTCCGCGGATACGCACTGATTCCGGTGTGCACGCACATCCGAATCAGCTTCTGCGAAAGCCCGCACGTCCGTATCAACGACACGTACGTATCTGTGAAGACCGCACGCAACCAAGTCGTCCCGTTTAGCGGGGCGTACTCGATTCCGGGGTGAAACAGGGCTAAGTTTTTCCTGTTTTTGGATCGCGGTGTGCGATCACCACAGGACGCGATGCCCCGAGCGGTTTGTCCGGGCACCGAGAGGGTCAAACAGGCTTCGCGATGCAATTTACGGAATTGAATTCCGAGCTACGAGTCAAAAGTTACGGATACCTGAAGTGTTCCGAAAAAAAACCAAGTTCCTCGTATCCTCGTGTCCTGGACACTGTGTCCGACACAGAAATTAGGGTTTAGGGTTTTCTGTGTCGATCCCTCTGTGTCCGCGTCCTCTGTGTCGAGTCTTTGCCGGAGAGGGCGGCGCGGTTCAGTGCAGGCGGCCGACGGCGTCGGGCCTCGGGGCTGCGGCGGCTCGGCGAGCAGGCGGCGGAGTTGTCGGCTAGCTGCTGGGTCGAGAAGTCACCGGAGGAGGAGGAAGGGAGGAAGGGAACCGGTGCTGGGCGCTGCGGGTGGCTGGACACGGCAAGGGCGGCGGCGCCGAGGTGCGGGTGTCGTCGGCGGGGAGTCACAGCGGCGTGGGCGGAGGAGTTGGCCGGAGCTAGGGCACTATGGGGGAGGAGCCAAGGCGGATAGGGTTTATATAGGGAGGAAGGGGGAGGCGAACGGCGGCCGGTGCGGGAGCTGAAGGGTCGCAGGCGGTTGCGGGAGGTGAACGGAGCGGTCGCCGGCGGCGTAACGGCAGCGGCGGGGCAGCCGTGCGGTCGTCGGTTCACACAGGGAAGGGGAAGAGAGGGTTCGGGTTCGGGTCTATCGGGTTCGGGTCTGTCGGACCCGACCCGATCCGATAACGTGAGTGGGCTGGGCCGGAGGGTTATTGGGCTGGGCGTTATATATAATATAATAAATAATAAATAATTACATAATGATTTAATAAATAAATAACTAAATAAATAAATAACTTTTTAGGTGATTTATAAATCCATCCGGGGTCCAATAAATTCCCGGAAAAATACCCTATGTCTAGTTTTCTATTTTACACCATAAAATATTATTTACATAATATTTTAACAATATTTATTATCATTTAAAAATTCATTGAATAATTAAAACACTGGTATTTAATTACAGAAAAATTCCAGAAAATCCCAGAAAATTGTGATAAATCCAATTTTTAAATTTATGAAATTCAGGGGGATTACACCGGCCGCCCGTCAGAGGCCCCTCGTCGAGCCGCCCTCCTCCAGCGAGCCGCCCCGGCCAGTCTCCAGCAACCCTAGAGCAGTCGTGGACGCGGACACGGCACAGAACACAGGACACGGCCCTTCGAACTCGACTCGGACACGCGTGAATCGGATTTTTGAGCCCTGTTCAGGTACTCATAACTTTCTCCTCGCTGCCCCAATTTCTATTCCGTCAGATGTATTGTGAACCCTGTGTGACCCTCTCGGTGCCCGTGCAACCCGCTCGGTGCGTCGCGTCCTGTGGCGATCGCGAACCGCGATCCAAAAACAGGAAAATCAATGCCCTATTTCACCCCGGAACCGAGTACGCCCCGCCAAACGGGACGACTTGGTTGCGTGCGGTCTTCACCGATACGTGCACGCTGTCGATACGGACGTGCAAGATTTCGCAGAAGTTGATTTGGATGTGCGTGCACACCGGAATCAACGCGTATCCGCGAACACCGTCACGTATCTGTCAGTTCTGGAATACGTCGTAACATTGTGTACACACATCGGATCGAGACGAAACTTACACCATCGGACTTGTAGCAATATGCTGGTCCTGTGACCCAAGTTTGGTGCGATTATGAGAACATTGACAAAATCGCGTATCGTGGACCCCACAGGCTCCACTTGACGGGCAATTTTGTGATCGGCTCATCGGAATCCAATTCTGGAAGTTCTGTTGGGTTCGTATCATCGTTCCTGACTTGTTGACACTAAGTTTGACAAAATTGGAGACCTTTGACCCTGACACGCTTTTCGGTGCAAAGTAGCCCACATGTGGACCCCGCTTTAACCTGGAAATGTCATTTTTGCCCCTGTGTCCAAATTGGACGTAAGGACAGGCATTTCTAGCTATTTGATATTTTTTGAATCTAATGGTGATATTTATTTCAGCAACCGGAGTGGTACCTGCAGATCACACTGAGACCAAAGCTACAATTGGAGCCAGGACCCCAGGCAAGTGTACCTTGTCAAACTTTGCAGTCTTGTTACATATTTTCCTTGATTCTTTTACATTATTGTACATGCTTAACCTAGGACCGTGTGACTTACTTAGCGTTCGATTATAGTCGGGTGCCAACACTGTACGCAGTGTTGGGTACTGTCATCTAGAGATGGACATTCGTGACACTTTACATTCTCGTACTTGTCTTATCAAGTATATTATACCCAGGACACTGGACACTATTTATGAGACAGAATCTTTCTGAGATATTCATGGTGATTCTGTATAGGATACAGGTTTATGACATACACAGTTTACATGCTTAGATTATATCCTGACTTGTTGCATTAGTTTTGATCCTGTGTGTCATGGACATGAGACGTGAGATTTCATTGGGTGGGGAGAGTATTACCATATCAAAGGCTGATTATATATATATAAATATTATAGTCTGGATGTGTCTTAGTCTCTGACACAGAGCTATGGCACCAGTTCTGGCCCTTCGAGAAAATACTGCTATGGGTTTCTCCGACACTGATCCTGTAGTAGTCTCAGCCCGAATATGACTAAAACTCTCACTTGCATATCACTTAGCTGGTTATTTATACATCCTATTGTTTCATTTATTGCTGCACTGCATTTATTTTGGCATGAGCTTTCTTGTACCTTGCTATGTCCCCTGAGGACCTGGATCCGGATTATGTCCCCAGGATTAGCTGACGAGATCTATCCCGAGGTATACGGGACCGGAGCATTAGCGTTAGCAGGAGCAGGTGCATACCTTGGAGCAGAACCAGGATATGAGGACGAGATCATACCAGAGGACTTCTCCTGAGTATTGGCTTGAGATACTCATTTATTTCAGTTCTAGTTATTTTATTTCCAGTCTATTTCATTAATGTACCAGACTTGTTCTCGGATTGTTCTCCGAGACACTTTTATTCAGACTTATTAGTTTATATTTATTTCCATTTATTCTGGCATTTGATCTGTGATTATCTGTGTGGATGAGATTAGTATAGACTATGACTTGTATCATTGGACCTACTTATTGTTATATTACAGCTTAAGCATGCCCCGATGGATCCATTAAATTGGGTTTGTCCATCGGTGTGTGCTGCTGGCCATTGCCACGCGTCCGGTCCCTCGGTATTTTGGGACTGGGGCGTGACAATATATATATATATATATATATATATATAGATATATGTGTGTGTGTGATTGTGTATGCGTGTGTTGTACAGTACAGCGGGCAGCGAGTGCTGCCGCAGCGAAGCGCGCTGCTGTGTAGTGCACACAGCAGCAGCAGCAGCTAGGCGCGTTGTATTAGCAGGTAGAGAGGGAGAGTGAGGGATAGATTGATAAATAGATAGTTGGATTGTTAGATAGATATATAAATAGATAGTTAGATTGATAAATAGATATATAAATAGATGGATAGATATATAGATAGATATATAGATAGATAGTTATATCTATCTATATGTATAGATATATATACATATAGCTAGATAGAGGTATAAATACTAGATATAGATATACATATATGAGAGTGTGTTTGGGTATATATGTATGTGTGTATGTGTGATGTATATATATAGATATCTAGGTATATAGCATATAGATATGTAGGTATATATATATATATATATATATATATATATATATATATATATATATATATATATATATATATATATATGTGTGTGTGTGTGTGTGTGTGTGTGTGTGTGTGTGTGTGTGTGTTAGATATATATATTCTAGCCTAGAGGGGTAGTTAGAGGGGTATTGGAGGATATCTCAATACCTTGAGATATCAAGGTATCTCAATACCTTGAGATACCCAAGGTATTGAGTATCGGAGCGGGGTTTTTGAGCAATTGCCTAGGTTTGATTTTAGAGATAGATTTTTATGTATATATGTATATAATTACGCATGCTAGCATAAGTTTTAGCGGGTATAGGCGGGGTGCGTAGCCTAGGTCGAGGTATCAGATACCGAGGGTATCCCGGTATCTCGAGGAGGCGAGTTTGTAGGTTTACTAGCTTAATGAGCTAGTTTTGACCTAGAATTTTATGGGCACCCTAGTTTGACCTAGCATTGACCATAATTGTCCCCGTTGACCGTAAAAGTCAACGTTTGACCTAGTTGTGACCTAGAGTTGACTTTTTAGACCCGGGTTGACTTTTTGACCCAAATTTTACCGGTTTGACCCGTTCGACCTAGAATACCCCTAGAAGCCTGTTTAGTTATTTTATATCAGTTTAACTCTTTAGAACCCTGTTTAATCTTGCTTTTCGTAATAGGTTCTTGCGACGCCAATCCGGATCTCGATCCTCATCAGTTGCTCAGGACGTCAGGCGAGTACCTACCTCTGATAGTTTCCATTTCATGATAGCGTTTATATCACCTGTTCTAGAACTATAATACTTGATTCTGACACATTGTTACACGAGCTGGTACTAGTGGATCCTGTCATGAGATGCTATCCCCCTTACCGTGTTCAGCGGGTACTCTATCATGTGTATTTCATCATGTGCTTCAGGTATTGATTCTCATGTGCTATCATGTGCTTCTTGTGCTCTCGCCTTCCTGTGTGCGAGCTATTTATCATGTACGTAGCGTGTCGTGGTTGGATCCAAGAGTATTAGTGAGGGAGGGGAGTAGGAGTTGGTTATGTGATCAAAGCCAAACAGTATTCATGTGTATGTCGGTTGTGCAACTCACGCATAACAGAGTTATCGTAGTTTATTCATGTACAACCTAAGCCAATCACATAACGAACTTGTGCTCAAGGCGCTTAACTAGTATTTCTATTTTCTCACATGCAGTTACTTCTCTACTACTTGTATTGTTCTCCAGTTTATATTGCAGCTACCTTACCTGCTCCATCATGTATTTATTTTCTGTGCATCTTGTATACTTTTCTATTGCTCGCCATATACACCTTACCATGTATTTGGAGTTGCTTTCAGAGTTATGTACTTTGCTCCAGTCCTTACTGGGCATATTTTTTCCAAAGGATCCTGAGGATTTCTGCCCGACATTCTATGGGCCGGGCGTCGAGGAGTGTTGTGACCCCGAGACTGAGGAGGAGCCCGTCGAGGAGACATCGTTAGCGCCCTAGTTAGCTAGGTGGGTTTTCTTGGGTTATTCCCAGTTGATATTTTGGATGATTGTACTTATTATTTTGTTGCTTCTGTGATGTTGTAGACTTGGACTGTATATTTTGGATATTGTCTTGCTCTTTGGTTCTTGTTTTCTTTTGCTATCTTATCGTGATTTTATTCTTCCCCTAGCTATTGTGATTGAGGCATATATATATTGCGTGGTTGCCCTCCTTTTGGAGAGGTTATATTGACAGGTTTTGTGAGTTATAGATTGTTGACATAGAACAGACCTTTACAGCGTTCTACCGCCGATTCTGCGGCGTAGGCTGGACGTACCCACGACTCATGCCTAATTTTTTGGGTGTGGGACTGACACGTTTTTGGTGGCGGCCCATGCAAGGTCTAGAATACAGGTCTAGTTTCTAGGTTTACCTGCAATAGGATATAGGATATAGGCTGAGAGAGAGTGTTCTCAATCACAACTAGGGCCCTTCCTGATTTCTTTTGCTATCTTTAACTTTCCTGAAATTATTTTCTGTTGCAATATTACCGTCCTTCCTTGATGATATCGTATCCTGCACCGTTGGTGATGTGATCTCAGGTTCTGTTCTTCTTGATTCCATTCCAGCACTTGCTTTATTTGATTCTGGGGCTTCCCATAGTTTTGTGTCTGTATCTTTTGCTGTTAGATACCATCTTGTTGTTGAACCTTTAGCTAGACTCTGCAAGATCACGACCGGGGGTGGCATCATCCTAGTCAGTGATGTCTGCAGAGACCGGAGAATTATCTTGGCTGGGAGTTGAGTGTGCCTACTCGTAATGCCACTTCCGAGCTACGATATTGTACTCGAGATGGATTGGTTGAGTACGCACTATGCTAGTATAGATTGTCGTGGAGGCAGAGTGTTGTTTAGTCCACCGGGTGAGCCAGAGTTTCAGTTTGCCAGAGGAGCAGCGGAGCAGAACGAGGGAGTCTTCTACGGAGCCCTGGTGGTAGAGCCGAGGTTGCTACATCCACTGATAGCGGAGTACATGGATGTCTTTCCGGAGGAGTTGCCAGGGTTACCTCCGGACAGAGATGTGGAGTTCTCTATAGACTTGGTGCCAGGCGCGGAGCCGATATCCCAGCACGTCTATAGAGTTATCAACAGTGAGCTGATAGAGTTGAAGAAGCAGGTGGATGAGCTTCAGGACAAGGGATTTATCAGATCTAGTTCTTCTCCGTGGGGTGCTCCGGTACTTTTTGTGCCGAAGAAGGATGGGTCGATACGGATATGTATCGACTACAGGGCTCTGAACAACCTCACAATCAAGAACAAGTATCCGCTGTCGCGTATTGATGATCTTTTTGACCAGTTGAGCGGAGCGAGGGTGTTTTCCAGGATTGATCTGAGGACAGGCTACCACCAGGTGAAGGTCAGGCGGGAGGATATTTCGAAGACAACTTTTCGAACCAGGTATGGACAGTATGAGTTCATGGGAATGCCGTTTGGGTTGACAAATGCCCCGACAGTGTTCATGAATCTGATGAACAAGGTATTCCATCAGTATTTGGACAGGTTTGTAGTGGTTTTTATAGATGACATCTTGGTGTATTCGAAGACCCCAGAGGAGCATGAGGAGCATCTTAGGATAGTGCTGGAGACTCTCAGGAAGGAGAAGCTTTATGAAAAGCTTTCGAAGTGCGAGTTCTTCCTTGACTAGGTTGAATTCCTTGGTCATGTGGTGACTAGAGAGGGGATCTCGGTAGATCCGAGGAAGATCATGGCAATTGAGGCATGGAGTGCTCCGAGTTCAGTAGCAGAGGTCAGGAGTTTCCTGGGACTAGCAGGTTACTACAGGAGATTTGTTCAGGATTTTTTCCGGATTGCAGAGCCGTTGTCTAGGCTGACCCGGAAGGACGTGGAGTTTGTTTGGTCAGAGGAGTGCCAGATCGCCTTTGATGAGATAAAGAGGAGGTTGACGACAGCTCCATTGTTGACGTTGCCATCAGGATCTGGAGGATTCACTATCTATAGTGATGCATCGGGGAAGGGACTGGGTTGTGTGTTACAGCAGAATGGGAGGGTGATTGCCTATGCTTCTAGGCAATTACGTCCTCATGAGAAGAACTACCCTACCCACGATTTGGAGTTGGCAGCGGTCATCTTTGCTCTGAAGTTGTGGAAATACTATTTATACGGAGAGCGTATGGAGATCTTCACTGACCATAAGAGCTTGAAGTATTTGTTTACCCAAAAAGAGCTGAACATGAGGCAGAGGAGATGGTTGGAGTTGATAAAAGACTTCGACATATTATTGCAGTACCATCCAGGGAAGGCGAACGTAGTTGCGGATGCACTGAGCAGGTATCCGGTAGCTATGTGCCTGACTACAGATCGTTATCTTCTGGCAGATCTAGAGAGCTTGGGCATTGAGGTGATAGTGCCTAGAGTTGAGATGCAGATGTGGGGACTGCTAATTCAGTCAGAGTTGGTAGACTGGATCAGGGCTACACAGTTTGAGGATGAGTCCCTGAGGAGCATCAGGGCGCAGGTTTAGATTGGATTATCAGATGACTTCACCATTGCTGATGATGGTTCTTTGCTGCACGGTACCAGGTTGTGTGTGCCGAGTGGGTCATTGCACGAGGAGGTTCTTCAGAAGGCGCATCGATCCCAGTATTCTATGCATCTAGGTGCCAACAAGATGTATAGAGATCTGAGAGAGCATGTATGGTGGTACGAGATGAAGCGGGAGGTAGCGCGCTTCATATCCCGATGCTTAGTGTGCCAGCAGGTGAAGGCGGAGAGGCAGAGGCCAGGAGGATTGCTCCAGCCGTTACCCATTCCGGAGTAGAAATGGGAGCATGTGACCATGGATTTTATTTCTGGACTTCCCCGTTCTCCAGGCGGAAAGGATGCAATTTGGGTCATCGTAGACAGGTTGACCAAATCGGCCCACTTTCTACCATTCAAAGTGGGTACGTCTACAGAGAGACTAGCAGAGATGTATGTGCGCCAAATAGTTAGACTACATGGAGTTCCTGTGAGCATAGTATCAGATTAGGACAGTCGCTTTACTTCGCATTTCTGTAGGAGTCTGCAGGCTAGCTTGGGCACCCAGCTCAAGTTTAGTAGTGCATATCACCCACAGACAGATGGTCAGTCAAAGAGGACCATCCAGACACTTGAGAACATGCTTCACACTTGTGTTTTGGATTTCAGAGGCTCTTGGGAGGATCACTTGCACTTGTAGAGTTTGCTTACAACAACAGCTACCAAGCCAGTATCGAGATTACACCAATCGAGGCATTGTATGGACGGAGGTGTCATACTCCGTTATCATAGGATGATATAGGAGAGAGAGCTTTGCTTGCCCCGGAGATGGTGGTTGATGCAGCGGAGAAGGTCATGCTCATTAGAGATAGACTTCGGGTGGCTCAGGACAGGCAGCGGCATTGGGCCGATAGCCACCGGAGACCTTTGGAGTTCGAGGTACAGCTTAGAATCTAGATTTTGTTCTTGTGCTTGCTTGTGATTGCTTGTTATAGACTAAGTGCAGAGACCTTGTTTGTGCTTGGTTGGAGATCTGGTGTTCCTGAGGATTTCTCCAACGCGGGGCACTATTTGCTTCGGTGGAGGCGGGAAGCTTAGCCCACGTTTCGTCGGACCCTTCAGCATCCTTGAGAGGGTCGGCGCTGTGGCGTATAGTCTAGATTTGTCGCCTACGCTAGAGGGAGTTCATGATGTGTTCCACGTATCGCAGTTGAGACGGTACGTGGCGGATTCCAATCACATATTGGATCACTCAGAGATCGTAGTGGGCCCTACTCTTAGCTATCCAGAGCAGCCAGTGGAGATTCTGGATCAGCGGGAGAAGGTGTTGAGGAACCAGACTATTCCCTTGGTTCGCGTCGCGTGGAGGCATCACTCTCCAAGTGAGTCGATCTGGGAGAGGGAAGATGAAATGCGCGAGCGATACCCCTATCTTTTCGATCCCTGAGGTATGGTTCTTTTCTTTTCCTTGCATTCCTGTTCTAGTTTCATCTTTTTAATTTCGAGGACGAAATTATTTTAAGGACGGTAGGCTTGTCACTACCCGATTCTAGAAAATAGGATTTTTTTATTTTTATTTGGTAAATTATATATTATTCATAATTAATTATATTAATATTTAATTGGTGGTTGTATTATTTTTTATTGATTGTTTTAGGATTTTGGCTAGTCTGGACCCATGTCAGACCCTAATGGACCCATGTCCGACCCAACCCACACCCTTGTGAGACCTATTTTTGGGGTTTAGAATTATTATTAAATTTTTAATAGGTTAGTTGGAGAGATTGGGAGTTAGTTTGAGTGCTTTTGGAACCCCAAACCCAAAACCCAAGTTAGGGAGGGCATTTTGGTTTTTTGAATT